>JBCFYV010000100.1:46124047-47324047 GCA_039000515.1 Timema cristinae | reverse complement strand
GAAAAGAGATCATATTGTCTACTTAACTATTTTTTGTTTTGTATTTTTAAATACTTGTCTTTGGTTGGACCATTAACCTAGTAGGCAGACACGCTACTGAGCTAAGTCATTGAACCATTGCAAATTAAAATTTAAGTAAATTTTAATAATTCAAGACAACTCAGGAGTTGTAACACTTATAATTAATAGGGACATAAAAATATTACGATACATATTCTTAAGTACTTTTACTTACTGATTCAAAATGATTATCAAAATCTTTTTAAAATGTAATTTGAATGTGCAATACATGCTTGTATATCTTTACATAATTGACTAATTGGCCTTTTATATATGAATAATGTTCAATCATGTTCATTTTAATGAGGATTAACGATTTCAAAACTTAACACATTTTTATCTATTATTAGATATAATCAATCATTCTTTGCCTCTTTTTATGACTGTAATTTCTAGAAAAAAATATTACCAAATGCACAATTACAATTTTATTTTTCCTATTACAAATCAAGTTCCCTGTCCAGTAAACGTATTTCCCTCCTCCAAAAGCTATTAGTAAAGATTATGTAGAATATTAGGTTGATCTGGCTATTATGACTGTGATATTGTGACCGAAGACAAGTGTTTTAAATCCAAGCATTTGGAATCCAATCATAATTTTTTCATCCATACTGGTGAGTTGTGTTGATTTTTTTTACCATTTTTAGTAGAAAAAATGTCTTTTATTTATCGACTTTGAATATCAAAATTCAATTTTTTTACTTAATGAAATCCATTCATTTTTATTTGCCACAAATCACTGTCTATTGATTATTGTTTCTATTTCTGTTGTGTAGGTGTCTGTTAATCCAGCAGGATATATCCGGTGTGTCACTGTGGGCCCAAGCGGTCACTGGGTGGCTGTAGGACAATCCTCAGGGTGCCTTACCATCCTCGACATCAGGACGGGAATGATTCTAGCATCTTGGAAAGGTCACGAGGGGGAGGTTCTCCAGTTGGTAGCCGTGGATGAGAACAGATTCGTAAGCTCCTCACTCGATCAGTCTGTTTCGGTGTGGAGCGCTTCAGACGGGAAACTTCTCTTCAATATGAAGTGAGTACCTTGATTACGTTATTGTTTCACAATCTCTCGCCAGTCGTGTACCTCTTTTGGGGCCATAATCTAAACATTGTATTTCTTCCAAGTAAAAAAATCATAAGAGCTTAAAGGTAAATGTAGTGATTAGGGCTAGGGCCCTAAAATCCGAGGATTTGAAAAAAAATATCTAATTTGAAATAAATAAAAATTTAAATTTTGGAGTATAAATTGATTTAGAGCCCTAATATGTTTTTGTTAGTGGTTCATCCTCCAAATAATTATAGGACAAACTTAACAAGGCCCCATACCATACATTTAACTAGATGTATTAATGCTCTAACAAATAAATTATTAAAAAGTTTAATAACATTTAATTACCGTTTCTATTTTCTATTCTATTATATTTATATTTTGTCCCTCATTTTTCCCAAAAATTCGAAATATAGATTCGGGATTCAGATGTAAAATAAAGATTTGAATTTGTAAAATAATAGATTTGACCCACCTCCAGTATCAGTTTAAATAAAATACTTGAGTCACCTGTAATATTGACATAGTTTATTTAAAAGTCCCAAGTGAAACAATAAACCAATTTATGTTTCAACAGAGGTCCGACGGAACCAGTGCATTGCCTGAGTGCATACGGCACAGAGCTTATCTCGGGGACAACCGCTAACCGTATTGGTGTTCACACGGCGGTGGACGATCACGCCTCGTTCTCTTCCACCCGTCTGCGCTCGGACACGTTTCGTGGCGTCCTCACCACGATGGCTGTGCTTCCCGTTAACAAACTGCTACTCCTGGGGGCAGACAGTGGGAACATCAGTCTACTGTGTTGACTTAGACACACTTACTTGATAAAGCTGCAGATATATTATGGCTGTCGGTTGGTGCTATTTATATCATTGGTACAGTTGTATACATTATGCTTCAACTCTGGAGTCATTCATTTTAAATATAAAATTTGGAACAAATGACGCTAAAAAGCCAAATAATATGAATATTGAAAAAAGGGGGAAAAAAATATAAGCTCCACACATTTAGGCTCAAACGTTCACAATTAAAACAAACAAAACATTTTACAATATTGTATTGGCTCGAATAAAGTACAGCCTCAGGACACTAAAATTTTGAAGTTATTCTATATGAAAAATATAAGTACTAGAATAACTTTGTGGTAAAAACTTAACAGAGCTGATATAGATATTCTGAATGTTTCTTTTGATGTGCAAGTGCTCACAAACTTTCTTTCATTTTTCTCTCCGAATTCGAATACTGTCCTTAGAAACATCAAACTTGTTAGCAGCCTCCACGTTATTTGTTTGTTGCTCTAAGTTTAAAATTCATATCATAGCTCTTTCTCATTACCTTGTTTACTTGGGACGCCAAGGAAGTCATCGTTTCAAAATGATCACTCATTTTCGAATCTACCATGGATGATTTTTTAATATCTGTAATAACGCAGATTCTGCCACCAAAAACAATGATCTACAGAATTACCAGTTCATTGACACCGAAAGGTGGAAATACTCTTTCTCACTCCCTTAATTTTGACCTTTTGTTAATTACTAGACACCCTTTTTTAAATAAATTGTTCTTATCTCTTCTGCTGAAGATGGGACTACTGTTTCAAAAATTACTGTGGGGTGGTTTTTTTGTGTGTTTTATATGTGAACTTTTGGGCATACATTTTTCTGGTAAGGTTGTAAGTTAAGGAGGTGCAGGTCCACTTTTTTAATTCAAAATGAAGTCACTTACTTTTATGGCTGCATGGTTTAAGGCGCCACTCTTGCAATAGACTAGACTGCTGACAACGGGGAGATCATTGTTCGATCCCAGTCTGGTATACCCCTAAATGGTTTCCCACTCTCCAAGAAAATGTGGATACATTTCCTCAAATTTATCCTTCTAATACTTACTCTATTAGTGTAACTATTTACATAAGCCAAATGGCTAGTAAGAAGTGATACTAAAAACACAAGTCAAATCAAATGGATGAAATATCCCTCAAATCAAATCCAAGCTCGAAATTTGATAAAAATTTGGTTAGGTTGGAAAATGTATTATGGTGTACATATTTATATTATATTCATTATCATACACACTTTCCTGCCTCTTGTTATTCTGTGCTGTTTAGTTTTTACAGGCATTTAGTGATTAATCAAAATATGTGGAGTTTGGGATTTTTTCGAGTGGAAAATTTTAACTTTTTAACTGTTTCTATAAGTCGTATTATATATAAGTTCATAGAAAGCAGTTTTGTGTTAATCCCAGTAAACACTATACTCGTGTTCTGTTAAAAGTTTTGTCAATATTTAACCTAAGTTCAACACCTGATTGGCAATATATCAATTAACTAGTTAACCCCCTTAAAGCTTAGATTCCAGATTATGTGTACACTTCGCTAAGTAGCCAAGTGCATCATCTGGAGAAACTGAAATATCTCCATCAATTTTATATTAACCGGAGAAAGGCTGAATCCTATTATTCTCTTACCACCACCATCAACTGTTTCCAGCCTGTGGTCGGGTCTCTTTAGTAAAACGCCTCCAACTCCCTCTATCCTTCCACCATTCTTCCTCCTGCACACTTGCTGCTATCTGTTCCTCTCTTCTCTTCCTTGGTCTCCCTTGCGGTCTCTTCCCTACATACATAATATCCTTAAATCTACTTGGAATTCTCTCCCCTTCCATCCTCATTATGTGTCCATACCATCTCATACTAGCCTCCTCTACTATCTCATGAACCCCCTGTACCCCAACTCTTGACCTTACATCTTAATTCCTAATCCTATCTCTTCTGGTGACATGACTTCCTTATACTTTAGTGGGACTTCTCTTTTCCATAGTAGGTCTCTTACACACCTGTAAAAAACCTCTCTCTGCTGCCCTTATCTCACCTATATCTTCTCTGCTGCCCCCTTTTTGCATCAATCGCACTACCAAGATAATTCACGTTCTTTGCTTCTTTCACATCTACTCTATCTCGTTCTATCACCTTACTTGATCTTGTTCTCTGCCTTGTCATCACCTTCACTTCACTTTTTGTCATACTAAATTTCATTCCACATTTTTTCACCTCCTCTTTCCATTCCTGCTGCTGTTTCAGTTTAATTTTTATTTAGTTTTGTGAGTTTTATTTGAGCTAATTAATCAGTTGTGATCATTACTAATGTCTATATCTATTTTAATTTGTTATAACATAATCTTCAGAAATTTGCCTAGCTCCATCTGGCTTTGTTCTTAATTTTTAATTATTTTTTTGGTACCTTTTGTCGGTACCTTTTCGGGCTCTTTTCATATATTTTTTCAACATAAAAAAATACTATTCTAACTTTTATTTGGTATCTGGAATATTTGATATTGATAATTATTGATATTGTTTTCATTCAACTTTGCTTTATATAAAATTTGTTTACTTTGTACATCTCCTTAACTTATTGCTTTAGGATTTTATTCTGTTTATTATTTTGTAAAAACGGAAATATTTGAGGATGAATATTTAAATCTTTTATCCTTGTAATATTATTACAAATTTTTTCTATGGAAATTTTCCAAATGTAATTTGAAAAGAAAATACGAGTTTGATCAGAAACAAATATTTCCTTTTGCATGAATTATTGTTTAAATATTATTGTATTGCTCAAATAAGCTTTATTTCAATTCAATCTTTTTATATTTGCTCTTGTGTATGTTTATATTTTTATTTGTATTTATTCTTTTGGATATATATTACATTATAGTTGGTTATTTAAACTTTTTAAATCTTCGGCTGTGCATGCATTTGTGAAATTAGTGTGTTTCGCAAATATAATTGTAAATTTATCACTTTTTTTTATAAACTAATGGATATTTTAGTTCTAAAAATGTACTTAATTAGAGTTAATTCTCTCTTGGTTTTGAATTGATTATTTGTTTTTTATTATTCACACTGTACTTTTAATCAACATAATGCAAATTTTAGAGTCTAATATATTTCTTAGAATATTTATGAATAATTATGTTCAAATCCTAGTTATTGTGATATTAGTTTTATATTATTTTTATGTATGAAATAAAGTACATCAATCAATCTATAAAAGATGATTAAATGAGAGAATTGTTAAAAATGGAGCACAAATTAAGAAAACTAACATAAGTTTGTTTACAAACACTTTAATATTTCGATATCACATGGCATCTTCCTTAGGAGGTATTTGCTTCATTTTATACAGTTCTTTGATACGAGGGTTGCCCAGAAAGTAATCATCATTGTGGTTTAAAAAAAATAATTAGAACAAAACAATTTTTATGCTGTGATTTTTTTTATTATAAAATACTTTCATCTATTTTTCTACATAGTTCCAAGCAAGATTAAACTACTTATCATATTGTATGTCCTCATTATAGACACCTGCCACCAGTCCATTTAACAATAATATTTGACGATATCCTTGACTTCATCAATTTCAAATTTTGTTACACCCAAAAGTACCTTCATATGAATGAACGGGTGATAATCAGTTTGCGTCAATTCTGTACTGTACGCCATATGGTCCAAAACTTTCCAGACAAAGTATAGAAGATTCTGCGTCTTGTCAACAGCATGCAGGCATGCAGAAGACGTCTCTTCCGTTCCAAAATACCAACGCCATGACTTTCCGGCTGTAAAATGTTTTTTTAATTGCTTCTTTTTTTGTCGTTGATTGAGGATGGTGCTTTTCCATTGACTGACGCTCATTGTCATGAAGGGTCGTACTTCTCATATTAAACATTTGAGACCACCGTCTTACAGATGATAATCCAAAACATCTTAGCCGTACACTGCCGTAATTCGACAATTAATGTTACAAGGTCGGACATTTTGTGCGTTTAAAAACTGAATAAAGGGTCACGCTTGACAGTAGGCAGGATTATCAATTTTTTCATTCATTTTAAACACTCATAAAAAAAACTCTAAAAATGGCTGCTATTGGTACAAAAGCTTACATGATACAAAGCCAATGGGTGAATGATTTTGGGTGACCTTCATTTTGGACCAGTCGTTGACATACAAGTGCGCTCTGTGCAAACATGTATTTCCTTCTGAATGACCTTCGTATTTATTTAATTATATATTCATGATAATTATGCCAGTATCTTGCTTTTATAATGTTTTTCAATACAATAGTAATAAAAAGCATTATTAAATTTGTGAGCCTATTAGAATTTGTGGCTAAGTGCCCTGTGTTATATAGTTTAAAAGCTTGTTTTTTATAGTTTGGATTTATAGTTGTTACTTTCTATGATATGCTATTATATTAATAAACTATCATGAATTATTTGCTTAAGATTATATTTATACTATAAATTCACTCACTTGGTGAGTTTTTATGTTTGTATTGAATTTATGTTTAAAATTGAATAATTATCAGAACTATGTTCAGTGTAGTAACTAAATAAAAGTAGTTCCTTACTGGTGGCCTTTTACAGCCCACCAGGTACTACTTTGCTATAAATGGGGTTTTGTGGTCCACCAATTGATTTTATTTTTAAGGTCTACTCTCATAGGGGGTCGATCCATAAAGTATGTCACGTTGATTTATTTTTTACCCCTTTCTCCCTTGTCACAACTTTGCTAACCCCTTTCTTATATTATGTCACAATACCACGGACCCTTGCCCCGCTCCCAAAATAGTATATTTTATTTGTAATGCCTATATAACCCTTTTATTGGAACTTGTGTTTGTCAAACTTGGCAATCAAGGTCATTGAGTTGTTCATTGTTTATTTATATGTGCACACAGTCGGGTTTAGTAACACAGAACACTGCCTGATACACTTAAGTGTAATGGGAGATCACACATTATCTGGCTCATCTCCCCATCACCTCGTCACGTTTGGCCACGCCGAGCACTACTCTATCCCACCACCGCGTCACGTTTGGTCACGCTGAGGACTACTCTATCCCACCATAGCGTCATGTTTGGCCACGCTGAGCACTACTCTGTCCCACCACCACGTCATGTTTGGTCACGCTGAGGACTACTCTATCCCACCACCGTGTCATGTTTGGCCACGCTGAGCACTACTCTATCCCACCACGCGTCATGTTTGGTCACGCTGAGCACTACTCTATCCCACCACCGCGTCATGTTTGGCCACGCTGAGGACTACTCTATCCCACCACCGTGTCATGTTTGGCCACGCTGAGCACTACTCTATCCCACCACCGTGTCATGTTTGGCCACGCTGAGCACTACTCTATCCCACCACCTCGTCACGTTTGGCCACGCCGAGCACTACTCTATCCCACCACCGCGTCACGTTTGGTCACGCTGAGGACTACTCTATCCACCATAGCGTCATGTTTGGCCACGCTGAGCACTACTCTGTCCCACCACCACGTCATGTTTAGTCACGCTGAGGACTACTCTATCCCACCACCACGTCATGTTTGGTCACGCTGAGGACTACTCTATCCACCACCGTGTCATGTTTGGCCACGCTGAGCACTACTCTATCCCACCACCACGTCATGTTTGGCCACGCTGAGCACTACTCTATCCCACCACCGTGTCATGTTTGGCCACGCTGAGCACTACTCTATCCCACCACCACATCATGTTTGGTCACGCTGAGCACTACTCTATCCCACCACTGTGTCATGTTTGGCCACGCTGAGGACTACTCTATCCCACCACCACGTCATGTTTGGTCACGCTGAGCACTACTCTATCCCACCACCGCGTCATGTTTGGCCACGCTGAGCACTACTCTATCCCACCACCGCGTCATGTTTGGCCACGCTGAGGACTACTCTATCCCACCACCGTGTCATGTTTGGTCACGCTGAGGACTACTCTATCCCACCACCGTGTCATGTTTGGCCACGCTGAGCACTACTCTATCCCACCACGTGTCATGTTTGGTCACGCTGAGGACTACTTTATCCCACCACCGCATCATGTTTGGCCACGCTGAGCACTACTCTATCCCACCACCACGTCATGTTTGGCCACGCTGAGGACTACTCTATCCCACCACCGTGTCATGTTTGGCCACGCTGAGCACTACTCTATCCCACCACTACGTCATGTTTGGTCACATTGGGCAATACTCTTCTTGGTCCCTCTCCTCTGATAAGTTTCACTTTATCTATGATATTTGAATCAGAATCTTTGAGAAAATTTTAACCAGAAGAAAAAATAGAAATAATAAATTAATGTTGACATGATGAATTAGTTAACTATGATGTTTTGGTTTTTAATTATGATAATATCTGTATTGAAATACATTCAATTAAAAAATTACATCTAGACATGAGAATCAAACCTGCAACCTTTTGCTTGGTATGTCAATGCTCCAGGAGTCATTCTGTACCCAGGGTCATTCTTCATTAATATTTCAAGGCAGAGTCTTTGATAGATGTGCGGAAATTGTTGCTATAATTAAGCAATCAAATAATTGTGGTGAGCCACCAAATGATGCAGTCACCTTCTACATTATAATAAAATTATTGCACAAATGCATAATGTTGACATATTTTGTGATAATGCCTTCATTATAACATTAATACTGTACATCCATTTTAGGGTTAGATTAATCACCTGGGTTCTGATGGTTGGGTTAGTGACTGCATCCAAAACAAACATTTTAAAAAAAATCTATATTTTCACAAATTTTGACTATCCTTAAGGATTTGATGGTCCTCTCCCAAATATTATTATATTGTTTTATGTTTTATATATTTAGCTCTACTTTGTATTCAATCATCAAACATTCAGGATATTTGGCAACTGATCTAGGACCAATCCTAAATTTTTTTCTTTCATAAATATTAAATATGAAGCTGCTCTCCATGAACTATGTCATGCTAATTTTGGGTTTTTAGATCCCTTCACCCATTCTTGTCACATATTGTCATAATTTGATGAATCCTCCTTCCAATATGGTGTCACAATATAATGAACCCCCCCCTCCCCCTATTTAAATAATATTTTTAATTGTAGAGCCTAGTCAACCCTTTAATTTAAACTTGTTTGTATGTGTTTGCCAAGCTCAACAATTGAACTCTCTGATCATTGTTGGTTTATACTTGCATGCAGCTACTACCAGATACACTTAATTGTAATGTGACGTCACACAATATCTGACTACCCTCCCAACCCTCGTCATGCCGGGCACTCCTCCACCCCATCCCTATATGTGTACATTGTTTATGGACATCCCCTAGGTAAATGGTTATTAATTATACTAAAAATATGTACCATTTCATTGTTTTTAAGTTATTTATGTATTATGGTTACATTCCGCAAATTAAGTCGGTCATGAGAATGCTAAAATATTTTGTTAAAAAAATAAAATAAACAAACTCAAGACATTTTCTCTTAATGAAGGAATTTAGGAATGTTAAGCGAACAATAAAATATGGCAACACAATATATATAAAAATAAAAGATGATTGATTGTTCAAACAGCTAACTTTTTTTTTCTTTATAAATGGAATTTGTAAAAGAATAGGGACCTACTAAAGTGGAAATATAAATATGTAAGAAAGGAAAAAAAAAATTAAAATAACATCAACTGGACAATTGATATAAATGTTACAATGTTTTAAGCAGGATAATATTGGTGATAAGTAAATATAGCTTTGCAATAAACTAAATTTTGCACCAAAATATGTGTTATCAATTTTTTATTAATTTTTTAAATACACTATCTTTAATTATTTAATTTTGCTTTCCACCCCATTCCTCCTCTACAGTGTCTTACCACTGTTTGGGTTATATGTATATAATATAATTATAGTAATGTGCTAGGAATGAGAAAGGTATAATTTAGAGGAAATATAACCATATTTGTGCCTAGGGAGATCGGGGAAACCATTTAGGAAAAACGACGCTCGGTATCTCCCAACTGAAATTTGAACCTTGATCTCCCAGTTATTTACAGTACAGTCTGTTACAAGTATAACATCATAGACCACATGAGTATTAGTTTATACAATCAGGTTATCCTTTACGTTGAAATAGATTATTTCAAATTTAAAGAAAATTTTTAATCGCATATTCAAGTTTGAATATTTAGTATATGCCATTTATATACTTTTCTTTTTAACTAATTCTTTTTAGTTTTTATTCATAACTTATGTGCTGTGTCCTTGCTACCCACTTATTTATAATAATGGTAGTAAAGATGGGTTAGGTAGAATTTAGAGGAAAAGTAGCCGCATTTATGCGGAGAGAGGATTTGAAACCATTTAAAAAAACACCTCCGTACAACTGGCTGAGATTCGAGCCTTGACCTCCCCCGACACTGGCGAACCAGACAAGAAGAGGCCAACGCCTTAGTTCCCTGTGTCTACTATTATGGCTAATACTTACAGTTTATTGCGAGGAATAATTATTCAGGTGTAGATTAGTTCGACACAAGCTAGTAGCATGGGTTAATGTATGTGAACCAAATTAAAAGTGCCGGTGAGCACAGTATTTAATTATTAATCTGGTTTTATTTAGATTTAAAGTGACAGAGAGGTTGAGGTGTACTGAGAGAGAATAGAGGGAGGGGGAAGTATTTCTAAATGGTTTCCCACTCTCTCTTGCCACAAGTATGGTTACAACCCCTCTAAATTCTACCTTCTTATCCATACCTTATTCATCATTAACATCAACTGTTTCCAGTTTGTGGCGGGTCACTTTAATTAAATGCCTCCACTATCCTCTTTCCTTTCAACATTAGTTCTTCTTTATTTGATTCCATTATTCTCCTTTCACTCATACATTTGCTGTTATTTGCTTCCAATCATCTCTTTCTTGGTATCCTTTGCTGTATCTTTGTTGCAAGCTTCATTCCCATCATTCTCTTTGAAATTCTTTCCTTTCCATCTCATTACATGTCCATACACCTCACCCTTGCTTCTCTACTATCTCATGTCTCAACATCCTATTACATGCCATACCCTCTCACCCTTGCTTCCTCTACTATCCCATGTACTCCAACATCCTATTACATGTCCATACCACCTCACCCTTGCTTCCTCTACTATCTCATGTACTCCAACATCCTCATTACATGCCCATACCTCTCACCCTTGCTTCCTCTACTATCCCATGTACTCCAACATCCTCATTACATGTCCATACCACCTCACCCTTGCTTCCTCTACTATCTCATGTACTCCAACATCCTCATTACATGCCCATACCCTCTCACCCTTGCTTCCTCTACTATCCCATGTACTCCAACATCCTCATTACATGTCCATACCACCTCACCCTTGCTTCCTCTACTATCTCATGTACTCCAACATCCTCATTACATGTCCATACCACCTCACCCTTGCTTCCTCTACTATCTCATGTACTCCAACATCCTCATTACATGCCCATACCATCTCAACCTTGCTTCCTCTACTATCTCATGTACTCCAACATCCTCATTACATGTCCATACCATCTCAACCTTGCTTCCTCTACTATCTCATATACTCTTTGCACCCCCAAAACTGGTCAAGACGGGTAGTAAGATGAAATGTAAAAGATAATGTTACGATGTATGCTTCATACCGCTAAAATACTCATTGACTATCCATACGAGAAGTAATAGCTTTGTCAACATGACGTCATCCAAAAGACTGTAGGAAACTTCTCGCAACTCATATGTAACTTACTTTTATCTAAGATATTTAAAAAAAACAAACACGGGGAAGTACTGAACTACTTTGCAATCACTCTTAGCATAATCCGACAAGCCACCTTTAGAAATGTAAGTCATACGTCACCTTGTTTGTGTCATAACAAACATGAATTATAATATATCAGTAGTTGCCGGCGAGTAGCTGCCTTTAAGTACTAATAACATTATTTCAAAACTGTTTCGGTGGCCGCGTAGTCCAAGACGTCACTACCGCAATAGACTAGACTTCAGACGATGGGGAACTCGGGTTCAAATCTAATCTGGGTGTACTGGGAGTATTTTTTTTTAACTATATTATTTTCCACGCAAATGTGAATACACTTACTCTAAGTTCAACCTTCCTCATCCCGAGCATATTAGAGTAGTTAAAACATATGTGTATAACCCCAAACGGGTAATTGGATTGGTGGGGAAAAAAACCTTTCACTATCCTTGAATCTTAGATTACGCCCTTAAGAGCGTGCTTTACATACCCAACAACTCTGTTATACAGTCGGCTAGAAATCTTTGATTTTACAAGGACATATCCGGGAGGATTGAGGGTTTCTAAACCCCCACTCCGAAATTGTATGAACAAAATAAATATGGCTTTATTTATGGTTCAAACAATATCAAAATTAAGATACAAGTACAAATTAGTGGACCGTGTTACCATAAAAAGTACTTTAAGAGAGCTACTAGAGGTGTTTAGTATTTAGAATTTGTCCTAGCCTTCGGCAGTTATGGTGTTATATTGCAAAAAAAGAAACCACTTCAAATAGCTTCTAGAGATGTTTTAATATTTAAAAAAATTCCTAGCCTCTGGAAGTTAGGGGGTTATGCTGCCATAAAAACACTTCAGATAGCTTCTAGAACGGTTTATCGGCTGGAAATCGGGGGGGGGGTGCCCCTTCTCTGAAATTATTGGTTGTCTACGGCCTTGCACGTGGATAACCTCTGATTAAACATTAATGGAGATAAAGATTCACTAGAAGTTCCTAATAGTGGATATTGTTGAAATATTAAGTTATTTTTGGATAAAATCTGTGTTGAAAAGGCCGTTTTATTGACCATTTTAGAATGGCCTCACAGCTAAGCACTGTCCACAAATCTTCATTCGTCATAATAGAGACATACTGAGTTATTAACAAGAAACTTTGTCGCTTTATCCCCCATCGTCACCGCGGTAAGTTTCGAGTAATCATTCAAATACGAATTCATTGCACACATTTCTGGCATATCTTAGGTCTGTCTATCTTTTCTCTTTTACTCCCATAATATCTCGCGCGATCCGGGAACTGAGTTGGGCATGCTATGATGAACGCTCTTAATAACCGTTCAAGTTGAAACAAAATAATTTAGAAATCAATTACAAGTGTAAAATTACCTCTAACTGACATTTATATTGCCACTTAATTGTTGACGAAATGATTATTAGTTCTCCAATGTAAGTAGTTATTTAACATGTAAGTAGTATCTGTAATTAAACTCATCGATCATTCGAAACAGATTTCCACATAACCCTCTTGAGACCAAACACATTACACGTGTACGTCTCTGTACAATTCCGTGTTTTCGAGGGGTCTATTTCCTAAAGTACCTAGATCAGTAATAAATAACAAAATAATGTATGGGAATTTTCCTTTGATAACGAGTTAGAACTTTACATTGTTTATTCTGATCTCGAAACGATGTCGATATTAACAAACCGTACTTGATATTTAGCCCTGTGAAGTTTTAGTAGATAATCAGTTTTTTTGAAGTTCTCTTCAGATACACGTTATCTTTAAAAAAAAACAACTATATCTTTCGATAGTGATTCCTAAAGTTATATACCAGGGGAATTCAACCCTTTATTTTTTGTTCGCATGTATAGTTCCTCTATAATTGGTCACTAACCCGCTTCGGTGGTCACGTGGTCTAAAGTGTTAGTCTCGCAGTAGATTGGACTGCCGATGACGAGGAGATCGAGGTTAGAAATTTGGTCGGATGTACTGAGGGTGGTTTTTACAAAATGGTTTTCCAATCATCCTCCACCCAAATGCGGATACACTTTATTTAAATATAACCTTCCTGATCCCTAAAACCATTAGCGCAATTAATACATAAGTGTATGGCCCGATTGAAAAGTAAGATGCGTAGCCCCCCCCCCCAAATTGCCCCTCAGTAAACTACCCTATATGTTAGGGTTGTATAACTAATTCCAAAAAAACCCTCGGGGAAACCTTATGAAAATACTGAATACCAAGTTTTAGTCCGATCGGTAAAATGGTTTCGACTCTAGTTAGAAATATAGACAGACAGACAGCCTCGCGAAAACAACTTTTTATAATTCAGAGGGTCATGAAACGTCGAAATTTATACAAATCTTGAAGGACTTTTTACCATCTTTTTTATTTTAGCTACACGTCTTACTACCTTTTTGGGTTATACGCTCATGTACTACTTACGCTAATGGTTTTAAGGATTAATAAGGTCATATTTAAAGGAAGTGTACCCACATTTGCATGGAAAACCATTTAGGGGGAAAACCCCGTCAGGACACCCAACCGAGATTCTAACCTCGATATAGGTGACCTGGTGGTCTAGGGGTAAGGTGTCAGACTTCTGTGCTGGCGGCCGGGGTTCAATCCTCGGTCCCGGCACAGATTTATCTGATTACCAAACCCTTCCCTCACCTCTGACAAGACATCTTGTGAATGTGGGAATGCCAGGCCTCCACCGTGGTTCGGATTCCACGTTAAACTGTAGGTCCTCCATTTCATCACACAATCACCTTACCATTACACATTAGCGTAAGTGCGTATAACCCGAATGGGTAGTAAGACGCAGTGCTAATAATAATAATAATAATCTAACCTCGATCTCCCCGTTATCGGCAGTCTATTCTACTGCGAGAGTAGCGCCTTAGACCACGTGGCCACCGAAGCGGGTACTAGTACTTCTTTCTCCAAGGGATCGGGAGAAAAGTAAAAGATGTAATCCTGATTCGATTCATTAGGACTGTCAAATTAGATTAACTTGCGTCAAATATTTCGTATTATCTCGTTTTGACTGTTCTTCTCAATCCAACCAGCGTCATTTCGGTGATCTTCCGATTATGATAAATGTGACTAGATCGATAACAGTTAATGATCCATCTATTGGAATACATTCACAAGACCATCCATTAAAAAGACACCTTGTAAAATCAATACTATCCATCTTAATAGAGGATAAAGCAGCTTATCGATACTTTACCTTGTTGAATGTTTAATCATCAGATGCCATACTCAATTAAATACAGGGTGGGTCGAAAACAATTAGACGATATATGCTGAGGGAAGTGATGGACAACGTGTTGAGATTTGACTGACGTCCAGTGGAGCTCATCTGAGAGACAAAAAGTGAGAAAGTTTAATTTACTTTTAATTAACTAGTGAATATTTACTTTTCAATTTTACGTTAATATTTCAAGTTAATGATTGTCTAATTCAGAGGTTCCCAAATGGTGCTCCGTGAAGCATCTCTATAAGTACTACGCGGAGAGATCGGAAAGAAAAATAAATAAAATTAAATATGACAAGATCTTAAAAATGTGAATTTTTGCGGTTATGAACTGTATATAGGTAAGTATTGGGTAGTGACCTGGTGGTCTAGGGGTAAGGTGTCAGATTTTTATGCTGGGGGTCCGAGGGTTCAATCCTCGGTCCCGGCACAGATTTATCTGATTACCAAACCCTTCCTTCACCTCTGACAAGACATCTTGTAAATGTGGGGAATGCCAGGCCTCCACCGTGGTTCGAATTCCACGTTAAACTGTAGGTCCTCCATTTCATCTCACAATCACCCTACCATTACACATTAGCGTAAGTGCGTACAACCCAAATGGGTAGTAAGACGTGGTGCTAATACTAATATTAATAATAATAATAAGTATTGGGTAGGCATTATTTAGCTCCTGCGGCGTGTTGTGAAGCAGTGTAGGTAGCAAGTATTATCAAGCCGAAGTAGAATACATTCACAACCTTAGTTTACTTGGATGACAGCTCAAAAAGTTACTAGAAATTGTCCATAATGTATCCCTACGCCAACAGTTGATATATGTCACTTTGGATGGATAGCTGTAATGAAAACGTATGGTAATATATTAATTTGATAGTTAACCACAGTAATTCAGGCCAATATTATTTATATATTTGAGGTCGGGCACAAAGCTTATTTATCGTTTTATTCCACTTAAAAAAAACATAACTTCAAAATGGCGACAAACGAATTTAAACCATGTTATTGAACGTGAAGGAAACAAGTTTGATACAATGATGCACCTACGCAGTGGATAAAAATATTTTATTCAGTTAAATATTTCAAAATACGATAAAAATAATCATAAAATATGTTATTATATATAAAAAATGACAAGTATGTTTCCTTTTCCAAGTAAATACGATGCCTGTATTAAAAGGTATTAATGTATGCACTATATTACACATCATAGATAACATTCCAACATGAAGAATAATACTATTAATTGTGTCTAAAATATTGTTTAAGATTGGGCTAAATAAAATTATTAAAAGTTATGAAACAGTGGAAGAAAACTTAAGTTTACGTTATTTTAAATGTAAAATATAACATGCAATTTAAAAAAAAACTTATCATTTATAACAAAACAGTGATCTTTTATGAGTGTTGGCAACCCAAATCCTAAACATATGATTTTTGAACTGTCATCCAGGTAAAAACCTATCATGAACAGACTTTACATGTCATGCGTCACTCTTTCTTTATTAAGTAACATTTTATTATTCATATATAATATATTTGATAAACATTAACTGAAGACATAAGGGCAACAATAACTTACCCCAACCCCTTGGGTTCTAGAAAGCAACATTAGTATTCGATAATAAATAAAAGTTTTTATTTTCATTTTTTGTCTATCCCAAATTAGGGTACAAAATCACTTTAAGCGGGGGGGATTTATGCCCCCCCCCCACACACACACAACACATATAACCTGGTCGGTAATTACTCCATGGGTGCCCTTCTCCGTAGCACCAGGCAACCCGCACACTATCACTGATCTCGGCCTTTAGGTCGGAATACCCCACCATCTGCCCCCCCCCCCCCAGTCTCACACGACTAGGGGGGGGGTCACGAATCCCCTGATTTGACTCCTAGGTCACCTGCCGACCTCACGAAGGGTCACGATGCTCCTATTCGGGGTAGGGATGGACAGGCGTAATAGCTGCCGTCCTTATCGGGTAGGATGGACAGGCTCGTATCGTATGCGCCTTATTCGGGTAGGAGCAGAGCCTATCGTGATGCCGTCTTATCATGTGGTGCAGACGTGTATCGTATGCGTCTTATCGGGAGGATGCAGGGCTATAATCACCGATGCCGTCCCTTATTCGGCGGTAGGGATGGCAGACTCTAATCGGATGCGTCTTTAGCGTTAGATGCAGGCGCGTAATCTATGCCGTCCCTTATTCGGTGGTAGGATGGGCAGGAGCGTCGTAATCGCGATGCGTCCTTATTAGGCGGTAGGGATGGGCAGGAGCGTCGTAATCACGATGCCGTCCCTTTGGCGTAGGGATGGGCAGGGCGTCGTAATAGCGATGCGTCCTTATTCAGGAGAGGCGAGCGTCGTAATACCGCCGTCCTGTCGGCGGTAGGGATGGGCGAGCGCGTATAGCCGGATCCGTCCTATCGTGGTGGGTGCAAGCGTGTATCCATGCCGTCCTATTCAGTAGGACGGCAGGAGCGTCGTATTCACGTGCCGTCCTTGTTCGGCGGTAGGTGGGCGCTGAATCCATGCCGCATCTTTGAGCTGGCTCATAGTTTTGCCGTTGAACCTTCTGTCCAAGAACATTGAGAATGTCTGAACAGAAAATTATGGTACTGTTAGTGACGAACAGAGTGAACACTTTCACCAATATATCCTGACCATGGATCATCGTTACCATCGGGCTATTACTGTTGGTTTCTTTTTAGGGAAACTGATGAATATCTTTCAAAAGAAAAGCATCGTCATCCATTTTGTCAAAGGAAAATGATATTAAACTTTGTACATATTAATATCATGGCTTAATGTGGATTATTTTATTGGTTTTGGTTGGTTTAAACTAATTTGTCAAAGAAAATTGGCAATAAACTTTGTAGATATTAATATCATGGCTTAATGTGGATTATTTTAGTGGCTTATGTTGGTTTAAATTAGTTTGTCAAAGAAAAATAGCAATAAACTTTGTAAATATTAATACACGGCTTAATGTGGATTATTTTTATGATTTTTTTGGTTTAAATTAGTTTGTCAAATAAAATTAGCAATAAACTTTGTAGATATTAATGTCATGGCTTAATGTATATTATTTTAGTGGTTTTTGTTGGTTTTAATGAGTTTGTCAAAGAAAATTGACATTAAACTTTGTAAATAATAATATCATGGCTTAATGTGGATTATTTTAGTGCTTTTTGTTGGTTTAAATTAGTTTTTTTTCGCTATCAAGAAAGCTTAGGTGTATTATTGTCTTTGTATTAGTGCTGTGTATCTTGTAAATGTGACGTTAGAGAGAGAATCTGAATTTTCCACCGAGTTCAGCATCCGCAAATTAGTTATACCCACCCAGTTACAAACCAGATAAAAAAAATAGTTTCAACTTGTTGATCAGTGTTAGGAGCTATTTAACTTAAAATACAAGCAGAAATTATAAGAAAATATTTAACATGAAATCTAAAGAGAAATCTTAAGACTGTAGTGACGATAACATGGAGGGAGATAGGTCTACTGTTCACAAAACTACTAATTGAAATTGTTTCTCACCCTCACTCCCACAAATGCTGGCATATTTCCTCTAAATTATACCTTTCTCAATCCTACCTCATTAGCGTAGAGAAAAAAAAACGTATAGCTTGGAATGGTGGTGAAACATGGGAAAGTTTGTGGTAATGGGAGGGTATTTGGAGGCTATTGACTAATTCAGTCGTTCATCTGCCCACTGAACTAAGGACTTAGTGTTCGATTCTTGGACAGGTCGAAAAAATACATTGCTCTTGAATTCGGAGCTTTTCAATCACAGTGATGGACTGAATTTTGAGTCTTTCTATTTTAGAATTAGTTTTTTTTAAGCTGGTGTACTTATGTAGTCATTTCGTTCATAAAGTGCACGTTAAATGATCCTAAAAAAGTCTTTTTTTTAAAAAAAAGAACGTCCTTCAAATAGTTTTGAGACTTGGAAAAGCCATTGTAATAATTGTTTCAAAAGTTTTAACAAGTAGTAGGTGGAGGTAGGGCAGTACTTGTACAACAAACAATTTACACCACCTCAATACAACAACCGTACAAGCCCCACTTTGAGGACTGTTGAAAGTTCCTGAACGCCTAAGCGTATTAAGCCTCATCTACAGCCCAGTTTTCACAAGAACAGCTATACAATAACTATGTCAACCTTCCCATGTTTATACGTCAAGTCATGTGGTTTACAGCTGTCATTTTTATTAGATATTATCAATAACTATAAAATAACACTGATAATATAGTAAAATATTAGCAATGTTGACCAACAAAAAAATCTGTTTGTATTTTCTAAAAAAGAACCTTATTATTAAAATTGAACCGTACATAGTCCACATCTCCTTATCCTAAGCTAGGGCTGGGTGGCGAAGAGGTTTAACTTTATGTGCTATTCATGGACTTGATCATAGACGACCCTTGGACTTAAAACTTATCATCCAATGAGAATGCAAGGAGAGATACTCTAGCCAATTAAAACACAAGTAGACACAGCAGACTGTAAATATATTTTGTTCGTGTTTGAATTTACTTGTGGTAGCCATTTGTGTTTGTTATTGACGAATTTTCTTTGTTTTAGAGTAAATGACTACGATTTTACATATTATTGGAAATAAAGTAGAAATATTATATTTTTAATTCTGTTGTTGAGAAGTAGGTCTACCATAATACTCATGACAATAATAAAATCAGAAAAAATTAGAAAAGTATTTAATAGGTCTAGTACAGGCTTATGGTGGATTGGAAGGGGACTTGAGAAAAGACCAATGTTTTTTGCAATTTTTTTGACCAAAATAAATAAAATATTGCTCCAGTAGAAACAATGAGTTTAATTTTCTTCACGCGGTGATATCAACAGTTCCTGAATATTTGTCATAACCATGTTGGCATTATCTAACAAACTTTTTATATGAAGAGAAAAAGTTGTCATTAAATTCCAGGACACCGTTGACAATTTCAAGAAATGTTGAGGTCACCATGTGAAGAAAATTGAATTATATGTTAGTACTGGAGCAATATGTTATTTATTTTTGACAGAGTTGACCTGGCGGTCTAGGGTTAAGGTGTCGGACTTCTGTGCTGGGGTTCGGGGCTCAATCCTCGGTCCCGGCACAAATTTATCTGATTATCAAACCCTTCCTTCACCTCTGACAAGACATCTTGGAATGTGGGGAATGCCAGGCCTCCACCGTGGTTCGGATTCCACGTTAAACTGTAGGTCTCCATTCACCTCACAATCACCCTATCATTACACATTAGCGTAAGTGCGTATAACCTGAACGGTAGTAAGACGCGGTGCTAATAAATATATTTTTGACAAAAAGTTTTGCTATAAAACTGCAAAAAAACATTTTAATGAATTTATTTTCAAGTTTCAAATGATAGCCTATTAATGATGTTCCGTGGAACCTTGTAGTAAAGTATTTTTATAATCTAGTCTGTGTAAAATAAGCTAGGCCATTTGTTAGTAAAACTCACTGCGTTCTTATAAACCGTGTATTTCTCTTATGAATTGTGCTTTATTGTGCTCTATTCACTATTAGCGTACGTTATGCATGGATATAAACCCAGTTGTTAAGAACTATTCACTATTCACTAGTATCTATAACCGGCCCCCATGGTGTAGTGGTCAGCATTTTTCTATGAGTCTAGGGTACCGGGTTCGATTCCAAGCTGGTACCTTGGGTATTTTCCAGAAAGGGGAATTATCCCAACGGTCACCAAGGATTGGTTGGTTGGGCTTTAATTGGGTTGAAATGTTTCCAATGGTTCCACACCCTCATACTCGCTATCATCATCAATCATCTCATCTCACCGGGACATGGAGAGAGTTTCCACGGAAAGTATGTACGATTAGTACATTCGGGCGTCCCCTGGGCAACGGTACATTAGTACTGGATAATCTTTCCACTAATGAGTTAATATTGACGTAAGCCTAGACGCGCAATATAACATTAACTATTAGCTATGAATTATGAATGACTATAACCCTGGCTTGATTTGTTAATGTGTAATATATCTCTTCCTAACGGAACATGAAGCGTGTGGACGAGCCTTTAGCCGCACTGTCCTATTTTAGGTTAATTAAAGGACATTCTTAGTTTCTGTTCTGAGCTTGTCAACTTAACCTATTACATCCTCTCTCGAGAAGACACGCGCAGACACCGTAACTCTGTTCTTCCTCATTTCTTCAAACATCTCTTTGCCACACTTCCTTTTTTTTATGTGTGTGAGAGGCGTGGTAGTATCCAGTGTTACCACTCGTAACAGTTGAAAATAAGAGGAAATATTTAAACTAACAAGAGACTGTCAATTCATATGTGGGGTTCTTCTCTTACACTCATTTTTATCAACTTCAAAACGGAACTCATGGACGTCGCTGGATACGTAACTGTTTTGGGAGACCTGGATGACGCATGCGCCCCACTGAGGCGTGCGAGTTCAAGTTGGTTTGTCACCAATAAAGTTTGGAGTGAATGGCTCAGGTGTGTGTTTAGGTTAAGAAAACCACCACGTCACTAGGATAATATCTTATACAGGTGGGGTGGAAGCAGTTAGACGATCTATCCTGAGAAAAGAGAATGGACAACGTGCTGAGGTTTGACTGACATCCGGTGGAGCTCACCTGAGTGACAAAAATTGAGAAAGTGTCTTTTATTTAGCTAGTGAATATTTAATTTTCAAATTACTAATCGTATAATTGTTTCAGTCCCACCCTGTATAAAGTCAGCGACTTTTCAAATTGGAAACTCACCTGCCGTGTCAGGATTCGGCCTCTTGCGAGACTCCCCTAGCTCATCATGGTTGTGTCCTTCGAGCGTAGCCACGCACATTACATGCGCAACGGATAATATAGGAAATATGACCCCGTGTACGCCATCGATCTCTCCCATCACCGAACAACTGGGAAATCCCCCCCATTCCCCATGGCTTGGCCAGCTTCCCTCGGCTAGAGAAGTTGGCTCCTCCTTGAGTGCTGAACTCTCGTAGGAGATCAGGAGTCTGGCCTCAAGAATGACCCTAAAAAGGGCTTTCAACCTGAGTGCTTAGATTATGACTGACCACCATGACCACCGGGCAATATAAAGTAATTTCTCCCACGGATGGACGTAGTTTTTGATGTAATGTGAAAACTTGATAGAAAATAATATTTTTTTGCTCTCACATTAATAACATTTTAACAATAATTACATATTAAAAGTATTCGAATCATAAGTGCACATTTTTCTGTTTTGTCATTTTAAATCAACCTTCCTACCATGGCTCTACTACAGTTCAATTTTCATTGAAAGGCCTTTTAGAGAATACAAACATATTATTTTGTGGCCAAACTTGACTAAATTTTAATATAATTATTATTAGTGTATTTTATAGATAATAATAATAATATCTATCAAATGACTTGACGTATGAATATCTGAAAAATACATTTAATAACTTTTCTAGCTACCCCTTCCTAGGAAAATTGGACTATAACTTGGTAACCCCAAAAAAGTGGAAAATACATTTCTCTACCAACAGGATTCACATTAATTACCTCGGATGGTATCTTTGATGACATTAACCTTGAAAGACATTGACCTTGAAAGAATCTGCCAAGAGTTTGGCCTTTCCTACTATCACGAAAAAAAAAAAATCTCCCAGGAGTGTGTGAATTTTGGGACAAACTTTAGTCGACGAGACAATGACGAATAATAATGACTGTAGTATGTTTCTTCAACCCACTCGTCAGACGATGTTCCTTAGGTACACCCACGGCAATTTGTAAGAAGAAAGGACACGAACAATAAGAGGGGGAGGGGTTGTCCAAGGTCAAGGTCACACAAGCTTAATCCATCAGGTGGGTAGTTGGGAGGCAGGAGGCTACTTCGAGAGGCCCTGCTCTCAAAATTAATTCTTGTGTGACCAATATAGATGAAATGTCAAGCCAATCAAGTTTGGAAGTGACGATCAGGTCAAGGTTCGAATCTAGAACGAATGTCATGTTTTTTTTTATACATCCTAAGTGGTTGTTTTGTTCTTAAAACTTAGAATATAATAAACATAGCCTCTTACATTAATAAACGTGAAGAAGTTTATGAGGTGACCTGGTGGTCTAGAGGTAAGATGTCAGACTTCTGTGCTGGGGGTCCAGGGTTCAATCCTCGGTCCCGGCACAGATTTATCTGATTGCCAAACCCTTCCTTCACCTCTGACAAGACGGTATTAATCACAACTTGTGAATGTGGGAATGCCAGGCCTCCACCGTGGTTCGGATTCCACGTTAAACTGTAGGTCCTTCATTTCATCTCACAATCACCCTACCATTACACATTAGCGTGAGTACAATCCGAACGGGTAGTAGGACACGGTGCTAATAAAAATAATAATAAGTTTAGGGTGTTTGGAATCAAAGTACCTAAGAAAACAATTGGTCCAAAAAGAGACGAAGGAAGATAAAGGAGAGTGAAGGAAATTACATAATGATGGGTTACATACCCTGTACTGATCACCAGACATTGTTAGGGTAGGTAGGAAATGCAGCGTGAATGGGAGGATCTAAAACTATGTTCAGGGTGTAACTGGCAAACCCAATGGAACCCTTGGGAAGACCTAGACGTAGATGGAGGAATAACGTTATAACCGACCTGAAAACAAATATGGCGTAATGAGGTGGATTGGATAGAACTAGCCCAAGAGAGGGTAGGTAAATTATTGTTCACTCATTGGCCACGTAAATGAGGGTATATTTGTCTCTAAATTATATAATACTTATCCATAGCTCATTAGTATAACAAAATATGGGAATATTCCAAACGTGTAGTAAAGGCGTGTTTCTATAGTGTCTACTATCAACGACTTCTCTCTCAACTAGAAGTGTGGGATTAGTAGGTTTAATTTGATAAAAACACAACAAAATTCACAAAAATACAAGGTGGAAAACCTTGATGGTAAAACAACCTTGATACCTTAATACACCAACGATCAAAAGAGTGTTTATGGAAAATATATCAATGATTTATTTTTAAATCTTAAAATTGAATATAGATCTTTGAAGATGTCAGGATTATGTCATTAAGAAATTTTTAGACAATTCAAACTTTTTTTTGCGATCACTTTTGATAAAACTGTACTTATTATAATGTGATTTATTTATTATTATATTATTATTATTATTATTATTATTATTATTATTAGTTCCTGTCTTCTCCCTTCTCCTCAGTTCCCGGAATCTCTTCTTTCCTTCAAGTCATCCAATATTTAATCAAGCCTACTATAGAATATCACAACTGCAAATCACATGACCTGACGTATGAATACATTATGGTAGATTTAGTAACTGCTTTAGCCGCCCGATAAGGTATTAAATACCATGGAAAATGGACTGTATGAAACAAGCTTTACTTCAAACATTTTAATATTCTACGACCTGAAATGTTTACAAACTACTCTCTTTTCTTATGTTTTTTTTTATTATCGGCTACGCGGGGTTGCCAAAAGGATTATTATCTGTTGTATTTGTACTCAGACTCGTATTCGTCTCTCACTACTGACATACACTCAAATAAAGTGATTCCTTTTATATTTCATTCATCTTTAGTGCGTCGCTAATAAAATAAATTTAGCACGCGTCTTATACCGTGGGCATACCTTAAGTACTAATACGCTAAGGATTAGGATTGGAAGTGAATTAAGGAATGAACCGCTTTGCGTGGAGGAGAGTGAACCATTAGGAAACACCCAGTTTCACCACGATTGAACTGACTCCCGTCTCGCGTCGAGCTCAAACGCGTTGCACTACGTCACCAGCGTCGCGTGCTAAGAAACTTGTTGTGATTATTGAACCTATTCTCTTCTTTTGAGATCCTTCACTTTGATTCGCGCAATGAATTATGGATAAAATGCTACGACACTATGGTTAGGAATAAAGAAAGGAAGTTCCCAACATTTCCATGTATCGGAAGCGGTATTTGCACACAACCAGTAAGGAAATTCCCTCAGCCTGGGAAGATTTTATGACAAAACTGTTAAAAAAAAAAAACATTAAATTTCATCTTTATAAGACTTTGAACGCTCAAGTTGAATGAAACTTTCTGTATGACCGAAAAAAAAAATGGTACGGTACATCGTATAGTCTTTCTCACTCCTTTACCTAAAAATGGAGATATTTACTTAAAACTAAAAAGATAATGTGAAATTAAATAATATATATTGTTACAGAAACTTACTGAGAAAATAGGAACAGATAACTATGTTGACCAAATAACATAGTAATCAAATCCCTATATCCCGGACTTAACAATTAAAAAAATATATTTGCCAATTGTCCAGAAAAATTGGTTTTATAAAAATATATTTCAAATAAGAGTTTTTTATTTTTAATAGTACTACAACTTTGTCATGATAAATTATGTTATATCTCAAAAGGTTACGAGGATATGATCATAATTGGAAATACCCGTCGATATAAATTACCCTCTTAAGTTATTTTCCCGTAAAAATTAGTTGCGCCATTTTGTTTGTATTGTAAAACAGTTTCTAGATATGAATTTTGATCAGAATCGTTAGAACACATTCTTATTAAAAAAAATTTTTTTTTTTGGCCCTTCAGTAATCTACCATTAATTTTAGGGTTAGATAACTAATTCCAAAATCTACCCTAGATGAATTTAGTCTATATACGAATATTTATCACGATCAGTAAATTGTTTTCGGCATAGCAAGAAACACTGTTTAGGATTCTGGCGGATCATTAGACGAAGAAATCCATCAAAAATATCGAATTAGATTTTTCTGGTGATCACAATACTTTTTCTCTCCTAGGAGTCACGAGGAAGTAAAAAAAAACACGATTTAAATCAAAATGAATTTATTTCAAGAAACATAAAGACGGAGGTTAAGCTACAAGCGTTAAAATTTATTTGAGGATAATTTAATACTTTCTCAGTAATAATATTACAAAAATGTTTGGAGTGAATGTTTTCAGATAAGGAGGGTTATTTAGAGGAAATGACTCATACTTAGTGTAGAGAGAGCCAGATAAAACCTCAATATTATTATTATTATTATTATTATTATTATTATTAGCACCGCGTCTTACTACCCGTTCGGGTTATACGCACTTAAACTAATGTGTAATGGTAGGGTGATTGTGAGATGGAATGGAGGACCTACAGTTTAACCTGGGATCCGAACCACGGGTGAGGCCTGGAATTCCACACATTCACAGGTTGTGATTAATACACGTCCTGTGATGGAAGGGCTTTGGTAATCAGATTTATATGTGCCGTGACTGAGGATTGAACCTCGGACCCCCAGCACAGAAGTCCGACACCTTACCCTTAGACCGCCAGGTCAACTGACCACAATATTAAAGTTTAGTTTGGAAAATGTGCACGGTCATAAAAGTGATGTCTTTAGTTAAGTAACTGAAGGTTTTGACCTGCTTGAGAAAACCTAAAGTGTAAGATGTAGCAACGACAGGATATTTTGGTCGGAAATTCGTACAATATGTAATTAAACATGTTTAAATTATCTCTTCATATTTCATTCACAATTAAATACCCGTTATAGTTTTGGCATGGCTTGACAAAAATTATCCGATGATCATGCGACCAATAGATTCGTAAATTCTGTTGTGGCCCTTTAAGCCCTCAAAAAAGGATAGGGGGCCAGCACTGGGTTCATTTGGCCCGGACCTCACAATCTCAATGACCTCAGTAATTAAGATCTACGTTCATCAACATAACAATTTCCCAAAAATGTACGCAAAAAGAAATATCACTGGATCTGTTTGGTGAGATGATTTTTCAAAAGCGAATACATTCCGTCAACTTTAAACAGAATGGTAAGCCAAACGCATTACTTTAAGAAATACTATAACTTGGATTATTATTATTATTATTAGCATCGCGTCTTACTACCCGTTCGGGTTATACGCACTTACGCTAATGTGTAATGGTAGGGTGATTGTGTGATGAAATGGGGACCTACAGCTTAACGTGGAATCCGAACCACGGTGGCGGCCTGGCATTCCACACATTCACAAGATGTCTTGTCAGAGGTGAAGGAAGGGTTTGGAAATCAGATAAATCTGTGCCGGGACCGAGGATTGAACCCCGGACTCCCAGCACAGAAGTCTGACACCTTACCCCTAGACCACCAGGTCACCCTATAACTTGGAAATTCTAGTTATTTCTTCTAGTGTCACCTGTTGCGTTGGGGATTTTCCTGAATCTACCCGCATCAGTAGCTTCGGGTGAGTAGTTATTCAATCTGCCGAAACAGGTCAAGAATTAATACCGTTCAACTATGGGACAAAATCGCTTGAATGGCCTTGCTATACTCAACATAAACTACGACATTGCGATAAAACTAGATTTTTCCAGTTTAACTGATTAATTGGTGACCTGGTGGTTTAGTGGTAAGGTGTTGGACTTCTGTGCTGGAGGTCCGGGGTTCAATCCTCGGTCCCGGCACAGATTTATCTGATTACCAAACCCTTCCTTCACCTCTGACGCTAGTAAGCTAAGGATGAGGAAATATGAATTTATAGGAGGTTTATCCACATTCACGTGGAGGGAGAGTAGAAAACCGATTCTGAAAAAACCCTCACTCAATAGAAACTACACCCAACCAGGATTCGAACCCTGATTTTCTTGTCATCGGCAGTCTAGTCTATTATGAGAGTGAAGACACCTCATATTATGCGGCCACCGAAGTGGTTGGAACGAGTATTGATATTTTATTTGTCCACGACTCTCCAACTATAACTGCCGATACCATGAGGTCGATCTGTTGAGTCAGTCGCGGCAGTAGGAAGATTGCCAAGGCCATGTGGGTCCGTCACGGGCCGTGTACCTCGGGTAACAGCCCCAGAAAGGGACAATATAAACGTGGCGGAGTGGTCGTCGCCCATCCATGACCGACCAACATCAGAAATTATTACGCTCCGGTTTCCCGTCCAGTGGGTGGTGAGGGGGGAAGTAGGGGGTGTGCCTTTCTTTACCTTGCACACCGTTTAGACCATGACGTGTTCTATCTAGAATACAGCTATGACACATAGTCAAACGGCCCAGCGCCAGAACAGACTAAAAGTGTGACAGTTGATCTCAGTCGGTCTATCGAGCTAAGAGGTGTCCTAGTTCAATTCCCGGCATGGTTGAAATATTTATCGCGGATGGAATTGGAGCTTGGGCACTCCCATTTCACAGTGATAAATAAAGTCTGGGGACTGGGTGTTGTGTCCTAGATATTTCTTTTTTAGCATCGCATCTTACTACCCGTTCAGATTATGCGCTGAAGTGGGCATAATAATTACGCTAATGTGTTAGGTATGGATAAAGTTTAATTTAGAGTAAGTGCGCCCACAATTGTATGAAGGGAGAGTGGAAAACCATTTAGGGGAGATCCTCGTTCAGTACACCCCACCGGGATTCGAGCCTTAATCCTCCCTCAATCGGCAATTTAGTCTATCGCAAGAGTGACATCTTATAGAACCACTTCAGCGGTGGATCGGAGATATAAAAACGATGTAAATAGTTCATATAAACAAGTGTCCCATTTGACCTTGTTTCTTAGCTAAACTGTTTGTATTCTATACCTGATATCTCTCGACCTGTTGACCAGTTGACTGCAGACCTGTATTCAGGCTGTATGTAGACATTATGAAGCACTTCCTATAATGTTAATGTGCGGCAGAAGGGAACGCAAGTATTTTTACAGTTTTTATAGATTAGACATTTTTAGGCCAAAATAAATAAAATATTTCTCCGGTAGCAACATAGAGTTTAGTTTTCTGCACATGTTAATATCAACAGATCTTGAATATCTGTCAAGGTGTCCTGGAATTTTGTCAAAACCTTTTTCTCTTTATTTAAAATTCTATGTTGCTTCTGGAGAAATGTTTGATCTATTTTGACCAAAAAAATGTAATGCTGTAAAAACTGTAAAATTACTCGCGCTCCCTTCTGCCGCACCTTAAGCCCTTACTGGAGTACAAATATGACTATAGCTCGGAAACAAGGTCAAATGGGGCACATGTGTATGTGTTTTTATATCTCTTGTTTTCGTTGAAGGGAGTTCCACAATTTACTCTACATCCTATATATATAGCAAAGTTATATTTTTTACATAGCTATTCAATTTAGCTTCTTATTTAGCCAACTTTGTTTATTTTTTATACTCACAGCTAACTTAATTTCTTTTATAGGACTATAGCTTATATACAATCAACTTGGTTACTTTTCCCAAAAAATTAGTTTCTTTTTTATATGCACAGTTAACTTGATTTCTTTGTTTATTTGTGTACCGCGTCTTACTACCTGTCCGGGTATTTCACACATTTACAATAACAGTATAGGGCTAAGGACGGTAGAATTTATAAGAAAGCTTGCACAAATTTGCGTGGAGTAGAGAGTACGAAACCATTCAGTACTAACTCTCCTCAATACAATAATAATAATATTTATTATCGCGTCTTACTACCCGTTGGGGTTATACGCTTTAAGTACTAATTACACTAATGGATTAGGAATTGGGAAGGTTGAATTAGAGGAAGTGAACCCGCATTTGTGTGGAGGGAGAGTGGAAAACCATTTATGAAACCCCCCACCCTCCAGTTCACCCAACCGAGATTCGAACCTCGATCTCCCCGTCCTCAGCAGTCGAGCTCAACACAACAAGCGCGTTAGCCAACTACGACACCGAGGCGGGTTCTTCTTAATACACTTTATTGGGATTCAAACCCCAACTTCCCCATCACCGTTCAATGAGACCAACGTGACCACCAAATGCAGGTAGCACGCTTCTCAACCTTTCTCCAATTGAATCACACAATATGAGTAAAGCTAATCTGAAAGATATTCGCCTGGAGAGAGGATGGTAAAGACAAAGGGTAAGATAAAATTTTAGTGAGTGTCTGTCCGGGTTCCAAACCCCTGTAACCCCAACACGGCCAGGTCAGAGATGAATGGACACGCCAGTCAAGCGCTCTGGCGCTGGGTGCAGACCTCCGGTGAATATCTTATTACCCGTATCGGTGACGTAGTTGGTTATCGCGCTTGTTTCATGTTGAGCTAGACTGCCAAGGACGGGGAGATCGATGTTCAAATCTCAGTCGGGTGAACTTGAGATGGTTTTTTCCTAAATGTATTTCCACTCTCCCTCCACGCGAATGCAGGTTCACTTCCTCTAATTTAGACCTTCCCAATTCCTAGCCCTTTAGTGTAATTAATATTTAAGTGTATAGCCCAAAAGGGTAGTAATACGTGGTGCTAAATAATAACAATATTTTATTATCATCCTTATTAGACCAAGGTTACCACCAAGGCGTGAAGTACCCGGAATCAGGCGGAAGTGACAGATTAGAATAAAACTAGCCAACCGTTTCATTACTAAGACTTTACGTTAGTGAGATTAAATATGACAGCCTCAAGGTTAGTTCATACATATTTACTTGGAAATATGTTTTGAAAATGTATATATATATTTACAAACATATACTCTGATTTTGGTTGAAAGAACAGTAGAGAAAATTCAAACATATTTCTTTGTGGCCAACAATGATAACATTCCACTATATTGTTTGTGTTATTTTATAGGTATTGATAATATCTATCAAAAGTGACAGCTGTAGACAACATGACTTTATGCATGAATATATTAAAATGGCTTTACTAACTTTAGTAACTAGCTTTTACTGTTACCTAATCACGCCGTTCCCTAATGGGGTAGGCAAGAAACTGTGCATTATTTATAGCTGAAAAAACAATAACTTCTTACTTAATACATCCTCACTAACATCCTCCACACTTCCCTATCCTTGCATACTCCCTCCGCTTCAACAACATCCATACACCGAGTCATACATGCTCTTTTATTGTTAAAACTCTTAATGTTTCTATTTTTCACACATTCGTCTATAACATTTAGAGATGACCTGGCGGTCTAGGGGTAAAGTGTTGGACTACTATGCTGGGGGCTGGGGTTCAATCCTCGGTACCGGCACAGATTTATATGATTACCAAACCCTTCCTTCACCTCTGACAATACATCTTGTGAATGTGTGGAATGCCAGGCCTCCACCGTGGTTCGGATCCCACGTTAAACTGTAGGTCCTCCATTTCATCTCACAATCACCCTACCATTACACATTAGCGTAAGTGCGTATAACCCGAACGGGTAGTAAGATGTGGTGCTAATAATAATATAACATTTAGTCAAGTCTTACATGGCCTACCCTTTCCTTTTGATCCACACACTCTACCTTCATATATTTGTTTCATCACTCGATCCACACTGATCCTCTCAACATGCTCAAACCAACGTAAGGCACTTCTTTCACGTTGACCTAAATGATTCCCTTTCAAACCTGACTCCTTCAGCACCCATTCATTACTGACTCTGTCGTCACGAGTTCTTCCACATACATATCTTGGATATCTCATTCCAAACACATTCACCTTGCTCTTGTGTTGCTCCTGACAAACCCACGCTTCTCATCCATAAAATAGTAATGGCGTTATACATGTTAAAACAAGCTTTGAAACGTAAATACCTTTTTTTTTCTACCATCAACAAAATGTTTAATGTGGGAGTGTAAGGAACACGATAAAAGGTAAGTAAGTGTTTTAACGGTTTTGATGGTAAACAACTTTGTCAGTCCTAAATTAAAATAAAATATTGTGTCATTACTAACATAAAGCTTAAGTTTCTTCACAAGGTAATTGAGATCAGCATAGCAGCATTAGATGAGAAACTTTTTAATTGAAGAGAAAAAGTTGTCATTAAATTCCAAGAACTCCTTGACAGGTATTCACCAACTGTTGATATCACCGGGTGAAGACAATTAAACTATTTTCCTACTAGACAGATGTTTTATTTATTTCGGCCATAAACTGTTTTTATAAAAAACTGCAAAAACCCAGAACTTCTCTCGAATACCCCACACTTCCACCTTAAGTCACATCTGTGTGCACGCGGATTAAACGTCAAGCTCGTGTGTTTCACCCGTTATGATGGGTCGGGGTTAGAATCTTGGCAGTTTAAACTTAATTACTTCCCCTCCCCCAACCATAAAAAAATGTATATCCTCCACGCAAATGCGAGTGTATTTCCCTTAAATTACACCTTCCTCGTGCATAACCTATTTGCTTTATTAAATACGAAGGTCTACAGGTCTCAAACTTACAGGGATTTTAATGCTAAGAAGTTAATTTGGTATTTGTACTGGGTCACCTTTTATGAAGAGACCCGGGTTCAAATCCCGGACGCACATTTATGGAGGTTTACCCACATGGTCTTTTTTTTCCCCTTTGGTTTTCTCATCTTATCTCAACACTAATGATAGTACATTTTCTCTAAGCTCTCCTTCCCATTACAAACCATTAAATTAAGTCATAATCACCCGCTTCGGTGACCGAATGGTCTGTTAGACTGGCTTGCTGATGACGGGGGAGGGGGGGGGTACCGGATTTGAATCCAGGCTCGTTTGCTGAGAGTGGTCTTCCCTAAATGGGTTTCCCATTCTCCTTCCACGCAAATAAGGATAGATTACTTCTAATATGCTTATTTACTCATCCCTAACCTGTTAGAGTAATCATCATATATATGTATAACCTGAACAGGTATTAAAACGCGGTGATATAAAAAAAAACAGCTACAAATAAAGCAATCAAAATGTCGACGACATACAGCATGGGTAACAGATGCCACCTCTTCGGTAAACATTTTTATGATTTCAAACGAAGAATGCCCCCAAAGAGCCGGGGGGTGGGGGGGGATTGTTTCCACGCTTCTGACGTCATTCTTAAAAAAACCTCCTTCCCTTTATTATCCCCTCCTCCTAGTCTCTTTCCTTTCTTCTCCTCTCATCATTCGTAGTTATACAAGGTCGGCACCATGAATGAAATTTCACGTGCAACTTAGCCTACTCTCCGACGAAGAAGTAGAAGGGATAGGGGAGGAGGAGAGGGGACAAGGGGGGGGGGGTATTATTAAGTATTTTATTTCGCACATAGAGCGCGTGGTCAAACACTGTTTATGCAACAATAAAAAAAAATCAATTGGTTGCTAGCTTTCGAAGAAGTGCGCGGGTTTTTTAATCTCGTTGCAAAAATGTTTAGGTGAAGTCTTTAAAAGTACGGAGGGACTGTCAGGGGTGGGGGAAATAAGGGGTTATAATAGATGGTTAGCACAATTTTTGTCGTGTGGCTTCGACTTCGATATAGTTATCTAGATGTATAAAACATTCCTGTAAAACCGTGAACCTTGTCAGTTTGTTAGAGATAGTCGTGACAGACAGTTCGCACACAAACAGTGTTTTGTTTTTTTAAGTGTCGTACTTATTGTCAGTACAAGGTGTTATTGCGAACAGTTTACTTACCTCCTCTTTCAGGGGGGTAAAAAAATGTCACTCAGAAAATATTTACTCTCATGACCTTATTTTAAAATTTTAGTTACAATTAAAGAAATTATCTTTTCTTATTAATGAAATAAATAATTCGTTTTTAAACTGTGAATTTGAAAAAAAAACATAAGTGATACTTTTTCTAAACGAATTTTTTTCAAGGTAAGGTTTTTTTTAAACTTTATTATTTGTTGGTTCAAAGTGAAGGAAAGTTTGTCTTTAATATTGTTAAATTTAAACCAAATCCTGAGTTTATAGTCAATTTTATAAAATGATTTTAAGTGTTGGTTTTACACTATTATATCTTAGTATCAACCACGTTTATATATTTTATATATTTATGCTATTACAGAGATGCAGAATTTTACTAAAAACGGACCATGATATTATGCATTGAGTAAGAGTATTAGTCCAAAAACAATTTTTCAAGAATATTGTTAACTAAATAATTTTTTGGTAACAAATTGAACATATTTTATTTTTGTAAAAAAATAGGTTTAATGGGCCTATTTATTCCTATTTAAGAAATATTTAATCATTGTATGCACTTTTATTTATTTTTCTATTGGTTGTTATTATTTTTACCTATACGTTTTAAGAATTTTCTGTTTGTGCCGAAATCTTCGGAAAAAAAAACCTATAAAAATAATGTTATAAACTAAAAAACAAATTGAATTTATAATTGATTGCTTAAATTGACTTTAAAAATACTTCTTTAACCTTAATGTAAAAAAGTATCTTCTACGTTAACTTTTTTTAAGGGTAACAAATGGAATTTTTTTTCTAAATAATTTTTTGTTTTAAGATCAATATTGTCTAAAAAATTACTATGGTCTAATATTGGTAAATATCTTTTTCACGTTATTTGCAATCTCTTGTCAAATGAAAAACATTTTTTCTTTGTTTAACATAATGGTTTTTAACGGCTTAATCTAAGGTTATGGTAGTTTATAAGAATTGCAACAACATTAGATATAAGAGAATATTAAACACCAGAGCGATATATCATAAAAAAAAATTCTCAAGGCACTCGGCCTGACTCAAACATGGACCACTCAATCACCAGAAATAAAATTTATTGCGAGCTTAATTAATTATTTAACGTAATAAGCAAAGGCACTTTGTAGCTTGTCTTGATTCATAATGGAAGAAATGTTTATAGTTTAAGTCACGCTGGGTGAAAATAAAAAATCGACAGACGTGCCAACTGTGTTTACAACAAAAAACACGTGTTTGTACAAAGGATTCAATCAATTTGTCATCGAATAAAGAAGTTCTGCGTTGAATGATTAGTTTATAAACGAAGAATTTGATTGTATCGTATTTATATTACCATACAATCATTTTAAGTTACAACCATGTAAAAATTAAGAATATATATATATATAACAGTTATAAATTTAGTGGAACAAATTTGATATAGTTGAAAAGTAAATAATATGTGATTTGGTGTACAATATAGAAAACCGGCATTATATTTTTAGATAATAGACATATAAATAATAATGTTTCAGTAACTGGAACTGTCTATAATTTTAAATACTATTTATTAACAAGATATTTCAGCATCAACGTGTCATTTCCTACATTTTTTGAAAAAAAATTTTTTTATTTATATTCATCTAACGATACGTTATTTGCAAGGCATGTATTTTATAATACGAATCTATATCTCGGAATCTTTCAAAATTAATCCAATGAAAATCAGATAAGCATTAGCGGAGAAAATCGGACAAAATTTTAAGTTTTTATAAATGTCACATTGAAAAAAAGTGTGGACGTAAATTTTATTTAGCCCATATGTCAACCGAAGTCCGAGATAAGTCGATGAGAAATTTCGGCACAATCGGTCTATTGGTTTTGGCGTGAAAGAACAACAGACATCAGCTTTGATGGCCGCATGGCTTAAGGTGCTATACTCTTTCAGTAGAGAGACCCACCTCGGTGGCGTAGTTTGCTAAAACGCTTGTGTTGAGCTCGAGTGCTGAGGACGGAGAGATCGAGGTTCGAATCTCGGTCGGGTGAAGTGTTTTTTTTTTCCTAAATGGTTTTCCACTCTCCCTCCACGCAAATGCGGGTTCACTTCCTCTAATTCAACCTCCCGATTCCTAATCCATTAGCGTAATTAGTACTTAAAGCGTATAACCCGGGTAGTAAGACGTGGTGCTAAATATTATTATTATATATAATATCTTGCAGTAGACTAGACTACCAATGACGGGGAGATTAAGTTTCGAATCTCGGTCGAGTGTAGATGTGTAGATACTGAAGGTGTTTTTCCAAAACAGTTTTCCACTCTCCCACCACGAAAATTTGGTTACACTTCCTATAAATATAATCTTAATCATCCTTAAAAACACTAATGAAATTAGTACAAAGCGTGTGAACCAAGCAGATAGTAAGAATGCGGTGCTATATGTATTAGTAAAATACACAGGGGTGTAGAGTCAGGGTAGACTATGAGACAAAGTACTCCCAAAACCTTATATTTAAACAAATATTGAAGGCTTATATGCTATTATAAGTTTAAAAACAACTCCTGAAGCGATAAAACTGACTAAAGTGCTTCTTGCACGGACATAATATTATTTCTCTCTTTCATTTCCCCTATTGAAATCCCGCACTATTTAAGAAGTTGTTTAGTATTTTTTTAATGTAACTTCCAACAAATAGAGTAGAAAATTATCACATGTTGCTGAACAATTAAAGAAGTTAAAATATTTAGTCTAAAGTTAAAAAAAATTCAACTATGCCTTACGCGAGAATTTGAGATTAAAGCAAAAAGTTATAAACCTAGATCTAGTCTTCCTATATCAAATAAAATCATGTTTTTTGTATATAGAATCTCTACAAAACATTGAAAGGGGCTGTTTTATATTAAATTTTTTAAATGTTCAGAATTTTCGCCTACATCTTGGTGAAAACAATATTTAAAAATATTAAACCACTTAATAAAGAATCCGGGATTTATAAACGTCTGCAACACTTCTCAGTGCTCTCACATACATCACCTTTGAAAAAAATGTTAATGCGACTGGCCCTTTTCATTTGGCGTGGAAATGCAGAGCCGTGGGAACAAACGTTTATATTCAAGAATATTTATTATTTCGCAATTTTATTTTCGAAAACGGTTAGTTCAAGAGTAGAAATATGTTTATTAAGTTATACTTTTTATATATACACCTCCTCTATGATTTTAACATTGATCAAATATAAATAATTTTGACATTTTTCGATAGAAAACTGCCAGCTCCATAACAAAAAATATTAAAATGTAACAAATAATAAACATCGAAACATTATCTTAGAAGAGGTGTTGAAAATATTAACATAATAATTTCACACGTTCTCGAGAAAACTTACATTTCCAAACGTATAACCTGTCTGGTAGCTAGCGCCATCTACGGTTTCTGTGATCCATCTGTTATTGTTGGCGCGGAAGGATACTTTGGTCGGTTGTGAAGCCACGCCTTTCACCCTCCCGCCCACGATCCCACAAAATAGGTTTTAAACTTGCACTCGATGGGACCAAGGGCCTTAACTATTCTATTCAAAACAAGAATAAAAAAACCATTACTTTGTGATTGTTATTTTGAGACTTGGTTAAGTATAAAACAATGTATCCCACCCTAACTATACCAGATTAAATAATATAACATTTTTAATCTATTGTTTTTCATTTTTTTTAGGCAATTAACGTGTACTTCCTGAACCAACTTGTTATTCAGCACACGACTTATAGACTATCTTAAATCTAGAACAGACACAACATCCAAGCCCCCGTAAATTTATCACCGTGAAAGGGGAAATTCACATTTCACCAATGATAAATTTTTCGGCCATGCCAGTAATCAAACCCGGTACTTTTATCTCAATAGAAAAACACTTTATCGACTGAGATAAGGTGTTGTACTAGATTTAAATAAAATAAATAACATATGCATCGTATTCTTTAGTAGTTGCTACTTAGCTGGTTAGTTTGCGATAGTTTCCATCATTATTTAGATATTTGTTTTTCTACCGAATTAAATACGAAAACATCGTACGTGTCTTAAGATAAAATGGAACGTGAGATAAGGCCAGCATTTTTAGCAATTTTAATAACAAAACATTTTTGGCCAAAATAAATCAATAATTTTTTCAGAATATAGTTTTTTTTTATTTAGCACCACGGCCTACTACCCGTTCTGGTTATACGCTTTAAGTACTAATTACGCTAATGGATTAGGAATTGGGAAGGTTGAATTAGAGGAAGTGAACCCGCATTTTCGTGAAGGGAGAGTGGAAAACCATTTAGGAAAAACACCCCCAGTTCACCCGACCGAGATTCGAACCTCGATCTCCCCATCCTCAGCGGTCGAGCTCAACACGACCAGCACGTTAGCCAACTACGCTACCGAGGCGGGTAAATATATAGTTGTAGTTAAATTTTCTACCCATTGTGATATCAACAGTTTCTGAAATTCTCTCATGGGCATCCTGAAATTTGATTATAGTTTTTTCTCTTACTCTAAAAAGTGTTTAATGAAATTTCTCGATGTTTAATGAAATTTTTCGATGCACATTACAAATATTCAATAATCGTTGATATCACAATAGGTAGAAAACTAATCTAAACGTCTTACTGTAGCACTATTTTATTTATTTTGTGCAAACAAATATTTTTGATATAAAATCTGTGTAAAAAAAAATGCCTTTAACACGCGGTCCTTGCTATCCCAACATAAAATATATCTGATAATTATTGAGCCATTGGAAGAACCATATATGTGAGATCAAAAAAAGAATCACATCTTTTATTACTTCATATGGCAAGCCATGTGTTAGGCAGACTTTTTTTTTATAGATAGCGTCAATGTTAACAGATGTAAGATTACAAGATAACCTAATGTCAATATTGGCTAATCTGTACATTATTTGTGTTAATCGGTGAACGTATGGACGAAATTATGATAGTGTTGCCGATGGCATAGATAAAAAGTGATTGAAGTCTTAAAAAAATCTTCTTCAGTTGTAAATGTGTATGAAAACAAAATAAAGCGTTTACAATATGGTCTTTACCACAAACCCCGCGATATGAATTATCAATAAAGTTACCTTAGAAGATTTTTCCCTTGGGAACAACGACTTAAGCGCTTCAGTGGCCGAATGTTCTAAGGCATCACTCTCATGTTAGACATACATACTGATGATATGGAGATCGGGGCTCAAATCCCGGTTGGGTATAATCAGAGCCCTGCTTTTATGGTGAATAAAAAAGCCCAATTCCGTTTTTAAGTTTCCCAAAAGCGGTTAATAAGCGGTGAATTACAAAAATCCTACTTTTGCGACGAAATTATCGAATTAAGACAAAAGCGTTAAAAAAGTGGTTTTTACCAAACTTTCGTGGTTAAGGTGACTTTGTTGGGTTAAAACTAGACTTCCAGGACAATGTTTGAAACAGGTAAACTAAACATATTGAAGTGAAAACCAAAAATTACATTTTGTTGGACAAATCGGTAAAAAACAATAGTCCGCAAAAAAATGTGCTGTCAACTTATTAAAAAAGTAAGATTTAGCGGCAGCTGGTCCGGGAAAAGTATGTACAAGTCACAAAGACAAAATATTACACAAAAATTTATTTTTCAATATCCCAAAATATTAGCGCGAATGCCGAAAATCGCGATTATCGCGGACATCGTTTAAAATCGCGAATATCGCGCTAAAACGCCGATTTCGCGAATTATCGCGACAATTTTGAGCATATATTTGCAATCAGGGTAACCTGAAATGTGAACACCTGAAAGAAAAAATGCCATATCTAACATTCGCGAATTATCGCGATCTCCACAAACGCAGGGCTCTGGGTATAATGAAGGTGTTTTTTTCTGGATGGTTTTCCCACTCTCCTTCCACGAAAATGTGGGTAGATTAACTCTAAAATGCTTCCTTCTTTATCCTTACCCCATTAGTAATTAACATATATACGTATAATCTGAACACATAGTAAAACGCAGCTATTTTTTTTTAAATAACCCAATTATTATAGTTACAGTTTTGGAACTTTAAATATTTTTTAATAATAAAATTTCTTCTGAAATAAACAACAACTTTGGGTGAGTTTTGACAATTGTGTTAGTGTTTTGTTCAGTGAGCTGAGAGTTAAAAAAAATAATTAAAATCGCTGACTTAGACCCTACATTTTAATCCAACCAATATTCGAATTAGAAACAAAATATCCCCAAGGTGATCCTTTATTCTCTAGAATATCACCTCCTTAAAGATATAGTCATAACCGAGGTAACAAGAATATTATCGTCTTATGGCTTATAAATGGGGGAAGGTAAGGGGGGTAAACGGGAGGGAGAAAGAGGGGAAGGGGCGCATATTATGAAGATATTATAAGAACATGATTGAAAACTGCTATTTGGGAAAAACAACACCGTTCATAGTCGGTCTCACTTTAAACCCCGGACCTACTAGAGTCAAGAATCGACTGAACTATCCTTGTGGTCGAAAGTGCCGGTGATTTTTGTAATCTTATCCAACACGTTTCCTGTCGACAACAAAAGACTCAAAGTGCGGTTCCTTTTCTATCTGGGTTTTGTGGCACTTTCAGAACACAGATAGGCAAAAATATTTCATAAACTTTGCCGACCATTCTTCTACACTGGATATCACCGCTGAAGGAAAACGCAGCTCTTATGGAGAAAAACTTTATTTTTTTATACCCGCCTCAGTGGCGTAGTTGGCTAACGCACATGTCGTGTTGAGCTCGACTGCTGAGGACGGGGAGATAGAGGTTCGAATCTCGATCGGGTGAACTGAGGGTGGTTTTTCCTAAATGGTTTTCCACTCTTCCTCCACGCAAATTTGGGTTCACTTCCTCTAAATTCAACCTTCCCAATTCCTAATCCATTTGCGTAATTAGTACTTAAGGCGTATAACCCGAACGGATAGTAAGACGCGGTGCTAAATATTAATAGTTATTATTAATTTATTTTTGCTCCCTAACGCGGTTAACTGTTGCCACGTGGTCCTCTTTGTGCCGGTCCAACCAGTGACTGGTAGGGGAGGAGTTAATTCTCGCCTCTCTGGGTATCCGGCCTGATCCGGATCACCCCACCCTTCAGGGTGAGGGGGTTGGAGGTTTTTTAGGTACCGACCTAGAAACTGCCCTGGGGCCATGATGTCCAGGGGTGTGTGGTGCTACAGTAGCCCCGCGGCTTCTTTGAAGCTGACTGACAGCTCCCAGCTGACTTCTGACAGTCAACATTTAGGTATATACCTAAATTTTGACCATCAGAAGTGACAGCTGCTAAACACATGTTTTTGCAGATCATTTGGTTTGGCGTAGGGATACATAATTTTGTCTGGTAACTTTTCAAATCCGTCAGCTGTCAGTCAACACCAAAGAAGCCATGAGGCTACTGTAGCTTTCTAGCTGCAGTGCCGTAACCATCGCACGTTAAAAATACGTTGTTGCCAAGTCTCCTCGCTTTAAAAAAGGAGTGTAAAGAACGTGAACAAAGATTAATGTTTTTTCAATTTAATATATCATTTTTTTAAATTAAATAAATCAAATATTGCCCCAGTAGAAACATGAAGTTAATTTGTTGAAAATATGTCAAGAGCATAGCAGCATCAGATGAGGAACTTTTTAAATGAAACGAAAAAGTTGTCATTAAATTCTAGGGCACCAATGACAGATATTCAACAACGGTTGATATCACCGTGTGGAGAATATTAAGCTCTATATTTCTACTGGAAAAATATTAGATTTATTTTGATCAAAAAAAGGTTTTAATATAAAAATTGGAAAAATACTGTTCTCAACTCGTTTTCCCTACTCTTTCATCTTAAGTTATATTTGAAGGTGATGTGCTGGATCAAACTGACAACATTGACGAACCAGTGTTGCAAAATTTATATTATACCAGTAATCTCTTGCGAAACTTTTGCACATTAAACCTTCCCCTCCCTCCAAAAATATATTTAATCTTTTGTTGGGTTGTTGAAATTAAATACTCAGCGAGGCGTAAATTATACACAAAATAGCAAAGAGAGTTTATTAATATGAACGTATTTACAATTTACAATACCTCATTGTATATAATATTTGATGTCAGAATGCAATCATCTTGAATTAAAATTTTTCTTTTATCTCAAGTTTTAAACAAACAATGTATTTTAACGTAAACTGAGTATGCTGTGTTAGAAGTCGGTAAAGAATCCTATCCACTGATACCTTATTCAAAGCTGTAGGCTTTGTATTATTTGAGAAAAAGGGATGTTGACAACATAAATAATATATAGGATTTGTGTGAAGATTATTTGTTCACGTGAAAATCTTTTGCGAGTAAGGATAGAAAATACTGTGTAACCATATTCACACATGTAGCAGAAACCCGAACATAGGGTTTAACAGGCCAGGAAAGTGGAGGCCATAGGAATTAAATGTGTGAGGAGCGTGTCAGTTGTCACGATGAGAAACAAGATAAGGAATGAAGGCCCCCAGACAAGATTTGGGATACAGGGAGTACGTTATATAGCAGAGGAAGAAAGGGTGTGATGATATGGACACTTAATGAGGATAGAAAAATGAATACTCTCAAGGAGAATAATGGAGATGAAGTTTGTAGGGAAAAGATCGCAAGGAAGAGATGAAAGCTGCAGATAACAATAAGTGTGTGAATGAGAGGAGAAGAATAGAAGCAAATAAAGGAGAAAGAATGGTGGAAGGAAAGAGGGAATATGGAGGTATTTTACTAAGACGACCCGGCCGGCTATTACAATATAAATAACACCGCGTCTTACTACCCGTTCGGGTTATACGCTTTAAGTACTAATTACGCTAATGGATTAGGAATTGGGAAGGTTGAATTTAGAGGAAGTGAACCCGCATTTGCGTGAAGGGAGAGTGGAAACCCATTTAGGAAAAACCACCCCCAGCTCACCCGACCGAGATTCGAACCTCGATCTCCCCGTCCTCAGCAGTAGAGCTCAACATGACTAGCGCGTTAGCTAACTACGCCACCGAGTCGGGTATTCCGGTTGGCTATTACCATGCTGTCACCATCTAGACTAAAACATACGGAAACGAGATACTTTCTGCATAACCTATTTATCTAGCTATCTTCTATTTTGTGTAATAGTTCCGTAGGGATTTTAGTTTTCTTTTGGAAATTGTGGGATTTGTGCAAGTCGTAGGAAGGCTTTAAATAGTTTATTTTACATACCTCAAGTTCAGGGACCAGGTAAAATAAATGTTTTTCTCTAACCTTCATTCATTTGCCTACAAATTTTTTCTAATAATTTTTCCTTTGTAGAGAACATGACGTCAGGGCCCCCCACCAATCTAGGTCTGGACTTGGAACCAAGAAATCGCCCCCTGCCTCTTGATTCCCCCTCCCTTATCTCTCTACCTTAACCCGGGAATTGTCAGACAAAATGTGTCAAATAAAAAGCTTCTAATCAATTCTGGCTTGATAACTTGCGGCCATCGTTTCAATGATCTACTGGTCGATATAATAGCGGACGATCATTTCACCGTCAAGGATCTATCAAACCTTATCTGGCTCATACTTTGGGTAACTTATTTCAGTAAAACTTAAGAAACGCAAGAGATAATTCCGTCGTTTAGAGAAGTTTAAAAGACTTAGCCTTCATTAAATTTTTTATTGGGTAGTCCATAACAATTATAAACGTTATTTCATTATGACTATAAGGGACAAAATAATAATCACGTTCTTAGGTTTATTAGAATTTTACATGAAACACTAAAAAGCCTTCATGCCAGACTACTAATGTAGATTGCATTATCTTATAAAATTTACACAAAAAAACCTTGATTAAGATAATTGTAATGCAGGTACTCGACTATTATAAGTGCAGGAAAGAATTGATAGTTTGTTACTATTATAATTAACTACAGTAGGATTGCTTACGAAAATATCTGGCAGTTGGAAAAAATATAAATCTACAGTGGGATTGCCTAACGAATGTATCTGGCAGTTAGAAAAAATATAAATCTACAGCTAGAAAATAATAAATCATTAGGAGGGCTACTTTTCAAATACCAGAAAATTTACTTAAACTACTTTAATAAACTTATCAGTAAAGTCATATGAATTTTAGTTGTCACTTATAACAGATATTATTAGTACAGATAAAATATCATCGATAATAGATACATATTATCAATGTTGACAGCAAACAAATATTGAACAGTGGGATTAAAGTTAAATAAATGGATTTCAATCAATTTCAATATAGGATTTGTCTGATTACCAAAGACATCTAAAACTAATCATTTATATTACATACGCATAGGTGAGTCCGTGCTTTAAACGTCAAGCTCATTTAGTTTTGTTTGCCGATTACGAGTAGATTGGCCTTCGAATCCCGACCGAATGTATTGAAGGTAAATTTCTTAAATGGTTTCCCAGTTTACCTGCATACAAATGTGGGTGTATTTCCTATAAATTCGACCTTATTCAGTCCTGCCACACTATAATAGTTGATAAATGTGCGTATAATCCGTAAATATAGTTAGGGAACGGGTATAAAAGTTAATTAACACGTGACTATTCATAAAAGAGTGAAACAAATTGACAATTAGAGTTCTTAGCAATAAAATATATTTCAACTTTAGTGATTATTACCAAGAAATAAGAAAATTCAACACAATAATTTAATAACATTACATATATCTGAACAATACACATGGCTGCTTCACTCAAACACCTATAGCTTTCATAAACTGTTCAAGGTGATTTTTCTTTCCGGTTATTTGTTGAAAACAGTTACACCCTGATTTTGGTTGGAAGGACAGTTTAGAAAATTCAAACATATTTCTTTTCTGCCAACACTGATAATATTTTACTATATTATTTGTGTTAATTTATAGGTATTTGTCCAATATCTTAGCTCAGTCAGTAGAGTGTATGTCAATTGAGCCAGAAGTCTCGGCTTTGATTCCTGACTTGGCAAAAAATATATCATTGGTGAAATGTTGGTTTACCCTTTCACAGTGATGAATTAACTATCGGGGCTGGTTTTGTCAGTTCTATTCTAGGATGGTGACAGACTGACGTTTTGGTCGCTTCGACACAAACGCCGCGACTAGGTTACTCCAATGTATTGCATTGTTTCATATGAGAGGGGTCAGACTAGCGACACAAACGCCGTGATCAGGTTACTCCAATGTATTGCATTGTTTCATATGAGAGGGGTCAGACTAGCGACACAAACGCCGTGATCAGGTTACTCCAATGTATTGCATTGTTTCATATGAGAGGGGTCAGACTAGCGACACAAACGCCGTGATCAGGTTACTCCAATGTATTGCATTGTTTCATATGAGAGGGGTCAAACTAGCGGCACGAACGCCGTGATCAGGTTACTCCAATGTATTGCATTGTTTCATATGAGAGAGGTCAAACTAGCGGCACGAACGCCGTGACAGATTTGAAATCGTCGACGAGAGCGTTTTTTTGGCGTAGCGACCCCCCTCATATGAAACAATCTAGTATACTATAGCGACCTAATCGCGGAATTTGTGTCGCAGCGACCAAAACGCGTCCAAAACGTCAGTCTATCTCCGGCAGTGGTGGCTCGTGTATAAGCACTGTGGAACTGCAGCACCCTCTGTTTCCGCTTGATATTATCGATACAAATTAATATATTGAGTACTTTTTTCTTTAATTTTTTATTTATTTTTGTAGTACAATAGATATTCCTTAAGCTTAATGTCAGTACTTCAGTAGCCATCCCCCAGTTTATGAAAAAGATACAAAAATCTTTGTATGGAACTGTGCACTTAACAGTGCCAGCAACGTGGTGTTTGACTGTTGTGCGCATGCGCACATAGGAAGGGAGTGGGAAGGAAGGCGGAACTGCCAGGTAGAGAGAGCACTGTTGCTCTCGCAGTGCCGATTCTGGCGCGATGATGGAAGGAATTTTTTTTTACTCAGTGTGTGTTGTGATTAAAAACCGTGTATCATATTCTTGAATGTGATAAAGCGTAGAAGAGTGTATAATTAGATTATTATTCTGCTTCCAACTATTCTATTTGATTCATTTTTTTTTCAGTTCTTTTATTTAACGGAAAGACTAAATGCGCTTGCAGTACTTTCAATGGAGAAATATTTCCTCAATTGTCAACCAAGGATCAAGGAGAAAATGATTGAACTTTTTGCGCAAATTAAAACCCGAAGAATAGATTTAATTTTTAAGTGAATCGATCAAGCTTGAACTGTAACAATTTAAGTTAAAGTAAGTAAAAAAGTCTTTTTTTGTTAAGATGTTATCAAGTTCCTAAATAAACTTTCTTTTTATACATGTTTTTTTTCCTTTTACACAATTTTAAAACAAATGCTAAACATTTTCTGGAGCAGCACTCCCACTAATTTTAGCTACGAGCCGTCACTGGCCTCTCCGGCCTTTTTTAAAGTTAGTTTTAAGTCGTGTGCTGATATTATCAGTCGGTTAAAAAAGTCCACGTTAAATACCTCAAATAAATAAAAATAAATAAAATGTAGGAAGTGATAATATCTATGACAGCTGCAGATCACATGACTTGAAATTGTTTTAGTAACTATCTTTCATTTGTCTTCCTACCAAAATCATACCATTATCATACCATCATTATCTGTCCACATTGAAAATATATTTCATCATTGTGGTCAGTGGATCAAAGTTACAAAAGATGTCTCCAAATATGATTATTCTTTTATCCCCACGTCTTACTACCCGTTTGGGTTACACGCATATTATTTACTAAATACGCTAATATGTTAGATATGAGGAAGGTTGCACTTTGGAGAAGTGTACCTATATTTGTTTAGACTGATAGTAGAAAAAACTTTTAGGAAAAAAACCCTCAGTAAACCCGACCGGTATTCCAACCCCGATCTCCCAGTCATTAACAGTTTGGTCTAATGCGAGAGTGACGCCTTAGACTAGGGTTTTCATCTGTGGCCCGCGATAACTTTTTTTTTCAGTCCACTGGCTCAAGAACAATTGAAATTATTTCAAGAGAAAAATGGCAAAAATATTATTATATAATCAACTAATAAAATAAATAAGTTTTTTATTTACGTATTTTACTTTATTTTATAAACTACTTTTGGTTTTAACTTGAAGAACAATATTACATTTTTATACAAATGTACTATGAACCGGCCAATGACAACTCTAGTAGAAAAAGCAACCTACCTCAAAGAAACATAATTTTTGGCCTTTGGACATAAAAATATTGAGACCCCTGCATTTTAACAAAAAGGGGGGTTAGTTCCAAGATGATGGATTAAGAAATGTTTTCAAATATCAGAGAAAGACAAAGTTATCTTGAACCGGCTATATTCCAACACGTGTTGGACATCTGAACCGGATCATAACCGTTTACATTTTCCTCAGATACTCGATCATAATCAAACATTTCTTTGTTGATTAGTTTTTTAGTCATCAGATTTGAGACGAGATCACCCGCTTCGGTGACTAAACAGTCCAAGTCGTCAATCTCGCAATAAACTGGCCTGTCAATGACGGGATGATCGGGGTTCAAATCCGTGGTCTTGTTTACTAGGAGAGGTTTTCCAAGCTTCCTACACGCAAATGCTGGTGCATTTCGTCTAACTTTAACCCTCCTCGTTCTTAACACATTAGTGTAATTAGTACATATGATCACATGGTTGAAGGTAGGATGGAAAAATACATGAGCCAAGGTCAGTATTTTTACAGTTTTTCTAACAGTGGCTTCTTTTTACACGTTTTTATAAACATTTATCCATTAGACAGGCTTACGTTTAGTTTAAATCTTTTTTCTCAACCAAATTTTTTTACTATTTGTTACGAGTATCGCGAAATTTAATGATACATTTTCTCTTGTCTTAAAAAGTTTCTGTTCGAATGCCACTATGAGACAAGATGTGCCTGGCATTTATTCCACGTGACCACTGATACGAATAGTAAATATCTAAGGGCTGGAGTGAGATTTGTCATATTATGCGTGCTGTCCCCGGTGTAAGTTAGTTCGTGTTTATGTATAACTTTTATATACAGTATATATAATTTACATGTTTAGAAAGTGTATGTTAAGTAACCCAATTAAATTTAAAAAAATATCCATATTGATATACTGGTGTAGTTATTTTAGTAATACTTTATACTTTAATTTTTAAAATCTAAATGGGTGACCTGGTGGTATAGGGGCAAGGTGTCAGACTTCTGTGTTGGAGGTCCGGGGTTCAATCCTCGGTCCCGGCACATATTTATCTGATTACCAAACCCTTCCTTCACCTCTGACAAGACGTGTATTAATCACAATTTGTGAATGTGTGGAATGCCAGGCCTCCACCGTGGTTTGGATCCCACGTTAAACTGTAGGTCCTCCGTTTCATCTCATAATCACCTTATCATTACACATAGCGTAAGTGTGTATAACCCGAACGGGTAGTAATACGCGGTGCTAATAATAATAATAAATCTAACAAATTCCAAATAAAAATGTTAATATTCAACTGTTACTCTTTCAGAATACTTTCATGAGAAAAACTCTTAACTAACAAAAATCAAGACTGCACTAATTATCTATCTATATTACAACATATGTCTCACTTATTACTAGTCTTTCTTTCTTTCTTTTATGTTTGGCTGTTCCATTAAGGCTTCCTCTCACAATAGAATTTTATGCTCCCTACTAAAAATCTTACCATAAAAGAATCAAGTTTATTAGTGAAGTAAAGACGTTAGGCTACCGATGTTATAAAAAAAAATCTTATCTCTTTGTGAAATTATCTCACTTTATGTTGATAGAGAGAGATTGATAACCTCCATTCGCCAGATTTGTCAAGTATGCTCATGTGAAAAAAGATTATTTACTTATGTATGTTGTAAAATTCAAGGTCAGGTAACTCGACATGGTCAGACCAGTGTTTTAGATATCTTTTGTACCGAATATTGGGGTTAGATTTTCGGTTGGGTGTACTGAGTTTTTTTTAAGAAAATAATTTTATACTCTTCCTCCACGCAAATGCGAGTACACTTCCTTTAAATAAAGCTTTACTAATACCTAAAACAATTATAGTAACTAGCACATAGGCGTATAATCTGAACGGATAGTAAAACACGGTGCTAAAAAAGATGAATTTAGAGGATGTGTACTGACATTTGCTTAGAGGAGAGAGTGGAAAACCATTTTGTAAAATAGCCTAGTACACCATATCTAGATTAAAGCCCTGACCTCTCGTAATCGGCAGTATAGTCTATTGTGAGATTGACGCCTTAGACAATTCGGCCACCGAATCAGGTTATTCCAGAATAAATTTATGTCCAGTTTTCTGACACGGGCAAAAATGTGCCAATATATTTAATATATAGATGCATATTTATCCTACTGATTTGTGTTTTAATTAAATACGACTCAACTTGTACATCACGTTTTATTTGGCAAATATTTTGAACATAAATTCTTGTTAAATCAAAGCTAGAAATTAATAAAACAAAACATCGCTGAAAGAAAAGTGAAATTTTATTTTGTTTATTTTCTATAAATCAATGCTCAATGTAGTGATTTATTTTCCCCACCTCATTTTACTACCCATTTGGGTTGTACGCATTTTAATTACGTTAATTAGTTAAGGGTGAGAAAGATATAACCTTAAAGAAAGTGTACCCAAATTTGCGTAAAGATAGAGCATAAAATCATGTATAAAAATAATCTCTAGTACATCCAACTGGGATTCGAACATCAAGCTCCTGGTTACGATCCAAACAATACCAGAGGAACCTGGCGTTTGGTACGCGTGTACACTGAGGTGGGTAAGTAATGATTCATAAACAGTAAAATAAAAAGGTTTTTCAAAGTACATCCATGGTAGAATAGCGGTTAGAAGGTCATCAACATTTCTTAAAGATCAGGCCTTGTCTCTACAGCCTCGTCCCTCGTCATGTTCTGCGTTCCTCTTCACACTATATTATGAAATGCATCCCATCCCACTGATCGTGTCCTTAAGGCGGCCACCTCGATCGGTGAGAAAGTATGATCTCTGTCAGGCCACACGGCTTAAAATACAATAGTATTGGTTGGTTTTCTGGGACAACTTCTTTATTCTGTGTAAGCGTATACACCTTACTGTCCCTCACCCCCAAACACGCTTTATCATGTCAATAAAAAAGAGGGTAAAGGAATTTATCATCCAAAGGTAAATAGGAAAGATCGCTGTTATTTCTTAAATATCTTAAACTGTTTTGTGGTGATCCTATCAAAATATATTATGTATTCGTTTCAGGACCTAGTCTCATAGATCAGCAAATATGATTAAAAAACTAAAACTATTGGGTTGTTAAGAAATTGCATGAGCCATATTTTGAAATAACGCACCGTATAATTAAATATTGCTTTATAACTGAACGTCCGCGCAGAAATTTCTTTCTTACCGAGGTGATACCCTTAAAGTTATGACATCATTGGTCTTCCTCTCAATTTTTCCTTGACATTTATCCTTTAAAAAAAAAGTTCAGGATAAAGTTGTCATGTCTCAATATATACTCCAGGAACTTCATTTTCCTCTTTATTCTCGTCTCCAATAATTTCCTTTCCTGGTTTATTTCTTTTAGGATTGGTTCATTACTTTTCCTGTATCTCCAATTTGTTCTTATTAGCTTTCTCCAAAGCCACATTTCTGTGAATTTAATTATTGTTTTCCTCGGTTTTCTTAAAGTTCAGGTTTCGCATTCATACGTCATCACGATCCAAACAAAGGTTTTAACAAATTTCCTCCTAGTCTCTATAATAATGGCCTAAGTATATTTTATAATAGGTTCCTCGTATTTTGAAAGGCTTGCTTTTCCATCGATATCTGTTTTTTTTTAAACCTCGGTAAAGCATCTATTTTTCGTGACAATCATACTACCCAGATACCAGAATAACCTTTAGCCTATTCTTATACTAGTCTTAATTCCATTCGGAATTCAAATGTAGGGGTATGCGAAGTTACCAAATAACAAAATGGAAGGTTAAATCTACTTCGCTTCAACTTCGAAACAAACATTAGCCATTATTAACAGATTTGAAAATGACATGATAAATTTCAACATTATAATAATCATTTTTAGAACATCTTTGAAGCATATTTTGCTCTAGTAAGTTTTAAATTTAAATAAAAATAAATAAAATATTTTAATATAGCTAGCTAACAACTTTAAACTTATTCTGTCATGTTATTTGTATACATTTTTTTAAACACAGACACAACCTAAAATAATGTTGTATGCTTTTTTTTTTTAATATCTAAACCTTTCTCTCGAAGTGAGAGTGTAGGGGATGCGAAATAAGGGTAGTGTTTTTGGAGTTTTTATAGCAAAACTTTTTTTTTAGTCAAAATAATTAATATTTTTCATTAGAAACATAGAGTTTAATTTTCTTCACATGTTGATATCAACAGTTGAGGGTGTCCTCGTGAAATTTCATTATACATTTTTTTTCTTCATTTGAAAAATTTCTCATCTAATGCCGCTATGCTCATGACAGATATTCAACAACTGTTGATATCACCGTGGGAAGAAAATTAAACTCTGTGTTTCTACTGGAGCAATATTTTATTTATTTTGGCAAAAAAAGTTTTTATATAAAAACCGCAAAAACACTGGCCTTTTTTTCGCGTCCTCTACACTTCTCCCTTAACATAGAGTAGATAAATTTAATTAATAATAAAATAAAATAAAAACAGAACTATGTGACAAAAACCTTATCTTTGACTTAGGCTTTGATTTTGTTCTTCAAGTTTAAAGCTTAGCTTCAACTTAGCTTCAAGTTTAAAAAAAGTTATCGCCTAGCAACCTTATTCAAAAGATAAAGTTGACCAGCGCTATTGATTTTTGCAAACTGTTTTGCACACATTATAACGACTGCGAAACTAAATAAGGTCAAGGGACACATGTTTGTAACTTTTGACATTTAAACTATTGACTTTATAATTAGGAAAAAAAACACATGTATTATTCAAGTTCACCTTCGAGTTTGTGTTTCTATTTTATTTTATTATTTAGATTTTAAATTATTCTTCTCAGATCCTACTGTATTATACCTTAGAGCGCATGACTTCCCGACGGCCAACTGATGAGTAAGCTCTCAGGACAAGGTCATTTCTAAAGAATTGCACCGATATTAATCTAGGACAACATCATAGAAAAAAACCTTGGGGAATTTTCCTGTGACCAGGATCAAAATCAAGGCGTCCACATGAATATAATTATTTTTTACTCTACGTCTTCCCACCTGCTCGATTGCACACACACACACACACACACACACATACACACACACACACACATACATAAACATACACAAACACACACACATAAACATACACAAACACACACGTGCACACGCAAAATCCCACACACACGTAAACATACACAAACACACACGTGCACACGCAAAATCCCACACACACGTAAACATACACAAACACACACGTGCACACGCAAAATCCCACACACACGTAAACATATACAAACACACACACATAAACATACACAAACACACACGTGCACACGCAAAATCCCACACACACATAAACATATACAAACACACACACATAAACATACACAAACACACACGTGCACACGCAAAATCCCACACACACATAAACATAAACAATCACACACACATAAACATACACAAACACACACGTGCACACGCAAAATCCCACACACACGTAAACATACACAAACACACACGTGCACACGCAAAATCCCACACACACGTAAACATATACAAACACACACACATAAACATACACAAACACACACGTGCACACGCAAACACACACACATAAACATATACAAACACACACGCATACACATATATATCACCGCGTCTTACTACCTGTTCAGGTTATACGCTTTAAGTACTAATTACGCTAATGGATTAGGAATTGGGAAGGTTGAATAAGAGGAAGTGAACCCTCATTTGCGGGGAGGGAGAGTGGAAAACCATTTAGGAAAAACCACCCTCAGTTCACCCGACCGAGATTTGAACCTCGATCTCCCCGTCCTCAGCATTCGAGCTCAACACGTCAAGCGCGTTAGCCAACTACGCCACCGAGGAGGGTCACATAATTATAAATCATGTAAAATATTCTCAAATTACCCATTTTAAATACAATGGTGTATACCACTATTGAAATATTTCCAATTTTCACAAATCAGTTGTTGGTGAACTGTTAAATTTAGGGCGAATATACAAATCACAGTTTGGTTCCAAGATATGACTATAACCTCTAAATATAAACTTTGAACGATCCATCAGATTGTTTCGGATATAGCCCTGATTACATACATACAGCCATGAGGATGGACAGATTTGTGAAACCCCTTTTTTGGGTTCGATAGCACATATAGGTGACCTGGTGGTCTAGGGGTAAGGTGTCAGACTTCTGTGCTGGCGGCCGGGGTTCAATCCTCGGTCCCGCCACAGATTTATCTGATTTCCAAATCCTTCCTTCACCTCTGACAAGACATCTTGTGAATGGGGAATGCCAGGCCACCACCGTGGTTCGGATTCCACGTTAAACTGTAGGTCCTCCATTTCATCTCACAATCACCCTACCATTACACATTAGCGTAAGTGTGTATAACCCGAACGGGTAGTAAGACGCGGTGCTAATAATAATAATAATAATAATAATAATAATAATAATAGCACATATATTTTCAAGATCTATCATAACCAAGATTACAATACTTTCTATGTATGTGAAATCAAAATAATAAATTAGTACTAAACGTCTTAGTGCCTTTTAAGGATACCCATATCTTGTATTAGTCTGAGGACACAGGATGATGAAATACGAAATCAATAGGCTTAGGTGGCTGCATGGATTAAGGCGTTACACCCGTAATAGACTAGACTGTCTATGAAAGGGAGATTGAGGTTTGAATCTATATCGGGTATTCTGAGGACGGGGAGATCAAGGTTCGAATCTTGGTCGGGTGAACTGGGGGTGGTTTTTCCTAAATGGTTTTCCACTCTCCCTCAACGCAAATGCTGGTTCACTTCCTCTAATTCAACCTTTCCAATTCCTAATCCATTAGCGTAATTATTACTTAAAGTGTATAACCCGAACGGGTAGTAAGACGCACTGCTAAATAATTATAATATATCGGGTATACCTATTGTGGTTTTCTCTTAATGATTTCCCACTCTTTCCACGCAAATGTGGGTACACGTCCTTTAAATCCAATCTTACTCATCCCTTACCCATTAGCATAATTATTAGTACATAAACGTACAACCCGAATGGGTAGTAAGACACGGTCTTGAAGAAAAAGGCCTATAAATCACTAGGATTAACTAAAAGGAAAACCAATCTCAGTAAACACGTTGGGGATTCAAATCCCGACCTTCTCATCACAGGTTAACAAATATATACGAGACTGACGCCTTTATCTACATGACCACTGATGCAAGTAACCAACCAACCAAACAAACAAAAAAACTCATAATTTGGTTTTATTTGATCTTATGATTTGGTTTTTATAATTACAAAAATCAGGTTTTAAAATTGAAATAGTCAAAACAAATGAAACGCGGCTACGTGTAAATATCTTACAGTGAGAGTTCAAGGTTGTCTATAGCTGCATTGGTATTCCTCGAGTCAACAAAATAGGAATTGCTAAATATGGGTGTCGTGGGACAGGGTGACCTCAGTTGGGTCCTTTCAGGGACCGGTAAGTCACCGTTTTGGCCCACGCGCCAAGAAAGATATTACCAATATCAGCCAAAAGTTGGGGGAGAAATTGCAGTTAAAATGACTGATAAAACACGAAATATCCAATGAGACGTGACAAACAAATGATGTTTTATCCTAGCAAGTATTCTATCCCGACACCCTTTTTTTGTGGTACAGTCACGTTCATAAGTCCCTCCTCCGACAGTGGTCTAGATTTTCAGGTTAAGGGAAGGGCCTAATGGGGGTGTTCAGTCCGATTTCAATAGAAATGACCTTATTTATCAGCTATAAACGCTACTAAATCTAATTTCACATGTTCATACGTCAAGTAGTGTGATCTGCAGTGGTCACCTTTAATAGATGGCACCACCCTCTTCAGTGGCCCCATGGTCTAAGGCGCTACTCTCGCAATGAACTAGACTGCTGAAGACGGGGAGATTGGAGTTCGATCTCGTTTGAGTGTACTGAGGAGGGTTTTTCCTAAATAGTTTTCCACTCTCACTTCACGAAATAATGGATACACTTCCTCTGAATTAAACCTTCCTAATCCCTATTATTCCATTAGTGTAATTAATACATAGGTGTATAGCCTGAATGGGTGGTAAGACACAGCGTTAAATTATAGGATTTATACACTTATGCGGTATGCAGCAGAAAGGTAGAATTTTATAAAAGTGTACCCTCAGTTGATTGCAGAGAGAGTGAGAAACCAATAAGGGAGTATAACGTCTCGATATACTTGGCCTGGATTCGACCCCCAACCTTCTCATCACTGGGGGAAACAAAAAGAAGATGAGACGAGACTGACGCCTTTGTCCGCGTGGCCACCAGTGCAAGTTTGAGCCTTTTCAAAAAAATATTTACCAACATTTTCTCAATTACAGTGTAGCTATTTAAATAAAATTAAAAATATAAACCCTTTGAAATGATGGATGTCAATACCTGACAAGTTTGAAATTTGGTTTCCACTAGTAGGTGAAGGAGTAGGTTAGGTTGTCTGGCAAGGTACTCTTGTTGTTTGAAGTTAGAGGCCAAGACTTGAATCCTGGCTGAATGCTCAAGAGACTTACTACCCGTTCGGGTTATACACCTATGAACTAATTACGCTAATGGGTTAAGAATGAGTAAGGTTGAATTTATAGGAAGTGTATGCCAATTTTCGTGGAGAGAAAGGGGAAAACCATTTAGGTAAAACCACCCTCAATACACCCAACCGGGACCTGAAACTTAGATTTCCCTGTCATCGGCAGTCCAGTCTATTGCGAGAGTGACGCCTTAAACCATTCAGCCATAAAAGCGAGTGTTTTTCATCGCTCCCCGAGACTGATACTAGCTATATTCCCTAAATCTGTATCCTTATATTAAGGTGGGATGAAAGAGACCGCGAGGAAGGTCAGTGTTTTTGCCGTTTTTATGACAAAACAAATTTTTGACCAAAATAAATAAAATATTGCTCCAGTACAAATTTAGAGTTTAATTTTATTCACATTATGATATCAACATTTGTTGAATATTTGTCAAGGGTTTCCTGGAATTTAATTACAACTTTTTGTCTTAATTTAAAAAAGTTTCTTATCTAATGCTGCTATGTTCATGATAGATATTCAACAACTGTTGATATCACCGTGTGAAGAAAATTAAAGCCTGTGTTTGTATTGGAACAATATTTGATTTATTTTGATCAAAAATGGTTTTGCCATAAAAAAAAAACCTGCAAAAACGCTGGTATTTTCTCTCATCCACTTTCATTTCACCTTAATTAGGGTTAGGTTTAACGCTAACAGACATTCAGGCTCGTAACAGTAAAAAATTAAAAAATAAATAAAAAAATTATGCAATTGTGAAGTGTGAAGAGGTCTAGAATTTTTAAAACATTATGTACAAAAATTGAAGTCACGTGCTCGCCTGCATAATGTTATTTTGTCTGGGCCTGGAAGGACACGTGGGAGTATTTGTGACACGTGCTGCCATACCCCCGTCCTCCGTCCCCTCCCCCACACACACACGCTGGCGGCATGTATCACTGATAGTATTCTTTACAGGGGCAGAAAAAATATTCCCTCACTGATTTATGATCAGTAGATAACTTGTACATGTTCATTTACTTTAAATAAACAAAGGTGTTTAAATCTGATAAAAAAAAATCAATCGATAAAAATTGGGATGGATGAATGTGGTCTCGTACCTTACATTATGAAAAGAAATTTAAAATTATCTAAAACAAGTTGCTTAGAGAGATTTTTGGTAAAAAAAGGGATGAGGATACGTGGGAGGAGAGGTTACATAATGATGAGTTACATACCCTCTACTCATCCCAAGACATGTTTAGGATAATCAACCTAGAAGATTATGATGGACACACAGTAGTGGTAGTAGTAGATCAAACTACAATACCTATACTATTTAAGAACGAAAATAACCCGTTTCGGTGGCCGCATGGTCTAACGCGCTACTCTCGCAGTAGACTAGACTGCCTATGACGGGGAGATCGAGGTTCAAAACACGGCCGTGTGTACTGATATTAGTATTTCCAAAATGTTTTTTCCATTCTCCCTCCAATCAAATGCTGATACATTTTCTCTAAATATAACCTTCCTAATCCTTAGAACCATTAACGGTAATAGTAGATAAGCGTTTAACCCAAACGGGTAGTAAGATGTTGTGCTAAAAAAAAAAGCAAATACGATTATGTTCTACCATTTATTTTCCTCCTGTGGTCCCATGTGCGGACCACACCTGGCACACCGCTGATGGACCACGATTTGAAAACCACGGCTCTGCAGGAATATAATCTTTCTTAATTCAAGGCGAGTACTTCTCGAAACAGCTTCTAGAGGCATCCAATTTTCAAAAATTTGCTGAAGGGAGGACTACTTCAAATAGCTTTAAAATGTTTATATAATTTTCAAAAATTGGGGAATAGGAACATTCCAAATAGTTTTTAGGGACATCCAAATGTAAAATATTTTTCATTGGATTGAGTTAGAAGGTAGATAATTAAACAAAAAAAACCTTGCTCTCCCCCCTCCCGCTTACACAAATAATGTTTTGCCGTCACTGCTCCTATTTCGTTAGCTATCATTCCGAATGATAAAGCACTAAACTCTAACTTATCGTTGACGTTCAACAACACCTTCACAGATAAGTAACGTTACACACATTATTGTATTTAGTACTTCAGCTTACTTCAATCCTTTCGTATGACCACAGGTAATCAATCATGTCTTACTTTATGTCTATCAATATAGTCGTGGATTATCGTATCAAAGTTTACAAATTTGCAGTATAGAAGCCCAAATCTATATACTATAGTTTAATCGCTGAATGTCTGGATGCTATTTATGACTAATAATGTAAAGATTATAAAATTATATTTGAAAGGAAATTCACCCGCATTCTCCGGCAGGAAAAGTGGGAAACCATTTAGGTAAAAGAAACCCCCTTTCATGGTCACGTGTTCTAAGGCACTACCCTCGCATTAGACTAGACTGCTGATTACGGGGAGATCAAGGTTCGAATCTCGGTCAGCATTACCAAGGGTGGTTTTTCCTAAATGATTTTCCACTCTCCCTACACGCAAATGTGGGTACAATTGTGCCAACTCTACGTCATCGGACACCCAGTGTTTCTCCTAAGCCTCCGCGAGAGTGCCTGGCCGGCTCACGGAAGGTTTTCTCCCGCGGGAAAAAGTAGTTCGGGTAGTTGAAGTAAGGACCTAATATGGCGCACGTGGGCAGACAGAGTTGTTTTGTTTTAAGTGAAGAGGATGAATTGACACCCCCCGATTGGTGGTTAAAATCAGTGCCAAACCACTCTAGTTCATTTGGGAAAAAATAAATCCAATGTTTTGTGTAAGTTTGTGTTTTATGGAAGTAGGTGTCCAATGTTATCTGGAGTGGTACACAATTATTCTTAATATAACCTTCCTCATCCCTAAAACCAATAGCGTAATTAGTACATAAGCGTATAACCCGAACGGATAATAAGACGCGATGCTAACAAATACCTAGGTAGAAACTCCATAGTAGACCCATTTGTAAGTACAGAACGGCGTTTTGCAGTCGCCCAATACCTTGAAACTAGGGCTTAATGTGTAACATTTGGGCACATTGACTTAGATCAAGTTGGCTTTTTAAGTCTTCTACTGATATTATTGTTCTTTTTAAATATATTGCTAAGCTCCCTCCCCCCAAAAAATATATGCTGTGTAATACATTGGGAAGATTCAAAAGCCAAGTAGTATAAGTCAATTGACTTATATTCGAATTCGTTATCACCAAACTTTTAAATGTCAAAGAGATTTAAGTAAATAATTATAAAATAATGGGTGACCTGGCGTTCAAGGGGTAAGGTGTCAGACTTATATTCTGGATCTGGGGTTCAATTCTCTGTCTCAGTACAGATTTATCTGATTACCAAACCCTTCCTTCACCTCTGACAAGACTTGTATTAATCACAACTTGTGACTGTGTGGAATGCCAGGCCTCCACCGTGTTTCGGATCCCACGTTAAACTGTAGGTCCTTCATTTAATCTCACAATCACCCTACCATTTACACATTAGCGTAAGTGCGTGTAACCCGAATGGGTAGTAAGACGTGGTGCTAATAATAATATAAAATAATTGGATATTAGACCATTTTATAAATTAATAAAAATTAACATATGTTTAAGTTCTTATTTACTCTCCTTAGCGTCTGAATTATCCAATTGTATCAAGATTAACTATGTTATAACAAATTAAAAATTAGCTAGCTAAGCAAACTAATTAAGGTTGATTTTATTTCAGTCAATCCAACAACAAAATATCAGTATTCAGAGTCATAAAGATAAAGGAGGGAGAGGATTTGGGGGCTAAGACCCTCCAATATTTTAGATAAACAAATAACATATTTTTGTATACCTCTTAAGCATAACACATACAATCCCAATTAAGTCTGAAAAAAATCTTGAAAATTCTCCAAAGGGATTTAATGTTTTCAAAAAGTCACTTACCCTACCTCTTGGGGGATTTCCCCAACGAGACTCATCAGTTAGAGCACTTCATGGCTTCAGTTTTCAATCGAGCTATACCCGCCGAGTGGCCACTGTTTGTTGGAAAAGATAGTGCCAACAGCTGTGGATTGAGGGTGTCATGTGGTCAGCACCCTCCGGACGTTAATCTCGGTTTTCTAGACCGGAGACGCTATTTTTATATTCAAGTAGCTCCTCATTTAGCCTCACAAGGCTAAGTTGATCCCAATCTAGGTTCTATGATTCATAGAAATTTTGAAAGCACTGAGGGTCGATCCCGGGAGCTTTGGATCTGTAACCAAGAACTTTGACCACTCTACCACAGAGGTGGCCTAGGTTAAACCCCGTTAAAATAAATTTCTTAGTGAAGCCCTTTCTGTATTGATTAATTGATTGATGTTCTTTGTATAAACGATTTAATTGATATTATAGTTAATGTTTTGTGTTTCAGTGCTCTCTTATCAATATCGTACAAAATGGCGGCGAAAAATCCTGAATCTATACAGTCATCCACACTTTCCATAATTCAGATGGACGACTTCAACTCAACGTAAGTGAAGCAGATTTAATTTTAGGATTTTTTTAGGAGCATCATATCGCAATTTGAAAGTTTTTAATTTTTTTTTTTAAACTCAACCTTGCAGGTAATTTTAGGTAATGGCTTATCACTCATTACTTTCAAGTCGGTTTTATATTGATTGCATTGAAAATTTGTTTACAATTTCTACGATGGATTTTTCTTCGCAAATACTAATGTAGCTACAAAAAATTTGCCCTTCTCCTGGTTTCTAAGATAGCTAGCTAATATTATCAGTATATCATATTGGTGGGGGAAACTCTACTCCCTTCATATTTTTTATTTAATTTTTTGTTCTACTATTTATATCACTACTATATCAACGTTAAGAAAAACTTCGCGGGGTCAGCCTTCAATCTAATCAAACCAATTGAGGCCCTACCATCTGTTGGCAAATATTGTGCCAATCTCTCCGGAGTGAAGGTGTCATGTTGTCAACACAACGAGTCCTCCAACCGTTAATCTCATTTTTCTATACCAGAGCTGCTACTTTTTTTAAATCCAAGTAGCTCCTCATTTTTCCTTATGAGGCTGAGTTGACCTCGTGCCAGAACCACTGATTCATAGAAAGGTTCTGTAACCACCGGGGATCAAACCAGAGACCTCTGTATCTGTAACCCAAAACTCTGACCACTAGACTGCAGATGCGGTCATAATAGTACTATAAACAAAAACAATTTTATTTTATTTTTAAACACGTGTGCAGTTTTATCATTTTAAAGCATTTTTTTTTATGTATGAATCTTTGTGAAGTTTCAATTTTAGACAATCTTAAATGATTCATTGTTTTTGTTTAATGTTATTAGTTCAACCCAATGTTTGAAAACTAAACTTAAGTTGTGTGTGCTTATTTTTCAGGACCAAGCTAACCGATAGTGCTAAAGATTCCAAAATGTACACCACCGACAAAGGGGAGTATGACCCATTCAAACTTAGAAATGTGGAACACCCAAACAGGTAATTTTACAAAACTGTTTCGCATGAAAATAAAACCAAACAAAATCGCTCTTTTATCGGACCCGATTCTCGTGGGTTTAAACCAAGCTGATGTCGACAAGTTTTTCTTGAAAGAGAAACATTCATAGCACAATTTCCTTCGGATGTAAAGTCGTTGGTCGTTGGTATGGTATAAAAAGAACACTGGAAGTTATGTAAAAATACCTTTCTTGGTAAAAGTGATAGACCCTTTAGTTCTCGCTCTAAGAAATTCTCGTGTGCTTATATAATCAGTAGGTTCAGAAATTGTACATCAAATACCACAAAATAATAATAATAATAATAACAATGCGCGTCTGGGCTCCATCATTCATAGCCCAGTGGTGGACAGATTATCCAGTACTAACGTACCATTGTCCAGGTGACGCCCGAATGTACTGATCGTACATCCTTTCCGTGGAGACTCTATCTATGTCCAGATTAGATGAGATGAGGGTGATAGTGAGTGTGATGGTGATAGTATGATTGTGAGAGTGAGTATGATGGTGAGAGTGAGTATGATGGTGAGAGTGAGTATGATGGTGTGGAACCAGTAGAAACACTTAAAACTAGCTTAAGCCAAATTAACCAAACCCTGGTGAACGCTGCGGTAATTCCCCTTTGGGGGGGGGGGGAAGAAATACCCAAGGTACCAGCGGGGAATCGAGCCTGGGACCCCAAGACGCATAGATAGTTGCACAGACCACTAAAGCGTGGAGCCAGTTGATACCTCACATTATTAGTTACTCAAATTGTACTGTATCTATGATTTGTTGCTGTCACCGTCTCTGTACTTGTGCCCGTGTTCCTCTCAGCGATTTAGGGGTGTTCGCCCATCTTCTGAAGGGGAGTCTAGGCACTGGGATACTGGCGATGCCCAACGCTTTCAAGAACGCCGGCACAGTGTTTGGGATGGTGTTCACCCTCATCATCGGCGTCGTGTGCACACACTGCGTCCACATTCTGGTAGGTGCCACGCAGTTGGACAATTTCAGGGGAGGAGGACGGCTATTTTCCGAAATAAACAAAGCCGGTGTTAAGGTGATTGGCCCTTTCCATTTGACGTGGAAATGCAGAGCCATGGGAACAAACGGTTATCTTCAAGAATTTTTATTGTTTTGCAATTTTATTTTTGGAAAGGGTTTGTTCAAGAATAAAAGCATGTTGATTATTTTACACTTCTTAGATACACACCTCCTCTATAATTTTAACAGTGATCAAATATTGATAAGACATTTTTCAATAATGAACTGCCAGCCTCATAATAAAAAATAATAAAATGTAACAATTAATAAACATCTGTACATTATCTTAGAAGGGGTGTTGAAAATATTAACATACACATTTCACTCGTTCTCGTGAAAACTGATATTTCCAAACGTATGACCTGTCCGGTAGCTATATTGCCATCTACGGTTTCCATGATCCATCTGCTATTGTTGGTGCGGAAGGATACTTTGATCGGTTGTGAAGTCATGACACGAATTTCACCCTCCCGCCTACCATCCCACAAAATAGGTTTTAGTCTTGCACTCGACAGGGCCAAGGGCCGGTTTGTTGGATCATCCCCAAGGCTGGGCTTATATCAATGCATAACGTATAGCTAGCTTCCCTTGGTGGCTACATGGTCTAAGGCGTCACTCTCGCAATAGACTAAACTGCCAATTACGGGGATATCGTGGTTCGAATTCGGTTGGGTGCATTGAGGGTGGTTTCCCCTATATGTTTTCCTACTCTCTCTCTCTCTCTTTCTCCACGAAAATTCAGGCTCACTTCCTTTAAATACAACCTTCTTTATCCATAAACAATTAATAAAATTAGTACATAGGCGTATAACCCAAATGGATAATAAGACGCGGTACTAAAATAATAAAAAAACAAACTACATTGCACAATTTATAAGAAAAAAACAACTGTTTTTAATGAAACGGGTGACCTGGTGGTCTAGGGGTAAGGAGTCAGACTTCTGTGCTGGCGGCCGGGGTTCAATCCTCGGTCCCGGCAAAGATTTATCTGATTACCAAACCCTTCCTTCACCTCTGACAAGACATCTTGTGAATGTGAGGAATGCCAGGCCTCCACCGTGGTTCGGATTCCACGTTAAACTGTAGGTCCTCCATTTCATCTCACAATCACCCTACCATTACACATTAGCGTAAGTGCGTATAACCCGAACGGGTAGTAAGACGCGGTTCTAATAATAATAATATAATGAAACGTAGTAATTAAAGACTTTATTAAATCGAGTATATTTTTATTCTAGAACTACTATACAACTATTTAAAGTGGTATTGTAGGGAATGCGAGCTAAATGCAGTATTTTCGCAGTTTTTATATCGAAACATTTATTTGACCAAAAGAAATCAATTAATAATAGATTAAGAACAAGCGTATTACTGAAATAAAAGTTAGTTATTACGACAGCAATAAAATATCAATAGTAGTTTGTTTATTTTTATTGAGGATTACATTAAAGTTTACAATCATTGTGTTAATATTATCATATTTATAATCCTTGGAAAAATTAATTTTTACCGAATAGCTTACGTCACTAATATATTACGTTGGCTCAATTTAATTGTCCAAAGTTATGTGATCTGTGTATTCAACGCTTGATAATTAGTAATACTATCTACAAAATAAAGCTAATAATAAAATAAAATGTTATCAATGTTAATAACAAAAACAACACAAACCACTTCGGTCGCCACATGGTCTAACGTGTTACTCTTGCAGTAGACTAGACTCCCAATAACGGGGAGATTGAGGTTCGAATCTCAGTCGGGTGTAATGAGGTTAGTTATCTCAAAATGGTTTTCCACGCAAATGAGGGTACACTTCATTTAAATATAACCTTACTAATCCTTAAGATTATTAGCATAATTAGTACATATGCATTTGACCCGAACGGGTAGTAGGACACGGTGTAAAAAAAGAGTTCGTATTGTTCTTAAATGGTTCCCTCTTACTGGAGGCCTAGTGTAGTTATATATTGCATTTGTAATGGCGCAGCAACTTCAGAATTGTTGCCAACTTTCAAGGCCAAAATGTTGTTTCCACATGATCTTCCAAGAACACAATGACTAGCAGTCGGCATCACGTGTAAGGGCAAAAAAATAAAATATTAATGTATCTTTACTCTCTGCAACCCTGTAGAATAGAGAACGCAAGAAGAAGATCTATCTCATTTACACTTGAACAACTTATTAGCGTCATATTTCTCTGTCAATAGCTTCTTGGAGCCTTCTAGAGCTGGTATTATTACGACACTACCGGGCTTTCTTCTTCATCTCTATTACAACATTAACAATGGTATTGAAACACCTCGAGTTTTCCTTTGCGACTTGAGCAGGTAGTCGCACTTACAAGACATTTCAAATGGCCTTATTCTAATGTGTTGGCCACTCAACAATGCTTTTATTTACGCTACTGATACACATATACTCACCTCGGTGGTCACATGGTCTAACACACTACTCCCGCAGTAGACTAGATTGCCAATGACGGGGAGGTCGAGTTTTGAATCTCTGTCGAGTGTATTTAGAGTGGTTTTCCCTAAACGGTTTTCCACTCACCCTCAATTCAAATATGGGTACACTTCCTCTAAATATGACCTTCCTAATCCCTAAAGTCACTAGCGTAATTAGTGCATAAGTGTATAACACGAATGGGTAGTAAGACGAAGTGCTAAAGAAAAAAAAATAGTAAGCTAGTTCTAAACAATATTTGCTCAGAAAAAAATCTTCAGAATAAATGTTAAGAAATATTATCAAATCCATTTGAAAAAACAAAATTAAAAAACAAATGGATGGATATTTTTCCTGTGTAATATTAAAGTTAAAAAAAAATGTTTTGTGATATTCGATTCTATTTTCCATATTTTTTGTTTTGAAAATTGGTTTGGAAATTAACAATATTTTGTAATTAAAAGAAACTCAAATGGGATGTTTGATGAGTACCATCCTCATGGTTTATTTTAACTTGGAATAAAAGATAGATCGAGTTTATACAAATTCTAAGCTCGAATCCTAATCATTATTTTTACTTCTCGAATTCAAATCACAGAAAAACATGATAAACCTAATTTTGTTTATCAGCACGTCTTATTATCTGTTCGGGCTATACGCCCATATACTAACTACGCTAAGGGATTGGGAATGAGTAAGGATGAATTTAGAGGAAGTGAACCTAAATTTGCTTGAAGAGAGAGTGGAAAACAATTTTAGGGTAAAAAATATCCTCAGTACACCCGTCCGGGATTTAAACCATGATATCCCCGTTATCGGTGGTCTAGTTTAATGTAAAGGTGACACCTTAGACCATGTGGCCACCAAAGTGGGATAACATTAATTCTTAAGTTGCAATAAAAATAAAAATTTAATGCTATAATTATTTTGTTGTTGTTTTAATCCATTTAATTTAACATATTATACGCATTTATTTAAGTGGTAAATTATTGTTATGAGGACTAGACGTTGGGTTTTTTCCTTGATAATTTTTGACAAAATCACCAATACCCAGTATAAGAGCTCTGGAACAAATTCCAACTATATATATATATATATCTTGATATTTTCTCGAATCTTCGAAACTCGAATGTCTTTAAGGATTCGAAGGATCCAAGACGTTTCATAACAAACTACTATTTACAAGGAATTCCGTAGCGACCATTCTTCTAAATTGTGAATTTGTTTGTCTCTACAGGTGCATTCAGCCCATGTCTTGAGCAAACGGGAGAAGATCCCTTCTTTGAGTTATGCTGATACTGCTGAGATCGCCTTCAAGAGCGGACCTCCAGAACTTCAGAGGTTGTCTACTTTCTCCAGGTGAGAAGATAGTCTTTATTACAGAATTTAGTTTTATAAAGCCTTGGAGGTTGTCTGCTTTCTCCAGGTGAGAAGATAGTCTTTATTACAGAATTTAGTTTGTAAAGCCTTGGAGGGAGGTTAGAAGATAGTCTTTATTACAGAATTTAGTTTGTAAAGCCTTGGAGGTTGTCTGCTTTCTCCAGGTGAGAAGATAGTCTTTATTACAGAATTTAGTTTGTAAAGCCTTGGAGGTTGTCTGCTTTCTCCAGGTGAGAAGATAGTCTTTATTACAGAATTTAGTTTGTAAAGCCTTGGAGGTTGTCTGCTTTCTCCAGGTGAGAAGATAGTCTTTATTACAGAATTTAGTTTGTAAAGCCTTGGAGGTTGTCTGCTTTCTCCAGGTGAGAAGATAGTCTTTATTACATAATTTAGTTTGCAAAGTCTTGGAAATAGTCTTTGTTACAGAATTTAGTTTGCAAAACCTCGTAGATTGTCCGCTTTTTCCAGGTAAGACGATATTTGTAATGACAACATTTAGTTTGACGAGGTTTAGAGCAGTGTGCTTTCTCAAGTGCGAAAGAGATAAGTCGTGACAGCATTTAGTTTACCAAACTTAAAAAAAAAAAAAGTTCAGCTTTCTCCAGGAAGGAATAGCTCTGCTGTAATAATATTTAATTTGCTATGCTTAAGAAGTTATCCGATTTATTTAGTTAGGAGGAGATCTGTTATGACAGGATTTTTAGTTTAAGTATTTTCAGCTGGCTTCAGCTTTAACATCTGATCCACGCCAGTATTTATTTAATACAACTTTAAATGTTGTCACTTTGGCAAACTAAATGCCATTTATTGACTCTTAAGACGTTACTCTATCAATAGACTGTCGATGATAGAGAGACCATAGTTTGATCCCGGTCAGGTGTATTGAGGGTGGCTTTTCCTAAATGGTCCCCCCCCCCATCTCTCTCACACAATGTGGGGACACTTCCTCTATATTAAACCTTCCCTATCCCTAACCCATTAGCCTAATTAATGCATACTATACGTAGAATCTGAGCAGAAAGTAAGACGTGGTGAGATAAAAACTACTCTTAATTCAATTTTCCTCCAGAAAACAAGTTTACAATACTTTCTATCCTGTAAAATACTATTCAGATATCCAAATTAAACAACATTGTTAAAGCCATTTAAAAAAAATAATTTCAAAAATTAATCTTAAGTAGCTAATCTTAATTCTAAGGATAAATTAAAAAAAAAAAACATGATTTGCCCTCGAGGAATGACTTTATAACATCTAAATATGAAGTTGGAATTAAATACCTCAAAAGTTAGCCCCAGATACAAACAGACATACATAATTGTAAGCAAAACCCACTTTTTTATTAGTTTGGAAGAAATTAAAACGTTAAAATCCATTATATTCTAGGTCACCTGGTAGTCTGGGGGGTAAGGTCAACTTCTGTGCTGGGGTCTGGGGTTCAATCCTCGGTCCCGGCACAGATTTATCTGATTGCCAAACCCTTACTTCACCTCTGAAAGACGTGTATTAATCACAACTTGTGAATGTGGTGAACGCCAGGCCTCCACCGTGGTTCGGATCCCACGTTAAACTGTAGGTCCTCCATTTATCTCATAATCACCCTACCATTACACATTAGCGTAAGTGCGTATAACCCGAACGGGTAGTAAGACGCGGTGCTAATAATAACATCATATTATTCTAGAGATAGAACATTTTTTTAACACAAGAAAATGTAAAATACCGAAAGCAAATTATTTCTTTAATAAACCTCTTTTCCATTTTTACAGACGGGACTGTACTAGGTTTGTCTCAAGGGCATACGTAAACTCAAGTTTTTTTTATGTTTTAAAATCATTCGCATGCTTTGGGTAATTTTTCTTAGAAATCAATTTGTCTATATTATTCGTGTCAGGGCCATTAAAAGTTGCATCTTCTTGTTAACCTGTTCAATGTCATCACTTCTAAAGTGAGTTAAAAGAAAAGTTGGTTTAGTTTAACAGTTTCTAGAAAGATACTTGAATTATTTATAACCACAATACAATTTTCTAAGGCAGTGCCTTATCTGAAAGCTATAGAAGCTATTAGATATACTTTCACGTATTCATACGTCAAGTCATAAGATCCTTAGCTGTTACAAAATAACATTAATATTATAGTTATAGCAAAATGTTATCAATTTTGGTCGTAAAATATAATTTTTTATTTTTAAAAGGCCTTTATATTAAGTTGGGACTGTATTTAAATCAGACTGTACTCATGACTCCAAATACAATACAATTTTCATAGGAAGAAATGTTTTAAAAAAACACAATTTTTTATCCATATTGATAACATTTTACTATATTATTAATGTTATTTTATAGGTAATAATAGTTAATATCTAACGTTAGTGACATCTGCAGATGTCATGACTTGGCGTATGAATACGTGATAATATATCCAGTAAGTTTTATTACATGTTTTACGATGAAAATTGGACTGTATGTATTCAAACCTTTCTCTCATCCTCACGAGGATAACATCCTCATAACCAAAAAATGTTTGCGACCCTACGGCAAGGAATGACTTTGGCGAAGGTCCCATCATCGTGACGTCATAAATGATGGGTGGTAAAACTGATGTTCTGTTGCCTGAGGTCGTGATGACCTTTTGGCTGGATTCCAGTCACGAAACGGCGCTACATAAAAACAAATCAACCGGAATAAAGACAGACGCATAATGGAAAACAAGAACAAATCACACGCCCAACTTTAACTGTGCAAAACTGGTACCTTTATTCCATCCGTCACTTCTTGACTAACCGGACCCCCCGTGGTGTAGTCGTCAGTGAAGCTGGCTATAGTACTTAGAGGTCCCGGGTTCGATTTCTCGCCTGGTACCTTGGCTATTTTTCCCTAAATGGAAGTTACTCCAACAGTCACCAGAGTTTGGTTGATTAGGCTTAAGTTCGGTTCTGTTACACACCATCATACTCATCATATCACTATCACCATCTACCATATCACCATCATACTCACTACTCAAATCACTTCTCATCTATCACACACCATCATAATCACTATCCCCCTCATACTCACTATCACCATCATACTCACTATCACCATCATACTCTCTATCACCATCACCTCATCTCATCTCATGGAAAGAGCCTCCACAGAAAGGATGTACAATTGGTACATTCAGGGCATCCCTGAGAAACGGTACATTAGTACTGAATAATCTCTCCACTAATTGACTAAGATTGATGTAACCCAGTCGCACTATATTATATATTACTTCTTGACTCTTTCCGGATAAATATACAAACGCATTCTTTTGGTCACGGCTACATCGACATCACGTGACTAACTTTTCTTTTATCACTCACTGCGTCTTGTTACCTACTCATGTAAATGATTAATTACTCTAATTGCGTAGGGATAAGGAAGGATGCATTTTAGAGGTAATATACTGGCATTTGCATGAAAGGAGTGTGTGAAACCATTTAGGAATAACCTCCATCAGTAGACCCAGCTGGTATTCAAACCCCGATCACTTCGTCTTCAGCAGACCAGTCCTAACACGAGAGAGTGACGCCTTTCAGATCATTCCACCACTGGTTCTATTAGCTGCCGCCAGTTACCACCACTCCTATGCTGGATACACTATAGATGTTAGTGTTGTGTATGTTCATGACCTCTATATAGAGGACAATGTTGTATTGTCCCCACGTCTGATCGTTTGGACATGAGCGCTGATTGTATTTCCTGCGATGTACCTCAGGTAAGCAACCCCGTCATTGAGGCCCTGTAGCCTAGACCCATTTCCTCGAGGTGACCTCATCCTCGCCAATCGAACAACGACCATCCGGACGACGTCATTGGATCCTTTACATCCGGAAAGATTGGTATGTGATCTTTTGTCAGGTGTGGGTTTGGACACAACGCGAACCGACGACAGCATTGTCTGTAACTGCGACTTATTTAGTTTAAACCTCCATTATGGCTCAAGTTTGTTTTTCCTACGCCTACCCGTCTAATTTCCATAGGAATAACCTTATTATGACTGATAGAAAGGTTACTAGATCTACTTTAATATATTCATACGTCAAGTCATGTGTGCAGCCGTCACTTTTGATAGAAATTATCAATATCTATAAAATATAACATATTAATAATTGATAAGTTTTTAGCCGAGACCTGCTTCGGTGGCCACATGGTCTAAGGCGTCACTCTCATATTAGACTAGACTGCCTATGACAGAAAGATCAAGGTTCGGATCCCAGTCGGGTGTACTAAAGGGATTTTACCAAAACGATTTTCCACTATCTCCACGAAAATACGGGTACACTTCCTCTAAAATAAACCTACCTCATCCCTATCTAAACCCATCAACGTAATTAGTGCATATACGTATAATCTTAAATGTAGTAAGACGCGGTGCTAAAAAAAAGGTTTGGCTGCAAAATGTATTGTTTTCTAAAAGGTCGGGTGACCTGGTGGTCTAGAGGTAAGGTGTCGGACTTATGTGTTGGGGGTCCGGGGTTCAATCCTTGGTCCTGGCACAGATTTATCTGATTACCAAACCCTTCCTTCACCTCTGACAAGACATCTTGTGAATGTGTGGAATGCCAGGCCTCCACCGTGGTTCGGATTCCACGTTAAACTGTAGGTCCTCCATTTCATCTCACAATCACCCTACCATTACACATTAGCGTAAGTGCGTATAACCCGAACGGTAGTAAGACGCGGTGCTAATATAATAATAATCTAAAAGGCCCTTTCTATAAAAATTGTATTCTTACATATTAATACTTCATTCATAGTTTCCTCATACAAAAACAATAATAATAAAAAAAGCTGTGCAGACGAATATCCCTTACAAAATGTATTGAATGTTATTTGATTGCCTATCTTATGTCTTTTTCGACACCTGCGTCAATCGCGCAATTGGAATTCTTGTCAGTCATTTCAAGCACACCCCTCGCTAAGAGTGTTCAACAACAGGTGTGTCATTTATTCAGCTGTATGTTGTTGGAGTGTGCAGGAAGATTTTACTGTCCTCGTTCAAATAAGGATGCAGGAATGGCAAACTCCTTACAACGAATCGTGAATAAACTTTCAAAATTATCTTTAAAAAAAAGAAGTATTTGAGTTATTTAACATGAACTATTTCTAAAATGTGGTACTGGAGAAGACTTGTAAAAATCAGGTGGAGAAACAGGGTGACAATGAACAAGTCCTAAGAAGAGTGGGTGAGAAGAGAACTAATTTGGTTGTAATATTTCTTCGTTACAGAGAAAACTAGATCGGCACATCCTTAAGAGTAAATCTGCCTCAGTGGCGTAGTTGGCTAACGCGCTTGTCGTGTTGAGCCGACTGCTGAGGAGGGGAGGTCAAGGTTCGAATCTCGGTCGGGTGAACTGGGGTAGTGGTTTTTACTAAATGGTTTTCCACTCTCCCTCCACGCAAATGCGGGTTCACTTCCTCTAATTAAACCTTCCCAATTTCTAATCCATTAGCGTAATTAGTACTTAAAGCGTATAACCCGAACGGGTAGTAAGACGCGGTGCTAAATATTATTATTATTGATTAAGAGGAACTGTCTTCTGTATGATGTCATAGAAGGCAAGGTTGAGGGAAAGAGGAGCTTAGGAAGAAGCAGGGATCAAATATTAGGGGACTTGAAGGAAAGAAGAAAATTCTGGGAGCTGAAGGAGAAGGCAGAGGAAAGGGCGCATTGACGGTCTAAGTTCACCGACATAAGGAATGGACACGTCGTAAGACAGAACACCTAATAATAATTTCTATACCGACTGATTATATCACCATAAGAGTTATATACTAACTCAAATCTATAACAAACACACTACCCAGCCCCCACCCATTAATTCATAACTGTGAAAGGGAAAACCACAATTTAATCAATGATTAAATTTTCGGCCATGCTGGAAATTGAACCTGAACCCTCAAATCAGTAGGCAGACACGCTCGCAACTGAGCTAAGGTGTCTAACTTTAATATAAAAATACAACTAATATAAAATACACATTTCAATCAAGTACTTTCTTGATTTTCAAATCACAAGATTTAAAAAAAAAAAAAATTATATCACGTCTTACTTTCCATCCCCGCTGATTAAATTTTAAAACTAATTTTAAATGGATGTTTAAGATGAATTTTAGTTTATATATTTAATATACAATTATTTTCTTGGTGGGAGAGGGGAAAACCTTTTAAGAAACAACTGCTATTCACACCCGAAAGATAGTCGAAACTCCTCAACCAGTAAACAAGTTTGTATGAAATTGATGCTTTTGTCCTCAGGACCACTGGTTTAGGTTATTAAATATTGCATTTTAAAATTGATAGCATACATTATCTCAAGACTTGTAAGAGAAACTAAGGTTTGTCATTCACCCGAAAAACCAGGAAAAGACATGGAAGTTTTTATTTATGAGAAAAGCCGGGTAGAAATGAGAGACTTTACAACGAAAATAAAACCGGAATGTTAAAGAAATTGATATATTAACGTTAATTCCTTAGGAAGGTAAAGCTAATAGAATAACTAGTTATTCTGGCGTACCTACGTGAGGTATTTAGAGCAGAGCGTATGTATTAATGGTCAAATGGGGACAGAGAAGGGGTGAATATATCCCTGGTACAGTTTTAACAAACTCTGCTTACTCTGGAAACAATACACGACAAGACACTGGCTATTTATAAAGATGATTTTAGTATTTACTATGAATACCTCAACCAACTTTGAAAAGTTTCATAATTTCTTACATTGTTAGACAGCGTAGATAATCTTATTTATGCACGTCTAGGCCTATACATAAAGATTAGATTGTCTAACTCATTGACATACTCATGTATCAACATTATCAGCTGCTTTGTACCCTTGAAACACAGTTCATATACCTACACTATCAAGGGGAGAGTATATTAAAAAAACTTCATTAAAAAAAAGCACAGAAAAGCCTCAATTATTCGAATTAATTCATGATAAAGGTGGCTCAGATAACTTAAAATTTGCATGATTAGATAAAAGAAATAAAAATGTATCTACAAAAAAACAAACACACTCTATAATGTGTAGGCTAATAAAACTAGCAAATTCGTACTAAAATGGCCTATTACTTAGGTAAACTAGGGGGGGGGGGGATCTTTGATTTTATTCAAACTAACGAAAATAAATATTTTTCTCAAATAAATAAAATAAAAATAAACGTAAATTTTATTTTTAAAGATGTAATATTTATAACATATACATGAAGCAGTCATATTTACAAAGTGTTTGAGGAAACTTGAGTATAGACAAAAATATTTGTTACAATTGCACCCCATAGGCCAAGCTGTCTCAGAGATGCGTCTGGGTGGCGAGAAGAAGAGGCTGGAGGGGTGAATTTTTCTACTTCGGGTACATTTTTTGAAATTTTAATAGCCTTTACACATCTTCAGGTCAACACATTTTTCTTAGTTAGAACATTTAATAAAATGTCTTCTAGCAATTTTGTTCAAATTTTATAACCGAATAATGTTTCCTATAATCTTAAAAATAATGTTTATAACTAAACATTATTTACGATTGGGTCATACCATTTATTTATCATTATTAATAGTAGCCTGTTGAATTATTCTCTGTTGACGTATCTGAATTTATCAATGCTTACGTTACGATTTCATCTAAGCACCAGAAACTTTTTTCAAGTATAACGTCTTACTACATATTCAGGTCATACGCCTAAGTACTAATTACATTAATGAGCTAGGGATTATGAAGGTTGAATTTAGAGGAAGTAACCATATTTGATTGGAGAAAGAATTGGAAAACATGTAGTAAGAACCAATCATGGTACACCCGACCAGGATTCGAAACCCTATCTCTCAATTGTAGAGAGTCTAGTCAATTGCGAGAGTGAAGCCTTAGACCATGTGGACACCAAATAGGTCTTTATTAGTCGCTGTTTAAAAAAAACAATTGTATGTTGAAATATGTCATATCCAGTGATATATTTCAAATCTATCCATTATGCACCAACATTTTCTTCTTTTCTTAGAAATAGTCTACTTCGGTGGTATTAAGTAAAGTGCTCGCCTCAGGAGCCAGTGTCCGTGGGTTCAAACCGAACTTGGGTCAACAGATTTTTCTTTAGCGATAAAAATCAGTAGCACAACTTTCTTCGGAGGGGAATTAAAGCCGTCGGTCCCCATGTCGATTGTGACATGTAAACAAACCCTGGATGATATGTTAAAATACCTTTACTGGCCAAAATTGGTAGGCCCTTTCACGCTTACTCATAGAAATTATCATGTGGTTAAATAATCAGTTGGTTCAATACATTAAATAAATTATAAAATAATTAAAAATCTTCGAAATGTTTTGAAAATGCGTAGGCTATTGCAGATGTCAAAGGAGAAGCAAATTAGATTTGACATTAGTCTTTAACATCGACATTTCGAAGCTAGTCTGTTATAGGTCTTGGACTATTGGACAGCACTTAAGTAAAAGGAGAAAGAAAATATGTTATCATTAATATTACTATTATTATTATGATTGCAGGTCGTTTGTTAACGTCGCCTTGGCAGCTACGTACTACAGCGCCCTCTGTGTTTATATAGTATTCATCGCCACCGCCATCAAACAGGTTGGTAGCTAACTTTTTCTTTCTCACTGTTGTAAATTTGTACAGTCCAACTTTAATAGAAAGTGGCTTTTTCGAAAATACAGACTTATTTTCGTGATCAATATTGAAAACGTTTTACAGTATCCTTAGAGTTGTTTATAAAGCACTAGACAATCCTGCACGGCGCTGCCCATGTCCCACTGTAGTATGAGATTTATATAAGGTCCTCACTTGCCCCCCCCGCGCTACTGTGACCCACTGTAGTATAAGATTTATATAAGGCCCTCCCCCATGGGGCCCGATTTCAAATGAAAACGTTATCTCTGAAACGTATTTTTAAGCCAGATTATGTCAATAAATATAGCTATATTATACCTTTTGTAAAACTATTGACATTTTTATGAGGAATAAATTAAATTTTCAAAATAAAATATAGCCTATGTTACTCGATGATAATGTAGCTTTATATTGGTGAAAGAATTTTTAAAATCGGTTCAGTAGTTTTTGAGTTTATCCATTACAAACAAAAAGACAAAAAATCAAATCTTTCCTCGTTATAATATTATTATATTAGTATTAGTATTAGTATTAGTATAGATTGATATCTCATGACTTGACTTAAGAATACGTAAAAAAGATCTAGTACATTTAAAAAAATACTCTTACTATGAAAGTAGGACTATAACCTTATAGATTAATCCTAATTATACATACATTAATTACGAGTATTTTTACCTTATACGTATCTATCTCTAATGGTTCACTGGATGACAAATTTGAACTGTTCTTGATGAACGACGAAAATAATGACAACAGAATGCTTTTAGAATATCTGTTTGTCAAATCGGAGTTTAAAACGGGAAATAATCATATGTACGATGCACCGCATACACTTACTCTCTCCTTTAACTAAAATTGGAGATATTTACTTCAAACTTGTAAGATATTGTAAACGAAATAATAGAAATTGTGGTAGAAACATAATAGAATAAAGTGCATCCTATTCTTCCGAAGAGAATAAATCAAATAATATATATTGTTACATAAACATATTAATAAAATAGTAGCATCTTGATTCACCAATGAGCATAACAATAAACTCCCCCATTTCTTGGATCTTCATTTAAGAAATATAATTTGCTTAGAAATCGGAAACTATTGGTTTTATAAATATATACTTGTTTTGCTCGTTGGGGACTCCGTGGGTCAACATTAATGTTAGTGGGTAAGTCCGCCATGTGATTTATATTAGTATATTTCACTTTTTTTTTTTCAATATAACTACAACTTTACAACGATAAATTATTTCGTATCTTATAGATATGTGAAGATATTAGAATTATTGGTGACACATCCACTTGGGTAAAGTAACTTTTAAGTCATTTTCCTGGAAAAATTAGATGCGCCATTTTGTTTCTAATGTTGAACAGTTGTTGGATACGAATTTTAATTCAAATAGTTACAAATTATATCGAAATAATCTATTTGTTATGCCCTTTGTAAACTACCATTAATTTTAGAATTAGATATCTAAATTTTTTTCTAAATTTATAGAAACCATAATAGCAAGTTTTATCCCGTTCGGTAAAATGGTTTCGGCTCAAGGCCTAAATACAGACAGACAGACAGACAGACAGACAGAAGGCATCAGGGGGTCACGAAACGTCAACATACATCAAAATCTCAAATTAGATATTTTTTTGTTCAATTACAATACTGCTCTCTCCGAGGGTTCGAGAGAAAGTAAAACAAAACCCACGGCCATGCCTGACTGTTCTGTGTATCCACATTTCATATCCGCCGTCTCTCATCCAGGTGGCGGACTACCACTATCCGATGGGGACCACCGCCGACGAGACCATCAACATCCGGCTGTACATCCTAATGCTGGTCCCCTTCTGTACGCCTTAGGACTGATAAGGAACCTCAAATATCTGGTACCCTTCTCGGCGCTCGCGAACGTCTTCATTCTTATCGGCTTCTGTATCACCCTGTACTACATGTTCACGGACATTCCGGACACATCCGATAAAGTGGAGATCACTCCCGACTTTTCAACCCTTCCGGTCTTCTTCAGCACCGTCATCTTCGCGATGGAGGGCATTGGAGTGGTAAGTGAAGATAGTAGAACCAGCCCGAATACTTAGTAGCAAGTTCCTTGGTGGTACCCGCTCTAGTAAGTTCGAAACTCAGTCAGATGTATTGAGGGTGGTATTTACAAAATGGTTTTACACTCTCCCTCCACGTGAGTGCGGGTGTACTGTTTCTAAATATAGCCTTCCATATCCCTAAAACCACTAGTGAAATTAGTACATAAGCGTGTAACCTGAGCAGGTACTATAAGACTCGGTACAAAAAAGAAACCCCTTGATCATTAGGCAACAACTTCCACAGAAATGCACTGTGGGATTGTATAGTCAGAGTCGTCAAGTTATTTTAATCACAATGCATTAGGGTAGGAGTCGGCAACATTTTTGGCTCCGATTGAGTTCTACATTTATCAAAGATCCCACGATCGCCATTAGTTTCTCTACTCTACCTTTAGCTCTTTATTTTTCTATAACTTACATCTTGTATTTATTCCTTAAATTCAATATTCTCTTATACATATCTCCCTGCCTTTATAGAAAATAAATAAAAATATTTCACTCAGTTTACACTGAAAGGTAGCAGATATACCTTACTGGATTATACCATGGCGGCCCTGTCTTATAGGCTGTACCATAGTGGAATAACGCAAGGTAAGCTTGCCTTTCTATGACGATATAGTTTTCTTACATAATTGACTGAAAATTGCTGTGAGATCGACCAATTTATTACTATTGACTTTTTGCAGACCGATACTTAAGGGTGTAAAAAAGAGTTGTTTTTTTTTTAACAAATTTTATTTTTGTTCTATTTGGACCAACAAACTTTTGTTACTAAATAAACATGGGTTTGAATTTATACATAAAAAATACCACCCTATTTATTGTAGTTTTAATTATTTATTAGTAAAATCTCAATAAATATGATAACATGTTTTTTAAATGACAATACTAAGGGATGATTGCCGAAAAAAGTTTACTAATAGAAAAAACTTAAATAATTAAAATAGTACAAATTGTTTCCCATCAATAAATTAAAATGTTAAAAGCAATCATAAACTCGTAGATTAATGGAAAAGTGAGGCAAAGTTATACGTATTTTATTTAGAGCTTTTATATAAAAAAAGTTATAATACCAAAATAAATTAAAAATTTCTTTAGTAGATAAATTTTGTTTAATTTTCTACTCATGGTAATCTCAACAGTTATTTTAATATATTTGATAAGTATATTGGCACTTTGACAATATACGTACAACCTGAACAGGTAGTAATACGCAATGATAAAATAAATTGCCCATAAATGTTTAAGTCAGAGAAGGTCCTGTTCAAAATCTACGATGACCACGACAATTATTTAAGAACTATTTAAACAACTAGGAGTAGAAAATTAAACTAAAAGTACCTAGTGAAGCAACATTAAATTTATTTTAAAAAAAATTATTATTTTATCATTTATAAACTATAAAAAATAATCCCGCCTCTAAATATAAATCTTCCCTTAAAAAATAATAACAGAAACATACAAGGTTTTTTATACCTCGTTTAGTTGACCTCTTAAACGCAGGATCTTTCAAGGCTTAATCCACACTGAAGACTTTTAATGGAGATTTATTAAACAAAATGGAGTCTACACTACTCAGGAAGTGTTAATATTTAGCAATACGGTACTGTAAACAGCCTAAATAATAAAAGAAGGAAAAAATCACACTAATAACAACTTTACAAGTTAAGAGACAGATAAGCGAAGACTCTCAATTTGTTTTCTTTTCCAATCAAAGTTTCCTTCTCTGGCTTAGCTTAGAAAATTATACTTAACAAAATACGACTTGTTTCTAAACCAAGAGATAATTTTATAAGTTTTCTCTTTAAGATGGAGGCGAAGGATACTTGAGAAATGGGCAGTGTTATTTGCAGTTTTGATAGTAACAATTTATTTTGACAAAATAAATAAAATATTCTTCCAATAATGATAACTATTTTATTTTATTCACATGGTGATATCAACAGTTGTTAAATATCCGTCATGAGCATAGTTGCATTTGACGAGAAACTTTTTTTAATGAAGAAAATAGTTGTCATTAATTCCAGAACACTCTTGACAGATATATAAGAACTGTTTAAGTCATCATGTGAAGAAATATAAACTTTATTTGTCAAATATCTGATTTATTTGGCTATAAAAACAACAAAACTGCCTCTGTCTTGTTTCTCCTTCCATGCCTCCTTAATTTACTAGATATAACTCTTAAGAACGCCGGGAATGTTATGCAATCCAGCGAAGCATCTACGTTGAAAGGTGTTTCTACTCAGCACGGTGTGTGAATAGGGATTTTCTGATAGCATGACACCCTTAAAACTATAAACCTTTTTTTGTAATAAAAAGTTATAAAATTTTACTTCATTATTATTATTATTTTATATGTATTTATATCTATCTATCAAAAGTGACAGCTGCAGTTTAGGTTACTTGACGCGTGAATATATGACAGCAGATCTAGCGGGATTTCTTCCTATGAACATCGACTGGTTGACTGGGTGGAACTAGCTAAAGATAGGGATAGGGTGTAATGAGGTGGACTGGATATGACTGGCTCAAGTTCCTACTGCCAAGGAATAAGTAAGTGATCTTGTGATTGTTGTTAAACATGGAAGGTGATGCCCCTGGAGAACAGTATGAGGAACCCTGGCCATTTCTTGGGTTGCCCCGGAGTCCTCAACATCGCCATGCTGATTGTAGTCGGCCTTTACGCTATCATTGGCCTGTTTGGGTACCTCAAATACGGAGACGGCGTGGACGCGAGTGTCACACTTAACCTGCCCTTGGAAGACGTGTAAGTCCTGTTTAGTTTAGTTTAGGATCGTTAACTTATAATTAAGATATTCTGAAAATTGAAAAATGACACCTGGACATGGGAATCGAACGCGGATCCCATGTCCACGTGTAATTTTTCAATTTTCAGAATATGATATCTAGATGGAGTAATCCTCACTAAAAGCATAAATCATAGTTTTGGCTATTTGATTCTTATAATTAAGAGTCAAGGAGTTAGAAAAATAATTTTTATATTTAAGTTTTGTTAGAAAACGCTACTTTACCTTTAGTCGATACAATTTTCTATAGGACTACTTATACATCGACCCTCTTTAGGGGGTCCATCAAATCCCCTCCTCCGAAACCTCTCATTTCTATGGATTTGTTCCACGTTACTACTGGTGGGAACCCCTAAATTCTACTATCCCGCTACGCGAGTAAGATCTGTTTTTCACAGATTATTTTAAATAAAATAAGTTTTGGTCAAAATAAATAAAATATTACTTTGGTAGATTATTTTTCTACACAAAGTTATTTCAACAATTCTTGAATATTTGTAATGTGCATCGTATAATTTGAACAGGAATTTCTTTCTTCAATTTTAAATGTTTATGTTCAAATTCCTCTGTGTCTATAACAAATATTAAAGAACTGTGGATATAATCTCGTGAAGAAAATTAAACGATATGCTTCTACTGGAACAATATAGTTTTTATTTTAGCAAAAAAAAAGTTTTGATATAAAAACTCCAAAAAACATTGTTTTTAAATCTTGTTACCTACACTCCCATCTTAAGTAACCGAAACACATTACCAGATTAAGTGGCAGGGTTTTTTGACGTTCCAGGAGTCTAGAGCGTTTGTTTGAAATGTTCTTTAACATACTTCTTACCATCTTATATTCTCTGGATACAATCTCACATGGGAATATATTATCATAAGTTATTATTATTATTATTATTATTATTAGCACCGCGTCTTACTACCCGTTCGGGTTATACGCACTTACGCTAATGTGTAATGGTAGGGTGATTGTGAGATGAAATGGAGGACCTACAGTTTAACGTGGAATCCGAACCACGGTGGAGACCTGGCATTCCTCACATTCACAAGATGTCTTGTCAGAGGTGAAGGAAGGGTTTGGTAATCAGATAAATCTTTGCCGGGACCGAGGATTGAACCCCGGCCGCCAGCATAGAAGTCTGACACCTTACCCCTAGACCACCAGGTCACCGTATCATAAGTTGAAGGCTACAACTAAGCCACGTGTGCTTTAATTTGTTTAGTAAGGACTCTGGATTCAAGGGGTCCGATTTACAAAGGGAGGCACTGGGGTGAAATTTCAAGGGGATTATAATAATGAATTGACTAATTTGAGATATGTAATGAAAGCTATAAGTTATTGTATCAGAAACAGCTTTTCAGAAGTAGTTTATGATGGCTTTATTATGTTAACTCACAACAACAATAACAAAATCCACCATTACAGGTAATTGAAAACCCTTGTCTTACAACTGTTTGTTTCAACAACTAGATCAACACATCTTGTCGGTTTTTCTTCCAAATGTTTGAGTTTAAATTTCTGTCTGTTTTGTAAATTCATCCTAATATCTGTTACTAATCTCACAGAAAGAAAATTTTATTTATGTTTACAATCGGTGTCAAATGTTGTAGAAAATGTTATAATATTACTGGTCCCATATCTATTAATATCATGAGAAATGAATCTGTAATGTTTATGCTCCTAGCCTTGCTCAAGTAGTAAAGATACTCATCGCGGCGCCATCTTGTTTTCATACGGTCTCCAATTCTTCGTCCCCACCGACATCTGCTGGCCGATGGTCGAGAAACACGTCAGTGAAGGAAAGAAGAACATTTTGCAGAACGTGTTCAGGCTATCGACCATCACCGCGACAGGTAAGAGAAATGATAGGCTACGCCCCATCGATAGCCAAAAGGATTGAATTTTTCATCGAAATTTAGTTATCTATCTCTGATTTTGTTTTCTGGTGAGTGTTTTATTGATTAAATCATTATTTTATTCTAATTCAAACCATTCTATGTTCCAAAAGAGTTTCACATTCTCGTGGTTATGATCTACCCATAACTTAATACTCCATGAATTAATCGCTGGTGACCTGATGGTCTAGGGGGTAAGGTGTCGGACTTCTTCTGCTGGTGTCCGGGGTTCAATCCTCGGTCCTGGCACAGATTTATCTGATTACCAAACCCTTCCTTCACCTCTGACAAGACGTGTATTAATCACAACTTGTGAATGTGTGGAATGCTAGGCCTCCACCGTGGTTCAGATCCCACGTTAATAAATCGCTAAGTTATGCGCATGCCTATATGTATCTAAAGAAATATAATGCAATAAAATGGATTCTTAAAATACAAGTTCATAAAATATAAAAGCAAGAAATAACAGACAATTTTTAATTTGTAACAGAACGTACTATATTAAGGTTACATCAAATTAATTAAATTTGACCACGACAAGCTCTTAAAGGATTTCTGCACACCATAGTGGGTTTTAGATTATTTGAGTGAAATTTTTCTCTCGTTTTTATTTATTTCAAGGTGGCCTGATGGTCTAGGGGTAAGGTGTCAGACTTCTGTGCTGGGGGTCCAGGGTTCAATCCTCGGTCCCGGCACAGATTTATCTGATTGCCAAACCCTTCCTCCACCTCTGACAAGACATCTTGTGAATGTGGGGAATGCCAGGCCACCACCGTGGTTCGGATTCCACGTTAAACTGTAGGACCTCCATTTCATCTCACAACACCCTACCATTACACATTAGCATAGATGAGTATACCCCGAACGGGTAGTAAGACGCGGTGCTAATAATAATAATAATAATAATAATAATAATAATAATAATAATAATAATAATAATAATAATATTTATTTCAATTGGTTGCCAAGAGTTATTAAGAATGTTGTAGCCAATTTAAAACTAGAAGGAAATTTAGAGTCAATTTTCAATAATATTCTCTTGTTCTTAAAATAAAATAAAATGTGTTCTCTCTGGATTGACATCCTAGTGTGATAAAACATAACCCAAATGAGGCGCCTACAGCAATGGGTTCACTGATAGATGTTTTTTTCTGTATAGCCTACTTGTATAGTTTGCTTCTATTTCCTTGCAGTGCGGAGCTAAGCGGCCAACTTGGGGCTATCTCCCGGTGGGGGCGTCTGTTTCTTACCGGCCTCTCTGCGGCGTCATTGGACGGCTCATTGGAGACGGCTGGCAGTTCAGTGGTCTGGAAGAATGTCTCATCGTTTCTCCTGTGCCCTCATCGGGCCTCACAGCTCTGGACATAAGAGTTTAACAGTGCATTCTTCTCCGTGGCATCACTGAGCCTCCACTCTGGAGATATCAGGAGTATAACATACCATGCGGTCATAGATCCAAATGAGGTTCAGCAATGGTGTTCAATGATAATGTTTTTTTCTGTTAGCCTACGTGATATATGGTGCTTCTATCCTCTGCAGTGGCGGTAGCTATACCGTGCCAACTGGGGCCATCATTCTGGTGGGCCGTCTTATTCTCTACCTGGGCTCTCTCCGGGCTTGAACGGCATCTTGGAAGTCAAGTTCAGATGGGTGCTTTGGAAGAATGTCATCATCGTCTTCTTCTCCCTGCTGGCCCTCATCACTGGAGCCTACACCAGCATCCTGGAGATCATCAAGGAGTATTAACAGTGATCATTATCTTCTTCTCCCTGCTGGCCCTCATCACTGGAGCCTACACCAGCATCCTGGAGATCATCAAGGAGTACTAACATAGCCGGATGACGGTAGCGCAGGGTAAAGATCGGTTAGATGTCGAATAATCGTTCTTAGATATAAGATGTATTCGATATAACTAGCCCATTTGCAAGAACGAGTTTGAGCGAAACAAAAGGTGGAGTGGAGTAGAATGTCCGATGATTTGCTCCAACTTAACTCACCAGCTTCTCTACTTCAACCATATAGAATTAAGAACTAAGGTAATAAGTAATTGTCTTCAGATGAAAAACATTAGAGATTTTCTGATCATATCCGTAAGGCGTCAATAAAATGTCCACTATATTTAGATTTGAAATTTAAGTCCATAAAAATATTGAAATCATATTTATATAGTAGTCTTGAAACAAAAAATCAGTTAATTAAATTAAAAATTAGTATAACCTTGGGGTCTACTTGTGCTAAATATTTAATAGTGAACACGCAGTTTTTTTTCTACCACCACGTCTTACTGACTGTTCAGGTCGTACGCATATATGATAATTACTCTAATGGTGTAGGGATGAGGAAGGAAGTATTTTAGAGATGATCTACCTGCATTTGCATGGAAGTAGAGTGGGAAACAACTTAGGCAAAACCACCCTCAGTAGGCCCAACCGGGATTTTAACCCCCATCTCCCTGTCATCATCAGGCCAGTCTAAGAAAAGACCATTCGTTTACTGAAGCGGGTGTCGAGTAGTGAATAAATAAATAATTAAATAAATGCCGTGAATGAATCTAAGGATAATTATTTTACATCTTATGGATACTATTCTTGTTTGTTAAAGGAGAATTTTGTTTAATCATTTGCTACCAACTTAGGACTTCATCCTGTATGCTATACAAAGCCTTTGTTATTGACGTAATAATGTATTATTGATAATATGGGGAATCGAAAGATATTTCATTTATTTTTCACTGTGTGAGAAAATGTTATTGTTACTAAAGGTATTTATGTTAATAAGACGGTTTTAAAGGTGATTAAATTAAATTTATGAATATGAAAGGGGTGAAAGAATTGTGTTTTATCACATACCGATTTAATAACCCGTAAATTAATCATCTTTTCGTGAAAAGTAAAATATTATTTTACCTTTCAATTCAACACATTCCACAAATATAAAACTAACGGTGCCTTTCTTTTTTAGTTTGGTTTTAATCACAGTGTTGTGTGTATAAAAAATAATTCCTCGCATTTTAACTATTCTAATAGTACAGTCCAATTGACATAGTAAGGACTTTTTAAAGACAATTTTAGTATAATTTTTGCGGCCAACATTGATAGCAATTTACTTTGTTATTAATTTTATTTTATAGGTATTGGTAATATATATCAAAAGTAACAGCTGCATATCACATGATTTGACAGATAAATATATGAAAGTAGATCTACCTAGTTTTATAACTGTCAATTGATCCTCTTCTAATGAAAATTGTACTGTACTTATATAGATAGTTAAATATTATATAAAATTTGAATATACATTTTTTTTAAACTATGTAAATATTGTTTGATTTAATAGAATATAGTTATAATAAAATTTGAAGTATTATTTTATGGTCAAAAAATATGTTGACATATGAAATGTTTCTTTGCTATTTGTGAAATAATGTAAATATATTATATATAAAGTATTAGTTTATTATGTTATGTATATATGTGAAAATTCAGATAAAAAGTATTTAAAAATTCGCACCCAAGGTGACCATATTAATAATATGAATTTTACTTGTACATATTTGTTGGAGCTATTTGAACCCATTTTAAAATATATAAAAATTTGATTCGAATTTTATAAGCTATGTTTAGGTGTTATATCAAGAACAATTTATTTTTCTAGTAAAACTAGCTATTTAATTTGGGCAACAAATGATCACAGGAATTGGTAATTTCTTTTAAAGTAATTCTAATTCTAAGGGAATAGGCTACCTTATGAATTTAAATAAAACATAAATAGATAGTTGACCAGATAATATTTGATATTATATATATTCATTAGATAAGCTGCGTAGTAAGAATACAACTTTGTTGTCTAATTCTATTAACCAATTTCACAAACAAAATTTGAACGAGCATTTTAAGTTGTAAGCTAACTGCATTTGTTTATGACTGTTATTATGTGCCAGTATTATTTATGTAAAAACATTTTAAAGCTGTTAACAGGATGCCCACTTTGTTCACTACATACTTGTTAAAGGACCAAAAGTTGGCTCGTCATATGTTCTAAATTGTATTTTTGAGACCAATTTAGATGTTTTTTAAAATATATATAGAAAAATAAAATATTTTTTTATTAGTAATATATATTTTTATATATATATTATTATATATATATATATATATATATGTTTGTTTTTGTGTGTGTGTGTGTTTGTATACCATATTACAATTTTTTATGCATGGGCCTATTTATATAAAAATTAATAGAAAAAATATATTTTATTTATTAAATAAAAAGAGGACGGGGAGATCGAGGTTCGAATCTCGGTCGGGTGAACTGGGGGAGGGGTTCCATAAATGGTTTTCCACTCTCCCTCCACGCAAATGCGGGTTCACTTCCTCTAATTAAATCTTCCCAATTCCTAATCCATTAGCGTAATTAGTACTTAAGCGTATAACCCGAACGGGTAGTAAGACGCGGTGCTAAATATTATTATTAAATAAAAAGTAAGAAAAAGTAGATGCATCAATCAGGAAGTCGAACCGGAGACAAAGAACCGATAACTAAAACTAACAATATTTTTAAAGAGACAAAAAATGGAAATGAAACTTACAATAATTTTGCATAAGAATCATAACCGGAATTTGAATCGATATAGCTTTCTAGGTTCATAAAGGCTCTTATAGGTTTTTCATCATAATCATGAAATATTTCCAGCATGTGGCCGGGTCAGCTTAGTAAAATGCCTCCCTCCATCTCCCTCTATCCTTCCACCATTCTTCCTCCTTAAGTTGCTTCCATTCTTCTCCTCACATTTGCACACTTTCTGTTATATGCTCCCTCCATATTCTTCTTGATCTCCTTTGTGGTATTTTTCCTGCATTACTTATTTTGCATTTTTTTTTTTTGCATCCTCGCCTTCTCCTATTCTCATTACATGTCCATACCATCCAGCCTTGCTTCCTCTACTATCTCATGTACTCCTCTCTTTCCCGGATAACTTCACTCCTAATCTTCTTTATCCTCGTGACAGCTAACATGCTCCTCACTAACTTTATTCAAATGGCCTCCTCTTTCCTAGTTTCTCTTACATTCAATGTCCACGTTTCTCCTACATATGTGACAATGGCCATGTACAACACTTCCTTACACTTCAAGGTCACTTCTCTTCTCCACAGCAGGTGTCTTAAACACCTATAGAACAACTCTCTCTGCTGTCCTCTACTTATTAGATCTTCTCTACTTCAATCTTTCTCCTCAATCACGCTTCCAATATATTTTATGTTTTGTACTTTTCTCAGCTCTCCTCTATAGACTTAATAGACGTACTAGGCCTTATCTCTTCTTCGTATTATCATCACTTCACACCTCACCACACTAGATTTCATTCCACACTCTTTTACTTCCTCATTCCATTCCATTATTGTACTTGTCCCTGTTCTTCCTCTTCCTTCTCCCTCCATATCACCAAGTCATCAGCAAACATAATGGATTCCATTCTTTCCTCTCCGAGTTCTCCCGCCATTTTATTCATTACCATTTAGATTACCATTACAAGTAGTAATGGTGAGAGGGCATTCCCTTGCTTCACTCAATTTTTTATTTATCGGTTCTTAAAAGCTATAAAATTTGATAAATGCATTTTATTTGACCGTGTTTGTGTACGGCTTCCGAAAACAATCCTCTAAGAGTTTAGTACTCAACGAACGTCTTCTTTTCCCGGCCTAACCGGCGCTGTTCTGGCAATCCGTCACGTGGTCTTCTCTTGTTGCGCGTCTGATTGCGCACGATCTTTTCAGTCGAGGCCGGGGTATCGACTCTGTCATGGGGTGAAACCGGACAAGTTACTGAGTTCTCGGACAAAAAGTCGTGTTTTACTCTCGTCAAAGTGTGCGTGTGACAACGAGTGTCTTATGCTGGGATCACGATCAACTTGACGTAACGTTAACTTAACGTATGTATGATCACGATTCACGTAACTTAACGTAACAACTCGAGTCAAACATCTTCGTTCTCGAGTATGATCTGTGATTTTTACTAGTTGTAAAGTTATGATCTGTGAATGTTTACAGCTTCCAATCGATATAATAAATATATATATTACAAAACGTTTTGAAAAATTTCGCTTTAATATTTTAGTTTAATTATTTTCTTTCAATGTCTGATCCTTATAACTTAAACTAAGGAGTAAACCTTGGTCATAAAACCAACAAATGAATTACTAAATAGCCCTGTAGACGTCACTCGCATAATGATTGGCTGGCTAGATCACGTGATACCCTTCAAGTAACGTTCACTTAAAGTAAAATACCTTCCAGTACATCTATTACGTTAAGTTAACTGCATCGTGATCACTTCCATTTAAACACACGATGAAATCCTTTACGTTAAGTTAAATTTAAGTTAAAGTTAAATTGATCGTGATCCCGACATTAGTCAATGAGAGTGATGCGTTGGACTTGTGATATTTTTAACTGTATTGTTCACTTGAAAAAAATCGTATGTTTTGGGTAACGTCAAATAGGGTGCCGATATTTGGTGACTATATTAAGTCCGTTGGAGAGTGCGCGCAGGAATAATTATTAGTCCTGCGTCTTCTTAAATTAGACGGTGGTCATTAAGTTATTCAATGTTACAGTTTGAAAATCTTAGTGGCAGTTGTGACGAGTTCGGGGTCTAAGACTTATTTTGAAAAAATAATACGTCTGTCAACGGGTGGGTGGGGGGTATTTGATGAATACCTACATCAAGTTGACAGGCTCTGAGGAGTGTCCAAATTTGCTGAAGGGGACGAGCTCAGAAGGGATAGGGTAAGGCTACATACAAATTGGGGTTCAATCCCGTTAGAGTGTACTGACGGTTATTATTTCCTAGACATCTTGTGAATGTGTGGAATGCCAGGCCTCCACCGTGGTTCGGATTCCACGTTAAACTGTAGGTCCTTCATTTCATCTCACAATCACCCTACCATTACACATTAGCGTAAGTACGTATAACCTGAACGGTAGTAAGACGCGGTGATAATGTGGTTGTTGGTTGTCCAACTAAGACGGAGGAGTAAAATGGGGGCAGATGATCGCAAATTTTCATTATCGTCCTTCAAATATAAAGTAATAAGTAGTTGGTATAATGTGTTAATTGTGTGCAATGCATAAGCGTTTTTTTTTTACTAAAAACAAATTTGTTATTTGATGGAAGGAGGGGGGGAGGGGTGAAATTAATATTAGTCCCTTTCGATTTTTTTTTCAAACATTACAGGAGCATTAAAATTAAGGTCACATTGAGGGAGGGGGAATATTAATGTAAAATATATGAATAAATATATATATTAATCGCAAACCTGTTTACTTATTTTAATCCGTATACAAATTAAGGACTTCAATAAAATACTAGGACATTTTAAATTTAAAATGCTGGAATTTAAATTGAGAATATTGATATAACAATATTTTTTTTAAGCGCTTAGTAGAACATGCAAAAGGTGAGATTAACTAGGATATAACTGTATAGTAATTTTTTTGTTCATATTGTGTATTTAACTATTTATTTACATATTCGAAGATAAATTAAATAAAAATACACACAAAACATTTCACGCTTAGTAATATCAAGCTCATCTTAATATAATTACCATCCAGTTTTACAAATAGCAATTTCGAAATAATGGATCAGAAATATATGTTTAGTCCAAACAATAATATCGAAACATTTTGTCATAATATACTAAGCAACTATCAAATAAGGAGAAGAGAATAAAAATAAAATAGATATGATTTGGTCAAACATGACCGCCTGTAGCAAGGATCATATATTATATTAATGTCCTTGTTTGGACCTAGCATGGCATCTTTTAATAGCTGAAAACAAAGATTCAATCCATCGAAATCGAAATTTAAGTATTGAAATGTGTAAAAGTAGAAATTGTAATTTTAATGTTTACATAAAAAAAAAACCTAAATCCATGAAAATATTTGTCTATCCCTTTTATAACTTTAAAATCAACAAAAACTAATGCTATTCGTACAAAGGGAAGTCCTGGTCTAACGCTATTGCCATTGTTAACCACGTTGAAAAGTATATTGGATGTGATATTTGCCCAAATTATAAAGAAATTGTGTTTACTTAGGGGGAAAAACCCCTTAAATTCGTGTTATTCGCATGAAAACATTAGAATTGACGTAAAAATTACTCAAGCCTTAAATAATGTGTTTGTTCATAATTGGTCTAACAAACAAATTAAATCATTTGTTTGCATTTTGTGAACAAATCGACTTAATCAAATCTTACTCCCTATTTCCTTTTTTCCTCTGAGAATTAGCTGTTTTGAATGCACCAAACCAACATCAGGCTATTAAATTAATTTACGTTTTTACAATTAAAAATACGAATAGATAAAAAGTATTTTCAGGCATTAATTTATAGATGAGATGAAACTATTTCAAAAAATCATACATATTTTATTATTATTATTATAAGTGGTAAATAATAAATATATACAAGGCCAGTCGGGGGAAGGGGGGGGGGGTCAAAATCCTCCTGAAATTTTATGAACAAAATAATATGGCATTATTTATGGTTTAAAAGATACAAATTCAGGTAAAAGTACAAAATATGGGGTTGTATTATCATTAAAAGCACTTTAGAGGGTTCTAGAGGTGTTTAATATTAATAATTTTCCTAGCCTTCGGCAGTTAGCGGGCTATGTTGTCATAAAAAGTACTTCAGATAGCTTCTAGAACTGTTTATCCTTTAGAATATCTTTCCTAGCCGTCAGCAATTGGGAGATGTGCCCCCCAAACCCGTCCTGAAAATATTGGCTGGCTACGGCTTTGAATATATTTCGTGTTCTAATGTTAAATGATGAATAAATTGCGATAATATTTAACTTATTAATTATGATATCCCTTTGTATTTTTATGTAAAAAGCTTAAATACAGTTGTAATATATTTTTAAATATCCTTATATATTTAAATCTTGTGAATGTGGGGAATGCCAGGCCTCCACCGTGGTTCGGATTCCACGTTAAACTGTAGGTCCTCCATTTCATCTCACAATCACCCTACCATTACACATTAGTGTAAGTGCGTACAACCCGAACGGGTAGTAAGACGCGGTGCTTATAATAATAATAATAATAATAATAATAATAATAATAATTTATATATTTATGAATTTTATATTGGTAGTAAGACAGTTAAATAAAAATGTAGAACAACTGGAACCCATTTAAGAACTGAAAATCACAGGAACTTTTATTTTTCTTTAACCAGTGCCTTAAAATGGTTTTTGGAGAGTTGGAAAAAGAGCCAGAACCGATACACATTTCGGTTCGACTCCTTGGCATCAATGTTAACCTTAATCCAATTTAACAAATATGTTTAAACCTGTTCTATATTTAAAATGCAAAATACCAAATAATATTTACGAAAATTTACCATTGTTTAAAAAGAAAATTGTTTTGTTAACGACCACTTAGTTCAAAGTTGGTTATAAATTCTGGAAATTTCATATTTTTTTTTAAACAAATTTTATAGTGTTTAAATAATAAATGTTTGAATAAACACATAACCAAAAATTACTCTATAATATTCATATTTTAATATTCGGTCAAGTACATGAATTGATGTAAAACCTTTAATAACAGTGATTCAAAGTAATTGAGAATACATCAACTTTTATAAAACCACTGTGACAGTATTTTATTTGTGTAGAGTCACCTGTAATTACATTTATAATCTGTTAAAAGTTTTACGTTGATTTGGGCATGTTGAGAGGATGGGTGTGGATCGAGTGGCGAAACAAATATATGAAGGTAGAGTGTGTGGATCAAAAGGAAGGGGTAGGCCATTTAAGACGTGACTAAATGTTGTAGATGAATGTGTGAAAAGAGAAACATTAATAGTTTTAATAATAAAAGAGCATGTATCACTCTATGTATGGATGTTGTTGAGCGGAGGGAATTTGCAAGGATAAGGAAGTGTGGAGAAAGTTAGTAAGGATGGATTAAGTACGGAGTTGTTTATTCAGCTATATACACAGTTTCTTGCCTACCCCGTAAGGGAACGGCGTGATTAAGTACTATGTAAAGCTTAACAACATTACAACGAATTCAATATGACATAAAAACACGAACAAACAATTGGTTTGTATGTTGTGTACACAGATAAACACCACTATCACAATATACTAAGACATATTCATTATAAACACAAAATATATATAAATAATTTATACAGTTCACCTACTGTTTTAAAATAGTAGTGTTACAAAAACCTAATTGATAAATGGGCAGTCTAACTTGTCATGTTTCTATCATAAGCTTGTTTGAGCAAAATCCGCTTTTAACCATGCAATTTTTTTTTTAAATACATAAATCACAGTGGCGTGGCATTGAATGTTAACTAGGGAAGGAGTATCTTTCCCCCCAATCGGTACACTTAACTCTCTTAAGTGAGATGTTTCTAGAAAAGATTCTTGTCTATTTATGAATAGGTTTAAGGGGAGCTAACCAACAACTACTCCATAGCAAGCTATACCAACCGAGCGGCCGCCACCGTTATCTATAATAGTGCTAACATTTGTGGAAATAAGGTGTCATGTGGTCAGCAGAGCATCCAGCCATTAATTTAAGTGTTTTTTTTAGATCCTAGCTTCTAATTATTTAAACAAGTAGCTCATCATTTGTCATCACTACGATGAGCTTGACTCCGTTTTAAACCTACCGCTTCACCGGAAAATTCTGAAAATGCCGGGATCGAACCCCGAGACCTCTGGATCTGCTGTCAAGAAATCTGAACCTTAGACCACAGAGGTGGTCTCAGTATATTTTATTTTACAAAGTTTCGTTCACCCCTGAAACTCTTCACACCACGCCACACCACGCCACGCCACTAAATGTAACATTCACCAGCGCACAAGTTCAAAAACCACTCTTTTTTCAAATCGTGCCAGAAATACGTAACCGTCTTTTCACACTGCCGAGTTGGAAAGTTTGGATGGTGCTGCGTTTCAAAACAAGTATTTTTCCTATTTTTTGTTGTTGTTTGAAATCACCCAAACTATAAGATAACGTCCTACCAACCATCCAACGAAAATAAAAAATAAATATATATCCACTCCACGGTAAGTCGCACACACGAAACTTAATGTGTCCTTTCCTTCAGAACGACGCTAAGAGAGAGATAGGGAGAGAGTGAGAGAGGGTTTATGTAAACCCCCCGTCGCATCGTGTCATCCCCTCCTCACCAGACTTTGCACTTCTTCTCCGGGTTCATGGCCGACCCTCTCGGACAGTTGAAGTCTTTGGAGAACTCCTCCAGATTGGAGCAGGGACCTTGCACCCTGAACCTGCCGGGCGAGTGTACCCCTGTGATGATGCGTTGATGCATCGCCTCGGTGCGGTACTTGGAGCACCAGGTCTGTGCGGCTGAGATCCAGAACATCTGTCTGGGGTTGTAGTCCAGACCGGGGAGGGTCTGCTCCACGTGGTTACGGTCCACCCACGCCAGGTACGCGCGGTAAGCCTCTTTCAGACCGCCGTTGTCGGCGATGTTCTCGCCTTGAGTGTTGATGCCGTTCAACTGCAAACAACAGGAGACCTCATGGTATAGTGGTGAGAACCACTGGCTGCAGACTTAGAGCTCCCGGGTTAGATTCACGGCCGTTAGATGGCTAGTTCTTTCGAAAGGGGCCGTTCTTAAACTACATAGGTTTTTCTTGGGGGGGGGGGAGTAGGTCAGGGGTGGCCAGAAACAATCTTAGGCCTAGGTAATGTTTTTTTAATCAATGTTTATGATGAAATAAAATCTAGAAAATATTTTTTTTTGTCAAAAAATATATCAATTATGAAATTTCATAGCACTCGCTTTATTGCCAATTATTATGTCTAAAAATAATCAAACGACTAAAATAATCTAATTTACCAAATCTTTTTTTTAAAGTAAGATAGAGGGGGGTTGATAACGGAAAATACTACTAATCCCTTTCATGGGGGTAGAGGGGGTAGAGAGAGAGAGTGTGAAAATCATTTAAAAAAAAAGATTTATGTAATTTAAGGGCAGTCCAAAAGGGAAATAATTCCCATGGTCACCAGGAATTAGTTGGACATTGTATCACCCCATCATATTCATATTATTATTATTCATATTATTATTATTATTATTTATGAGAACTGGCGTACACTAGATACAAATCCCAACCTATTTCCTCAACAACCTGCCCTCTCTCTCCACCGCAGCCCTCAATAATGCCCTCTCAATTAATTACACTGATTATGACCTAAATAAATAGTACGAGACCATTGACCTTGAACCCATTTACATTACATTCAATTTTCTTCTTCAAGGTTTGTACAATATAGGTGATTATAAAAATGAACGCAAAACATGTTCAAAAATATTTAAGAATTAACAATGAAAACACCCACTACCGTGGACGTGTGGTTTAATGCGTTATTCTCAGAGTAGACTAGAATGACGATGACGTGGAGATCGAGGTTCGAATCTCGGTTGGGTGTACTAAGGGTGATTTTTTCCCCCTCTTCCTCCATGTAAATTTGGATACACTTCTTCTAAATCTAACCTTCATAAACCCTAAAACTATAAGTGTAATTATTACATAATCCGAACTGGTAGTAAGAAGTGTTTCTAAAAACAGTAGCACTTTATGTCATCGAATAAGTTTGTTCCTCTTGCGACTGGTCTCTTGTACTCAGCTTTAGTCCTGTGTGTTCCTCTTGCGACTGGTCTCTAGTACTCATCTTCAGTACTGTGTGTTCCCCCTTGTGACTGGTTTCTAGTGTTTACCTTTAGTCTTGTGTGTTCGTCTTGTGACTGGTCTCTAGTACTCACCTTTAGTCCTGTGTGTTCGTCGGTGTAGTTCCCGTACTGTTCAATGACACATCGTGTCTTCGCCAGGTACTTCTTCATGGTTACAGCCTGCCACCAGTCCACCAGGTTACCATTCTTGTCAAACTGACGACCCTGGAGATAAACCATTGCACACCTGGATAAAGCTGCTTACACAATTTAAAAACAAAATATCTAACTTAAGGACATTGCCTCCTTGTGACGTAGCTGTAAGTCAAAATAGTATTTCCCAAATTAATATATTTACGTTTTATTCAGAGAATTTTAACGATAGGCTATAGCATTGAAACAAAAACCATTAAATCTTAAATAAATCTAATTATAGTGTCACAAATTTATTATTTTTATCCTAAAGAAGTTTTAATTTACTTTTTTTTTTGTATCTTCTACAACTTAGACTATATATTTGTTCATTCACGAAATTGTCCTGTGAGAATCTTCTTGGCCGATCTGCTGGGGGGTGTAACCCCCCTTCAACCCTCATCTTTCTCAAGAGAAAATTTCAGTAATTTAACCTTATGGGAGGGAATTTTAGAACACCTGAACAACATTCTGAGCTGATTTATATGAGTTTCAAGAGCCAATTTTAAGCAACAAAAAAAAGTTTCTGAAAAATTAATAAAATTTTGTTGCAGCTGAACCCATTGAAAAGGAAACATTATATTCTAAGTGTGGTGTGATAGTACTTATGTGCGGTAGCATGGTCAGAGACAGTATTTCTCAAACTTGCATCTATCGCTTACCCCTTTAGGGATCATGGCTTAGCTAACATACACCTTCTCCACCCTTTATTTTATTATGAATGACCCGCCTCGGTGGCGTAGTTGACTAACGCGCTTGTCGTGTTGAGCTCGACTGCTGGGGATGGGGAGGTCGAGGTTCGAATCTCGGTCGGGTGAACTAGGGGTGGTTTTCCCTAAATGGTTTTCCACTCTCCCTCCACGCAAATGCGGGTTCACTTCCTCTAATTAAACCTTCCCAATTCCTAATCCATTAGCGTAATTAGTACTTAAAGCGTATAACCCGAACGGGTAGTAAGACACCGTGCTAAATAGTATTATTATAAATCTTATGAATGGATATAACTGACAGCTATAAAATTTTACTAAATCTATTTTTATAATCGAATCATGAATTACTTAACGTTCATTAAAGCTAAAACTTAGATAGAAGCCTCATTAAATAACAATAACAAATTATCAAACTTTTAATTTAATTAATTAGATAGTTTCAAAATTAGTAGATGAATTAAGTGACATTAAAATTCAAAAAGATTGATTATAATTTGCTTCTAATGAGCAACACAATGTCATGTATTAAAATTTTCAATAAACCGATATAACATCATAAACATAATTAGATCATAGGTTGATGACAAGTCTAAAATACATGTTTAACATATTAAAATTGAGTTACAAAACTTGGATACAATAAATTAAGGGCAAAACAAAGTTTATTGTATCCAAATTTTGCAACTCAGTTTTAATATGTTAAACGTGTATTTTAGATTTGTCGTCAACTTATGTTCTAATTAAGTTTATGATGTTATATCAGTTTATTGAAAATTTTCATTTATGATAATGTGTTGCTCATTAGAAGCAAATTATAATCAATTTTTTTGAATTTTAATGTCACTTGATTCATCTACCAATTTTGAAAATATCTAATTCATTAAATCAAAAGTTTTGATAATTTGTTATTGTTATTTCCTAAGTTTTCTATCTAAGTCTTAACTTTAATTATTACCACTCCTTACTTTAAACTACTTTATCATGTTTTCTAAAATTTTACTTAAATTTCGCGTAACATTCACTTGATATAAATAAACCAATGTGTGATCAGGATTCGTGTAACGTAACGTGACAACTCTAGAAAAACAAAGACAAATAATTTGGACTGTTTGAAAACAATTCAATCATTTCGGGCTGATTAGTCTTAAATTACATGCAATAGAAGCTTTACTGACCATAATAAAGTGTAACAAGAGGTTAAGACGTTTTAGAGTTCGCGAAACAAGGACAAACTATTCTGAAGAAGTCATCTGCATTTCATAAACATACAAATGAAGTAATAAATAGTTATGTTTACATGGCTCGAAACATGATTGGCTAGATAGGACACGTGGTATCCTTCACTTAACGTTCACGTATCATGAAAGTTCTCCCTTAGATAGCCTTTTATTTAAATTAACGTTAAGATAACTTCATAGTGATGGTCTTTCATTTAAAAACACAAAGTGAACGTTTACGTTACGTTATGTGAACGTTAAGTTGAACGTGATCCTGACATTAACCTCGGATAATCCGGATTCTACTCTATTTTATATTTGAGTGCAGTGAACAAAGATCGTCAAACTAACCTGATCGTCGAATCCGTGGGTTATTTCGTGTCCTATGACGAAGCCGATCGCACCGTAGTTCATGTACCTAGGTCGATCACTGTTGAAGAAATGTCCTTGGAGAATTCCCGCTGGGAACTCTGGAAACAAGATATGTTTACGTCCATAAAACAAACATAGTAATTAATAAGAATGATGCAGGATTTTTATTATTTACTGTGTTACACTCTGACAAGACGTGTATTAATTAACTACAACTTGTGAATGTGGGGAATGCCAGACAATTACTCTGGTTCGGATCCCACGTTAAACTGTAGGTTCTCCATTCCATCTCACAATAACCCTACCATTACACATTAACGTAAGTGCGTATAATCCGAACGGGACGCGGTACTGCTAATAATAGTAATAATAATATAATAATAATAATAATAATAATAATAATAATAATAGTAATAATAATAATAATACTGTGGTATATATTTATTTCTTATGTTTACTGAAAAACTAATAGCTTATAAAAAAATTAATATGGAGCATGTAAAATAAGCTGGTTTTTACTCAATGTTTTACACTTACACCCCCCCCCCCCCCCCAAGTAAATGCGGGTACACTCTCTCTAAATTCAAATTTACTCATCAATAACACATAAAAGTAATTAGTAAATAGGTGACCTGGTGGTCTAGTGGTAAGGTGTCAGACTTCTGTGCTGGTGGCCGGGGTTCAATCCTCGGTCCCAGCACAGATTTATCTGATTACCAAACCCTTCCTTCACCTCTGACAAGACATCTTGTGAATGTGGGGAACGCCAGGCCTCCACCGTGGTTCGGATTCCACGTTAAGCTGTAGGTCCTTCATTTCATCTCACAATCACCCTACCATTACACATTAGTAAGTGCGTATAACCCGAATGGGTAGTAAGACACGGTACTAATAATAATAATTAGTAAATATGCGTTTATCCCGAACAGATAGTAAGAGGTGGTACTAAAAAGAAAGTTTTAAAACATAAATTATAATATTTATTTTCAATAGCTCTAAAAAAGCTTGTTCAACATTTAGTTTTGTTCAACTCACGAATGCTGTTCTCAATAGAGCTGTAGTAAGCGTTGACGACGGCAGGGCGGCCATGTGTGATCCACTCTGACTTGTTGACCGGTTGACGGAGACGACCGAATGAATACGAAGTACCGAACTTGGTTAGGTTCAAGATACTCTCCAAGTACAGGTCCGGGTTTATTTCCAGCTGAAACCACAACAAATACCTGATATATATTTTTGACAACTCAGTTTTAACAGCGGATATTTATATATATTTTGGCCAACTTTGTTTGAACAACGAATACTTAGAGATATATTTTGGCCAACTCAGATTGAACGGTGCATAAGCAAATATATTTTGGCCAACTTAGGTTTAAAAGAAAATACATAGGTATACGTAGGCTATCTTAGCCAACTGGGTTCGAGCAACAATTAGAGAGATTTTTGGTCATTTAAGTTTGAACAACAATTAGGCTAATATATATATATATATATATATATCTGGCAAATTTATTTTGAACTGGAAATTTGTATAGACAGCTTGGACAACTCAGTTTGTACATAAAATACGTAAATATGTTTTGGCTAATTTAATTTGAACAACAAATACGCAAATATATTTTGGCTAATTTAATTTGAACAGCAAGTACGCTAATATATCTTGGCCAACTCAGTCTCAAATGTTGTATTTTATTGCTTAAAACGGAAAGACGTAATTGAAAAATCGGAAATTGGGGGAAGAGGATATTTTATAGCTTATTTATCTATAATCGAGTAAATTTGCTAAGCTAGCTTTGATAAAGGTCAGCAAACACTTTGTTACGTTTATAGCATCAAGCATCTCACAAATATTTAATTTAAAGTGTTGTCAGTAAAACGCCTTTAGGTCAAAAGCTAAGGGCACATACGGCCATAGTTAATACATCAATACTAAAAAAATATTTTTAATTCGTTTTAATAGGCGTTTAGCACGACTTGGATTACTAATTATTGATACCAAACTTACAATGCAATCCTAAGTCCAGTTCTCACGTGTCATTTTCAATTAATCACTTCCAATGAATCAATGAAGATGAATACAAAATGAACGTCAGAACACTCATTTAATTAGACTGAATAATTATTTAGGGTTTTCATTGATAGTGAAAAGGAGTTCTACTTTTGTTCATTTTTAATTATCATTATTGAAAAATGAAAGCAAAATGAACAGTAAGAATACGTACAAGAATTAATGAATTCATTTTTCTCTGAATGTTAAGATTTATTTTAATTAAACGCTATAATATGACCACCTGCGATCACTTTCAACTTTTTATTGTATTTAATAGTCAATTATTTTCAAGTTTCAACACGTGTTAACAAAGCGGACAGCCTTTTACGAAATTTGTGGCGCATATTTACAGACATTGTGTTGTAAGAGTTCTCAAAAATGGTGTTTAATTGGCGCGACGAACAAACTGAAAACTTTTGGACTTTTATAGACAATTTCTATAAATGAATCGCTAGTTGATCAGTCAAATCATGATAAATGAAATATGTAAACGAATTCCTTTAATTTTCATTTTAATAAAAAATGAATTGGTGAAAATGATAAGTGAGAAATGGCCTTGAATCAACTAATCTATGTCTAACAATTTTTCACAAAATGATTTAATATAACCCCTAATTAGATACGATACGAACCAATTAAATTTATTTCAGCCATTCCCGTCTTATGCTCAATGGATAAAATAACTCATCCATGTTTGAAGAAGTATGAATATCTTTAAATTATTAAAACTGCCTAATTCAACTCATAGAAAAATTGATTAGTTAAAAATGAAAAGTTTTAATTTGTATTTTCAAATTTAAAAAAAATATCTTCAATTTGGTAACAGTATAAAACTATTTGAATTAAAGTTTCAATAGATAAATAAATAGTATGGAATGTAATGTATATAGTATAATATATAGCATTGTTAATGTATAGTATAATATAAACTTACGTTTTGGTAAAACTTTTCCAGTTTTGAATTGTCAAGTAGTTCATCAGGGTAAGCGATATGTACAGACATGGATTTTGCTTTGTCAATACCCTTCATCCTAGAATCAAAACAATTCGATTTAACAGTCAAAATGTTTTATTTTTATAATAAAATATATTTTTATGGGTAACATTTATAATGAGTCCATATCACATCCAATTATCTGGAATACTACATGAAATAACCATTTTTATTATTATTATTATTATTATAGCACCGCGTCTTACTACCCGTTCGGGTTATACGCACTTACGCTAATGTGTAATGGTAAAAAGATTGTGAGATGAAATGGAGGACCTACAGTTTAACGTGGGATCCGAACCACGGTGGAGGTCTGCTATTCCACACATTCACAAGTTGTGATTAATACACGTCTTGTAAGAGGTGAAGGAAGGGTTTGGCAATCAGATAAATCAGTGCTGGAGCCGAGGATTGAACCCTGGACCCCAGCACAGGAGTCCGACACCTTACCCCTAGACCACCAGGTCACCTGGATAGTATTGTTATAATCAACCAGTTATACATAAAATTAAAATTTGGTATTCAAATAAATTGATAAGATAATTCAATTTCTGTGACTAACTGACCAAACATTAAAAAATGTATATTTGCACCTAGTAAATAAATTAAGTGTGTTTTTTTGCCCACGTCTACCCTTTGAAACGAGGGTGGGTTAACTAATCTTTGAATCACTCTAAACCTACCAGATTGTTCTTCTCAAAATATTTGCATATCGGAGTAAACATAATTATAGAGCACGTTGCAATTTATTATCCGATGTGAATTTTTATTTTAAATAATTCTCATTAAACTATTATAACTCAGGGAACGTGTCATTATTGTTTCTATGAACCGTAACCATTTTTAATAGAATCATTAGTAATAAATAATATCCTTTTTGAAAGTTACACATGTATTTATTTATGACTGTATTCATAATATATAATCACGGTTCCCTAGATCAAAATATATTACAAAACAAGTCACTTTATATTCAAGATTGAAGGTCTTTATATACCATCTTTAATTATCTCTCTTTCCTTTACAAACGTTTTTTTTTTTTTTTTGGCATACACATGAAAGGAATATTAATTAAATGTCAGAGGTGTCTTCATAAAATATGATAGAAAAAATATATTATTTAAAAAAAAATTATATTTACCTATTGATTAAACGATTTTATTTTTAATTATAATTTTATAATAGTGTTTAAATAAAATATACATAGCTTATATCCATAAGATTAGGTGCATCCTATGAAAATTGGAGTGTATGTGAAAATATAACTAATAACTTTTCTATCTGTCAAATTAGGCCCTTTATATCAATCATGGACTGTAAGGGAGAGTACAGTAGCCCCATGGCTTCTTTGGTGCTGAATGACGGCTTTGAAAAGTGACCAGACCAAATTATGTATCCCTACACCGGACCATATGATCTGCAAAAACATGTGTTTAGCAGCTGTCACTTCTAACAGTCAGCATTTAGGTATATACCTAAATGTTGACTGTCAGAAGTCAGCTGTGAGCTGTCAGCACCAAAGAACCCATGAGTTTACTGTAGATCTAGTAACTTCTCTAGTTATCGGATTAGGCCCATCTTATGAAAACCGGTTCGGTAACTAAACCGCGGGGCATCCTAGTAAGAAACCCACCTGGTCTCGTCGTCCATCCAGTCGATCGTCTTGAGGATGTCGAGGAACTGGTTGCGGATGTCTTGGACCATCTCCATGGCGCTCTTCTTGGCCTCCTCGTGGAAATACCTCCTGACGTACAGCGAACCCACGGAGAGCGATACCCTACAAACAAGCTCCACGTCATTAGGGTCCATAGGATGTCGTTGGAGGGGGATGAGGACGAAGCGGGAGGAACGGGTGAATGTACCTCTGAAGGGGCATCACACAAGGTCAGGGTGGAGGGAGTAGATTCAGAGGGAGGACAACAGACAGGAGGCAGGAGGGGGTTGAGCTAGGTGGAGGAGACAGGATAATAGACAGGAGGCAGGAGGGGGAGTTGAGCTAGGTGGAGGAGAGAAGATAACAGACAGGAAACAGGAGGGGAGTTGTGCTATGTGGAGGAGACAGGATAACAGACAGGAGGTAGGAGGGGGAGTTGAGCTATGTGGAGGAGAGAAGATAACAGACAGGAGGCAGGAGGGGGAGTTGAGCTAGGTGGAGGAGAGAAGATAACAGACAGGAGGCAGGAGGGGAGTTGAGCTATGTGGAGGAGAGAAGATAACAGACAAGAGGCAGGAGGGGGGTTGAGCTAGGTGGAGGAGAGAAGATAACAGACAGGAGGCAGGAGGGGGAGTTGAGCTAGGTGGAGGAGAGAAGATAACAGACAGGAAACAGGAGGGGAGTTGAGCTATGTGGAGGAGAGAAGATAACAGACAAGAGGCAGGAGGGGGAGTTGAGCTATGTGGAGGAGAGAAGATAACAGACAAGAGGCAGGAGGGGGGTTGAGCTATGTGGAGGAGAGAAGATAACAGACAGGAGGCAGGAGGGGAGTTGAGCTATGTGGAGGAGAGAAGATAACCGACAAGAGGCAGGAGGGGGAGTTGAGCTAGGTGGAGGAGAGAAGATAACAGACAGGAGGCAGGAGGGGAGTTGAGCTATGTGGAGGAGAGAAGATAACAGACAAGAGGCAGGAGGGGGGTTGAGCTATGTGGAGGAGACAGGATAACAACAGTCAGGAAACAGGAGGGGGGTTGTGCTATGTGGAGGAGAGAAGATAACAGACAGGAGGCAGGAGGGGGAGTTGAGCTATGTGAAGGAAACAGGATAACAGAGGTGTCAGCACCAAACATATTCTTATACTAATATTTTTTTTAGGTTTGTACGAAGTCAACAATATAACGTCATGTATATTTAGCTAATTGTAAAATCTGAATATTTTATTTAAGCGTTTCTTTGCAAAAAATATACAAAATTTAATAAATCACGTTTATTTTACATGTTATCTCATTACTAAAACATTTTGTCATGTGTACATTACAACAGATTATGATTTTTTTTACCATTATTATTTGTGTGTAATCTGTCTCTCAGTTTTTGCTTGGCGAGCCTTCATTGTGAAGTCAATGGGCCGATGTTGACAAATATTACAAAAGAAACGCTTTAAAAGCTATACACACCCCTAATTTTTTTTCTTATTTTGTAATTTGAACTTCATTTTATTCAAGCTTTACATTTAAGTTGATTAATATAGCAATTAAAGTTATGGCATATTTTCAACATCCACAGGACTCTACTCATTCCTTAAATAATATAATAAGGAATAACACGAAAAAGTGGTTAAGTGATCTAAGTCGCGAGACAAGCATTGCATTTGGTTTGCCGTTGACAAAGAGGATAGGGTTCCGATTACATCTAATCGCACTGGGAGGGGGATGTATTTCCACATTAATTGTATAGATGCAGTTTTTTTTCCATATCCTCACCACACTAATTTGGGTGCACTTGCTCTAAATTGTCCTTTTAAACCATACCCTATGAACTACAAAAGGAAAAATGTTCTTGGCTCAATCCAAAATGTGTCCTGACCAAATTATATCACTGACGATCTATAAGGAATAACCATTTAGCCCTGACATGTTCTCGGCGCTCCTACAACATCCCTAGCCCCCTACAAACTCCCCTGCAATCGTGCAATCAACTCCTGCCTCCTTCACCACCCCCAACCCCTTCAATCACTCTCTGTCTCCCTTCAACATCCCCTGTTTCCTCCAACACTCTCTAACTCCGTTCAACATCCCTGTTTCCTCCAACACTCTCTAACTCCCTTCAACATCCCTTGTTTCCTCCAAGACACTTAGCCCCTAAAAAGAACCCTGCCCCCTTACAACCATAAACTACCTGCTCACGCCCCCCAAACCCCTTCCAACACCTTCAAACTTCCTCCAACCTCCCCTAAATCCTCAAAAATCCCAGCCCCTTCATACATCCTCAAACCTTTCCAGCCTCCTTCGACCCCCTTCATAGACTAAAGCTCCCTACAATCTCCGCTGCCCCCGTACAATAAGCCACTATCTCCTCCAACAGCCCCCTCCAACATCCAGCCCCTTGCGACCCCCCTCTATCACCTCCAGCCACAAGATGGAGTAAAACTCACCCCCCGGCTACGATGTCAACGCACTCCTTCCATCGGGCCTCCCTCTCAGTCTTGCCCGTCAGCGCCGTGGCGTACTTGAGTTGCTTGGCCCTCAACTCCTCAGTCAGGTAGCTGACTGATGACAGCACCACCCGCGTCATCGCGTAGTTCGACAAGACCCTGAAACAAGTACTAGAGTTGAGAAAAACAGGGGGAGAGGAGATATCCTTGCTCAGAGCTATTTGGTCCGATCAATGTGCTCGATTCTGACCAGGGATGTTTGGATTGGGTTCGAGCCCCTGTAGAGTGTACTGTGGGAGGTGGCTAAGAGTAAGAAAAGGCATTGGCCTCAACTTCACCCAAATAAAAACGATATCAATATTATAATTTGACAATATAATTATGTCTACATCGTACCATCCTCTCTTTAGATTTATACGGAGGAATTTAACTAAAGTACACCTTCCTAATCCTGTTTCCTTAAATTAGTATTAGTTGTGGATTGCCAGGATGGAAATTATACTACTTAAAACTTAAAAAATAGAGAGGCAGTTTCTTATTTAAAAAAAACATTAAATTAATATTGTGTTTAAATGTGGTTTTCCCATCCTCTCTCCATCCCATTGATTTAAGCCGTGAGTAAATATGGGGATAAATTTACAAACGAGCAGGTTAACTAAACAGAAGGAAGAGAAATAAAGGTTTTTATTTTATTTATATTTCAATACTATTATTCTTATGATCTATATAATTAGATTCAAAATCTTTTGTATTTAATTCTATGACTGCACTTGGATAGCACTTAGAAGGGATATGTTATGGGTTTATTGTCTGGGAAACAGAGGCGATTTGCTCTTTTGGAATCTTCCTGCATTCAATCGATTGGGTTTAAAAAAAAAAGCCCAATTATGGTAATTTTGATTCTCTTTTATTTTCTAATGTTATCTATGTATTATAAACGTTGAGCTTCTACCGTTTCTGATGTGTTCTTATTTTACAATATGGTATCTAGATATGTGGTCTAGTACAGTTGATCTTGGTTACAACGAGCACCAAGGGAGCGAAAAGATGTCCTTGCTATTACCATTACTCACTAATGATTAGTTAAAGCTATCTCCTATTTTTTTTTAATCCTGAACAACTTGATAAAAAGATAGCTTGAACATTCTAATTTAATTTTTTTGTCAATTAAGTTGTTTTCCAGTGGTTTAATTTTATATTATTCATAAATGTAGATACTGTTGAAGAGGAATAATATTAACATTTTACAGACGTCAACATTTTTCGCACCACTTTGTAACTCACAAATTATTTCTAATTTTTCTAGAATATAGAGACACTTAACTTTTGTTAATAGACATGCTCCAGGCAGGAGGACTCGTTTTCTAACTAAATTGACTGTCGGGGCGATGTATCTCGATATTTATCATTATTATTATTATTATTAATATTATTAGCACCAAGTCTTACTACCCGTTCGGGTTATACGCACTTGCGCTAATGTGTAATGGTAGGGTGATTGTGAGATGAAATGGAGGACCTACAGTTTAACGTGGGATCCGAACCACTGTGGAGGCCTGGCATTCCACACATTCACAAATATCTTGTTATTTCAATGCTCATTACAACCACGTTCAAGTGTATTTGGCCAATTGCTGACTAACCAAATAAATAATCTAATAATAATAGTAAGTATCACCTTTTTGGGGTGTTGCTGAGAATTCCTTCCAAAGCCCTGAGGTAGCTGGGCACAGCGACAATAATCAGCTCGTCGTTCCTAACTTGAATATCCTTGGGTAGAATATTGTTGATGTATTCCAGCCATGGGATGCTTGGGTAGTCTTTCTGTAGTCCTTCTACCGTTGTAGGGTTGTACAACAGAGATATATTCCTTCTCATCTCACTTGGTAAGGAAATCTGCAACAAACGAATGTATGTATATTCAATGTGTTATAAATACATATTAGCATTCAATTTTTTTGTTTAAAAAGGTAAATTTTTTATTTTAGAAAGTTCTAAAGTTCATCAAATACCACTATGCTCATGACAGATATTCAACAACTGTTGATATAATCACGTGAAGAAAATTAAACTATATTTTTCTAATGGAGCAGTATTTGAAATATTTCTCCCAATTAATTTTGCTATAAAAATTGCACAAATATCTCCCTTAGTTCGCAATTTCTAAACTCACACCTTGGGTCCAGGGTTCAATTCTCGGTCCCTGTACAGATTTATCTGATTACCAAACCCTTGCTTCACCTCTGACAAGACGTGTATTAATCTCATCTTATGAATGTGTGGAATGCCAGGCCTCCACCGTGGTTCGGATTCCACGTTAAACTGTAGGTCCTCCATTTCATCTCACAATCACCCTACCATTACACATTAGTGTAAGTGCGTATAAACCTAACGGGTAGTAAGACGCGGTGATAATAATAATAATAATAAACTCACACCTTAACCAAACTAAACGAGAACTCAATCATAGACTCCCTCCCTTTCCTTGACGCCGGTTCAACAGAAGGTGTACTCACGTTAGCAAGCTTTATCTCGAAATCAAGCGCCTCCCTCATCTCTCGCTCCACCCTGGTCTTGTCGGCGCCGAACAGCGTCGCGACGTCAATCTGATATTGGTGGTAAGCCTTGGTGTGCTTCTCGCTCAGACCTTTGATGAGGAACTCGCGACTCAGACCCAGTTGACCTTGGTCCAGCTGAATACACAAACAAACATACATACATCGTTCATATGTGGTCATATGTGGTCACATATGTTGGTCACTGGCTCTCAAGTTAGGCTTCAAGGAAACGTGAGCCTAGGTAAAGATTTTGTAAGGTTTTTTTATAACAAACTATTATTTTAGCAAAAATAAATGAAAAAAAAATTTCCAGTAGATATTTTTAGTTTAATTTTCTTCTCATGGTGACATCAACAGTTGTTGTTGAATATCTGTCCAATAGTGTCCTGTGATTTCATGACAATTATATCACCACGTGGAGAAAATTAAACTATACTTTCTACTGGATAAATATTTGATTTATTTTGCCAAAACAATAGTTTTGCTATTAAAACTACAAAAAATAATTCCCTTAACTTGTGATAGTTACACTCCTACTTAACTAGTTGGGGAGAAGAGGATGGCAAAATTAATCAATCATTAATTTAAATGAGATTTTTTTAAATTAGTATTTAGTAACAAATGAATAGCACGAATAATATAACGGAATTAACTATTTTCGTCTTATGTAAAAAAAAAGTTACCTTAATAATTTGTACATTCACCTATTCCCCATTTTACTACCCTTCTTTAACCCCTCCCCCACCCTCACCTGACCCCCGCGAACGACCGCCATGTAAAAATATATCCTTTAATCTTTTCTTGGATTGGACGTTGATATTTCTCCTTAGTGATCCAAGTTAGAGAGAAAACAAATGAATACTATATTCAAGAGTACAGTACATTATATTGATAGAGAATAACTGTTGTTCCCATTGTTTAATACGTCAGTCTCGTAATATATGTCAAATATTTGTTTTAATACGTACTAGGAACTCGATCGATTGCTTAGAATTTTACATTCAAATAACTTGAGATGAGCTATTAAACTAAAATACATTTTAACGGCAACCATATTGACATGGATAACCAGATTGGGGGGGGGGAGGGAATGTGTAGTACATACATCGTTTGGCCAAGGTTCAAATAATGCCCCTCCCAAATTTCGATAAACACGCATTTGACAGTCATCATGGAACAAACGAAAAGAAATATTTTTGAGTGACCGCCATCTTGAAACGGATAACAAATTCGTGACATAGTTTCAAATAATGCCCCCGCCAAATTTCGATAAAACATGTTCACGCATTTGACATTTATCATGGCATAAACACCCGGACCAACATATGAAATGCCAAAAGGTCAAGTTAAAACAAGACCTCTTTTCTACCGGTCAGTAATAGTAATGTTGAGGTCTTACGTTGATAGTCCTGAAAGTGGAGTTTTTGGCGTCTGTGGCGACGGAAAAGTCCATAAAGTAGTCGACGCTGTACCCGGCCTTCCTGAACTTGTATACAGTGTTGAGCCAGGTGAAGTCTGCCTCCTTCCAGGAGTCCCCTTCGAGTACCGGCCAGCCCCCTAGTTCCTTTAAAAGCTCTCTGAATGGTCCAAGACCACGCTCCTCGATACGACCTGAGGCACAAAGCACAACGTGACGTCATTTAACAGATAACATTATAATATAGAATGAAACACTTTGATACTATAATACAAATTTCAAATTTAATCAAATATCTTGTGATTTTAAATTTCTAATAAAATCCGAATCAAATATTTTAAAATTGAAAATGTTCCAAATTGAATAATTTATAATGAAATGCTATAAAATACAAACCAAAACTTAAACTAAATTATAAATATATATATTTTACCTAATTCAATAAAAATATAAGATCAATGAAAAATGAACAATAAATTACTATATTTGAAATATTATTAACTTTAAAAATTGATATGGGGTGGGGAGGTGGGAGATAGGGTTGGGTTGTAGTTGGTCTATTATAACTTCATGGAAAAATGTTCGAATTTTGAATTATATCTAGATTTGGATTAAATAAGGTTTATCTGGATTTGAAGTTTAGAACCGAATACATAATATCTTAATAATATTCAGATGCATTCCTACTCGAAATTTTGAAGCTTTGGACATGCTAATTACTTATGGTTAATTTTACTAATTAATATATTAGATGTAGAGACAATATGGAGTGCTCCATTAAAGGTTGGGGCTTTTTCCACAGATGATATTTCTACCACTGAACAAAGACCAACGCGATCTAAATAGTAGACAACGATTGACGACTACAGAGCGATCGAGGTTCGAATCTTGGTCGGGCGTAGGCAGGATTGTTTCCCACTTTTCCTCCAGGAAATATGGTTACAATTATACTATATTACACCTCCTCATCTCTACCCCATTAGTGTATAGACATTTACTTCAGTACAGATACGACCGTCACTTGAATTCAGATATACCTTAAGCTCTGAGTGATTAATGATCTTGAGCACAGGATGAGTCCTGGTCATGAAGTGGTAGAGCATTGTTACACTAAGCCTAAAGTCCTGGGTTCTATTCCCGTGTCCAGTTGTAGTTTTACCACAATATTTTATTTTATTAAAAATATTAATTACTTTTGTTGATGCACGACCGGAAGAGGTCTTTGGCGAGTCTGAAAGGCTGCAGGTCATCGTCCTTTACCGGTTCGTCGACGATCTGCCTCAGCTGCATCTGAAGTTCATCGCTGATGAGAGTGAACCTGTTTACCGAGGACTTCTCGTCTGGGATGGTGGTTTTCTTTATGAACTGACCGCACGCAAAGTCGTAGAAATTGTCACAAGGGTCCACGTTCAGATCCATGCTGCTGAGGACCGCGGAAGCTAACGGAACACAAGAAGTGGGATGACGTTGAATAACGGGTGAACCGTTGCGGAAGGAAAACTCAGGAATTCTTTTAAAAAAAAATATTGAGGTATCATTGCGTTTAGCATGAGATGTCACATTCTTACCTTGGCTGACTACACTATGGCCCTATCCTATAAGTTACGCTATAGTAGAACCATATAGGGTAAGCTTGCTACTTTTAAGGGAAAGTGGAGGATTCATTTTTTCAAAGCTACCTTCCCATTTCTAACCCTTAGAATAACCTTCATCCTGTTTTGTAGGCGTATCGTACAAGGCTTGACTGCCGATGACGGAGAGATCGGAGTTCGAATATCGGTTAAGTGGGTTGAGGGTGTTTTTATACTAAATAGTTTCCCACTCTCCTACCACACGAATACGGGTATATTTCATGAAAATACTATTTTTATCATCACTACCATGTTAGAGTAATGAATTTATAGTAATAGCCCACTTAGGTGGCTGCGTGGTCTAAGGCGCTACTCTCGCCGTAGATCAGACTATCGATGACGGGGCGATCGAGGTTCGAATCTCAGTAGGGTGTAATGAAGGTGTGGTTTTCCCAATATGGCTTTCCACTCTCCTTCCACGCAAATTTGGATAAAATTCCTCTAAATATAACCTTCCTATCCTTAAAAAAAAACCATTATCTTAATTAGTACATAGGCGTATAGCCCAAAAAGGTAGTAAGACGCGGTTGGAAAACAAAATAAAATAAATCTACTCTATTATAGATTATATTTCAGTATCGCCAAATCTGTGGACTTAATTGTCAATGCCTAGGTTTGTTCAGAAGTTGACACCCTTGAGGAGTCTGTATCAGTTGTAGGAAGGACAGAAAGTGTTTTATTTTTCAGGACGAGCAGCGGTGGCTCGTGTATAGGCACCGCGGAACTGCAACACCCCCTGTTTCCACTTGATATTATCGATAACATTTAATATAATGAGACCTTTTTTCTTTAATTCTTCCTTTATTTTTGTTGTACAATATATATTCCTTAAACTTAATGTCAGTACTTCAGTAGCCATCCCCCAATTTATGGAAAAAGATACAAAAATTTTGTATGGAACTGTGCGCTTCACAGTGCCAGCGACGTGGTGTTTGACTGTTGTGCGCATGCGCACATAGTAGAGGGGGGTGGGGGGTGAAGGCGGGACTGCCAGGTAGAGAGAGCACTATTGCTCTCGAAGTGCCGGCTCTGGCGTGATGGTGGAAGGAAGTTTTTTTCTACTCGGCGTGTGTTGTGATTAAAAACCGTTGTACCATATTCTTGAATGTGATAAAGTGTAGAAGAGTGTAAAATTAGATTATTATTCTGCTTCCAGCTATCCTATTTGATTCATTTCTTTTAGGTTCTTTTATTTAACAGAAAGACTAAATGCGTTTGCAGTACTTTCAATGGAGAAAAATGTCCTCAATTGTCCTCCAGAGATCAAGGAGAAAATTATTGAACTTTTTGCGCAATAAAACAAGTAAGAAGAGTGGATTTCATTTTTAAATGACTAGATCAAGTTCGAATTGTAACAATTTAAGTTAAAGTAAGTAAAAAAGTTTTTTTTTTTTGTTAAGATTTTATAAAGTTCCTGAATAAATTTTCTTTTTATACATGATTTTTTTTTCCTTTTACACAATTTTAAATCAAACAAAGGCTAAAAATTTTCTGAAGCAGCACCCCCACTAATTTTTAGCTACGAGCCGCCACTGAGGACGAGTCTTACCTTCGTGAACGCAGGTAGGATGCAAGCAGACACTGTTGATGTCGACTGTCTTGAAAAGGCTGCCGTTTCGATTGCGACCTTCCAGGGCTGCGGGCATGAATGGTAAGGATTCTGGATGGCGGTAACAAAGGTTTGAGAAAAAAAAAATAATTAAAAATCAATAATTAGAAAAACCGTTTTTTTCTATGTTTATTTAACATACACTCTCAGTCTAAAACAAAACATGAATATTTATTAAGAGCATTTAACGTGCACTTTCTAGAACAAAATGACTATCGACGAATCAATTACAAACCAGCTTAGAGCTAGAATTGATACAACAACCAGTATCACTTATGTTAATTTATTATTATTAAAATGAAACACCCATTGTCACTAATAAACATTTTTTAGGCCATGTGGCCCAAAAATTGAATTTGTAAACCTTAGTTAGCTCTGTCGTCAGACGCGCTACCTGCTGACCTAATATGTTGGGATTGTAAAGCTATAGTGCTTTTGAATCTTCGTAGGAAATGGGGGTCAAAAATGAAGGCAAATTTCAAAATAAATAAGCATTATTGCATATTGCCATCATTTTAATTTAAAATAGCTACAAATTATTACATTTTCAGGGTGACCTGGGGGTCTAGGGGTAAGGTGTCAGACTTCTGTGTTGGGGGTCCGGGGTTCAATCCTCGGTCCCGGCACTGATTTATCTGATTACCAAACCCTTCCTTAACCTCTGACAAGACGTGTATTAATCACATCTTGTAAATGTGTGGAATGCCAGGCCTCCACCGTGGTTCGGATCCCACGTCAAATTGTAGGTCCTCCATTTCATCTCACAATCACCCTACCATTACATATTAGCGTAAGTGAGTATAACCCGAACGGGAAGTAAGACGCGCTAATAATAATAATAATAATAATAATAATAATATAATAATAATAATAATAATAATAATAATAATAATAATAAAAAAAATTAATATAATTTTAATCGGTAAGACCCACCCCCTTTTTCCACATAATTTATTTAGAGTTTTTATTAATTATGCTTTTTAAAAATTAGGCCTGTAAAAAGGTTTTGAATTTGATTGAATAAAAATGGGACAAAGTTTAGCAATTCTAAGTGATTTATTTCTTCAACTCTGATAAAAATAATAATAAGGTATAATTAATTGTGTGTTGGTTATACACGCATCATTGGAGGAGGGGAGAAGAGTAATTTTGTGGAAAAAAAACTATTTTTCTTAGTGGGGATGTAATAAGAGATAGTTTCATCGTTGAAAATCATAGTAAAGCATATTAACTTTGATATAAAAAAAATTATATTTTGCAACCAGACAAATTCATTTTCTAAGCTCGTAGCTTTTTGGAGTCTTATACTATCTATAATAGTTTAAAAATGAGGTGACCCAATGGCTAAATGATTTTATAGTAATGGAAATTGATAAAATTAAAGAATAAGGAAAGATAAACTAATAAGTGTAAATTATTAAGAAAGCCCAACCAAAGAAAGAGTAAATGTATGCTATTTCTAAAATGGAAGACAGAAGGTAGAAAATATCACCTTTGTGCATTGAATTCTTAACATTCTTTTCCTCTGTGGACTTTAGTCATAATTTACGCTAAATAGTTTATTTTTCCTTTTTCTTTATCATCACCATCATCATCATCATCATCATCATCATCAATGTCCATTACTATAAAAACCATTATAATGGGTATGAACCCGATATTATATATTAGAACACTTTAAATTTCTTCATGCGAGAATTTAAAAAAATAATTGTTTACTCTAAGGCTTCACACTCACAATAGACAGGACTTTCGATGACGGTGAGATTGTGGTTCGAACCCTGAATGGGTGAACTGATGGGTAGGTTTTTCTAAACTGTTTCTCCCTCTCCCTCCAAGCGAATATAGTTATACCTCCTTCCTCCCCAATCAATAAGAGCAAGTGACGCCTATTGTGTGTTCTTCATGTGGGCCACGGGTCACACAGTTTCGTGGGAATGACCGAAACTTTGACGTAAAGAACTCACAAATTTTAGATTTATATAACAATGGTAAAAGGGGATCAAAGTCTACTATGAATGGTAAATCCCACGTTATGATTACCCGGTGAAGTTCCTTGAGAAACAAATGATGTGACCTTATGACCCTCACCTCCTTCCGAAGATGACCTCTGGTTGGCAGAGACGATGGCGAACGCGATGCAGATGGCGACCAGCATGCACAACGATGCTCCAGCCACGACGGTGAGATACTTCTCCATGCTCGTCCGGCGGTGCCACCATCTTGGATTCCTGGCAAACAAAAATAAGATGAACCATGAGCATTTAGATTTTCATAAGATGAACCTTATATGACAGCGGAAAAAGTAATCAGATCTACTTTCACGTGCAGTCCAACTTTCATAGGATGAACCTTATCTGACAGCTGGAAAAGTTACTAGATCTATTTTCACGTGCAGTCCAACTTTCATAGGATGAACCTTATCTGACAGCTGAAAAAGTAATCAGATCTACTTTCACGTGCAGTCCAACTTTCATAGGATGAACCTTATCTGACAGCTGGAAAAGTTACTAGATCTATTTTCACGTGCAGTCCAACTTTCATAGATGAACCTTATCTGACAGCTGGAAAAGTTACTAGATCTATTTTCACGTGCAGTCCAACTTTCATAGGATGAACCTTATCTGACAGCTGGAAAAGTTACTAGATCTATTTTCACGTGCAGTCCAACTTTCATAAGATGAACCTTATATGACAGCTGGAAAAGTTACTAGATCTATTTTCACGCGCAGTCCAACTTTCATAGGATGAACCTTATCTGACAGCTGGAAAAGTAATCAGATCTATTTTCACGTGCAGTCCAACTTTCATAGGATGAACCTTATCTGACAGCTGGAAAAGTTACTAGATCTATTTTCACGTGCAGTCCAACTTTCATAGGATGAACCTTATCTGACAGCTGGAAAAGTTACTAGATCTATTTTCACGTGCAGTCCAACTTTCATAGGATGAACCTTATCTGACAGCTGGAAAAGTTACTAGATCTATTTTCACGTGCAGTCCAACTTTCATAGGATGAACCTTATCTGACAGCTGGAAAAGTTACTAGATCTATTTTCACGTGCAGTCCAACTTTCATAAGATGAACCTTATATGACAGCGGAAAAAGTTACTAGATCTATTTTCACGTACGGCCCAATCTTCATAGGAAGAACTTATCTGACAGCTGAAACGTTGTTAGATCTACTTTCACGTAAGGATCAGCTACGCGGAGTCGAACCATACCGCATTTTCTAATAATTTAAAAGAAGAATGTTTGTTTTTCAGTAAGTTGTTGTATATAATAATGTTTATCTTGTATGTAATGTTGGAAACAATGACTACAGTGTCACGTGTGACACGGCTCTGAAAGAAATGCCTAGTTTTACATGTGCTGACACAGTGACTGCCAATCACTGGTATAAATCACTGCTCTTTTAAAATCAAGGTCACTGTGATCACTGATATCGTAAAAATCACTGTTTCGCCCATCCCTACAGTGCTTATGGGTTAGCATGAAAACAAAGTTCGGAAGTTCCCGAACATTTATTTCCGGTGGTAGGTGGTTACACGGTCCGTACCGAGCAATGCTCTCTCGACGATTCGTCCGCGCGGGTGTGGCGTGGACCGTGTAGCCACTTGCATTTAAAAACATGAATAGCATTCCACCGGGAAAATGCAGTGTGGCTTCAAGTAGCCGGCCCTTTCCAGAAACGTACAGTAGCCCCGTGGCTTCTTTGGTGCTGACTGATAGCTCACAGCTGACTTCAGAAAGTCAACATTTAGGTATATACAACAATAAACATATGTTTATGTTGTATATACCTAAATGTTGGAACGAAAATACTTGTTTAAGGAGAGGGTAAACATATGTTTTTTTTCAGATGATATGGTTCGGCGTAGGGATACATAATTTGGTCTGGTAACTTTTCAAAACCATCAGCTGTCATCTGTGACCTATCAGTCAGCACCAAAGAGGCCATGGGCTACTTTACTTTGTTTTATTGTGTTTGTGCAAGAACTACAGCACAGTGACAAAACAATGCAAAGAATGTTTCTTTGTTTGTTTTCATATCAAAGTCGTGACGAGCCGACAAAGACCATTGTACTCACTTTTATTTAATTTTCTTTGGCGATTGTGCAATCCTTTCTCTTGTTTTTTTTTTAACGAAAATACTTGTTTAAGGGGAGGGTAAAACCCAACACAATATAATAACAGTATACGTACGTTATGATTATCAATCCCAGGACGTGGATATGTTTGGTAAGACCTAAATGACCTTGAGTTTAGCAACAACATATTTCGTAGTTTGAGAATTCTGATAGATACAAATAAGTTTACAACCTAATACTGATAAGTGGCGTGCTTATGCCAGGGAGCTCAAGGCTCGAATCCAGTTCGGGGTTTATTGAACGTATTTTTTCCTAATTTGTTTCTCTTTCTCCTTCCACGCAAATGCAGGTAGTTTACCTCTAAAAAATCTTCCTTTCTCATATCTACCCCATTAGAGTAATTACCATATATATATATATATATATATATAATATATATATATATATATATATAAAATATGTAACCTGAACAGGTAGTAAGTCAAGGTGATTGAAAATACTGGTAGTTAGAGTAAAATTTTGATGACAAGGAACTTTTAGAAAAAACACAAACATACTGTAACATAGTATAATACAGTCCAATTTTCATAGAAATATATATTTTGTACTAGAATAAGTACCTGGCCTGGTAATGCATTGCTTTGTTACCACTGATAAAGTTGTCATTTGCTTCAGACAGAAAAAAAAACCCTCTTAATTTAAAAAAAAATTTCAACCCAGTTTTTAACTGATTTAAAATAAAGAAATATAAATTTTAAAATTCCGTCTTTTAGATGCACACGTTCGTGCGTTGGGGCTACTAATTTTAAAATTTCAACTTTCTACGTGAGGTAGATATTGTGCAATGCTCCAGACAGAAAGACAAACAAACTTAATTTTATTGATATATTATTTTTTTAGCACCGCGTGTCACTACCCGTTCAGGTTATACTCTTATGTACTAATTACAATAATATGCAAGAGGTTGGGAAGTTTTAATTTAGAGGAAATGCAACCACATTTGCGTGGAGGTATAATGTAAAACCATTTAGAAATACCACTCTCAGTGCACCCGACCGGGAATGAACTTTGATCTCACCATTTTTGGCAGTCTAGTCTAACACGGCGGGCTAAGTTTATATATATATGTTGTTTGTATGTATGTGTGTATGTATGTGTGTATGTATGTATAGTGTATGTGTATGTAGTGTGTATGTATGTATGTATGTATGTATGTATGTTATGTATGTATGTGTATGTATGTATGTATATATGTATGTGTGTATGTATGTATAGTATGTGTATGTATGTGTTGTATGTATGTAGTATGTATGTATGTATGTATGTATGTATGTTGATGTATGTTGATGTATGTATGTATGTATGTATGTATGTATGTATATGTATGTATGTATGTATGTATGTATGTATGTATGTATGTATGTATGTATGTATGTATGTATGTATGTATGTAGTATGTATGTATGTATGTATGTATGTATGTATGTATGTATGTATGTATGTATGATGTATGTATGTATGTATGTATGTATGTATGTATGTATGTATGTATGTATGTATGTATGTATGTATGTATGTATGTATGTATGTATGTATGTATGTATGTAGTATGTATGTATGTATGTATGTATTAGTATGTATGTATGTATGTATGTATGTATGTATGTAATGGTATATGTATGTAGTAGTGTGTACGTATGTAAATATAGTGTCTTATCTAGCTGTCAAATAGGTTGCTTCCTATGAAAATTGAACTATCACATCATCAACTTGAAGACTTTAACGAACGGTAAGGAAACTCAAACAATACGCCATTTTTTATTTACTCCCCGTTTTACTTCTTAACTGGGCCATCCCCATTTACTCAAATTAGGGATATATAGGATGATGTTAAATAAACGTGCCCAAATGTAAGTTGGAGAATAGTGGGAAACCATTTAGGAAAGAACACACTCAATACAGCCGGTCAGGATTTGAACCCCGTGAACTACTTGTTAACCATATAAATATGATCTTAACGTTTAGCTTGCATAGCTACAGGCGTGAGCTTAGAAATCTTAAGGAGGAGATAAGGAATGTTTGTATGTGTAATATAATATGTTGCTGTTATACTTTGAAATTATAATTTAATAAAAAACAACTTAATGGCATTATCTGGCAATCGAGCCCTACTGACTGAGCGGCCGTCGTGTGTTGGTGAAGATAGTGTCAACATCTGAAGATAGAGGGTGTCATGTGGTCAGCAAACGAACCTTTCGGCTGTTAGACTCAGTTTTCTAGACTGTAGCTGCTACTTTTTCATTCCGTAGCTTATTTGTTCTCACGAGGATGAATTGACCCCCGTTACAGACCCATTGCTGCACAGAAAATCTCAAAGCACCGGGAATTGAACCTGGGACATGTAGTCAGGATCTCTGAATACAGAGGCGGGCTTTATATTCAAAGCCTTTACTAATGCAGCCTGTGATTCAATCATCTGAGACGCGTGACGGTGGGCATGGGTTTAAATGTCTGGAGCATTTAGTCGGGATTAATAATAATATTTAGCACCGTGTCTTCTACCCGTTCGGGTTATTCGCTTTAAGTACTAATTACGTTAATGGATTTTAGAAATTGGGAAGGTTGAATTAGAGGAAGTGAACCCGCATTTGCGTGGAGGGAGAGTGGAAAACCATTTAGGAAAAACCACCCCCAGTTACCCGACCGAGATTCGAACCTCGATCTCCACGTCCTCAACAGTCGAGCTCAACACGAAAAGTGCGTTAGCCAACTACGCAACCTATGCGGGTTAGTGGGATTGCTGGTGATGGGGAGGTCTAGGTTAGAATCCCGGCAAGGTGTAGAGAGGATGGTTTTTCCTCGTCAGTTTCCCACCCTCCCTCTAAACAAATATGGGTATAGTTCCCCAAAACTACCCCTTTATTATCGTTTTCTCGTTAGCGTATCTAATGTATGTATAGCCAGCACAGGTACTAAGATGAGATGGAGAGATAATTTATCTTAAATTTTCATCTCTAGGTACATTCTACCCGTATAAGGAGGGTGTTTTATTGGGCGATAGAAACATTTGTAAACATTGCAGAGAGGTAACATGAAAATTACTCTTTAATTACAAATTTACTACGTTAAGGTGAGAATGTTGGAATGAGATTTAAGACCAGTGTTTTTGTGTTTTTTACAACAAAACATTTTTTTAAATAAATAAAATATTGCTCCAGTACAAACAAAGAGTTTAATTTTATTCACAATGTGATATCAACAGTTGTTGAATATCTGTCATGAGTATAGTAGCACTAGATGAGATAGTTTTTAAGGTGCGGCAGAAGGGAGCGCGAGTAATTTTACAGTTTTTATAGAATTACATTTTTTGGCCAAAGTAAATCAAATATTTCTCCCGTAGCAACGTAGAGTTTAGTTTTCTGCACATGTGAATATCAACAGAGCTTGAATATCTGTCAAGGTGTCCTGGAATTTTGTCAACACTCTTTAAATAAAGATAAAAAGTTTTGACAAAATTCCAGGACACACTTGACAGATATTCAACAACTGTTGATATCACCAATTGAAGAAAATTAAACTTTCTCTTTCTACTGGATAGATACTTCTTTTGGTCCAAAAAAAAGGTAGTTATATCAAAACTGCAAGAATATTCCCCTTAACTCATGTCCCCAACATTGCCACCTTAATCAAACAATGCTATGTTTATGCTACGCGGGATACCTATCAGAGTGATGACAGGCGCTTACACTATGAACCATCCACGATCGAATGACGATCATCATCATCATCATCATGAACCATTTCCAGCCACTGACCTATTTGTTTGCAACATTATCTTCTACGTTTCCTTTCTCCAAACCACCCCCTCTTCTACAACAAACCAGTCCTTTCCTCTCTCCTCCACACTCCTCTGTACTCCCTTCAGCCACCTGTACCTTAGTCTTCCTCTTAGCTCCTTCGTCTCCAGCATCTTCTTTGTTATCCTCCACACTCCTTTGTACTCCCTTCAGCCACCTGTACCTTATCTTCCTTTTAGCTCCTTCTCTCCAGCATCTTCTTTGTTATCCTCTCCATCTCCTCAATGTGTACCACCTCATCTTGACACCTACCTGTCCCACATTTGCTTCCTTAACATTCCCCTTACCTCTCCAGATATTCTTTTTTCACTCCTAAATGTTGTTGTCAATGTGGGAGTGTCAATGCCAGTATATAATTCCTTAGATACTCTTTCTCTCCAGTTGTTCCCTTTTTTCCTCCTATCACTCCTATGTATATCCCTTCACCATGTATTTCGATGTGATTCCTTGTTACAAGCTCTGCATCGGACACATCCTAGGAGGAACTTCTTTGTATACGTCATAGGGAAATTGACGAAAGGAGCTTGGAGTTCAAATTGGATGACATAAGAAATTCGATTTGAAGCACGTAATCATATCGAGCTCCTTCCTCTCAAGCATCTTCTTTGTTATCCTCCTCTCCTCCATTCTCCTCACATGGCTGTACCACCTCAGTCTTGACATCTCTATCCTGTCCCACATTTGCTTCTTCTTAACTATATCCCTCTTACCCTCTTCTCATCCTATCTATTTTTTCACTCCTATAATATTTGTTGTCAATGTGGGAGGTGTGTAGTTTCCAGTAATATAAATTACTTGAGATACTCTTTCTCTCTAAGTTGTTTCCGTATTATTCTCTCTCTAATAAATCATTCCTGAACTGTATATACGTTACGAGTATTTCGAATGTGATTCCTTGTTACAAAGCAAACTGCATCGGACACATCCTTAGGAGGAACTGTCTTCTGTATGACGTCATAGAAGGAAAGGTTGAGCGAAAGAGTAGCTTAGGAAGAAGGATGATTCAAATATTGGACGACATGAAGGAAAGAAGAAAATTCTGGGATTTGAAGCACAAAAGTAATGGACATATCGAGAGGGTACAGTTTTTCTCATAAATTTTATGTCACAGCAGTGTTACCAACTCTTTAACCTCAAATGATAGTACACGGACCTGACATGGATATTATTTGGACCGGCAGGGTATTACATTTTGTTATTAGGATTATTAAATGTGTAAAAAATAAATAACGCTGCTTAATAAATAAGTGCTGATACTAACTTTTAATTTCGCAATATTGATTAATCTACTTATTCTTACAATAAAATAATAATTAATATATTATATTGTTTATTTGTAGCAGAGTCTTAGGATATTACTTTTAGGAAATATCCCAATATTGGATTGTACAGGTGCTGAAATTATATCAAACATAGTAACCAGATCGTACGGTTGGCAACGCTGTGTCACAGGCTTGAACTCTGCTTCCATCCTGCTCCTTCACCACCCACGGTTCCTCCGTGTATGTCGATATTGGTATTTAGTACTTATTATAGATAATTCTTTCACAATTCTTCGGAACATCCCTGCTCCAAAATATACCACTCACACTTTTGAAAAAAAAGCTTCTGCTTGCCTCTTTCCTTCCTCATTGATCTCTCTTCTGTTTCTTAAACTTTCCTTACCAAACTTCTCAAGTATTTAAAGCTTTCCCCTATCTTCAACTGCTTCCCTCTTGTCTCACTAGTCTTGCACCTGCATCTCTTCCTGTCGAACCATTTGAACAGTGGTTTCTTTTAAATAAATTATATAATTAATATTGATCATGTTTAAGTAAGGTCAAGGCAATAATATGAATGTGGATCATTTTTCTTATCTTAATCGTTAATAGCTATGTATATAAAATATCTAGATTTAAAAAAAAAGAGGTAACCTATTTATACAACAACGTAGATTATCACTTCTATTTTACAGTTGTGTTGAAAACGGGAATAATATATTTTAAACTCGTTTCCTGCATTTATGTCCGCGTTTGAAGTGACGTTTAAAAATAATTCTCTACTTTTAAATAATGATTAAGATAAAATAAACGTCTTAATTATTTTTTTCTTGACAACTTTATTGGCTTTGTTTCTTTTTTTATCTTTAGGTTATACTGTTATGTTTTGTATAGCTTTTAATTAAGGTGAGATGGAAGAGGACGCGAGAAAAAAAACACGGTGTGTTTGAAGTTTTCATGGATTTTTTTTTTTTTTGTTATCAAAATAAATAAAATATTGTTCCAGTAGAAACATATAGTTTAATTTTCTTCACATAATGACCTCAAAATTTCTTGAATATCTATAAAGGGTGTTCTGGAATTTAATGACAACTTTTTATCTTCATTTAAAAAAGTTTCTCATCTAATTCCGCCATGCTCATGACAGATATTCAACAATTGTTGATATCACCATGTGCATAAAATTAAATTTTATATTAGTAGGCCTACTAAAGCAATATTTTAATTATTTTGGAAAAAAAGTTTTTACCATAAAAACGACAAAAACACTGGCTTTTTCTCGCATCCGCTTTCATTCCACCTTAATACGAAAAAATTTATCATAAACGCATTTGAACTCTAGTGAACTTTTGTTTAGTTACTAGATTTAAAGCGCCACATAAATTACAATATAACAATATAGCACATTTTAATATCTAACTAGTCTTCAAAAGACTATAAGTGGTTTATTTATTGAAATGGTTTATTAAAGTAAACAAGGGCACTACATTGCGTAGTGATACCATAAACAACTGAGTGTACGGGTACACTTACTACGTCATTGAAAGCCTGGAAAGCATTCTATGCCAACGTGTGTAAATACTCAACACTTAAGGTGGCGCTCCTCGGAAAGCCAGAATTTAAGCTCTAACGTAATATTTAATTTTACAATGCGTTATTTCGAGATATGGTTCACAACAAATTAAAGTTGAAATATTTAAACAAACCTTTTTTTTCTTAACAACAATATAGTTTGAGTTTTAGGAATAGAAAAAAAAATGTGAAAATGTGACATTATATAATCATATTGACTCTAGATTTAGCTTTTCTATAATAAATAGGAGCTACAGTAATTTTTTTATACGCTCGGAAAAGACCATTTTAAGAAATTTGAGAACTACAAACGAGATTTGCTTTTTACCTTGAGATATGAAGTTTCCTAATTCTCTTTCCCCACTTTTTATTGGCATAACAATGAGTAGTTGTAGACGAAGTGGGAAAGAAAGTGTAAGCTTAGACAGAATAAAGTAGTAGTTCCAGAAAATGATACAGATTATTGAATTTTAAGCCGTGAGGCCTGAAAGTGAGTTATACTTTATCACTGATTGATGTGGCCGCCTTAAGATGAGAGACATTCTATACATACGTTTGCCACACTCACATATTTTAGTATTCTTACTTTACAAACACAATATTTACACCAGAGATCACGTGGGAAAGCGTATCATTTTGTCTTGTATGATTTACTCATGACAGGGAGGTCCGGGTTTGAATGCAAACTGGTTGTCAATTTGATACTGAATAGTTTCCCACTTTTTAACCCCGAAAATATGGGTGCACTTATCTTAAATTTTACATTTCTTATAAATTTCTATAAAATAACGATGATAATAATAAATAATTAATAATTATTATTATTATTTATTATTATTATTATTATTATTTTTTTTATTAGCACCACGTCTCACTACCCGTTCGGGTTGTACGCACTTACGCTAATGTGTAATGGTAGGGTGGTTGGGAGATGAAATGGAGGACCTACAGTTTAACGTGGATCCGAACCACGGTGGAAGCCTGGAATTCCCACATTCACAAATGTGATTAATACACGTCTTGTCAGAGGTGAAGGAAGGGTTTGGAAAAATGTTGATCACCAAAAAATACTGTTTGTTCCTTCTAAAAGAGTTTTCAATATTAAAATTAGACTGTACCTCTAAGAATTACTATAACGGGATGAAGAAGGAAACATTCTCAAGATCTACCCGCATTTGCGTGGAAGGAGAGTGGTAAACCATTTTAGAAAAAATCACTCTCAGTACATCCATCGGGATTTTAACCCCAATCTCCGCGTCATCAGCAGGCCAGTCTAACACGAGAGTGACGCCTTAGACCATTTGGCCACTGAGGTGGGTTTTATTAATTATACTAATATAAACATCGATTACTATATTATTAAAACCCACTTCGGTATTTTAATGATTTAAGGCGTAACTCTTTTAATAGACCGGACCACGAAAATAAAGAGATATCGGGTTTCGAACCCGGTCAGATGAACTGAATTTTGGTTTTACCTAAATGGTTATCTATTCCCTCTCCATGAAAATGGTGGTATACTTCATTCCTCAATCTTAGAAAATTAGCATAGTTTGTTCGTAGCGAATATCCCGGTACTAAAAATAATAGTAAAAAAATTAAATCTAAAAAATTAAACCTGGTTAAAAAAAATTCTGATAACCTGGACGATTAGTAAGACATAGAACACGTACACAAAGTTTAATTGCATTTTAAAAAATACGAAGGAAATTGTCCCACAGTTATTATTATTATTATTATTATTATTATTATTATTAATACACTACGCCACAAAGGAATATCTTCCTGGGGATCGATTCTCCAAAGTTGTACAAGTTTCACACAATTGTCGTTTACTAAATTTAATTGTAGCGTTGAAAAGGAGATTTATTATTTACTTTTGCTTTATTTGAAGTAGAATTGGCATTCACATTCTAAATTATCATGATAGTTATTTATTTAGTGTCATGTCGACACAAAAAATGGCCGCTAGGTTTCATAAATGGTAGTAAAACATTGCACAAAGCTAAACAACCATATGGGACACTTTCTAAACACAGGGTCATATCAACACGCGAACTACAAACTAACTTAACATCTAACGGCAACATTTGAGGAAGAGTGAGGGTAATCCTATTGTGATATTTATTAAGAAACTGACCAGCTTCGGTGGTCGTTTGATCTAACGCGCTAATCTCGTAGTAGACTAGACTGCCGATGACAGGGAAATTAAGGTTCGAGTCTCGGTTGTGTGTAATTAGGGTAGTTTTCCTAAATGGTTTTCTATTCTCTCTCTCTCTCCACGCAAATTCGGGTACACTTACGTTTAAATTCAACCTTATTCATCCCTAGTTCACTACCGTAATTATTATATAGTATATTCGTCCAAGCTGAACGGTTAGTAAGACGCGGTACTATAAAAAGTATTTTTTTTTAAATATTTCTAACTAGCAAATAAGAGATTAAAACATAATGATTTTGTTTTTTTCATTTGACTGTTTAAATGTGTAAGAAAACGTAATTCGAAGAGAGGGCCCCTGGTAACCCAGATATCACGAGTCTCTCTCTCCTCGGTGAAAGTCAGCCCAAACCCAACAAACAATCAGTCTTCACCTCAGTCCGTCTCCAACCATCCGAGACAACGGTTCGTCACCCGCCTCTGGGCGACAGAGAGATAAAACACGATATTTCTCAAGCTTTCATTTTCTGTCGACACTTTGCACCGTTCCCCTCAAACTCACACGTCTATCCCACGTGGCTTCCGTCAACAAGTAGACGTAGATAAACAAACAAAAAATGTAAACATAGGGGTGCTAGCTCGGCCCCATGAACTAACCAAAAAATTTTCCATCTCATTTTGAACAGACTTAGGATCATCTTGTGCCGAGGCTTGTTTAGTTTATTATCGTAACCCAATATATTTTAAAGAAACTGTCCTACGTCATGTAAAAATCTGCATTAATTTTGAGTTATCGAATTTCAAGTACAATAAAATCGACCTATCCTCAGTAGTCTGAAATTTTGGATAGTTCAAACACAATTTTCGGAAAACGGGGGATTTTTTTTAAGCTAAATGGAATATATTTTATTGGTTAACAAGCTCAAAGTTAAAAGAAAATGATATCTGATAATTAAAAACTTTATATATATATATATATATATATATATATATATATATATATATATATATATATATATATATATATATATATATATATATATTCATGTTGTAGTCAACACAATGTGTTTCCTTGTAACTAAAAATAATTACAGTACATATTATTTGTTATATATCAGTTAAATAAACGAAAATTTGATTAAATTCATTCAACTTTCATTAAAATTTCGTGAAAATACTGTATCCCTGTATTCTCCCACTTAATACGAGTTCTCGCTAATCCGAACTTGCTTCGGTCCCAATTATTTCGGATTAACCAGGTTCTAGTGCAGTATATATAAGTTTTAAAAAAAACTTAGTGAAAATTCACGCATCTCTAGGGTATTTTGATAAAAATAATAACTGAAATTATCTATAACAAGTAGAATCACCTGGATAAATAATTAATTTCAATAAGGTTCTTCTCTTATGGTATACGAAGCGAATCGGAAAATATGGGGGCCACTTCGCTGCGACTAGCTACCTAAATTTGTTTGTTTAAGCTCCATTTACCCTGAAAGATGGCAGTATTACCTTTGTATATTGCATTATGATCCTATCATATAAGCTACGTCATAGTGGAAGCTTGGAAGGTAAGTTTATTAAGGTGCGGCAGAAGGGAGCGCGAGTAATTTTACAGTTTTTAAAGAATTGAAATTCTTTGAACAAAATAAATCAAATATTTCTCCAGTAGCAATATAGAGTTTAATTTTCTGCACATGCTAATATCAACAGATTTTTAATATGTGTCAAGAGTGTCTTGGAATTTTGTCAAAACTTTTTAAATAAAGAGAAAAAGTTTTGACAAAATTCCAGGACACCCTTAAAAGATATTCAAGATCTGTTGATATTAGCATGTGCAGAAAACTAAACTCTATGTTGCTACTGGAGAAATATTTAATTAATTTTGGCCAAAGAATTTCAATTCTTTAAAAACTGTAAAAACACTTGCGCTCCCTTTTGCCGCACCTTAAATTTCAGGTTAAATGAAGAATCTATACATATAGACTAACGAAAACTCCACACAACAAACTTGTTATTTTTTTTTTCTTTTTTTTCCTTTAAGATGAAGTTCAATCGAATTAAAATTTTGAAAGTCATGTAATGTACATATATCTCAATCTGTTCTTTCATAAAATATTAATTTGGAGGTCGGTTTCATGGGAAAGTTGAGAAGTTGATCCCGTGTTATTGACTTACACCGGAAATAATGGACTGAATGAGAAAAGAACACACCTAAAGATCGAACCAATGTCCCCTGGTTCTTGATCACTCAAACCACTAAGCAATAGGATGCCTGACCAAAGCACGGGCTATTTTTATATTTAACACATCATACTACCCGTTCCAACTGTACGCATATATACTAATTAAAATAATGTATTAGGGATGAGGAAGGTTGAATTCAGATGAAGTTTTCTCACATTTGCGTGGAAGGAAAAGTGAAAAACTATTTAGGAAAAACCACCCTGTTAACCCAACCAGGATTCAAACCCCGAAATTTCCTTGATCGGAAGTTCAGTCTATTTCAAGAATGACGCCTTAGAACATGCGGCCACCGAAGCGAGTCCCCGTGTTATTTACCTCAGTAGAAAGTTGCTACATTGATCTTGAAATTACTCGGTTCAGAGAGAAGGTGCTCAAACTCTTCGGTTTCATTCGCCCTCCGGTCATAAAAGGGAAAAGTGTTCTACTATTGGTATGTGGTACACCGCCAACAATCTAACTTAACCTAGGACAGCACATTTCCTCTCATATCTAGCGCATGCCTTTAAGGTGGGAGTATGAGGAACAGTAGTTAAGGGCAATATTTTTGTAGTTTTTGTATAGAAACTTTTTTTTTTTTTTTGCCAAAATAAACCATATATTTCTCCAGTAGAAACCTATAGTTCAATTTTATACACTTGCTGATATCAACAGTTGTTGAATATCTGTCAACGGTGTCCTGGAATTTAATGACAACTTTTTCTCTTAATTTAAAATGTTTCTCATCTAATGCGGCTAAGCTCATGACAGATATCTTACAACTGTTTGTATAAAGGAAGGGGGAAATTAGAAGTTCACCCTGAGAGGTATTTGGTCTATGTGCTGATAACTCTTTCCCTCTTCCCCTGACGAGTTTACACGGTCACTTTAATATTTGCTCCTTGAAAACATTGACTTGCTTTTTAATTTCACTTTTTTCTTGTTTCCTGTTCTAGATATACAAATGCTGCCACGGACTTTTTTAATCCACATCCTCGCAGGAAGATTCCTACGGGCCATTTTCGTGACCAAGACAAATAGCGTAAGTTATAGAGGATTTATAAAAAATACGTTTACAAAAAAAACTACTTAAAGATAAAAATAATAATTTTGTAACACTGTAGGAATATTTTTAGAATTTTTTTAATAATTTATGGGTTTTGTTTCAACGTTATATCTTTAAAATTCGCTGAGTAAAACGTAAATTCATTAACATGGGAAATCATATCTTGACCGGCTGTGACGTCACAGGTTAGCAACGTCTTTAAACGAATACCTCATACTGAGAAAGTTATATAAAGGTAGTTGAGATAAGAGTTTGCGGATGAGAGGTGCATAACATAATATAAAGTATAAAACCACAGATTTATGCTACGCTTTTAACATCTAGCCCTTAATCGTTAATAACGTTCGTGTTGATCGTACGGAGGGAAAAAAATTAAAAGCATATTAACTACAGTGATACTTCCTAGAAAATAATGGGTTTTTTACATTGTTTTTAATGGTGTCATGAACACGAATCTCTTAAATGGTGATGATAAACTTTCCTTGAAAGTCCAAACAAACAAAAAATTAAATCATTAAACAAGTTGTTTTATACACGAAACAAATGATTGGTTCATTAGGTTTTGTAACGCGTTCATAGGAAGTACCAAATTATACTAATCACTGTGCCCTACTAAAAAAAAAAAAAAGGCCAAGTAAACTTTCTTCCTTGTTCAAGTCACAGAGTTAGGAGAAAAACCAAACAGCAATTAAGAAGTTTTGTAATTTTTATGGGATTATAGGGGAATGCCAGGCCTCCACCGTGGTTCGGATTCCACGTTAAACTGTAGGTCCTTCATTTCATCTCACTATCACCCTACCATTACACATTAGCGTAAGTGCGTATAACCCGAATGGGTAGTAAGACGCGGTGCTAATAATAATAATAATAATAATTTATGGGATTATATTTGCTTTTTACTTTATCTCGACACCTCGGAGGTAGAAGTATTGTGATCGTAAAAAATAAAATTGAGCTCGAGATTTTGACAAATTATTATTATTAGCACCGCGTCTTACTACCCGTTCGGGTTATACGCACTTACGCTCATGTGTAATGGTAGGGTGATTGTGAGATGAAATAGAGGACCTACAGTTTAACGTGGAATCCGAACCACGGTGGAGGCCTGGGCATTCCACACGTTCACAAGATGTCTTGTCAGAGATGAAGGAAGGGTTTGGTAATCAGATAAATCTGTGCTGGGACCGAGGATTGAACCCCGGCCGCCAGCACAGAAGTCTGTCACCTTACCCCAGACCACCAGGTCACCCACTTTTAATAAATGTTGGTCAATATTTCATGACCCCCTGAAACAAAACAAAAAAGTAGTTTTCGGAACGCCATCTCTCTGCATCTCAGGATAGATCCGAATTTTTGTTTACCGATTGGGTTAAAATTTGCTATCTAGGGTTTTCATAGGGTCCCCCCGAGGAGTTTTTGAAGGGTAACTTACAGAAGGGCAAAAAAGATCACAGATTTTCTCGAAATTCTCTTTAGCAATTTTGATAGCTGTAAGCAAATATATATACATTTTTAGTTCAGTCTTTTGAAAATGAATTTGATTCTTATGCTTTTTTGTAAACAAAGCAGTTTCTCTTTTCTCAATTTTACTGTAACAGTGTTATTAGTTCCTTATGCCATAGAGAAAGTAACAGTATAAACTATTTCATTTATGATCTTTGGTCTAGTGTTTCTACAACAATGTAGAGGCCTATTATATCATTTCACAAATCTTACGAGTTTTTATTAAATGTCTATTTTAAGATAAAAGAGAAGAAAGTCTATGCGGTGCACCATACCATTTATTTATTAACGACCCCCTACATTTTGTTATAACAATGGGAACCCTGTGATTGTAGAATCCATAAAATTCATCGACAAACGTAAATAAATTATGTATAAATTGATTTATATATTATTTATTTTTGAGGTATATAATGTGCACTTTCTGAACCGACTGAATATATCAGCAAACGACTTATACACAACACCTAGCCTCCCCGGACGTTAATTTATCACCGTGAAAAGGGTGGACCCATAATTCACCAATGATAGGTTTTTCGGCCATGCCGGAAATCAAACCTGGAACCTTTTTGGTAGGTAGACACGCTACCCAACTGAGCTAAGATGTAGAACTTTGAGCTGTAGATTTGTAAAAAAAAAAAAAATCACAAGACGTTAAAGCTTGTAGGTCAGCCATAAACCACGTAACATTGTTTCCTTACTTTTTTTACTCCACTTTACCCCTTTGTAATTCTAATTAGACATTTAGTATGATCTCCCCCTCCCCCTCCTCTAAACCTCCCAACCTGTGGGGTTCATTTCAAGCCACACGTCTTACTGATTTTAGGGATTAGAAAGGTTATATTAATAGAAAGTGTACACGCATTTGCGTGGAGAGAGAATGGAAAACTATTATGGAAAATAGTCTTCTCAATACACCTGATCGAGATTCAAACCTCGATCTCCCTGTCATCGGCAGTCTAGTCTACTGCGAGAGTAGCGCGTTAGACCACGCCGCCACAGAAGTGGATCCCAGCCTGTGTTACGTAACTTTTCATATCAATAACGAATGCCATTATATCATAAGGAAGCTTTTGTGACACTAAAATAGTAACTTAGATTTAATACTACTCAGAATCGGAAGTTATCTATAAGTATGATCACAAACAATGAAAAACATGAAAAATAATAATATTTTTTTCGACAGTATAATTTAAGTATAAGATTTGTTCTGTGTAACAATGTGGTGTAATCCACCGTCTCTCCATACAACCATGTAACATCATGAAGACATAACTTTATCCTCTAAACAGCGTTACGTGGTTAATGGATGAGCCCTTACTACAAGCCCTGTGACTTGGGCGATTCTTCGGCTAAATAGGCAAATTATTATTTTATAGACCTCTGAAAGAGTAAGTGATCAAATAAATATACATTAAAATAAATAAATAAAATACAAACAAAATTCCTTAAAACAGTAAATCTCAACAACCAACATTATTTTATAATACAGCTAAGTCCCGATTATCCGACATTCCGTTTTATCCGTCATATAAAGTGCTATTGCCGGGACCTCTCTGCAAAGAAGAGAAGAAAAGTTGGGAAATCAACTTTAATCAAGAGTTTTTTTTAAACAATAATTTTGTATTTCACATACTACAGTAGGACTACATAATAAAAGTTTAATTTAATTGATTTAAAATCCTTCGTTCTGTATACATGAATAAAATAACAGTTTTGCCTAATTTATTGCATAATTTAGGGGGTCGGGGCAAAAACATGATAACCCTAATTCGACGACAAAATATGTTAGCAGTGATTTCTAGTTGCATACCCCTTGAACTACAAGATTATTTTATAGTCAGTTAAGACCTTGAATATAACTAATATACATTAATATACTACTTATTTTTTTTAAACTGGATTTCAATATTTTACAGACGTTCAAATAGAGAAAATATTCTATCTAAATCGATGAGGGTTATCATGTTTTTGGCCCGACCCCCTCAATTTATACTATGGAGTAATTACTAATCCTTAGTTCGTATATATTGTGCCCTTTCATTTGATTTTGATTTGTTTCCATACTTTCCATCATTTCCGTTATCCAACTTCCTGTCGGTTCCTTTTAGGTCGGAAGGTTGGCACCAGGGCCGTAACAAGCGGGGGTGGGGGGGTCCGGACACCCACCTCCCCCTCCCCCCCAACTACAGGCTTGTTTGGAACTCTACTGTAAATATATTTTAAAAAAAGTTTCATCCTTTCCCCCCTTTTCTTTTATACAATATAAAACAAGTCGTCTTCTCTTTTGCTCGTTTGTTTTTAATCCATTCTCTCTCTCTCTCTCTCTCTAACGATGACTTGTACCGAAAGTGTCGCGGAACGAAGTGGGAAAAGAGAAGAAAGAGTGTTTGTATCCGTTGGGGCGTGATGGATAGATATCAAGAGATGCGCGCGCTCTGCCCAGTGGACCATACGCCCTTCCCCGCGTCACTTCTCTCTTCGAAACCGACGCCGCCATACCCCCCTCAATCAGCCACGCGACGCTCGAAATAGCTCGGTCGAACCTATTCTCTACCCCCTTCTACCCGCTCGTTTCAACAAGACAAGTTTTTTTTGGAAAATACTTTTAATTTTAAAATGGTTTGTGCGCAATTATCAGGATGATTTTTTAATAGTTATATTAAAAATAAACATAACAGCATTTTATTCACAATTTGGGTTATTAACGTACTTTTTTTTATCGCCGAGTCTTACTACCTGTTCAGGTTGTTCACATATGTACTAATTACGCTAATGCTTTAGGGATTAAGACAACTGAATTTAGAAAGAGTGTACCCGCATTTGCCTAAAGGAAGTGTGAAAACCCGTTTTGAATAAAAACACCCTTTTTACGCCCGACCAGGATTCTAACTCTTATCTCCCTGTAATCGGTAGTATAGTCTAACATAAGTGTGACACCTTAGACCATGTGGTCACCTACGCAGGTATTAAGTACTTATAGTTGAGTCCTAATTACTCGTACCCTACTAATTTTTACATCACATGAAGACTAAATGGCTCATGTCGGTGTGCACGTGGTTATCTGCAAGGGCCTTAAGAGGGTTCATAAAATTCTAGAGGGGTCCCGACCCCCCTTTTTTACTCCATTGATCGTTGGTTTTAAATAATCTGGTTTACTCATGATGGGGAGGTCTGTGACCTAATCCCGGCTGGGTGAATTTAACATTCCCCCCCCCCTTAAATGGTTTCACCCTCTACCTACACTCAAATGCGGGAGAATTTATTATTAATTCGACTTTCCTCATCCATATTCTATTAGAGTGAAAAATTGGAAATCCCAGGTCGGTAGTAAGACGTGGAGAACAAAAAAAAAGTAAATAAAACAAAATCTTAGCAAATGTTTAGGGAAAAAAAATTAATGTATTTAAACTTATTTTGAAATCAGCAACATGACAATCGTAGAGAACATGGATTTTTTTTTCAAACGTGATACAAAAAATTGTTTGCTAAGTACTACATGTTCTGTCATTTTTGTCCTTGATCTATGAGTCATCGTGAAGTACGGTCATATGAAAAATAACATTTTAAGAGCTAGAATTAATAAAGTACGTTTCTTATTGCCAATAAAATATAATCTTTAGATTATCTCCGACTTTTATTCGGTTGGAACGTTCCTAATCCGAATAGAGTACGAATTTGTCAGTTCAGAAAATAGATTTTCTCCGGATATTTGTAATTCGATTACAATAATTTCCTGCAAAAATACTGTATAATTTATACAGAGACTCACAGTTGCCGTTAAAAGATAGCCTTTTGGAATTAAAAATAAATCAATCTTTTACACCTGCTTATGTGACCACATAGTCTAAGGCGTCACTCTCGCAATAGAATAACTGCTTATGACGAGGTTAATGGTGCTTAAATCCCGGCCGTATGTATTAAGGGTATTTTTTTTACTAAATAGTTTTAAAATTTTCTTCCACGCATTAGCGAGTACACGTCCTCAAAATTCAACCCTCCTAATCCCCAACATATCAGCGTAATTAGTATATATGCGTACAACCCGAACAGGTAGTAAGACGCGTGATAAAAAAAATAAGTATTTGTAACATAAAATCTTATCTTGTTTCTCATTATGTATGATTCTGTAAATGTCTTAATCCCACGAAATATTTCAAATTTCCAATTGTTTTACATACCTCACAGGGAATAATTTCTAAAATTACGGATTATCTCAAATTTAATCCATCCGGATTGAACCTGGTCCCATAAAAATACAAATAAACGAGTTTCTAGTAGTCTTGCTGAAGGCTTAATATCATCAAGATAATGGTGTTTGAATTTCTTAAAAGATTCAAAAAGAAAAAGTGAAAAAAAATTAGGACCCCTTTGACCTTAAGAATGTATTTGTTTTATAAAGTATTTATTTTTTACATAAAGCCTCATGACCCTAAGTTCATGGGTTCAAACCCAGCTGGGGTCGAAGGATTTTTCCTGAGGATAGTCATCCGTAGCACAACTTCCTTCGGAGGAGCAGTAGAACTGCCCGTCCATGTATATTATGGCGTGTAAAAGAACCCTGGAAGTTATGTGAAAATACCTTTCCTGGTGAAATTTGTAGGCTCTTTCGCTATCGCTCATAGATATGTTCGGGTGCTGATATAATCAGTTGGTTCAGAAGGGGCACGTTAAATAATTCTAATAAATAAATTTGTGGCCCAACACTTGAAACGGCCCTGCTATCGGATAAGGTTCTTCCTATGAGATGTGGACTGTAAATTACCTCTGGACGAAGCCCTATCATCTCAGTATGTGCTGACGCGTAGGTATTAACGAATAATGCTTACTCCGTATTCGACTCGTGTGTTTCTTTACTCATCAGAAACCTTGGTTGGCTTCAACTTAAAACTATGACAAATCAAGTCCGGTACCACCCGCCTCGGTGGCGTAGTTGGCTAACGCGCTTGTCGTGTTGAGCTCGACTGCTGAGGACGGGGAGATCGAGGTTCGAATCTCGGTCGGGTGAACTGGGGGTGGCTTTTTCTAAATGGTTTTCCACTCTCCCTCCACGCAAATGTGGGTTCACTTCCTCTAATTCAACCTTCCCAATTCCTAATCCATTAGCGTAATTAGTACCTAAAGCGTATAACCCGAACGGGTAGTAAGACGCGGTGCTAAATATTATTATTATTATTATTATTATTAAGTCCGGTACCTTATCTCAGTCGGTAGCATGTTTGTCATCGAGCTAAGGGTCCCGGGATATATTCCTGGTAGGGTCGAAAAATGTATCATTGGTGAAATGTGGGTTTCACCTTTCACAGTGATAAATTAACGGTCGGGATCTGGGTGTTGTGTCTATTCTAGATATAAGGTGGGGTAGAAGGGGATGCAAGGAAAAACCAGAGTTTTTGCAGTTTTTATGGCAAAACTTTTTTTTGGTCAAAATAAATAAAATATTGCTTCAGTATAAATATATAATTTAATTTTCTCCACATGGTGACCTCAAAATTTCTTCAATATCTGTCAAGGATGTCATAAAATTTAATGACATATTTTTCTCTCATTTAAGTTTCTCATCTAATGCTGCCATGCTCATTACAGATATTCAGCAACTGTTGATATCACCACCTGAAGAAAATTAAACTCTTACGTTTGTACTGGAGAAATATTTTATTTACTTTAATCAAAAAAAGGTTTTACCATAAAAATTGCAAAAAACATTGGCCTTTTCTCAAGTTACCTTCTATTCCACCGTAAGCCTGTACTATTAAATACAATTCTATTATTTTCTGATTTTATTATGGTCATGAGTATTATAGTAGACCTACTTCTCAACAACAGAATAAGAAATGTACTAGTTATACTTTATTTTCAATAATATGTACAATCGTAGTCATTTACGCTAAAACAAAGAAAATTCGTTATTAACAAAAACGTGTGGCTACCATAGTAAATTCAAACATGAACAAAATATATATGTGGAAGAGAGGGCGTTAGATAATTTACCATACCGTTAGCCAATAGAAGTGTGTATACGTATTTATGAACCAGGCCTTGGGGGAGCATCAAATTTTAGGGTAGGCTGAACCCCCTCCATTACTTTCTATGAGTTTGTCAATAAGTAATTGCTGTTTCTAGGTCGTGGCCCGTAAAAACAGAAACTCGCCCGTTGTACGTTTGTAAATACGGCCCTTGAGAAGTTTATGGTTTTGTCAGACCATCTACAGCAGATGAAATGGTGGGTCGGAATTAGATTGATGAATCTTTTAATGTAGTCATCTTTTGGTTTTAACGCGAATTATGAGTGGCTGTCTTTTTTTTTTTAACACAACATTGTTTTATGTTTGGCTCTAATTTATAAATAAGGGGTCCTTCGCCGTGAACGAAGGGATGAGACTGACTTTATGTCCAAGGGGGAGAGGCCGTTTCAATTTCAAGAAGGGCACCTACCAAAATAATTTAGCAAGCTATTTGGGTGTGGTCTATTCCAAAATTCATTTTCAGTACTAGCGCTGTAATTGGGTGTTTAATATACAGGGTTTTGCCGGATTAAATAGCCAAACTTGGGAAAGTTGTAGGGGATAAAAAGACTAACTCAAACTGTCCTTTGGAGACTAACCCATTGTTTACCTACTTTTCGAGCAAAGAACAAAAAACTAATCAAAATAGAAGTATTAAATAAAATATTTAATTTATTTATTTTTGTCCGTAGACAAGCAATAATCAACTTTCGAAACTATAGCTAATTCGCATCTTAAGATGAGTTGTATACCCGCTTCGGTGGTCGAATGGTCTAAGGCGTCACTCTTGTAATAGAATAGACTGCCGATGGCGGATAGATCGGGGCTCAAATTCTGGTCGGATGAGCTGAGGTTGGTTTACCTAAATCTGTTTTTAACTCTTACTTCACGCAAATATGGGGTACACTTCCTAGAAGTCCTATCAGAACTTGTCACCTGCTTTGGTGATTGCATGGTCTAAGGAGTCATACTTGCAATAGACTGCACTGCCAGTGACTGAGAGCTCAAGGTTTGAATCCTGGTTTGGTGTACTGAAGGTGTTTTTCCTCAAATGGTTTTCCCCTCTACCTTCACGCAAATACGTGTACACTTCCTCTAAATTCAGTCTTCCTCATCCGGTCATCCCTAACACATCAGCATAATCCGTACAGATACGAATAGCATGAACTGGTAGTAAGACGTTGTGCTAGAAATACTTCTTTGTAAGAGTATGTTCTATTCAAGGAAAATCATGCTCAGGTAATTAATGTCCTATATTTCCGTCTCTTTTCCCCTTCCATTACGCACGAATCTACCCACTTTGTCACGAGCAAGTGAAATCCACGCCGAAAGAGGCTATCACGTGTAGACTCGCTGAAATATTACGTTACAACATGATGCGGTTAACAACGTTGCTTTCTAAGTGAGAAATAAAAACATGAAGGGGAAGCACAAGTCAGGATTATTATTATTCTAGGTTATTGAATCCGGAAGAACATAGGTACACAAATAACGTAGTTAATTTATAATTAATTAATATTTTTATTGCTAGGGTGATGACTATTTGAAAGTAATTTATATTTTTAGATTACATATCAAAAAGGTGTTAGGAAGTAAATTTACCCTTTAAGGAAAAATACAGACCAAATTTAACATTGGCATTGCCAGGAATTGAGGTTTTCGCAGAAACAGATGTGATAGAAGAGAATAAAATGAACAATGGACGAAACTTACGGTGTTGTGGTTCTTAAAAAATATACAGTAAAAGGTTTGTTTGGTGTAGGTGCTTAGGAAGCAGTATTGTTGCTCTGAAGATTACAAGGTAAAAGTTTGGTAGAGGTGCTTAGGAAGCAGTATTGTTGCTCTGAAGATTACAAGGTAAAGGTTTGGTAGAGGTGCTTAGGAAGCAGTATTGTTGCTCTGAAGATTACAAGGTAAAGGTTTGGTAGAGGTGCTTAGGAAGCAGTATTGTTGCTCTGAAGATTACAAGGTAAAAGTTTGGTAGAGGTACTTAGGAAGCAGTATTGTTGCTCTGAAGATTACAAGGTAAAAGTTTGGTAGAGGTGCTTAGGAAGCAGTATTGTTGCTCTGAAGATTACAAGGTAAAGGTTTGGTAGAGGTGCTTAGGAAGCAGTATTGTTGCTCTGAAGATTACAAGGTAAAAGTTTGGTAGATGTACTTAGGAAGCAGTATTGTTGCTCTGAATATTACAAGGTAAAGGTTTGTAGAGGTGCTTAGGAAGCAGAATTGTTGCTCTGAAGATTACAAGGTAAAGGTTTGTTAGAAGTGCATAGGAAGCAGTATTGTTGCTCTGAAGATTACAAGGTAAAAGTTTGGTAGAGGTGCTTAGGAAGCAGTATTGTTGCTCTGAAGATTACAAGGTAAAGGTTTGGTAGAGGTGCTTAGGAAGCAGTATTGTTGCTCTGAAGATTACAAGGTAAAGGTTTGTTAGAAGTGCATAGGAAGCAGTATTGTTGCTCTGAAGATTACAAGGTAAAGGTTTGGTAGAGGTGCTTAGGAAGCAGTATTGTTGCTCTGAAGATTACAAGGTAAAGGTTTGTAGAGGTGCTTAGGAAGCAGTATTGTTGCTCTGAAGATTACAAGGTAAAGGTTTGTTAGAAGTGCATAGGAAGCAGTATTGTTGCTCTGAAGATTACAAGGTAAAGGTTTGTAGAGGTGCTTAGGAAGCAGTAATTGTTGCTCTGAAGATTACAAGGTAAAAGTTTGATAGAGGTACTTAGGAAGCAGTATTGTTGCTCTGAAGATTACAAGGTAAAAGTTTGGTAGAGGTGCTTAGGAAGCAGGTGTGAGAAGCAGTCCTGCACAGGTAAAGAAAGGCACATCAGGCAGGAGAGTACGTGAAAGTGTGCCACTGCCACGACCCCGAATGCCCTTGGCTGCAGTCCCTGTCCCAGATGACCCAGTGGGCAGTCAGCCCTGTCATTCAAGTCACTGGAAGGTTGAGGTGGTTATCAAGTAGGCCACAGTGTGTGTGTGTGTGTGTGTATGTGTGTGTGTGTGTATGTGTGTGTGTGTGTATGTGTGTTGTGTGTATGATGACCGTCACACTGACCCACTCCAATCCTCAACTTTCAATGTCAACAACAGCCTTCTCCCTCCTCGCGTGACGAGTTTAACACCTTTTATAATCGTCTATATGACCGAGTCTTTGCTATTTATTAATTTGTGTTGTCATGGTTTAGTTCTGGTATTTTTGTTAGCACCGCGTCTTACTACCTGTTTAAGTTATTTGCATATTTACTAATAACTCTAATGACTTAGGGTTGAAGAATATTGACGAAAATCCGCATTTGCCTGGAAGAATAGTGTTAAACCATTTAAGTAAAGCCACCCTCGGTACACCCGATCAGGATTTGAACCCCGATCTTTCTGTCAACAGCATTCTAGTCTATCACGAAAGTGACACCTTAAAGTTAGACCATTCACTCACCTAAGAGGATGTCATTGAACTAAACAAAATTTTAAATAAATATCTAATTCTTATTCTTCCGATAGTAAACAAAGTTTTAGGATATAATGAAATTTCGTTTAATAAATTCGCCGTTAACAAATTATAAATGTTATTTTATGGCTTTGTTGCACGCTAATCCATATAATCCATTGGGTGATTTTAGTGGACCTAGAATATATTTGGGAGAAGTTACTAATACCTTGATTCTAATGTTCAACTAAATCCGTCACTTAAATCATTCTCGATTGTGACTTAACTACGAGGGTGAATTTTTAAGGTAACTTCCACGCAATTATGTGTAGATGCAAGCTTGATAAGCTCGTTGGGGGCTTCGCCCAAAAAACCTCCAGTGAGTTTCCTTTGCAAGTGGATGTAAACTAATATAATTACAGCGTAGTTTTGAACGTAACAACTTAAGGTTACTGGTACTGTATTGTATATACCGCACCAACTTTAAAGTTTCTCCACCAGTTTGAATTTTTTTTCGGAGGTTAACAATTAAAATGTTTAACTTTTTGGAATTTTCCCGTCGGTTACAGGTTAGAAGATATAATATTTAGCACCGTGTCTTACTACCCGTTCAGGTTATACGCTCTAAGTACTAATTACGCTAATGGATTAGGAATTGGGAAGGTTTAATTAGAGGAAGTTAACCCGCATTTGCGTGGAGGGAGAATGGAAAACATTTAGGAAAAACCACCCCCAGTTCACCTGACCGAGATTCGAACCTCGATCTCCCCGTCCTCAGCAGTCGAGCTCAACACGACAAGCGCGTTAGCCAACTACGCCACCGAGGCGGGTTATAAGCTATAAGTTTGCCAAATATCAAGTTTCTAGCTCATCTGGAAGTGGGTAAACATTAATGTCAGTCAGTGAGTGAGTTAGCAATGTGGCTTCATAGTAGTATATTTGATTCAAAGTCAATGCAAAGCCTTTTACAGTGTAGTGTCGTGGACTATCGGCAAGGTAAGTAAGAGGAACTTGATTAAAACTGTACCTGTGATATGTCCTCTCCCTCTCGGTCCCCATTTGACCAATTATACTTCACATGGGAATATTTTCGTCGATAATTTACCAATGAGTGTTCACAATGAAATATTATAATATTAAAAACTATAAATATTTCAATTAAATAATAATATTAATATTATAAATATTTCACTGCGTACACCTCTAGTTATGCTAAATTTCAACCTCATACATTAATTAATCTATCTTAACTAATAGTACACAAAAATCATAAATAGCAAGTTTGACCCCTTAAAACTCATAAACTGTGATGATTTGAAATTATAGAATCACTATTTATAGCCTATAATTATACACTTATTAAAATGGTGCGATAAAATTTTGATGATCAAATGACCTTAAGGAAATGATTTGTGACACGAATCAACGCTATATTTTAAAGGAGTCCGTTTAAAAGCCTTTTTTTTCCCCTAAACAAGCCTACCAAAACGTTAAAAAAAAAACTGATGACCTAGTGCTATTAAAGTGTCACCTTTTTCACGTCATCAAAACATAAAATGACAACATGTGATGAAGATAATTGCATTGAGCTATTTTGCAAATCATTTTTATTTCATTGTGTACTGTTATTCTATTGGGCAATGCCGAAGGCGTTACTCAAGTTGACAACATGGAGTAGTTTATTAAGGTTTTTATTTTCACTCCTTTTTAGAGTTCTTGAAATGACATCAATTATAATTATGATGAATTAAGAAACATGTACTCTGTCAGAGTATCTCTTTTAAATAACCCGCCCGGTGTTGTTGTAGTCATTGCACATGGCTAAGAGTCTAGGAATTCCGGGTTCAATTCCCGGCTGGAGCCTTGGGTACTTTTTCCTGAAAGAGGAATCAACCTAACAGTCGCCAGAGTTTGGTTAGTTAGGATTAAGTTAGGTTTAAATGTTTCCACTGGTTCCACACCCTCATACTCACTATCACCCTCATACTCTCTATCACCATCACCTCATCTCATCTCATGGAAAGAGCCTCCACGGAAAGGATGTACGATTAGTACAATCGGGCTTCCCCTGAGAAACGGTACATTAGTACGGGATAATCTCTCAATAAACCGCGGTACGAGTGATGTAGACTAGACGTTCAATATATATTTATAATATTGCTTTATCTGAATGTATTGGACCGTAAATTAAATTATCTTATTATGTTTCATGTTTTATTGATACGTGAAAAACTAGAGCGTGTTTTTTTTTTTAATCATTGTTCTATGTTCTACGCGTCTTAATACACGTCCTGGTTTTTAGCATATATAATATACACCATAGGGGTAGAGATAAGTAAAGTATAATATAATTTTGTTTATCGCCAGTCGAGGGCTATACGCATTTGAATTAATTATGTTAATTTGTCAGGAAGGAAAGAGGTTAAGTTTTGTTTTCTCTAGTTCTAAAACTGTTCTAGAAACAAAGTAATTATTGTTAAAGAATTTATCAGAAAAACAAAGTGATAAAAGTAGTGTCTGTGACTTTTTAATTAACTTTGTTAGTTAATTATCTTTGTCATTAACTCCAGTAGTTAAATATTTGTGTGTTAAATCAAAAATTAATATAGACCTCAAATCCTTATTTAGAACAAGTTTTTCAAAATTTAACTATATTATAGAAACATATTTATTTTTGTGTATATTGACTTTACACTTTATCTAAAGCTACTATTTTAAATTTTAATTACTCTAATCGTTGATACAGCGGAACAGACGAGTCAAATGGGGGTATTTTTTCTTAAATGATTTTCCACTCTCCCTCCTCGCAAGGGCTAGACCATTTATTATACATTATACCTTTATCACCCCTAACATATTAGAGTAATTAAAATGTGTAGACCCAAACTGGTAGTAAAGAATGCATTATAATGTATATATATATATAAATTATCGAGCAGATGTATTGATCCATTTAAAGGTCCAGATTTGTTGCCATAAAAAATATATTCCTATTTTGGCTCAATAAATTGCATTCATGGTAAGATTTTAAAATAATATTATAGCATACTAAATTAATTTTTATTTATTTCTGATAAAATATTACTTATTTAATAATGTTTTTTTTTGTTTTAAACAAAGAGAATTTATTGTGATGACAATAATTCCTCATATAAATAATGTATTTAAACATGAGATTGTAGGGAACGCGGGAAAAGATAAGTTGAAATTTGTATATAAAAATATTTTTTGGTCAAAACAATAAAATAATATTGCTCCAGTAGAAACAGTTTAATTTTCTTTACATGTTGATATCAACAGTTGTTGAATATCTGTCAAGGTTGTTCTGGAATTTAATGACAACTTTTTCTCTTCATTTAAAAAGTTTATCATCTAATGCCGCTATACTCATGACAGATATTCGACAACTGTTGATATCACCGTGTGAATAAAACTAAACTCTTTGTATAAAAGTGATATTTAATTTATTTTGGCAAGGAAAAAAATTGTTGCTATAAAAACTGCAAAAACACTTAACTTTTAACACATCTCCTAAAATATTATCTTAACAGTTAATATCGTAAAGAAAAAAAAGTCAAAACGTTTAAAAGGGGAAAAAATATATGTTTAGTGCTGGAAACTCCAATTTTTTACATTTCCGGGCCCTCCAAGAATCCAACCCGGTTCATATCTCCAGCTCTTCCGTATTTAATAAGTGTGTTCGAAATATTAAATATATTTCTACATAATCAATGTCCTTATTATGGCACATAGCTTTTGAGGCGTCATTCCTTTATTAACAAGACAGTTTTATAAAACTTGTAATTAAAATACAATCGAAACGTTTATGCATTATGGAAGTAGAACTGATCACAATGGCTTCTGTAAGCTTTCACTTGATCACAAATATTCCACCTCTGCAAGGGAGGCCACTTCTAAAACCTACACTGTTGTATATACTCTCCGTTTCTATGGGTGGTTGACTAGTTCCAGGGGAAACTGGTTTGCTTTCTAGGTGGTAGCTACAACCCAATATTCATAAGATATTCTGACAGATAGAAGAGTTGCTAGATCTACTTTCACGTACATATTCATACGTCAGTTCACGTGATCTGCAGATTTCACATTTGATAGATATTATCAATACCTATAAAATAGCAATACTCTTAATAATTAAATAGTAAAATGTTATCAATATTAACCACAAAACAAAAGTTGTGTTTTAAAAAAGCCTCTTTCTATGAAAATTAAACTATATATTATTATTATTATTATTATTATTATTAGTATTATTATTAGCACCGCGTCTTACTGCCGGTTCGGGTTATACGCACTTACGCTAATAAGTAATGGTAGGGTGATTGTGAGATGAAATGGAGGACCTACAGTTTAACGTGGAATCTGAACCACGGTGGAGGACTGGCATTCCCCACATTCACAAGATGTCTTGTCAGAGGTGAAGGAAGGGTTTGGTAATCAGATAAATCCTTGCCGGGACCGAGGATCGAACCCCGGCCGCCAGCACGGAAGTCTGACACCTTACCCCTAGACCACCAGGTCACCATTAAACTATATAGAAATTCAACATTGGTATATAATTATTTAAATACGCGTCTATTCGCGCCGGGAGTGGATATTTATAGTTTGGTCCAATTTACAATTTTATATTGATTTGTAGGGTGACCTGGTGGTCTAGGGGTAAGGTGTCGAACTTCTGTGTTAGGGGTCCAGGGTTCAATCCTCGGTCCCGGCACAGATTTATCTGATTACCAAACCCTTCCTTCACCTCTGACAAGACATCTTGTGAATGTGGGGAATGCCAGGCCTCCACCATGGTTCGGATTCCACGTTAAACTGTAGGTCCTCCATTTCATCTCACAATCACCCTACCATTACACATTAGCGTAAGTGCGTATAACCCGAACGGGTAGTAAGACGCGGTGCTTATTATTATTATTATTATTATTATTACTATCCGCCGGTTATACAGGAGGATGCCACAAAGCAACCCCACCCGGGCACGTTATTTACCTAGGGCCACCCCTGGCAATGCTAGGACTATTTACCTAAAACTGTAAATATGCGGATATTACGGACGGATGTTTAGACGCGTAGAGCGAAAATTAGTTTGTATTATTTTTAATAAACAATGATGAAAATAAAAATGAGAACACAATTGGTTTAAAGGGATTGTACACCATTTTTTCACTTTTTTTTATTTTTTATTAGCGACCCTGGAAAGTGTGTTTTGTAGTCCCTATTGGGGGAGTGATGGGGGGGCGGGGGGGGGACGTTTCGAGAGCTCAGTGAATGGGAACATGGGTGACGGACCCGGTTATCAGTCGGGTGCACGCGGGCTATAGACGGGCCGTCAAACTAACAAGCCGTGGTTATCTACGACAAACAATGGCACGCACTCAACATGTATTGGTATATTCACAGACGGGAAGGGGGGGGGGAAGAATCATATCCCACCCCCCTCCCCTGTTTTGTAAATAAACAAGTACACACTATGTAAAATGTTTATAAACTCTTCGATTATTTTGAGTGTTTTTATTCCCGATTGAGTGTTTTAAAGTACTCTATTGGAACTGAGGAAGAAACTGATTAAATTCTACATTTGGAGCATCGCGTTGTATGGAGCAGAAACTTGGACTCTCAGGAAGATGGGAAAGAAATACTGGGTGAGCTTTGAAATATGGAGCTGGAGAAGACTTGAGAAGATCAGGTGGACAGATAGCGTGACAAATGAAGAAGTCGTAAGAAGAGTAGGTGAGAAGAGAACAATTTTAGATGCAATTCTTCGGTACAAAGCAAACTGGATCGGACACATTCTTAGGAGGAACTGTCTTCTGCACGTCATTGAAGGAAAGGTTGAGGGAAATAGGAGCTTAGGAAGTGCACCGGAGTCGTACAGAAGAAGGTAGTTTCAAATATTGGATGGTATTGAAAGAAGAAAACTCTGCGAGCTTAAAGAAAAGGCATAGGACAGGGGGCATTGGAGGTCCAAGTTCAATGACAAAAGTAATGGACCTGTCGTAAGACATAACACCTAATAATAATAGTTTCTAAACACAGAGTTGTATCAGAATATGATTTAAAAATTAATTACTTGAGAAATAGCAGAACGATCCTAAACACGTAATCCTATATTCAAGAATCTTTCTTTTATTTCCGTAACCTGGTGGTCTAGGGGTAAGGTGTCGGACTTCTGTGCTGGGGTCCGGGGTTCAATCCTCGGTCCCGGCACAGATTTATCTGATTGCCAAACCCTTCCTTCATCTCTGACAAGACGTGTATTAATAACAACTTGTGAATGTGTGGAATGCCAGGCCTCCATCGTGGTAAGGATCCCACGTTAAACTATAGGTCCTTATTTCATCTCACAGTCAGCCTAGCACTACAATCTCGCAATAACCCTACCATTACACATTAGTGTAAGTGCGTATAACCCTAACGGGTAGTAATACGCGTTGCTATAATAATAATAATTATTATTATTATATAGATGTATTGATGTTATCTATAAAAGGTGAGAGCTGTAAATCACGTGACAACATATTAATTGTATAAAAATTGATTAGTAAATTTTAAAACTGTCAGATGAAAGACTCTTTGTTTAAAAATAGGACTGTATAAGATATTTAAGGCATGCGAGTGTTTTTAGTGGAGTTAGCCAGTAAAAACTTTTTCAAACAAGATGATTGATTTCTTTTGCTCTCTTTTAGAAGAATAAAAATAATCTTTTAGAGAGAAAGAAAAGTTCATAGTTGAATAACCAAGACCTAAGTTTTGATAACCGAACACGAAGTTTTTTTTTTTCTAGCAATTACTTAGAATTAAAAAATAAACCCAGAATAGGATCAGCGTTTTGTCCGAACTGAAAGTTGTTTTCAAGACTACAGAGCATAGGTTTATACCATGTGGTGATGTGGTACACTAGGGGTACACAGTATATTTATTGGAACAGGGTACGTAAATATATCCAAAACTTTTATCCCTGTCAAAAAGGCCCTTCCTATTGAAAGATATTATTAAGCTTGATTTCATATTACTCTATTTTAGATCACAACACGATTTAAATGTCACCAATTGGTTTATTCAAACACCTTTATTGAGTTATAAATTTAGAAAAAAGAATCTAAACACTTAAAATAGTTTTATAGTACTTCGTTGCAAAGCATCTTATACCCGTTGGTTTATACGCCTATGTATTAACTACTCTATTGGTTGTAGGAATTAGGAAAATTATATTATTAAGAAGTGTACCCATATTTGCGTGGAGGAAGAGTGGAAAGCCATTTTGGAAAAAGAAACACCTCGGTACATCAGACCTATATTCAAACCTGGCGTGGGGAGAATCGAACTCGGTTCCTTAAATGCGAGAAAAGTTAAGCGTTTCCTGTTGTTGTTTTTTTTTGCCAATATAAATCAAATATATCTATATATCTCCAGTTTAAATATAAAATTTAATTTTCTTCTTCACATGTTGATATCAAAAGTTGTTGAATATCTGTTAAGGATATCCTGGAAATTAATGACAATTTTTTCTCTTCATTTAATAGGTTTTTCATCTAATGCCACGAGACTCATTACAGATATTCAACAACTGTTGATATCACCGTGTGGATAAAATTAAACTATGTGTTTCTACTAGAGAAATAATTTTTTTTTACCAAAAAAAGACTATAAAAACTGCAAAATTGCCTTTAACTGACGTTCCCTATATCCCCAAATTAAAATTAAATCTGACTTCATTGAAGCAATATAAAGGGTTTATTCCCTATTCCATGCGGCCATCTAACAGGCTAATATGAATTTATTAATATTTTCTGACGCAGGAAAGGGGGAATATTCCCCCCCCCCCACCCCAAAAAAAGAAAAACAACCTCTCGTCAAGGCTCTGCGACTGTTGGACCATTTTAGTGACGATAATGGTGCTCTGCCGCCCTCACTTGTTATCTATCAATTGCACTGGCTAAAGTTCCGGTGGATGAATCCGTTCCATATCCGTTCTGGTACCGTGACAATAACAAACGAATAACGGTTTTATAGAAATATCTACCAATGTTCCGGCGTTGGTAGTATGAGAGGTGAGTCTGTGGCCTGGTTGGATCCTCTTGGTGACCTATAGAAAGTTAGGTGTGTGCTAGCTTTGTCCTTTGTTCTGACTTGAAATACCGATGTTCGAACCTCGGTTTTGTGTACGAACCCCCTCCCAGCCCCCCTAACAACCCACATCGGGGTCTACCATATTCTGACATAGGTGGGCGCATCGCGTCTTATTAATAATAATAATAATAATATAATAATAATATATATTTAGCACCGCGTCTTACTACCCGTTCGGGTTATACGCTTTAAGTACTAATTACGCTAATGGATTAGGAATTGGGAAGGTTTAATTAGAGGAAGTGAACCCGCATTTGCGTGGAGGTAAAGTGGAAAACCATTTAGGAAAAACCCTCCCAGTTCACTCGACCGAGATTCGAACCTCGATCTCCCCGTCCTCAGCAGTCAAGCTAAACACGACAAGCGCGTTAGCCAACACCCACCGAGGCGGGTCACTCTTATTAACTGATCAGGTTATACGCTTATGTATCAATTACTCTAGTGTATTAGGAATGACCAAGGTTGAATTTAGAGGAAATGTACTCACAATTGTGTGAAGAGAGAGAGAGAGAGAGTGGAAAACTATTTAGAAATAAATATGATCTACACCCGACCGGGATTTGAACATTTATCTCCCCATCGTTTGAAGTAGAGTCTATTGCGATAGTGACACCTCAAACCATGTGGCTACTGAACTGAGCTAAGATGGTGTAAGTATTTAAAATTTACCATATTTACAATTATAGTAAGGACTGTTTTCCGCGTGACGTCATAGATGAGATGTTAAGGGAAGAAGAAGGATTCAAATTTGCTGACTTGAAGGAAAGAAAAAAAGAATCTGGTAGCTGAATGAGGAGGCAGAGGACAGGTGCATTGGCGGTCTAAGTTCACTGACAAAAGAAATGGACCTGTCGTAAGACAGAACATCTTATAGTAATAATAATGATAATTATTATTAGGAACGCGTCTACTAACCGTTCGGATTATACGCACTTACGCTAATGTGTAATGATAGGTGATTGTGAGATGAATGGAGGACTACAGTTTAACGTGGGATCCGAACAACGGTGGAGGCCTGGCATTCCCCACATTCACAAGATGTCTTGTCAGAGGTGAAGGAAGGGTTTGGTAATCAGATAAATCTGTGCCGGGACCGAGGATTTAACCCCGGACCACAGAAGTCCAACACCTTACTCCTACACCACCAAGTCGCCTACAATAATGATAGTAATAATATGATATATTATGTCACAAATATTTTTAATTTTAATTTAAAAACTTCCAGGAGAGGTTTTTTGATTCCACATGGAACTTAAAATAATGTATTTATTCAAGAGATCGTCCTTTTACTCATAGCTATAAACTCTTGGCATTAACGATGTGTGTGTGTGTTGTCCTGGATTTGAGTTAGTTTGTAAGTCATTAACGAAAGCAACCCCGTATTTAGAAAGTGTACAGTAAATACTGACATGAAATATAGTCCTAACCTTCCAATTAAGCACTTCTAATCGTGGTTTATCGTTTGGATGATCTCGCATGTTTTACACAGCCTTGGGTTTGTCGAGAGCGTCAACATATTCTGAGCGGCTTTTGATGAATGTTGATTCTAGTCTCAGATATGGAGAGGGAGGGAGGTAAGCATGGAACAATAGGACGCTCAGGAGGTCCAGGTGCTTCTGTGACGTGGTAATATAAGCCACACATTCTCTGACTAGAAGGAATTTAAAAAAAAATCACTTTGAAAATTGGAGTGCCAGGCCTTTTCCGTGGTTCGGATCCCACGTTAAACTGTAGGTCCTCCATTTCATTCACAATCACCCTACCATTACACATTAGCGTAAGTGCGTATAACCTGAGCAGTTAGTAAACGCGGTGTTAATAATAATAATAATAATAATAATAACTTTAGAAAATACAATAATATTCGTATTTCGTCTTCCCGTGGGGTTGCTGATTGCCCAACAATGTGTCTGTTAAATTACTTTAAAAGAAAGTCTAAATGTTATTCAACTTCCATTCGATGTTAACCTCAATACCTAATAAACGCAACAAAAAACATAACTTTTTTTATTTACGTTTCCTATTGGCTGCGATGGTGCAGATGATGTTTTATGAAATCTTTCTTGTAATTGGGATTAGGATTGGGATTAGTATTAGAGATTTATTTGCTGTGGACTCTGTCTGAACCTAGAGTGCTAACGTATGTATTATACTATCTAAATATGGGCGTAAGAGGACACGGTAACTGGCCAGAATCTTTTAGTTTTTTAATTAAAATTTTTATTTTTATAGCCAAAATAAATCAAACCATTCAAACATGGATTTTAATTTTCTTCGCTTGATGATATCAACAATTGTTGAGTATATTGTCAATACTATCCTGAAATTGTACACTGTTTTTTTTCTCTTTTTATTTAAAAAGTTTCTCATTCAATGTTACTAAGTTCTTGACAGATATTCAACAACTGTTGATACATCATGTGAAGAAAATTATACTCTTGTGTTTCTACTGGAACAATACTTTATTTGTTTTGGCCAAAAAATTTGTTACTATAAAAACTGAAAAAACCCACTGACCTTTGGTCATAGGCCTAACTTAATCATAATAGAACTTAAGGGGGACATGACGCACCAGGGACATGACGCACAACATTCACCTATAATAATGATTTAGAGTCCAGTGTCGTGTCGCAGAGTATTCCCAGTGTTAACAGAGCTTATTAAAACTGTACCATTGATATTTTATCTATCTTTTTTTTTAATTCCAATTTTACCAATCATACATAGAATCTTCTCTACAAATCTCACAATGGAATGTAACTTCGCTGATATCTGACCAATGAGTGTTATACTGAATGATGAGAGCATATTTTGCAACATGTATAATATCGGGTGGCGATTGTTTGAACTGGTACAATGATATCGACTGGCGTACGTGTTTAAAATGCGTGTTCAGAAAATAATAATGAATTATGTTCGTTGCATGTCACGAAAATCCAACTTGTGCACATCCTAAGATAGTGTGGGTCTTAAGTTAAGTTAACCATGTTAAAATATTGACACAGTTCGTACATCTGGGGGTCTGTATACTTATACTCGCTTTGTACCTCCCCCCTCCTACCCCCCCCACCCCCAGTGAGTTTTCTATTCAGGTGAATGTAAACTAATGTAATTCCAGATACGTTTTTTTTATAGGTCTTACCGTTTAGCCACAAGAGACCTCCAAAGAAAGGTCCGCACTGACTTTAAAGTTGCTCCGACATTTTGAATTTTTTGGGGGGTTAAGAAGTTTTTTTTAAGAAACTTTTTGGAGTTTTCCCGTCGTTTTCAGGCTATAAGCTATATTTTTGCTAAGTTTCAAGTTTCTAGCTCATCTGTAAGTGGGTAAACATTAATGTCAGTGAGTGAGTCAGCCATGTGGCTTTATAGTATAATGCTGAGGAGTCTTGTCGGACGATGGAATAGAGGTATGAAATGACGTAAAGACATGAAACTCTACTGCGAAGGAAGACAGGATGGCGCGGTGAGTGAACTTAGTAGGGGTCTAAAAGAAAATGTTGAAGAATATTTATTAATGTTTCTTTTGTTTTTTCCTTCTTTCTTTTCATAACCGTTCGGGTTATACGCTTATGTACTAATTACGCTATTGGTTCTAGGGAAGAGGAAGGTTAAATTTAGATGAAGTGTACCCGCATTTAAGTGGAGGAATAATGGACAACCATTTTGGAAAATAATAGACCTCACGCCTTAGACAATACGGCCATCGAAGTGGGCTCTTTGGTATAAAGATGCTTTGCTATTATCATGTATCTAGATTAACAGCGAGCATCATATGTCAATCGACTATGAAATACAGTCGTTTAGAAATCATAAATTTACACGAACACTAATGCACGTGGATCATTTCTGACTAAACGTTAATGAAGATAAAAAGTTAATAGAAGTTTCTAATCCAGAACATTGTTGAAATATTAAAATGATATTTGGATAAAAACTGCATTGAATAAGGCCGTTTTTGACCATTTTAGCATGGATTTACAGATAAGTATTTTGCACAAATCTTCATTCTGTCTTAATAGACACATGCTTTAGTTATAAACAAGAAACTTTTCGCTTTGCCGCAGAAAATATTGAGTAATCATTCATATACAAATGTACTGCACACATTTCTGGCAAATCTTGGTCTTTTCTTTTCCCTTTAAACTTCTATAACTCACGCGAGCCGGGATCTGAGTTGGAACTGCTCTGATGAACACTATTAATAAAATGAAGTTTGTCTGTTATGAGGGTTGCGCAATAACTATCGCACGCAGAGGTCTGAAATTTTAAACTTAGTAGACTTTGTGCATGTACTTATGCACATAGATGTCAGAATTTTTAAATTTGGACTTGATTGTTTTAGATTGATAAAATCACTGGGTTGGAGGAAATAAAATTTGATTTTTTTTCTTTGTTTGAAGCAACGCTAGTTACTTCTGCTAGTTATATATAATCTACAGGTTTTTTTTTTTAAGATATCAACTACTTTATGAGACATCGGGAAATCTATTTTAATAGCGCTAATACGATCACCAAATAATTTAATTTTAATTTAATTGAGAATGCGACTAACATACTACAATGGCCGCGTAGTCTAAGGCATAGCTATCTTGTTAGACTAGACTGCCAATAATAGGAAGATTGGGGTTCGAACCCCGGTCGGGTGTATTAAGGATGGTTTTTTTCAAAATGGTTTTCTATTCTCCCTCTACATAAATGTGGGTACACTTCCTCTAAATTCAACCTCATTCATCCTTTCCCCGTTATGATAATCAACATATATATGCGTATAACTTGAAAATGTAGTAAGACGTGCTAATAAAAACAAAAGTGTGGCTTCACTATTGAACATTTGTAAATTTTCTTATAATAATATACAAAGTAGAAGTTTTTTTTTAAGAAATAGATCAAATTAAAATCAATTTGGAAGAACTCGGAAATTCCTATGGGAATAAATATTTGTTTTCTGAAATTGTGACTTATCCCTCGAATATTTTTTAGATTTGATCATTTCGAGCATATCCACAATGTATGTTTTAATCTTTAATTTTATTATTTTTAACTATGCAAATTATGCGATTGCAATTTTTTAGTGCAAATAATTGTCAAAAGGAATCGCTTTACGTTTTCAATAGATTATAAATACTCGAATAACAGATTTTAAATTATTATTTATTATTGTTTTGTTCACCTTGAAATTTCTACATTTAAACAAATAATCTTTGGTTACACTTATAAAATAAATATTATCTGTAATTTTCCAGTTTAAAGAATAAAATCGACAGTTTAAAAATAATAATTAAAACGTAAACTCAACAATTAAAGCAAAACTTTTTTTTTTAAAGAATTCAGTTAGGTAGCACATGCGTTTCCACGATACTAATTTTTATGCTTGTAAAAATTTCGCGGATTTCACGTACGTAATAAAAGGGCTGAGGTGGGGAAAGGGGGGGGGGAGCGCAATTAATGGTACTAATTGCCTGAACCATCAATCAATTAAGGAGATCGATCTAGCAATTAGCGAAATCACGGCTCGCGCTTCTCGGTAGGTTCTAATATATATAGTATCCGTCGTTCTCTCTGATGAATTAAATGCCTCGAGCAATCACCGCGAGATGTCACTTACAGCTAATACGTGCGACACACCTCGCTGCGGTTTATATTATTACTATTAAATTTACTAGTTCGTTTAACACCAAGGCTGTGGCGTCACGAAAGGTCAGGATAGGATACCCCAGGTTAATGTATTTACGGTTTTTTTCGTAGAGTTATAAGGTGGCGATGTAGGGGACTTAAGAAAAGTGCAGTGCTTTTGTAGTTTTTATAGTAAAACTTTTTTATTGGTCAAAATAAACCAAATATTCCTCTAGTAGACACATATATTTTTATTTTCTTCACGCAATGATATCAACAGTTGCTTGATATCCGTCAAAGGTATCCTGGAATTTAATGACAACTTTTTCTCTCCATTTGAAAAATTTCCCATCTAATTCTGCTAAGCTCATGACAGATATTCAACAACTGTTGACATTAGTATGGGAAGAAAATTAAACACTTATGTTTCTACTGGAGAAATATTTGATTTATTTTGACAAAAAAAAGTTTTGTCATAAAAATTGCAAAACCACAATCCTTTTCTTGCGTTCCATATATTCCCTAACTTAAGTTTCTGACTCTGACATTGTGCAAGGCTAGATTACACTTTTTAAACTATTTTATTTTCTTATCAAGTAGATTTTTATGTAGTCGTGATAATGTTATAAATTAAAACACCAGAAGATATTTAATTTAACCACACAAAAAAAACACACAAGTAATCAAGAACCAATCCTGCCATGTCATGACGTCAGATAAAAATAATCTTTGAGTCGCACAACTATCTCTCGTGCCACAAATTGGCGGCTATGGTCTTTGTAATCATAATTATATCATATGCCAAAAATAGACGGTTATGTTTCTGAATTATTTCTTATTTGTTCAGTTCTGCTTCGGTTTATTTAATTAGTTTTTGGGAGGTAAAGTGAGGAGAGTTGAAACTTAAGTTGGAATGGATTTTTGTAGTTTATAAACAGCCACTTTTTTTTGTAACAATAAATAAAATATTGCTTAAGTAGGTAATTTTAGTTTAATTTTCTATACAAAGTAATTTAAATAGTTCTTGAATATCTGTGGTGGACTTTGCGAAAATTTAACAGGACTTTTTACCTCGGATTTAAAACGTTTATGATCCTTTTTTTTTATCTCCACGTCTTAACTGTTCGGATTCCACTCATATGGACAAATTTCCAATTTTTCTGTTTATCACAAATATTAAAATAACTTTTGGGTTTATAATGTATAGAAAATTAAAGTCAATATCGATGGTCTAAGGGTAAAGTGCTCGCCCCAGGACCTAATGTTCGTGGGTTCAAACCCAGCTGAGGTAGACGATTATTTCTTGAGAGATACAAATCCGTAGCACAACTTTCTTCGAAGAGGAAGTAAAGTCATCGGTCCCATGTTGATTGTGTTATGTAAAAGAACCCTGGAAGTTTTGTGAAAGTACCTTTCCCGGAAAAATTGGTAGGTCCTTTCTCTCTAGCTCACAGAAATACACTGTAGAAGGCAACAGGGTATCACACCACTTCCTTAACTGCCCTAGTACGGGGTATTTCTATCAGATGGTGCAGGTAGCACTAACCAGCCTAAAGGTCTGAGTGTATGCCCAACTACGGAAGGATGTAAATCACATCAAGTTAACCTTCAGGCAGTTTACTTAAGAAGAAGAAAGTTGAAATAAATTGCATTACTGAACAGTGGTGGCTCGTGTACAGGCACTGCGGAACTACAGCACCCCCTATTTCCGCTTGATATTATCGATAACATTTAATATAATGAGTACTTTTTTCTTTAATTCTTTATTTATTTTATAGTACAATATACATTCCTTAAGCTTAATGTCAGTACTTCAGTAGGCATCCCCCAGTTTATGAAAAAGATACACAAAACTATGTATGGCACTGTGCGCTTCACAGTGCCAGCGACGTGGTGTTTGATTGTTGTGCGCATGCGCACATGGGAGGGGGTGGGGAGAAAGGCGGGACTGCCAGGTAGAGAGAGCACTATTGCTCTCACAGGGCCAGCTCTGGCGTGATGATGGAAGGAAGTTTTTTTTACTCAGTGTGTGTTGTGCTTAGAAACCGTGTACTATATTCTTGAATGTTATAGTGTATAAGAGTGTAAAATTAGATTATTATTCTGCTTCCAGCTATTCTCTTTAATTCATTTTTTTATGTTATTTTATGTAACAGAAAGACTAAATGGACTTGCAGTACTTTCAATGCAGAAAAAATTCTTCAATTGTCATCCATAGATTAAGGAGAAAATAATTGAACTTTTTGCGCAAATTAAAACAAAAAGAATGGATTTCATTTTAAAATGAATAGATCAAGCTTGAACTGTAACAATTTAGGCCAAAGAAAGTAGAAAATGTTGATTTTTTGTTAAGATTTTATCAAGTTCCTGAATAAATGTCCTTTTAATACATTTTTTCTTCCTTTTACACAATTTTAAAACAAAAGCTAAAAATTTTCTGGAGCAACACCCCCACTAATTTTAGCTACGAGCCGCCACTGTTACTGAAACCATATTATTTATTCTGATCAAAGAAAGTATATTGCTATAAAACCTGAAAAATAAGGACTTCATGTCGCGCTTCCTTCCTTTTATTTTCGACACAAAATGAATTCACAATAATTATTGTACTAATCAGCGCTAAACATACAGTCAGAAGAAGAACGTTACACCAATAATTGTCAATTTTTTTTTTTTTATGTTTTAAAATACGTACGAGTTGTTTCCAGGCTAAAAATTGCTCACGTATTTGTAAAGCCATATGATATTTTTAATATTAATAATAATAAATTATTTTTAAGTATAGTTCAACTGTTTTATTTTACACAAATTAACCTAACGTAGGGAAGGTAGAAATTAATTTACATAACATATATTCGCATTAATACAAGCTAAAGATAAAATAAACTCCCCACTTTTGTGTTCGTATTTAAAACGCATTGACTATCAACGTCTGTGTCGCGAAATTTTCGACGCTATCTTACTATTGATAATAAAAACAAATAAAAATAAGGAGTTTAATTCAACATACAAAACCAGAGGATCCAGGTTCGATCCCCAGCCCTTCCAGTTTTTTTTTTTGTGAAGCTGTGGATCTGAAATGGGGTCAAACTCAGTCCCATGAGGGGAAAAAATATAAGGAGCTACTTGAATAAATAAATAGCAGCTCTGATATAGAAAACTGAGATTAATGGCCGGATGGTGCTGACCACATGACACCTTTTATTTGGAAATGTTGGTACCTATCATCGCTAACAGCGGTGGACGCTCGGTTTGTATAGCTCGATTACAGGATAACGCCATGGAGGTTTTTTTTTTCTTTTCATTCAATATTAATTTATTTTTTTAAATAAAAAGGAATATGTTCAAAAGTTTTTTTTTAAAATACTCATTTTTCATATATTTGAATAGCTTTCAGTCAAAGGGGACGAGGAAATAAATGTTTCTTTAAACAAAAGTACAATTCGTGGTCGAATCAAGGACAAACATACGCGTATTTTTCTGTTCGACTAAGAGAAGTCCCTCTGCACATGCGCATAGACGCCTATTGATACCTCGAGCGGGGCCGCGATGACAAACGTCACAGAATAGTGTGACGTGTAAATAAAACAAAGTTTTGATCCACGCCTCCAAGGAGTCATTCTCGGATAATGCAGATTGAATTACCGATTGCCCTCAAATTACGTAAGGTTCTTTTTTTGAGGGGTGTCAGTATTTTCTTACATTTTCCTACGAGGGGGGGAAGTCAGTATTTTTTACATTTTTTAGGAGAGGGGTAGGGGTCAGAATCCCATCTTAAATAGGTTTTCTATCAATGTTTATAGTGAAACAAAATCAGAAAAAAAAAATTAAAATTCAGAAATTAAATATATTATAAAACTTCACTTATATTTCATTTACTTACTACAATTAAAGTATTCTAAATTTGCATATCACTCTCTTTATTAACAAATTTTATGTCTAAAAATAATCAAACGATTGAAATAATTTAATTTAATAAATCGTAAAAAAAAATACGTAAGATAAGAGGAAAGGAGTGGGAAAGGGGAGGGCGGGGGTTAAAGGTTCACGAACCCTTAAATGGGAGGAGGGGGAGTTCAAAAATCATGAGAGAAAAAAAAGCCTTACTTAGTTCAAAGATGGCCCCTAATGGGAAGATCGGATTTCGAATCTTAGTCAAGTGGTTGTTGTTAAATGGTTTCCCACTGTCCCTCCACGTGAATGCAGGTGAATTTCCCCTAAATACAACCTTTCTCTTATCAATAGTTTATAAATGGTGATATCCCTGTAAGACGCGAAGCAAAAAAAAAAAATTGTAAAGAAAATAATATTACCTCGCCACATCGAATTTTAATCAAATACAGGTTTTCTCATCGTAAGATAAATGCGCTGATCACGTGACTTCACATACCGGTAGCTAGGTTATAAAAATACACTTTTCCTCAACATATCAACGGACAAACGTACGGTTTTAAGGTGGGGGATGTAGGTGGGACATAAGAAACTAATTTATTATTATTATTATTATTATTATCGCGTCTTACTACCGCTCGGGTTATACGTCTATATAATAACTACGCTAATGTATTAAGGATCAATAAGGGTTTTTTTTTACAACTGCGTCTTACTACCCGTTCGGGTTATACGCACTTACGCTAATGTGTAATGGTAGGGTGATTGTGAGATGAATTGGAGGAACTACAGTTTAACGTGGGATCCGAACCACGGTGGAGGCCTGGCATTCCCCACATTCACAAGTTGTGATTAATACACGTCTTGTCAGAGGTGAAGGAAGGATTTGGTAATCAGATAAATCTGTGCCGGGACCGGGGATTGAACCCCGGACCTCCAACACAGAAGTCCGACACCTTACCCCTAGACCACCAGGTCACCTATAGAAATTCATATAAAATACAAACATAGTTTTATGTGCCCAACTTTGATAATATTTTACTGTATTATTTTATAAATTTGTGATTATATGTATATATATCAAAAGTGACAGATACAGATTACATGACTTGACGTATGAATACTTTAAAGTAGATCTAGTAGCTTTTATAGCTGTCAAAGCCCAAGTTTAATGGGAAGAACTTTATCTTACAGTTATTTTGTTTGCCATTCAGAATGTTACAGTAACGGAAAGACTTTTAAATACTATTGTTGGAATAAGGTAAATATTAGTACAATCCAGGAGATTTTGCAACCATAAACACGTCCATGAATATTGTAAATACAAACTTTCTGGGATTTGATTGTTTTATATATATATAAATATAATATATATATATATATATATATATATATATATATATATATAACAATCAAATTTACCGTGGAGTCCCAGAAAAATTGTATTTGTATTTATAAATTAATGCATAACTCAGTATAACTTAAAATATGAAATAATAATTTAAAATAATATGATAAAATTAAGGGGGAGAATAAATAATATTAGTCCATATCCTTTCTTCCTTTACCTCCTCTCCCCCCTGCCCCCAATTCTCCCTCATGAGGCCAAAATTCTAGCTGTGACCACACCGTCATCGGCAATCCAATATACGGCAAACTTGATATCTTTGATCCGCGTGACCAACATTTTGACTAACATTGATCCGATTAATACAAATATTACTAGCAACTTTAATCTAAGAATATAAGGATGAATACATTTTGAAATATAATAGCACCAATATTGGCCTGAAGAGAGGTCGTGGTAAAATCCAGACACCCCTCTTAGCCCCCCTTTCCTCCCCATCCCATGGTTAGTTAACTTCTCTGGTCAGAGTTAGGCAACTGTCTAGCGTCGATCCAACTTTGCTGATATTATTTTCACTAATTAAAATACGGGGATGAATCCAAAGAGGATTAGCTTTTAGGTTCATTTCGTAACATGCGTCTCCCAATTAACCAACTGCCCTGATTTCATTCCCTCCTCCCCCTCCCCTTCTCATGCTCTCAGCGTTCTAATTGGGAAAGGTTCAAAGACACCGGTTAACTTTGTTTGGAAAGAAAATAATTATTCTGTGGTTGCTTGCAATAAAAAAAAATGATTGGGTCACGTGTTTTCTAATGCTTTTATGGTTATTGCCATAGGTACCGGCATGGGTTGGTACATTGTACCCCTTCCCTGTTTTACTACCGGGGAACAGGGAAGGGGGGGGAGGGAAAGGTAAGGGTATTGAGTTTTTTTTGTTTTTTTTAACAATTTACTTATGACACTCATGACCAAGTAAAATTAAAGATGATTGATTTAAACTCATCCTGGATTGTGTTTTTTTTAGCACCACGTCCTACTACCAGTTCAGATTATACGCCTATGTACTGATTACAAACTTGTGTTAAGGACTAGAAAGGTTGAATTTAAAGGAATTATACCCACATTTGCATGGAGGGAGAGGGAAAAAATTAAGAAAAACCACCCTCATTTAACCCGATCGGGATCGAACCTCGATCACCCTATTATTGGTAGTCTATAAAATGACAAGTGTGACGCCTTAGACCATTCTATCACCGAAGCGTGTCCTGCATTGTTATATATTACTCTATTTGTTATATCATCAATAATATTTTTTTCAAACTAATAAATCACACATAAAAGCTGTTCTTGTTGTTGATATGTGAGTTGTTCTCTGAACCCCCCCCCCTTTCCCCTCTCCACTGGACAAAATATGTTTTAGTGCCCCTGGTTATGTCATTTACATTTCACAGGTCACATTGGTGGCCATGATATTACCGATACCTAATAAAATAGTAAAACTTACTATTTAGACTTATATTTACTACAAAACATGTTTTTGTAGTTTTTTAACTGTACTTCCTATGAAAATTGGACTGTACTAATTATGCTTATGTTTTAGGGTGAAAAGGGTTTAATTTAGAGGAAGTGTACCCAAAGTCAATTGGAGAAAAAAAGGGGGGAAATCATTTAGGAGAAACCACCCTCAGTATACTCGATTGGGATTCGAACCCCGATCGTTCCGTCATCTGGGATCCAATATATTGTGTAACGGTTCATATAAAGCTAGAATGTAAAGTTAAAGAAGGGTAAGTGTGGAAGGAGAGAGAGAAACTATTTAGAGGGGGGAACATCTCAGTACTTCCAGCCGGGATTCTAAACCCGACCTTCTTGTTACCGATCAACCAGTCTACCAATGCAAGTTGGAGAACATAGTGATCAATCAATAACTTTAAATATATAATTATAACTGGATATATTTAATATTGAGTGTTAAATAATTACACATATGCATATTAATATTGTAACTTTAAGTTGGAAGTGTGGAAGACGTGAGAAAAATGTCAGTGTTTTTGTAGTTTTTGTATCAAAACTTTTTATGGCCAAAATAAATTAAATATCGCCCCAGTAGAAACATAGTTTGGTTTTTTTCACACGGTGATATCAACAGTTGTTGAATATCTGTCAAGGGTGTCCTGGAATTTAATGACAACTTTTTATCTTTATTTAAAGAGTTTCTAATTTAATGCCGCTGTACTCTTGACAGATATTCAACAACTGTTGATATCACCACGTGTAGAAAATTAAATTATATGTTTCTATTGAAAGTTTATTTTAGAAAATACAAACTTTTTTTTTGCGTTCAACAATGATAAAATGTTAGCATATTATTAACGTTATTTTATAGTTATAGATAATATACGATCACATAAAATGACATATATGAATTAAAATGGACTATTAGTAGCTTTCTGTGAATTATATTTCTTATTAATTTCTCATTAATTGCTTGAATTATTTAATACTAGCAGAAGTACCCATCGCTGCCCAGGGTAACCACGTAATGCACTGCGTGGTTACCCTGAGCAGCACCTTTCTTTGCTTAACACCGTAAGAAAAAAACTCTATATTTTATTTCTACCAACCCATTTATTAATGAGTTAAAAAAAATCTAATCAAAAATATAAAATTCCAGTTTCTATGTGCACAAGTTATTGTTCAAATCTCAGCCCTCTGTGCGATAGATATTTCATAACGCTCATGACAGAAAAACTTTTAATTTTATTAATATCGATTATAGATGTGTGTGTATATATATATATATATTAAACTCCCGTAGTCATGGATATTTAGAAATGATTTGTACCATCACCAAACCCCCTTTTTGGCAATAATATTTTTGAGAAAAAACAAAACTAGTACGTTGGCGTTGTTACAAATTTCGTAACTGTTAACAACAACAACAACAAATGAAATTCACACTTACTTGATTACTGTTTCTTTCATAGCGGCACTCTTCTATTTTTCTAATCAAGTAGAGGAATGAAATGTAATTAAAACAATTATTGTATGAAAATAAATATTTTGTATTAATCACTCGTAATAATGTCCGATTTTATGTCAAAAAACTATATATATTTATATGACTACCCGTCTTATCCACAAAATCTTCGCTTTTATGAACTTTGTCCTGATAGAAAATAATTTTTTTTAAAATAAATGAAGAACTACGAACGCACGTGTCAAGTGATGCGATCGGTCCAAGAGTTGGAAGCCGACTGAAGTCGGAAGAGGTCGGGAAGTCACTATTGTAGCCGACGACACAAAAATAAGCGCAGGGTGTTGGAAAGGGGGGGAGGAGGGGTATAACCTACCGACTTTTAGGAGGAACTCTGAAGGGCGTAAGTACTTTGTACCACGCGCGGTACTTGCCAGAGAGATCCACGGACATGCCTAGGGTCTCTTTACTATTCAAAAAAGGAAGGGGGTAGGGGTACCCTACCTTGAATTTTAATTCCCCCTCCCCCCCACACGGCACACGCTTTCCAATCCACGATTAGGGGGAGGTTCAGTGGAAGCTCTTCTCCTAATTGCGTTCATGTTTCTCTTATAAAATAAAAATAGTTATATGATAAAATAGTTGACACAACTTTTTAAAATAAAAATAAAACATGTGTTTTGACATCGCATCCTATTTTATTCAACGTTCTTAGTGTATATGTGATTATAAAAATGGACGCCAATCATATCCAAAATATTCACAAATAAGCCATAGAACTTTTTCAAAATTTTGTCAATAAACTTTCTTTATTAATTAAAAGAAGAAAAAAACAGTTATAAGTTTGACTCAGTGTAGTTTTCTTTTAGTACTGCGTCTTACTACCTGTTTAGGTTATACGCATAGGGTAAGGATGAGGAAGGAAGAATTTTAGAGGTAATCTACCAGCATTTGCATGGAAGGAGTGTGGGAAACTTTAAGGAAAAACCACCTAAAGTAGACCCCATCTAGATTCGAATCATGATATCCCTGTAATCATCAGGATAATATAACACATTAGTGATGGTGATCGTTTAGAGATAGTGTCTCCATTATTGGACAGTTATATTTTAACTGCTTTTCATGTATAGCTTAGCTTTCAGATCTGGCTACTTTTGTTTTATAAACCCCTGGAACTGGAGCATGTTCTAGAATGTAAATCTTTTATAGAATATTTGTAAAATATATTAGGCCTAATCTATAAAACACATTTCCTTTATGAAATAAGATTTACAGATGAACCTTTTCGAGGTTTATAACAAATATTTACGAGAAAATGATCAGTACCCAGGAGAAGAATCGCCAAAGTCCACTTTCCTTGTTTTTACCAAATCATGTTGTTTTAAGTAAAAGCTTTGAGTAATTTACAATTAATGTTTCGTGAATTTAATATTTATTATTTAGGAAACCCTGTATTCAATTTTACAGAAAAGGGGGATTTTTCGGTAGGGTAGATACCCCCACTGTAATTTTATGTATCTTCACAGGGGTGTCCATAATAAACATTTCTAGTGACCCCCCACCCCTAGAAAAATTAGCCCTAGTAGCATTCATATTTTTACAGACTAACTTATATATACATGATAAAATATAAAGCTTTTATACCGAATATGTGGCCAAAATTTTCAAAGAAGAAGACACTATTTCAGAAAACTAGAATTTATTTCGACAACAATTGATTGAGATCTACTAAAATATTTTTTTTAATATATATAATACACCACAGAAATTCTTGTTTTCTGAAATTTTTACTTCTTAGATTTTTTTATTTATTTTTGGTCACATACTCGGTGTATAAGCTTTATTTATTATTTATCATAAAAATTGTTTGGTTAAAATCACTTGAATTATTTTCTAAAGAAATTATTTGGCGTTATAAATATAAAGATGAACAAAATTACAGGAGACCAGCCAGCCATTCATTGACAAAAACTCAGATACTAGAATTATTTAGAAACTTTTTTTTTTTAAGAAAACTGCCGATTTTTTTCTAAAATAAACTCATAGGGAGAGACCTTTCACGATGTTTATTATGTTATATAAAAAAAGTTTCGCACATTTATTGAAGTCTCAGAGATTTGGTAGTAAATAAAAACTTGAGATTAGTTAATATAAACCAAGAACATATTGTGAAATCCTTCCAACAATATTTGTTCCAAAATTATAAATCGTAAGTTTTAGAAATCCGACCGATTTTTTATTCTATCGAAACAAAAATATTAAATGTTAAAGTTAGAATTAAATAATAAATAGTAGGTGCAGCCTTAAGCTTCCAACTCGCATCGAGGGGCACGCGGACAATGGTGTCAAGCTCATCTATTCTGGTTTTCCGAGGAGATAAAGAAGTAGGGGTTCGAAATCCGATCTAATATATTGAGGTTGGTTTCACTTGAGTGTTTTTTTCCCTCCCTTTACATTCCCTTTAAATTCTACCTTCCTCGTCCCTATCTTAATAATGTAAATAAACCCAGATATATTATTTATATGAGCAATTTAAATTAAACTTCTAGATAGCTGAGTTGATAAGCCCAATGGGAAGAGTTAAAATAGGGATGGGTGTAATGAGGTGGACTGGATAGAACTAGCTCAAGATATGGATGGGGCGTATGAGTGGACTGGATAGAACTAGCTCAAGATATGGATAAGGTATAACGAGTTAGACTGGATAGAACTAGCTCAAGTTATGGATATGGTATAACGAGGTAGAGAGAACTAGCTCAAGATAGGGACATGTGAAGTACTTTTGTAAGTGTGGAAATAAATTTTCTGTTTCCTAATGACAAAGAGTAAGCAAGTAAAATACCTAAATTGACACCATCTGTCAAAAGTGAGAGGTATATAGAACATAGTTTTGCGTGTAACTGCTTAGTAACTATAACTTTTTGTAAGTGTAAAAGGTTCATCTCATGGCGGTTCTACTATACTAACCGACCCGTTATTGTTGAACATCAGGTCTTGAATGAGCAAGTTAACATCACGCATCAGCAACCATCGATATATTCTCGGGTGACCTCTGGTGGTCTAGGAGTAAGGTGTCGGACTTCTGTGCTAGGGGTCCGGGGTCCAATCCTCGGTCCCGGCACAGATTTATCTGATTACCAAACCCTTCCTTCACCTCTGACAAGACGTGTATTAATCACAACTTGTGAATGTGGGGAATGCCAGGCCTCCACCGTGGTTCGGATCCACGTTAAACTGTAGGTCCTCCATTTCGTCTAACAATCACCCTACCATTACACATTAGACTAAGTGCGTATAACCCGAACGGGTAGTAAGACGCGGTGCTAATAGTAATAATGAAATATTCTCCCCTCGTATCTAAATTATCGGAAACCATATCTCAGTTGTAGGAGCATCTTTCTGACTTTATGTTGATTCTGAATCCGAACCCCAACCGACATTAATCCCTGTGTGAAATTGAGGTCACTTTCTCCTACCCACTCCCTCTCCCAGGGCTAAGTCTAGGTCAATGGTGTTTAACCTGTGGTACGCGTACCCCTAATGTATTAATGGCAACCCGGTTTTTTTATATTCTAGCTAATATAATTAGAACATATTACTAAGCCATAGTGTGTTCCTTGATATAAGGTTTAAATTTGTTTTATTTATTTTCACTAAGATATATATATATATATATATATATATATATATATATATATATATATATATATATATTTAGATCTTTTTTGCGCCGCGTCTTTTTTACACGTTCGGGTTATACACTTATGTACTATTTACGCTAATGGTTTTAAGGATTAGGAACATTATATTTTTAAGAAGTGTACCCGTATTTGCGTAAAGGGAGAGAGGAAAACTATATTTTTTTAAAACACCCTCAAAACACCTTACCAGGATGCTAACCTGAACCTCACCGTCGTCGGCAGTCCAATATATTTCAAGATTGACACCTTAGAACCAACTGTCGGTAACTTAAGATCCGAGATCCGGATTCATTCCGCAGTCTGATTTCATCTGACCCGCAAAAGATTTAGCAATCAAACAATAGTGTTTATAAAATATACTAATAACCAGTTATTATAAATAAGCTGGAATTTTTTGATTTGACATTTTTTCCGAACCAGCCCACATTTTTTTTTTAGCCCATACGGCCCGTGATGCTTTAGAAGTTTATATCATACGGTCACCCACTTCGTGTGGTCTAACGCACTAATCTAGTGTTGGACTAAACTGCAGAAGACGGGGATATCGGGGTTCGATCCCGGTCGGATACACTGAGACTGCTGTTTCATAAATGGTTTTCCACTCTCCCTCCACGCAAATGTTGGGGGAATTTCCCCTAAATTAAACAACTTGAACTAGGTAGTAAAACGTGGTGGAAAAAAAAGAGTAAAAATTAACCAGTAAACTCTTGTGAAACTTTCGCACATTCAACCTTCCCCTCCCCCCCTTTCAAAAAAATGATTTAGTCTTTTGTTGGGTTGTTACAATTAAATACTGGTGAAGTGTATGCACAAAATAGCAACGAGAGTTTATTTTCGGTAATTGATACACAAAATATTGTTAGATTTTTCTTTTAACTTAGATTTTTAAACAAACAATGTGTTCTAACGTAAAGAAGTCGGTAAAAAAATCCTTTCCACTGGTACCTTATTCATCGCTGTAGGCTTTGTATTAGTTGATAAAAAGGGATGTTTACAACAGAAATAAAATATAGGATTCTCAACCCAAAGACGTCCAGAAAATGTTTCCCAGAGACCGCTTACTCTACTCGGTGATCGCCGGCTACTTACGGCTTGTACGAAAATAATATTTCCACTCTACTATCGTCTCTTTGAATGTGACCTTGAATCAGGTGAGTATCCATGTGACTGTGAGGATCACGTTATGCTAATGAAGACACGAGGTGTGTTTGATGAGGGACCACCGTTTTGGAGATCCGTACGTGATCGATTCGTTCAATCGGAGGGTGAAATATTCTAAAGAGAGAAAGCTACTAGGAGAAGGATTGTGTTTTTGTTTCAAAATATATTATCAATGGACTGTAACGGTATCAATGGGAAAAAAAACACCCGCTTCGGTGACCACGAGGTCTTAGGCGTCACTCTCACAATGGATTGGACTGCCGATGACAGGGAAATTGAAGTTCGATTCCCTTGAATGATTTTTGCACTTTGCCTTCACGTAAATGAGAATACACCTCTAAACTCAACCCTCCTAATCCTTAACTTTGTTTTTAGCACCATGTCTTACTACCCGTTCGGGTTATACGCCTATGTACTAATTACACTAAGGTTTTTATATTATTATTATTATTATTATTAGCATCACGTCTTACTACCCGTTCGGTTGTACGCACTTACGCTAATGTGTAATGGTAGGGTGAGTGTGAGATGAAATGGAGGACCTACAGTTTAACGTGGGATCCGAACCACGGTGGAGGCCTGGCACTCCACACATTCACAAGTTGTGATTAATACACGTCTTGTCAAAGGTGAAGGAAGGGTTTAGCAATCATAGGAAGGTTTTTAATTGAGAGGAAGCGCATCCGCATTTGCGTGGAAGGATAGTGAAAACCATTTAGTTAAAACTACCCTTGGTGCACCCGACCAGGATCGAAGCCCGATCTTTCCGTCTTAGGCAGTCTGGTCTAACACGAGAGTAGTGCGTTAGACCACGTGGCCACTGAAGTGGGTGCGTCCTAATTACACTAATGGTTTTAGGTATTAGGAAGGTTATATTTATAGGAAGTGTACCTATATTTGCGTGGAGGGAGAGTGTAAAACCATTTATGAAAAATCACCCTCAATACACCCGACCAGGATTCGAAAACCCAGCTCCCCTTCGTAGGCAGTTCTGTACATTGTGAGTGTGACGCCTTAAAACATTCAACCACCGAAGCGGGTCATTTCCTTTCAAAATTTTACCTTATTCATCATTTGTTGTAAAAAGCGGTGGAAGAAATTATATTTTTTAACCGTCGAAAAATGGGCCTTCCTGTTTAAATCACGCTATATTTGGACGATTAATCACAAATTTCCCTACTAGAGGTTCTAATGAGTTCATTTGGTTACAAATAGAACGCAGTCTTGGATATTACTGTAGATTAGAAAATACGATTGTGCCGCCCCCCTTTTCAACTTGTCAAGGATATATATATATATATATATATATATATATATATATATATATATATATATATATATATCAGCATCTGTGGTTTATGCAGCAAACCGTACATTCTGTTGCACAAACGGAGGACATTCTTTGCCCTTCTATCCAACCACAAAACTCGAGTAACAAACCGATTTTGTAATGTAGTACGCTGAATTACGCGTGACACATCCATGGAGGAGAAATATTCAACCTTAATTTTAAAATTAATTTTAAGTTACCCGTTTCGTTTTAGCGGTCGAATGGTCTAAGGCGTCACGTTGGTAACAAACTAGACTGCCGCTGATGAGGAGATTGGGGTTAGAATCCTGGTCAGATATACTGACGGTGCTGCTCCCTAAATGTTTATTTCCACGCTCTCTCCACGCAAATACGGGTACCCTTCCTCTAAATTCAACTTTCCTTATACAGAACATATTGGTGGATAACCCGAACGGGTAGTAATACGCGGAGCTAGAAAAAAAGTAAATGCACTAGCATTTATGTGGAGGGGAAGTGAAAAACCATTTGGGATAAAAACTACTTACCTTATTACACGCAACCAGTATATGAACCCTAATCTCTCTGTAAACGACAATTAAATGTATTGTGAGAGTGACACATTAGGCCATGCGACCACCGATTTAGGTAGTATTACATTTTTCTGTCACGCCAGTAATCAAATACACTACCCTATAAAGGGGGACTGGAGTGAATTTGAACACTGTACTGTGACCTACCCATTGACGGCGGCCCAGGCGTGATGCGAGTCTATCGCCACAGACCATTCGGCCACCGATGTGGGTATCACATATTATTATCGTATTTCATATCGGGTTTAATCCACACTCATAGAATGTCAAACGGTGTTATTAAAAGTACACGGATTTATTCAACTGTAAATGATAATGTGTGTTTCTAGAGATGTGGGGATTTGAAGAAAACGTGATTTAATATAAATATTACAGAGTTGTTTTATATAATAAAAACCCTCATGGATAAAATAATTAATAAAACATTGCTTCAATAAATCAGCTAAGTTTACTTAACTACATAACCCGTTTCGGTGCCTACATGGTCTAAGACGCTACTCTCACAGTAGACAACACTGCCGATGACGGGGAGATCGAGGTTCAAATATCGGTAGTTTGTACCGCGGGTGGTTTTTACAAAATGGTTTTCTACTCTCCTTCCACGCAAATATGAGTACACCATCCTTAATCCCTAAAATCATTAATGTAATTAGTGCATATGCATATAACTTTAACGCAAAGCCGTAGCCAGCCATTAATTTCAGGGGAGGGGGGTTGGGGGGTTTGGTGGGCACATCCTCCAATTGCCTGAAGCTAGAAAGAATTCTAATTGGTTAACAGTTTTAGAAGCTCTCTGAAGTGGTTTTCATGGTAACACAACCCCCTAATTTGTACTTGTACCTTAATTTTGATATTGTTTGAACCATAAATAAAGCTATTTATATTTTGTTCATATGATTTCGAGGGGGGAGTTTAAACCTCCAACCCCCCCCCTCCCCCTCTCCACGAATACGGCCTTGCTTGAACGTACAGTAAGACGCGTTGATAAAAAAAAATGTTATCAAGTTATCTCAATAGTTATTAATTGCACGTAATTAACACCGTAAAGTTTGAACAGCAACTATTTATCTTAGTTTGAAATGTTTCTGGTTAAATGTTTGCTATGTCCATAACAGATATTCAAGTGCTGTTTATATTACTGTGTGTTAAAAAAAAAGTAAACTAAATTTATTTACAGAATTAATATTTGAATTATTTTGGTCAAAATTTTGTTGTAAACCCTAAAAAAAATACTGATTATAACTCGCATTACCTTCAACCCCAACCTCAACTACTTTTTAGATATTTTTTAATATAGTAGTTTAAAATGATAAAGGATAGGATCATGACTGATAAAAAAAAAGAAGAAAACGTTATAATGACATGAGTCTGTTCCGTGTAGCTATTAGGTACTAAGGCCCTCGCAAACAATTTTTGATGACAAGTTATTAAGTTACGCTCTTACATTACGTAATGACAGTCATTACGAGGAGTAAGGTGTACCTCAAGGTCAAACTGCAGCAATTTGTTCTGAAGGACATCTTTTATAAGATTAATAATCCGAGGATCATTTAATTCCTCAGACATAAATTTAAAAAATCTCTCCCGCGTGGTTGTTTTTTTTACGTACCCGTTCGGGATTTCCACATATTTACACTAATTGTTTAGGGGTAAGGAATAATTTTGCCATCACCGCGTATATTACCTGTTATATGCATATGTGATAATTACTCTAGTACCCGCCTCGGTGGCGTAGTTGGCTAACGCGCTTGTCGTGTTGAGCTAGACCGCCGAGGACGCGGAGATCGAGGTTCGAATCTCGGTCGGGTGAACTGGGGGTGGCTTTTCCTAAATGGTTTTCCACTCTCCCTCCACGCAAATACGGGTTCACTTCCTCTAATTCAACCTTCCCAATTCCTAATCCATTAGCGTAATTGTACTTAAAGCGTATAACCCGAACGGGTAGTAAGACGCGGCGCTAAATATTAATATTAATTACTCTAGTTATCTAAAGATGAGGAAATTTGAATCATAGTAAGTGTACCCGCGTTTGCATGGAGAGAGAATTTAAAACCCACCCTCAATACACCTGACCGGGATTTGAACACTGATTTTCTTGTTATCGGCAGTCTAGTAAAACACGAGAGTCACGCCTTGGACCATGCGTCCACCGAAACAGGTATGAGGAATGTTGAATTTAGAAGAAATTAATTCTATCCCCGTGATTTACTAACCGTTCAGGTCGTACGTATATATGATTAAGCTGAAGGGATGAGGAAGGAAACCTTTTATATGTAACCTAACCGTATTTACGTGGAGGGAGAGTGGAAAACCTTTTTTTTTAAACTTCTGCTCATTTAGACACATTTCCATTCAATTGATAGCTCGGACGGGTAGCAAAAAAAAAATCATAAATCCAAAAAATGGTATTCATCAGAAAACATTGTGTTTGTTTTGAATTTTTTAAAAATGTATAAAGTTAATATTATTATTAGCACCGTGTCCTACTACCCGTTCGGGTTATACGCACTTAAGCTAATGTGTAATGGTATGGTGATTGTGAGATGAAATGGAGGACCTACAGTTTAACGTGGAATCCGAACCACGGTGGAGGCCTGGCATTCCACACATTCACAAGTTGTGATTAATACACGTCTTGTCAGAGGTGAAGGAAGGGTTTGGCAATCAGATAAATCCGTGCCGGGACTGAGGATTAAACCCCGGACTACAGAACATAAGTCCGACACCTTACCCCTAGACCGCCAGGTCACCCTAAACAGTTATTACAATTTTATATTGGTACGCTTTCACTTTTCTGTTGAAAAAGCTGATCTATCTGTCCCTCCGGTTCACTTCGTTAGCTTCCGTCACCTCGTGTGGTCCGTGAACAATCGGAGATATTACCGAACGGTGACCTCCAGTCATTTTGTGAACTACCTATTTCGCTAAAAACATGTTATTTATACGCATCCAACGCGTACTTTATAAGCACAAGTTAAGACCAATTCGCGACTTTAAACGGGCTTAAACTAATTCAGGGATCTCGATCAACATAATGTTCAAGACACAAGAAAAGGGCAGGGTTTTTACTGTTTTTATAGCAAAACATGTATTTGGGCTGAATAAATCAAATAGTTCTCCAATAGAAACATAGAATTAAATTGTCTTCACTTGGTGACCTCAACAGTTGTGGAATATCTTTCAAGGCTTGGAATTTATTGAATTACTTTTTCTCTTCATTTAAAAAGTTTTCTCATCTAATACTTCTATGTTCATGACAGATATTCAACAACTGTTATATCACCGTGTGTATAAATTTAAACTATATGTTTCTATTTATTTTGGCAAAAAGAAAATTTTTTTGCTATAAAAACTGCAAAAATACTTAACTTTTCTCGCGTCCCCTACATTTTCATCTTAAACTACCACGATTACAAGTCATCCTTTTCACAACACTGAAAACACCCTGACAACTACAGTAGCCCCATGGCTTCTTTGGCGCTGACTGACAGCTGACGGCTTTTAAAAGTTACAGACCAAATTATGTATCCCTACGCCGAACCATATGATCTGCAAAAACATGTGTTTAGCAGCTGTCATTTCTGACAGTCAAAATGTAGGTATATACCTAAATTTTGGCTATCAGAAGTCAGCTGTGAGCTGTCAGTCAGCACCAAAGAAGCCATGGGGCTACTGTATGTATGAACTAAGGACACACGACAAAACTTCTTGTACAAAAAGATGTGTAGGAAATTGTACAATATCTTGGTCACATTGATTGCATACAAGTTTTACCCCAAAACTGTTCACACGGCATAATGTGATCGCATACGAAATTGAGAGAAATACGATAGTTTCTTTGTGTTTGGTGGAATAATAACAGATAGTAAATAAATAAATGATAACTATATTGAGCTTATTTTTTAAATTCATTATAATACAAATATAACTTTAAATTTGAACGTTTTTTAATTATGATTTGATGTCTAATAAACACGTTATCATAATAATATATTCCATTAGCTCACGTCTGGGAGATAGGTTAATTTATTGTTAAGGACGTCATCTATCTGTGACGTCATGACAAACCAAGCTAGGATTTCCTATGTTAATGAATTAACGTTTTATTCAGTAAGTTTTAAAGAGATAACGTTGAAACCATAAATTATTAAATAATTCTAAAAATAGTCTTACAGAGTCACAAAAATATTATATTTTATCTTGAAGATTTTTTTTTACGTATTGTTTATGAATCATTTACAACTTAGGCTATTTGGCTCAGTCACGAAAATGATCTGTAGGAATCTTCCTGCTCAGGATTAAGATAAAAAATGTCCGTGGTAGCTTTATGTCTAATCTAGAATAGGAAACAAGAAAAAGGTAAAATTAAAAAGCAAGTCAATGTTTTCAAGGCGAAAATATTAAAATGACTCTAAACTCGTCAGAGGAAAAGGGGAAGGGTTATCAATAAATTGACAAGAGGTCTCGTGGGTGAACTACTTATTTTCTCCCTGCTCTTTCTATTTCATACATTGATGTCGTGTTAATAGTGCTTAGACTGCTTATGCGCGTCAAGTTAAGATGCAACCCGCTTCACAAAATAGCTTCCAACTCTCCAAGTAGGCAACGTCGTTAACAATACAAAAGTTGTCCAATAAAAATGGCCGGTATAGGACTTTTTTTTTAGCACCACGTCTTACTACCCGTTCGGGCTATACGCTTAAGTACTAATTACACGAATGGGTTAGGAATTGTGGAGGTTGAATTTAAAGGAAGTGAATCCGCATTTGCTTGGAGGGAGAATGGAAACCATTTAAGGAAAACCAGCCCCCAAGTTCACTCAACTGAGATTCGATACCTTGATCTCCCCGTACTCGAAAGTTTAGCTCAACACGAAAACAGCGCGTTAGCTAAATACTCCACCGAGGCAGGTTATAGGACTTGTTATATTCACTGAAATTTTATACAATAGGTTATTCGAAGCAGATCTTGTAAAATCTTTGGTGTTCACGTGATGCCATCTTTAAGTTACTATTTCTTATACAACTTTTTCTACAATAAATTACCCGCCTCGGTGGCGTAGTTGGATAACGCGCTTGTCGTGTTGAGCCGACTGCTGAGGACGGGAGATCGAGGTTCGAATCTCGGTCGGGTGAACTGGGGTGGTTTTTCTAAATGGTTTTCCACTCTCCCTCCACGCAAATGCGGGTTCACATCCTATAATTCAACCTTCCCAATTCCTGATCCATTAGAGTAATTAGTACTTAAAAGCGTATAACCCGAACGGGTAGTAAGACGCGTGCTAAGTATTATTATTACAATAAATTGTGTCGTCTGTAACAGGTTTAAAAAAAAAACTAAAAATCTCTGTTGCCAAGTAGTGCACGCCTAGCTTGGAGCAAACCCACGTGACCAATTAGACTATACCGTGCGAATTACGCAAAGCGATTTAATCTACGTCAAGCTTTGTGTATCGAAAAGGGGCTTAACGATCAGGGCCAAAGCTTTACATCCATCACTGTTTTCAACCCCCAGGCCTCTAACGTGGTTCGGATTCCACGTTAAACTGTAGGTCCTCCATTTCATCTCACAATCACCCTACCATTACACATTAGCGTAAGTGCGTATAACCCGAACGGGTAGTAAGACGCGGTAATAATAATAATAATAATAATAATAATAATAATAATAATAATAATAGTAGTAATAATAATAATGTTTCCAGCCTGTCGCTTAGGTCACTTTTTTACTCAAGCCATATATTTTCCTCAACCGGCTGGTTAATCCTATCGTAGCTTCATATAGTATGCCTTATAATCTAACTTAAGACTAGGACAGGCACAACACCCAGTCCCCGGCTGTTAATTTATCAATGTGAAAGGGTAAACCCACATTTCACCAACAATGCATTTTTCGACCATGCCATGCATCGAACCTGGGACACATAGTTTAGTAGACAGACACGTTACCGACTGAGCTAAGCTGTTGAATTGGGCCATTGCTGAATTAACAATAGATAAGTTTTTTTTAGCGCTCACCGTTTGGGTTATAAGCATATGTACTAATTACACTAATTATTTAAGGATTAGGTAGGTTATATTTTAAAAGGAAGTGTTTCATGGAAGGGTAGTTAGAAATAAATTATGGAAAAACCACCCTTATCACACATAGCCGGAATTCGAACACCCGATATATCCGTCATAGGCAATCTAGTATTCCACGAGTTTAGCACCTTAGGCCATGTGACCACCTAAGTGGGTTATCGTGTAATATTTATCACTTGTTTTGTTTCTTTATTCAGAACGTTAGAGGCAATAACACTATCTTACAGTTCAAAAGTCACTGGGTCTATTTTCATGCCTGGCAAAAAAAAAAAAAAAAAAAGCGTACGTGCTGCAGCTGTCATTGTTGACAGGTTGTGTCAATTTAGACAACTGTAGCATACATTTAAACAGCTGTAACATACATTTAGACAAGTGTAGCATACATTTAGTTATATTTTAACAGTGTGTGTTTCTTTTTTGGACGCCATTCATGTTAATATGCAATTAGTTACTTTTATTTATTTTATTATTTGTATTTAGCACACAACTTTCTCAACCGGTTGATTATACGAGTGTCGTATCTGCATGAAACTTATAAACTAATTTAAATCTAGAACAGGCACAGCATCCTGCCCCCTGACATTAATTATGCATCACTGTTACATTGGAAACCCACATTTTATTAGTAATACATTTTTCGGTCATACAAATAATCAAACTCATGACCCTTAGTTCATTGAGTGGACACGCTTACCGACTTAGCTAAAGTGTCGGACTTGTTGTATCCTTCCCTAGAATACGATTGAGACCAGTAAAAATGTTTTATCAAATTAAAAATAAACTGTAAGGTGCATCGGACAGGCTTTCTTCCACTTTTATCGTAAAATAGCTACATTTACTAAAAACTTGTAAGATTTTTGAAACGAATGAATAGATACTGTCACATAAATACTCCACCAAAGAGCATAAATGAAATAATATACACTGTTACAGAAACATAGAGAAAAAAAGGAACATCTATGTCCACCATAGAGCATAACCAGTTTCAATTTTCAAAGAAAATATTTAAATTTTTAATATTACCGTAACTTTACAATCATAAATTATTTTATATCTGAAATAGTTGCGGAGATATGATAAAATTTGGAAATTTCCCATTATATAAAGTACCCTCAAAGTCATTTTTATGTAAAAATTGGAATTTCCATTATTTTTTGTAATGTTAAATTGATATGAAATGTAATTAAAATAGTTTGAGTGAATTTTAAGAAAATCAAGTATTCTCCTTTACCCTTCATTTCCTTTAAATTTTACTTTTAATTTCATATTTAGATATCTAATTCCAAAAATTCATTGGAGAACCTCATAAAAACTCTAAATACCGATTTTAACTCGATTGGTAAAATGGTTTCAGCTCAAGATAGACAGATGGCATAGCGAAAATTTTTTTTCTCTTTTAGGTGGTCATAAAAGGTCGACATTTATCAAAATTTCTAGCTAGTTTTTTTTACAATCACAACGTCTCTCCACCCAAAGGATTGAGAGAAAGGGGAAAATAAAACAAAATTGAAGAAAGAATATTTAAAGATGAAAAACTACGAAACTGTTAATCGTAGGCGACCTGGCGGTCTAGGGTAAGGTGTCAGACTTCTATGCTGGCGGCCGGGGTTCAATCTTCGGTCCCGACACAGATTTATCTGATTTCCAAACCCTTCCTTCACCTCTGACAAGACATCTTGTGAATGTGAGGAATGCCAGGTCTCCACCGTGGTCCGGATCCCACGTTAAACTGTAGGTCCTTCATTTCATCTCACAATCACCCTACCATCACACATTAGCGTAAGTGCTTATAACCCGAACGGGTAGTAAGACGTGGTGATGATAGTAATAATAATAATAATAATGTTAATCGTACTCTCTGTTGTCGAATAAAGACTTTAGATAAAGCCCCAATTCGATATGTTTTCCGGTTCGAGGGTAGTCATGTATCTAATATTACGGACAGCCGGTAGTGAGAAGATCTCGTAAAAACTCCAACATAATCATAAAACTAAACTCTTCCATAGCATCCAGTAGGTCGTTTCATGACGAAGATAAATTATCTTATTCATTATACACAATTGTCAACATTTCTGCTCCACCAGTTTTTCTCCCAATTGCTTCAATTGTCAGCTATCAAGTTATCCTACTGTCCCCACCTACGTTCAAAGAAATGTACAAATGTTTTTCAAGAACGAAATGCATGCGTAAACGGGAATTAGGATATTTTCTGTCGAGTCCAAGGAATACTTAAAATAAGAGTCGGGGATTTTGTTGGGTTTTTTTGGTATGTTTACTCCAGCCCTTAAATTGAAGGTAATTTATGATGAGTGAATTTTTTATGTGATGTATTTTGAGAAAAAAGGCTCTAACGATTATGGTTGAATATTGGTTATCATGGGAATATTTTTATGATAAATAGTAGACTAATGTATGTTCATTTTTCTAAAATAAATTAATTCAAGGTTAGCTTATTACTTGGACAAATTTTAGAAAAATTGAAATTTCTCAAAAAAGGACGTTCAAGGTTTATCTAAGTAAATAAGAATGCATTTTTATTTTTACAAATTTAAATAGTTGTAGGGTAGTTTCAGATGGGAAACTTTAAAAAAAAAAATTGTTCATACAATATTTTTAAAATAAATATCGTTTATTGCGACTAAACAAGGTTTATTTTTCTGATGTAAACTTATTCAAGTGTAGTTAAATAAAAACTATTTTTGAACTTTTTGTTCAATACACTATAGTATATGAAACGTTTATACGATTGTGTCATACCATTTATATTTTAAATAAATCTAGTGGTCTGAGCTCCTGGCTACAGATCTGAGGTCCCGAGGTTTGATCCCAAACGCTTCTAGATTCTTCTGTAAGCAGTGTGTTTATAACAGAGTCAACTCAGACTCGTCAGGACAAATAAAGAGCTACATGAATGAAAAATTAGCAGCCCTGGTCTAAAATATCGAGATTAAAGGCCAAAGACTTCGTTGTGCTGACCACATGATACCCTCTATTCACATAATTTGGAACTATATTTGCCAACAGATGGCAGCGGCTCGTTCGGTATGGCTTGATTGCTGGCTGACTCAATGGAGTTTATTTATCATTCCTCTCTAAATACGTGCACATGACCATACCAGACTCTCATGGCCACAAGTCACACTACACACTAACTCAGAGTACCATCCCTAGCCCCGTTTAGCTCTAAAGCTGATTACACACTAACGAAACGAACGCCGTGCCGTTGCAAACATCCAACATCGGCCGATGCGTAACATGTTCGCCTCTGTGGATGAGACCGCAAAATCCGCTGCGCACGCAGTTTCGTTCGATGCTCGCGACGCACTCCGATCCGGTTTTGAGCCCGTGTATCGAAGGAATGTCGTAGCACTGTTAGACCGATTTTACACGAGCTGTTAAAACGCGACTGTTAAACAGCTATCAAAACCCTACTGATTCTACAGTAGCGGTTTAAATGCCACGGTTGTTGCTCCTACTTGTGCAGAATGGTTTAAAAATGGACATTGTACAGGCCGGCTGTATGGCGGGACTTATTTTGTTGGAGGAAACTCGTCAAAAGAGACGTTGGGGGACTCAGACCACATTATCGAACCGTCTCTCAACAGACAGTTTCATATTATGTTTATGAATCGCAGAATGTACCCAGAGAAGTTATATGAAAACATTGCAAGACGTGATACCATATTGAGGAAGAGTATTTATTATGCCTGCTGAAAGACCTGTTGTGACTTGTTGAAAACGCCAAAGGCAGCTACCAGAGGTAGAGGTCAAAACGCTGGTCCGGACGAAAACTTATTTTCTAACTTGATAACAAGGGTTTCATTCAAAGGCGCAGTTGCTAGCGTTTTAACCTCTAGTGTAGAATAGGCCTTACGCGTAACGCGGACGGTCGCTGAAATTGCATCTTTTCACACTCCAACAAACACACACACTCAGTATATTTCCTGGTGTTAAACAAGACGGTACATAGTTTACTGTCTCAGTGCTCAAAATAGCCGACCTCGTGGTGTAGTGGTCAGTCCACCTGGATATGATTCTAAAGGTCCTGGGTTCGATTACCGGCTTGTACCTTGAGTATTTTTCCCGAAAGAAAAATAGCCCCAATGGTCACCAGGGTTTGGTTGATTAGGCTTAAGTTATATTTAAAAGTGTTTCGATTGGTTCCCCACCCTCATACTCACTATCACCATCACCTCATTGGGACATGAAAAGAGCCTCCACGGAAAGAATTTAAGATTGGTACATTTGGGCATCCCCTGGGCAACGTACATTAGTACTGGATAATCTTTCCACGAACTGGGCTACGATTGTTGTAGCCCAGACGCCTAATATCACTACTATAATCAACACGCCCGATTGGGATAGTGAATATGGGTTCCTGCAATTCATCAAGCATTATCATCAAAAACCCCTTCTTCGAGATCTACGGAGAAAACAATCAGGGTGGGGATGATCTAACATGGTGTGACACTTGAAAGTTGGCGGCGCTGCCCCAACGGGCTTAACAAATATGTTGGTCAACTCCACCGCGAACATGAGACGGTGTTTGGTTCGCTAGTGTGTCTAGTCAATCAGCTTTACCGCTCATCTTTTCGACTGAGGTGACCCCTTAATTTGCACAGTTAGACCCAGTTGCGGGCACGACTGCAAGGAGGTAGGGAGGTGCCAGTGCGTGCAACACACCTTTTCGAACAGAGTAATTAGGACAGTCTGCTAATGTGTGAGGTAATTATGACCCCCCTCTTCGCCGGAGTTCCTTGCCCGGATTATTCATACGTACCTGGGGCGCTATTCTCGAACTGACGTGCGAACTACTTATTGAAAGTCACGTGAATTTTTGTTGTTGTTGTTTGCACGACATCTTACTATGTCCCGGGATATCCGCATATTTTCACTAATGAGGATGAGGATGAGGAAGGTATAAATTAGGGCTGACGTAACCGGGGGTACAACACGACGTGAATTCGCACAGGACAGCGTCAGATATTCGTCAGGCACCAGGTAGAGTGACAGCAAATTAAAAAAAATCATATTTGAAAAGATCTTTTCTAAAAAATTGTGGTAAGAAGAAAACAGGTGTTAGTACTCGAATCTGAATAAGAAATGGGACATTTTAAAAATAAATTGAAGCTGTTATATTTCAAACTTTCTCATCACAAAAAATATTTCAAGCTTAAAGTAGTCGAAAAGAATATAATTTAAGAAAATAGGTCGATAAATATATCAATACAAGACCTGTAAGAAATAATGACAAAAATACACCAATATAATATATTTAGCACTGCGTCTTAACTACCCGTTTGGGTCATACGCTTCTATACTAATTACTCCATTGGTTTTAAGGATGAAGAGGGTTAAATTTATAGGAAGTGTACCCACACTGGCGTGGAGGGAGAGTGAAAAACCATTTTGTAAAAACCACACTCAATACACCCGAGCGAGTTTCAAACCCTGATATCCCCGTCATCAGCAGTCTATTCTAATGCTAGAGTGACGCCTTAGACGATAAATGCACATATTTGGTTCAAAAAACCAATTAATTGTATGATATCATTGTATCCTTACTGTATGAGTAAAATGGCATGGCTTACATTAATTAAAACACAGATAAACATAGAATTCAATAAAACAGAACCATCTATTATGATGTATGCGTTATCACGATGGCTTGAACATATCACACATGTTTTGCCTTCTTAGCGAGGTCAACACACTCATTACGAGTTGACATTTTACAAATTGAACACTTTATCTATAATTCTCTTGATCTTGAACTGTAAAATATCGCCTTGCGTTAAAGGAAACCATTATGATCCTAATCGGTTTAAGGGTTTGAATTGTTTATTTCTTAAATTACAAATTTTATTATTTTATTATGGGATTCTATCAAACATCGACGCATATGTGGGTTTGCAGGAAACGTAAAAGGCCAGTGTTTTTGAAGTTTTAATAGCAAAACATGTTTTTGATCAAAATAAATCAAATATTTCTTCAGTAGAAACAGAAAGTTTAATTTTCTTCATACGGTGATATCAACAGTTGTTGAATACCTGTCATGAACATAGCGGGCGGGATTAGACGAGAAACTTTTCATTACATTCTAGGACACCCTTGACAGATAATCAACAACTGTTGATATCACCGTGTGAAGAAAATTAAACTATATGTTTGTATAGAAGCAATATTTTGATTTCCTTTGACCAAAAACATGTTTTTCTATAAAAATTGCAAGAACACTGGCCTTTTCTCGAGTTCCCTACAACCCCACCTTAATTTAATTCCTTAATTGGTTTTGTGTTTTGGTTGGAGGACTAACAATCCAAAAGTCTTGTGTTTTCTTTTTATAATTTTGGTTCGTCTGAAAAAAATTTGAGGAACCTATTCCAAGGAACTATATTGCAGGGATGTGTGAGGTTTGTGTCTGGATGGGTTAAAATATACTTAATTTTATTAAAGTTTTCAAAAAGAATCGTTTCATAATTTGCATAGTTGTTATTAGCCCTAATCTTGGGCCTATTTTCCTAGTATAATAGTGACTAAAATAATTAAGATATTTTATTGGTTTAAATGACACACTATACCATATTACCCTTAACAACGGTATGTAATTTTACTCCAAATCACAAACTATTAAATAATAGTATAAAATACCAAGAAATATCATTTTACCATAGTTATTTCTAAGCCAAAAATTCAGTTTAATGCACTTTAAGTAAAACTAGTCATGGTTTACAATGCGGGTTATAAATAAGCTCATGAAATTACTTACCCTTTAAAATTTTTGTTGACAATGAAAGATATTTCATTAAGCAAATTTTCACGTTTTGTTTAGTAGCGTCTGGAATATATTCTGTTCACGTCAGCCATTAGAGAGTATTAATAGATTTATTTACCACCCCCTTCGGTGGCCGCATGGTCTAATGCCGATGACGGGGAGATCAAAATTTAAATCTCGATTTGGTGTGCTGAGGTTTTATTTTCCAAAATAATTTTCCACTCTCTTTTCACGTGAATGTGGGTACACATCCTATGAATATTACCTTCCTAATCCCTAAAAAAAACACTAACGTAATTAGTACATAAGCGTATAATCCGAACGGGTAGTATGGTGCAGTGCAAAAAAAATCTAAATAAGGAATAATTTAAATATCCTTGATTGGTAAAAAACTATATTTTTATAAGAAAAGGCCATTATGTTATTTGATCCAAGTAATGTTATTTTAGACTACTTTCCCCTAGATTTATAAGTTTTGGGTTTGAGGATACTTTTATTAGTTCAAAGAAGAAAGAGGATGAAGCGGTTATAGCTTGTAAACAAACTAATGAAATAAAAAAACAGCGTAACATTCCAAATTCCGAGGTCATGTGGATCGAGTAAGGGCGACTTCTTCCTCAAGTCTCCTGGACCATTCTCGAGGGAACGAGACCGTTTCCGGTCCCGTTTTGTTCCCCCTTCGCCCCCCCCCCTCGCATCCCACTATGCCTCATTAAACCCCATCTTCTTCTCAGATGTAGGTCCTTAAATGGATATAACAGGTTATTAGGAAAAAGAACATTAAGATTAACCTCACAAATAAATTCAAATGAAAGAAATGCGAGGAAGTAAAACTATAGTAGGATTCTGGTAGGAAGGGATGTTTGAAAAAATTAATATTTTTTATACTGTTTATAAAAAGGGGCAGCTGCAGATAAACATAATTTGACGTATGGCTATATGGAAATTAGGATTATTAAATCCTGGACTCGAGAGAAATTACTATATTCAAAATTTGAAAAAATATATAAAATGTATTTTTAATTTTTTAATTTGTTTTAAAGATCAAATACAGCTACGTGGTGGTTCTACCCCTAAATTATATTTAAAAAAAAAATAAGACAAACACAACAACCAAACCCCAGACCATTAATTTAACAGTTAAACGAAATGTTATAATGAATTCATTATTACCAAAAGAAAATTGATATTTTGTGAATATTTCTATATTTATTTATGTCTTTTTGGGATCATTTTTATTTTCAAGACTTGGATTTTAATTCAAGATTCGAGATTCATAGGCAAAAGGAGAAAAAAATATTTAGGTAAGTTTTGAAATGTGGTACTGAAGGAGAATAAAGTAGATAAAGTGGACATAACGAGTGACTAACGAAAAGAGTGAATCAGAAAGATGAAGAATAAAAAGGATTGATGCCCTCATATAAGGAAAGAAGATTTAACTCTCAGGATATAACAAAGGAGGCTAATAATGGGGCACGCTGAATGATCCAATTTGGACAAGGCAATGGACCTGCCGAGAGATAGAATACTTAAATAATATTTTTAGACCAAATGAAGATTCGTGGGTTCGAGACTCAGGCTCATAAAATAGTGGACTCGACACAACTCCAACGAAAATAATTGTTCTAACATCTTTTGTAAATGAAAAAAAAAGTCCTTCTCATTTATAGTTCAATTTTCATAGGAAAGGCATTTTAAGAAAAAAACATTTTTTATTTGCACTAAACATTGAAACTATTTTACTATATTACATCAGTAGTGTTATTTTATAGGTATTGACAATATCTATTGTAATCGAGACTTGCAGATAACTAACTTCACGTATAAATAAGCAAAAATATATCTAGTAACGTTTCTTCAAATAAGGTTATTCCTATTAAAATTGGCTTGTACTTGTTCGTGAAAATAAATCTAGTAACTTTTTCTAGCTGTCAGGTAAGGTTCTTCTTATGTAGATTGGACTGTACAGGAAATATCTAGTAGCTTTTTCTAGCTGTCAGATAAGGTTCTTCTTATGTAGATTGGATTGTACGTGAAAGTAGATCTAGTCTTTGTAGTGTATGTAATTTTTTAAACGTATGTGGACCACTGGGTCAAACAACCATGACATGGCTGTTACTTTATTCCCTGACACGGATGAGATCAGGGGTGAGGAATAGGGTACTCTTGTGGAAGGGGTTGAGGGTGGTGGTGGTGGTGGTAAGGGGGTGGAGATAGGGATGATGAAGTGGTCCATAGCTTGCTGTTGACGGATAACCGCGCAGCTGCCGTGGAGATATGATCTACTAAATGCCGGCGCATGAGAGCATCAAATGGCGGGAGGGAGGAGGAGGGCATAAGGGGGTAAGCTGGAGCTGGTGTAATCGGCAGTTGGACAGTAGAGATTGATGACCCTCGGAGATCGTAAACCAGCCCCCCCCCCTACTTTATCCCCCCACACAACTCCCCTAACCCCTCTACTCTTTCACACTTGACTGCTATATATATATACAGTCCTTAGTGAAATTATCTTATGACGAACGAATTTAATTAATTGTGAATTTATGATTAGTAATTTACTAAGCCTGTTCAAATCTTTATGGTGGGGGTATAGGGAACGCGAAAAAAAAAGTAGATGTTTTTGCAGTTTTTGTAACCAAACTTTTTTTTTTGTGAAAATAAATCAAAATATTTATCCAATGGAAACATAAGAGTTTAAATGAAAAAAATCTGCTAGTAAATATTATATGAAGCAATAAAAAAAATTAAAGGAGAAATTATTTTTATTAATATTATTATTACTATTATATTATTATTATTATTATTATTATTATTAGCACCGCGTCTTACTACCCGTTCGGGCTATACGCACTTACGCTAATGTGTAATGGTAGGGTGATTGTGAGATGTAAATAGAATACCTACAATTTAACGTGGAATCCGAACCACGGTGGAGGCCTGGCATTCCCCACATTCACAAGATGTCTTGTCATAAAATCAGAAATTGTTATGCTAAAAAAAATTAATTACTTTTTATGAGAAATATGATTGAAGTATTATCACTCGTATTGTTCAGATAGAACAAAATTATTATTAATTTTCATTTTAAATGGTAGTGGGTTCATTCTATACGCCCCCTTCTCCAATCACTCCAACCCACTCCCCACACCATAGGCCTAACTAAGAGCTAACGATGTCAAAACTTTTATTTGACTCGATTTAAAATTCCGAATCTCAATACACGTGAAAAATTTCCCAATAGTGTTCGAAATTTCAAATCTAAATCGATCCCCGATTGGGATTTTATGGAAATTAACTCAAAATTAAAAACCAACAGTTCAACTTTTTTAAAACGTTAGAATTAAACCAATGTTCGACTTAACCATAAAAAATTTCCTAATTTTATAATATATATTATATTTGAAAGAAATTATAAGAAATTTGGATAGTAATATACAAAAAGAAAGAATACAACATGACTTTTACATTGAAAAGAAGAACACATTTCAAACTTTATATTGCTACCACCACTGGACAAAGAGGAAATCAATTGTTACCACCCAATCCCCCGACCTAGGTTTCATTCTATCGGAACTCAACAAGGGGGAGCAAACACGCAACGCAACTTCCTAATAGAGGAAACCAAAAAACACAAAAAGGAAGAAAAAGAAAAATTGGTAAAGAATGATAGGACACTTAGATAAGAAAATGGGAAAGGAATAGCATAATGAACAAACAACAAGAAATTGATACGAATATAAATCTAAAATATATTATGTTTATATTCACATAACTTATATTAATGTCTAAATATATGGAGTAAGGATCAAAAGGTCTATTCACAGGAGCATACCCTCTTACCCCCACCCCTCAAAGGTATATAAAAAATAAAATCCACCTCAATGCCTAAGCTTGTTTGTAATCTTTTAAAATTTATAAAACCGACAACCCCAATTATATTGTTTTAAATGTATTTTAAATCTATTTAAAAAGGATACAATTTTTAAAAGAAACCCTTGCCACCTCCTTTTAGGTAGATCTCACCACGAGTCACCCCAGTTAAAACACCCCAGGAAACAAATGTTTGGGTACGACCTTAGAAAGAGACAACGAACAAAGTTTTGCTACTCACAATACGCCATCAATCATCGGCAAGAATAATCTTCACTGAGCAGGAATGAGTGCACCCTCTGTATTAGACTCGTCTGAGGTGAGGGGGGGGGTGCATATGGGGGGCGGGGGAATTAACCCAGTCAGGAATGAAAGCAGGAACAGACTGGTTTTTTTATCAAACAATTTTTTTAAATTATTTAATGTGTGCTTTCTAAACACATGAGAAATCGACCCACAAATCAGCTTTAACTTGTCATCACACGACAGATGGAACGTTGTGAAAAAAAAAGTAAATATTTTTTTCCACAGATCAGCTTAATTTTTATCTCCATAATGTCACTTAACTTAGTGCTACCCACTTCGGTGGTCGCATGGTCTAAGGTGCTACTCTCGCAATATACCAGACTGCCGAAGACGGGGAGATTGGGGTTCGAATCTCGGTCGGATGTACTGGGGGTGGTTTTTCCTAAATGTGTTTTCACTATCCTTCCATGCAAATGTGGATACACTTCCTCTAAATATAACCTTCCCAATACCTAAAACCAGTAGCGTAATTATTACAAAAGTGTATAAACCGAACGGATAGTAAGACGTGGGGCTATACAAATAGAAAAAGAAAGGTCTAGGGTGTCACGCTTGCAATAGACTAGTCTTCTGGTGACAGGAGGATCAGGGCTCGAATCTCAGCCGGGTAGAGTGAATTGAATTTTTTTCTTTTTTCTAAATTATTAAATTATTTCCTTCACTCTCAATGTAAGTGTAGGTACTTTTGTTCTAAAATATAACTTTTTTTAATCGCTGCGTCTTACTACCCGTTTCGCTCATATACTAATTACGTTAGTGTTTTAAGGGATAAGAAAAAACTATATTTATAAATGTACCCGCATTTGCGAGGATAGGTGTAAAACAATTTAGTATAAACCACCCTCAGTCCACCCAACCTAGGTTTGAACTCCTATCTCCCCATCATCGGTGGTCTAGTATACTGCGAGAGGGTGACCTGGCGGTCTAGGGGTAAGGGGTTAGACTTCTGTGCTGAGGGTCCGTGGTTCAATCCTCGGTCCCGGCACAGATTTATCTGATTACCAAACCCTTCCTTCACCTCTGACAAGACATCTTGTGAATGTGGGGAATGCCACCTTGTTTCTGAGTTAGAGTCTTGTTGGTACTCCAGTGAAGTGGAGCTGCTTAACATCATAGGAAGTGTTTAAAATGACCATATTTGACCTGTATGTAGGCCTTGCAATGAAGTGTATTTTGAAAATAGTGTGGCATTCTATGACTGCAGGCATTCAGGCTGTATGTGGACATTTTGAGCATTTCCTATATGGCAGCCATAAGCCAACATCCGAGTCAAAGGTAGCTGAGTTATCTGATAGCTCGTGATCTCAATAAAATCACACATTTGTAGCCGACGATTTCCGCACGTCCATCATAGACTCTGCCTTAAAATATGAGTGAATAATGGCCCTAGGCACGAGACGATTACTGAATAGTTCAGTGGTTAAAGCATTGGCGTACTAAACCAAAGGTCACGGGTTCAATTCTCGTGTCAAGTGTCGTTTTTTTCAATTTTCAGAACATTTTCTATAATGTTAAGCAGCTACACTCTACCGGAGTACAAACATTACTATGGGTCAGCCTTGTTTATTTTTTTTATTTATCACCGCGTCTTACTGCTCGTTCGGGTTATACGCTTAAGTACTAATTACGTTAATGGATTAGGAATTGGTAAAGGTTGAATTTATTGGAAGTGAAACCCCATTTGCGTAGAGGGAGAATGGAAAACCATTTAGGAAAAGCCACCCCCACTTCACTTGACCGAGATTCGAACCTCGATCTCCCCGTCCTTGGCAGTCGAGCTCAACACGACTAGCGCGTTAGCTAACTACGCCACCGAGGCGGGTGTCAGTCTTATAGTCAGCTTGAGTACAAAATAATGTGTTGCCATACTAGATACAAGACGACATCTACCTAAACTCGAATGGAATGGGCCAGTTTCGCAAATGAAACTGGTCCATTCTATTCTGGTTTAGGTGTCGTCTTGTATTTATTACTGCGCCACATTTGAGACGTACTCAATCTGACTATGAGACTAGCCCTATAACTCGGAAACAAGGTCAAATGAGACACTTGTTTATTTGAACTTGTTTTATCGTTTTTGTGTCTTCTGTCTGCCATTGAAGTGGTTCTCACATGTTAGGGTTAATCCTGTTTATTTCAATAGTTTCACTGAATGAAAACAAAAACGTAATAAACAAATAATTATGACTTTTTAATTCAAACTTATCACTCAACGTATAAACTAGGTATTAAAGTTTTACCAACAATTATTTGTAAAAAAATAGCGTTTAACGTTGAAAGTATGCACATGATCTACCAAATTAGTTAGACTGAGTAGATCCCGTTATATACACACTGCTCCACAGAAAAATATGGAAGCGCCGGGGATTGAACCCGGGACTTCTGGATATGAAGCCCACGGAGGTGGTTTATTATATGTCTTATTTTATAGGTATTGATAATATCTATCAAAAGTGACAGATGAAGATAGCGACTTGACGTATGAATAAGTGGGAGAAAATCGTGGTACTTTACTACAGAGTAACTTTTGAACACTCTGTAGGTTCGGCCGAGGAATCACGATTCTTTACTGGTCGCGTCATTGCGTAACTAACCTTCTCCGTAGTGTAGTGGTCAGTGCACCTGGCTACGAACCCCTAAGTACCGGGTTAGAATCCTGGCTGGTACTTGGTGTATTTTTCCTTTAAGGGTAATTATCCTAATGGTCACCAAGGATTGGTTAACTAAGCTTAATTTAAGTTGTTATTATTAACACCGCGTTTTACTACTCGTTCGGTTTATACGCTCATGTGTTAATGGTAGGGTGATTGTTAGATGAAATAGAGGACCTACAGTTTAACGTGGAATCCGAACCACGGTGGAGACATCCCACACATTCACAAGTTGTGATTAATACACGTCTTGTCAGAGGTGAAGGAAGGGGTTTGGCAATCAGATAAATCTGTGCCGGGACCAAGGATTGAACCCCGGGCCCCCAGCACAGAAGTCCGTCACCTTACCCCTAGACCACCAGGTCAACTCTTAATCTAAATGTTTCCACTGGTTGCACACCCTCATACTCTTTATCACCATCATCTCATCGGGACATGGAAAGAGCCTCCACGGAAAGGATGTACGATTAGTACGTTCGGGCTTCCCCTGGACAGTGAGTGGTACATTAGTACTGGCTAAACTTTATCCAAACTGGGCTATGAATAATGTAGCCCAGAGGTGCAATATTATTATTATTATTATTATTATTACCTCGTAGCTTACTTCGAGAAGATGGACAAGTTTGACTAATTCTCAGACGTAAGAATCTTTTAAAACATTTGAACTACTCGTACGAGAACCACACCACACCATCCATGTATCTCTTATCTTTCCAAAACATGACCTTGAGCGTGGTCCAGAAGCCCAAGTTGAAGGACATCAACAGCGCAACGAGAAATAAGTTGAGGAAGATCAACCCTCTTGAGGATACTCGTGGACCATGATTGAGAGAGGGGGGTGGGGGGAAGGCACGGATGAAAAGAAGCAGATGCACGCGTGGTAGTTAATTCCCTAATTATCCTGATGGCAGAGGGGCAGAGAGAGGGGGGGGGAGGGAAAGAAGGATATACATAAATGCGCGTGCACGCGGTCAGAAGGCGTAACGCCACGTGAGGATTTGTTCCTCTCCCCTTCCCCTCCACTCCTCCCAAAACGAATCTTCTTCAAGGACGATCTCTTTGCCATACCCCCCTCCCCCTCCACCTGATTCTTCTCACGTTTATCATCAATAAGGATAGCTAGGACTCAAACCCGGGACGGTAAACCTAATCTCAACGTCAATTTTTATAGTAATGAAGATTATTATTATTATTATTATTATTATTATTATTATTATTATTATTATTATTATTAGCACAGCGTCTTACTACCCGTTCGGGTTATACGCACTTACGCTAATGTGTAATGGTAGGGTGATTGTGAGATGAAATGAAGGACCTACAGTTTAACGTGGAATCCGAACCACGGTGGAGGCCTGACATTCCACACATTCGCAAGTTGTAATTATTACACGTCTTGTCAGAGGTGAAGGAAGGGTTTGGTAATCAGATAAATCTGTGCCGGGACTGAGGATTGAACCCCATACCCCCAGCACAGAAGTCCAACACCTTACCTCTAGACCACCAGGTCACCAGTAATGAAAATGTTAAAGGAGGTATCACACAGTGTAAATAATTTAAAGTAAAAGTTTGTTTAATCAAAAGTGTACAGATGGTTATTTAAATATAGAGTGAAATAATGGATTAAAGAGCCAAGCTATTATATTTGATAGCTATGGTTAAGGCCGCATTTATATGTAATATTATTTGAATTGAATACTACACCTGGACATGGTAATCGAACCCAAGACCTTTGGCATAATACTCCAATGGTTTAACCACTGAGCTATCCGGGACTCGTACCGTCCCTATGATTTATCTTCCATCATATTTTAAGATAGAGTCTGTGATGGAAGTGCGAAAATCGTCGGGGGGCATATGTATGATCAATTAAGATGACTAGTCGTTATTCGACAGCTTGGGATCTTAATTTATCACTTATAATTATGTAGCTAATAATTTCCGCACTTCCATCACAGACTCTGCCTTAAAATATGAATGACGCATTACCCTGGGATGACTACTGGATAGCTCATTGTTCAGAGCATTGGTGTACTAAGCTAAAGGTCCCGGGTTCGATTCCCGTGTCAAGGTGTCGTTTTTCAATTTAAAGAATATAAAGTGAAATGTTTAAAAAAAAAATACACCAAAAATCGCTTGGATATTAGGTTTTGTTTGACTGTAATGATTGAAGAAGGAAGAAGGTGTGGTAAGTGTCCTCCAAGTCTATCTGCTATGATGACTTGACTACGTCAGTGTTCTGGAAACAAAGCTCTATTATCAGTTCGAACAAAGTCCTGACAGCAACCACTTGGGAAATATCATGCATGCATGCATGTCTCTCCCTCATTACATGTCACGCCCCCAGGGCTGTTCTTGGAAACACACCTGAAGGAAAACTGTTTGACTAGAGATCAGTGAGGTCTTGGAGAGATCCGGAGAAGTCTAGGACTATCTTCACAAAGAGCACGATCTAACCTTGTACCTGGTGGATTTTATAAACGTGGAGTGGTCTGACATCACATCTGGCAGACCTAACAATGCATATGGCAGAATTTTACCAAAGATGGCACGATCTAACATCGCATCGGGCAAGAATTTAACGTACGTAGCACGATATAACCATGCATCTGGCAGAATTTTACCAAAGTGGAACGACCTAACAATGCATATGACAGAATTTTAACAGGAGCATCTGGAAGAATATTTTGTACGCGGCACGATTTAAAATCTTGCATCTTGCAGATTTTAACAGATGCGGTCCAATCTAGCAAAACATCTGGCAGAATTTTACAAACGTAACGTGATCTAACATTACATCTGGAAAGATGTTAACTGATGTGACACAATCTAGCAATGCATCGGGCAGAATTTTACAACCTTAACACGATCTAGCATCGCATTTGGCAAGATTTTAATGGACGGGCACAATTTAGAAAGCATCTGGCAGAATTTTACAAACGTGGCATGATCTAACACACTCATCTAGCTAAGGATTTGTTTTTTTATTGGTAAACGAGATTTTTAAAAACAACTGATCAATTAGTTAAAAAAAACTCTTAAAGTACTCAAGATAAGTATTTATGAATGAGTATTATGAATGAGCATCGGGTTAAAATCCAGTCTAACTTGAACTAACCTCGGTGGGAAAACATCGAAACAAAGTGGATAGGTTGTTTCCTATCCTTAGCGAGGGTCTAATAATAGGTTCCTGTACTCAATCACGCCAATAATGAGAGATCAATGCTCATGTAACCCCATCTTAACATACACTCGACCTTAAACAGCGCATGGAAACAATGTGCCGTCAAAATAATTAGTTCTGGTTTTACCCTTCACCGAGGTCAGAAGCGTTGAGGCGTTAGTCTTAAAACATCGATCAACCTCACTCTCTCTCTCTCTGGTTCGAATCCTAGTGTCGGCTGGGATGTAATTACTAGCATGTCGTGAAAGTAGGCCGAGTAGGATTATGATAATTAGCAGCGCACTTTCATTCAAACTTTCTACTGATGTAGTAGTTACGGAGAGTGAATCAATGTCGATTGCCGGCCCATTTTACTCACTCAATACCTCAAAAACATAGGATTATGATGAAAATAAGGGGATTATTCGGTTATGTCATATAAGGTAGTGAAACAATAGCCGGAACTATTGTTAATGCATTTTAGTGAGGTTAACACCTCTCCGATATCATATTCTGAAAATTGAAAAATCACACCTGGACACGGGAATCGAACCCGGGACCTTCGGCTTAGTACGCCACAGCTCTTACCACTGAGCTATCCAGGATTCGTCCCGTGCCCATGGTCATTCTTCACTCATAGTTTAAGGCAGAGTCTAAGATGGACGTGCGTCGGTCGTCAGCTTTATAAACACGTGATACACAAGATCACAGCCATCAGACCACGCAGCCATTATTTTCAATTTTCAATTTTGTCATTTTTCAATTTTCAGAATATGATATCGGAGAGGTGTTATCCTCACTAAAATGCATTAACAATAGTTCCGGCTATTGTTTCACTATATATGCAATCCTATACAATTATATATATATAATTGTCCAATGGCTGCAAAAATTGCCAACTACCGAGTCGATAATGGCTGCGTGGTCTGATGGCTGTGATCTTGTGTATCACGTGTTTATAAAAGCTGACGACCGACGCACGTCATCTTAGACTCTGCCTTAAACTATGAGTGAAGAATGACCATGGGCACGGGATGAATCCTGGATAGCTCAGTGGTAAGAGCTGTGGCGTACTAAGCCGAAGGTCCCGGGTTCGATTCCCGTGTCCAGGTGTCATTTTTCAATTTTCATTTCATATAAGGTAACACGGAAGGAGAAACTCGACCAGGAAGACCACGAATTCAACTGAGTGATGACTTCAAACAAAGAAAAGAATATTTAAGCGTGCATAATAGCAGGCCCAACTCAGTTTCCGGCTCGCGCGAGGTATATTGGGAGTAAAAGAGAAAAGAAAAGACCTACGATACGCAGTGCGTTCGTATCTGAATGATTACTCGAAATTTTCCTCGGTGACCGTTGGGCGACAAAGCGACAGTATGTTTCTATCATGACAGAATTAAAATTCGTGCACGATGTTTATCTGTGGAACCATTCTAAACTGGTCAAAAACGGCATTTCCAACACAGTTTTCATCCAAATATATTTTAATATTTCAACAATGTTCAGTATTAGGAACTTCTATTAACTCTTTATCTCCATTAATGTTTGACCAGAAATTATCCACGTGAAATGGTATTCGTGTAAATTTACTATTTCTAACCGTCTGTATCACAGAGTTGATTAGTATGTGGTACACGCTCTTGAGTTTCAGAATCTAAAAAAAGGAGGGAGCTGCGAGAAATATGTTCACGAACTTTCACTCAAAACATTAAAATGGCTATCAAAACATATTTAAATATATTGTAATATTTTTTGATTAGTAATTTAATATTTTAATGAGGTTGATTACTTGACGTTTTAAATGCGAATTAAGGTCAAATTTGTTGATTTAAATCCGATTTAAAGATAACTTTCCAAAAAACAAAAACAAAGTTCCTGCACTACTTTGGAACGTTTAATTACCTCATGCTATGCAGCAGCACTGTTTTGATTTTGCTGGAAACAGAAGGTGTGTCAAGGGAGATGTAGATAGCAGCACTGTTTTTATTTGGCTGGAAACAGAAGCTGTGTCAAGGGAGATGTAAATAGTAGCAATGTTATTATTTGGCTGGAAACAAAAGCTGTGTCGAGAGAGGTGTAGATAGCAGTCACTGTTTTGATTTTGCTGGAAACAGAAGCTGTGGCAAGGGAGATGTAGATAGCAGCACTGTTTTGATTTGGCTGGAAACAGAAGTTGTGTCAAGGGAGGTATAGATAGCAGCACTGTTTTGATTTGGCTGGAAACAGAAGCTGTGTCAAGGAAGTTTTAGTGAGGCAAACCCATACTGAAAATTATTTATAATCGGATTCCGTACTATCCGACTTTTCCGCTATCCGGTCCGGAATGCCGCCAGTTTATACCAGATAATCGTGACTCGAGTTTACAGTGTACGGTAAATTTTAAAAAATGTGCACCACTTGATAACTGTTTGAAATTTTGGATGGATCATTATATTGGTATTCAAGCTGGTTAGTCTTGGCTTCACGCGCATGCGCAGAAGACCAAAATCAGGCCATTTCTCTCTTTGTCCGTGATGACATCTGCTTCTGGATGCGAGGTCTAGAAATTTGAGGCGGAATCTAGTTCTCGTCTCTTCTTGAGTTTCATTTTCCTCCCGTACAGAGTGTGTGCGTGTCAGTGACAGATAAGGGTGGTATTGTTCTTCATCCTCCCTTCCTATTGGGATAACCAACCCTTGTGTATCTTGTGTTCTCTCCTGCAAACTTCAAGATAGTACACGATTGGTGTGTTATGGGGTTAACTAGTATTTAAGTGTCATGAATGGCTATTATTATTATTATTATTATTAATTCCCTGTTTATCTCGGTGTCTCAGGGTAAAGGCCTCAGGAGCCGATGATTGTGGGTTCAGACCCAAATAGGGTCGACGGTTCCTTCTTAGGCTATAAAATCCGTAGCACAACTTCCTTCGGAGGGAAGTAAATCCTTTGGTCCCATGTCGGTTGTGGCATGTAAAAAAACACTGGAAGTTATGTGAAAATACCTTTCCAGCATAATTGGTAGGAATTTTCGCTCTCGCTCATAGAAATTCTCGTGTGCTGATATACTCAGTAGGTTCAGAAAATGCACTTAAATACCTCAAATAAATTAAAATGATAATTATTTTTCTCGATATGAAGTTGAAAGATGACCTTGTATCCAACACAAATAGTTTCACGAGGAATTAAATTTTCAAAATTTTCTCAGGAGAATATCATTTTAAATAACATCTAGAGGAATCAAATTTTCAACCACAAAAAATACGGAAGAGACCATTCAAAATTGCTTCTTGAAGCATATGTATATATATTATGAATTATATTCCTTTATAATATATTTGAAAGCTTTCATGTATTTTAAAAATAAAATGATTTCCCAGAAGATAGGATTTAGAGTAGTATTCGTCTGAATTTTAATCAATACATACATTCAGGTAGGTTCTACTTCAAATTGCTTCTTGAGGCATCTAATTTTTGATTAAAATCTAGACAAACACCACTCTAAATATCTTCTGGGACTTTTTTTTTAATAAACGAAAGAATTCAAATATCTTATAAAGAAATATAGTTTTCAAATATTTTCCAGCTAAGGATCATTAGTTAAAATACTGTAGGCATCCAATTTTTCTTTAAAATTCTGAACAAAGATAAGTTAAAATAACTTTTAGTAATTTTCAAATTTCAAAAGAATTCTGGGGTCTTGAGGGGAAGGATAATCAATAAAATAGGTTTTAGGTTACTCTAATATTTTTGCTAAAAGAATCCAAGCAAGGATCATAATTTCAAAAAAATGTTATAAAGGAGGACCCTTCCAAATAGCTTATAGAGGAATCTAATTTTTGCTAACCACCCCCTTACACAAATAAGGTTTTCCCACCATCATGCCCGACAATGATTCCTAGAGCTCTACCCAACCAATTTTCATCATTTTTAATGAAAGTTATAACCAAGGATATGCACACACACACACACACACACAACACACACACAATATATATATATATATATATAACAATACACACACATACTTTGCGTCTTACTATTCATTCGGGCTGTACGCTTAAGTACTATTTACGCTAATGGGCTAAGAATTGGGAAGGTGAATGTATAGGAAGTAAACCCGCATTTGCATGGAGGGAGAGTGGATATTTTTTTTTTTAGGAAAAACCACCTCCAGTTCACACGAAACCAGCGCGGGGTGGGTAAAAAGTCAATAACACACAACGTGGAAACAACAATTTCATAAAACAACAATTTCATAAAACAAGAATTGTTTAACAGCATTTTCTTAGTTCTATAAACTGGTTTTAATTATTTTGTATTTAATTATTTTATAAAAGCATTTCATTCGAGGATTACTACATATATTTTTATAAAATTTCAATAGCGAAGCCGCAATCTAGAGATTTGGTGAATAGTTGGCGTAAATAGCAAAATCTAATTCCTTTAAAAAAATACATGTTTCTATGTGTATAAACTAAAGATAAATATAATATTAATATTAGCACATTCGGGCATCCCTTGAGAAAAAAACACACATTAGTACTGGATAATCTTTCCTTAAAATGGGCTACGATTGTTGTAGCCAGACGCACATTACTATCGTATATTAATATTTTATTTATTATTATTATTATTATTATTATTATTATTATATTAGACCCAACTATATACTGCATCTTTCACGGTTAAATATGACACACGATTAAAACTTACCTTAGCAGCCTCATCTACAAAATGACAATGAGTCTTCAATAAATAAAACAATCCACCTCGATGGCGTAGTTAGCTAACACGCTAGTTTTGTGTTGAGCTAGACTGGCTGAGGATGGGGAGATCAAAGTTCGAAACTCGCTCATGTGAACTGGCGTTCCTAAATGGTTTTCAGCTCTCCCTCCATGCAAATTCGGGTTCACTTAATCTATATTCAACCTTTCCAATTTTAACCTATTGCCTACTTAAGCGTATAGCCCAAACGGGTAGTAAGACGCAGTCCTAAGTATAATATAATAATAATAATAATAATAATAAATAAAACATTCCTTGTATACGAATCTTATTAAACCTTTCAAGGTCAAATCTTTCGTGCATAGACATTCACTTTTTTTTTTATTAACTTCTAGATTAGACTATTTTACAGTAACGCACATTTTTTATTTGGTAATTTTATTTAGCACCATTTGGGTTATACGCTTATGTACTAATTGCGCTGATTGTTTTAGTCATTGGGTAGGTTATAATTAGCAGAAGTGTACCCACATTGCGTGGAGAGAGAGAGAGTGGAAAACGATGTTGGAAAACCGCCCACAGTACACCCAACCGGATTCGAACCTCAATCTCTCCGTCATCTCCAGTCTAGTCTACTGCGAGATTAGCACGCTAGACCATGCGACCATCTAAGTGGGTAATAATTTTTTTAAATTTATTATTATTAATAGGGCCTACTATCATTTAATATGTAAGCTTTTTTTCTATTAATACCTTAAGGTGGGGTGCTAGTGAGCGCACGTTTAGTGCATTAATTTTGCAGTTTTTATACTACAAACATTTTTTGGCCAAAATAAATCAAATATTTCTTCTATAGAATTATAGAGTTTAGTTTTATGCACATGCTAATCTCAAAAGTTGTTGAATATCTGTCATGAGCATGGCAGTATTTGGTGACAAACTTTTTAAATAAAGAGAAAAGTTTGTCACCAAATGCCGCCATGCTCATGACAGATATTCAACAACTGTTGAGATTAGCATGTGCAGAAAACTAAACTCTATGATTCTATAGAAGAAATATTTGATTTATTTTGGCCAAAAAATGTTTGTGCAATAAAACTGCAAAAATACTGCTCTAAACTCACGCTCGTTAGCACTCCACCTTAAAGAGCCACTTCGTGTGACCTTGGTGACACATCAACCGTATTTCCGAAGACTGACGACTGTAAAAATGAAGATTCACAAGGTCTTTCAAAAAAATGTATTTATATATGTAACAATGAGAAACATAAGAGTTTCTGTACACAAAAAAATACACACTTCCGGTAGAAAAAAAAATATATACACATAAATGTTGTCATTTTGAGATCTGTCATATCTTATTTCGTGCAATAAATCTCTAAAGACCGGAAAGTTTGGCCATGTTTGATTCAGACGGCTTTTCTGTGTGACCATTTTCCGTTTCACGCACTTAAAAAAAAAGTTATCAAAGCAACTATTGTCTGGTTTTGAGGTGAGACGGCCGATACCTTCCACCTATTGTTTTTGTTTGTTTTGTTGTTTTTTTGGGTGGTATCAATACGTCTTATGTAAATGGAGCACCAAATTTCATCAGCGGAATCAACTTTGCAAATAACTATAGACATGGGCGTTTCCTACACGCACAGCATCCATACACGATGGTGCAAAAAGGGAATATATTAAAACTAAATTATTACGTTTCGATATCGTGTCAATAGTATTTACGACAAATATTTTACTGTCAAGTAGTTTTTTTAAATATCTTATTTATTTTTCTCACCCCATCTTCCCCCTCCCCCATACCCTAAAAAAAATTATGTGCATAGCTGCATAAAATGACCCAAGGATTTTTTTTTTTTAATGACGACATTATTTCTGGTTGTTACATCAGTTGGCGCACGGCCAAATAAACAAACCAAGTAAATGATTAACGTTTATTTCCATTAGTAATCAGTGATAAATCTCATCTGATTAAGCGCACCTTTAAGGTGGAAGTTTAGGAAACGCGAGTTAAAGGCAGTGTTTATGCAGTTTTTATATTTAAAAACATTTTTTGGCCAAAATTAATCAAATATTGTTCTAGTAGAAACATATAGCTTAGTTTTCTTCTTCTTATTCTTTTTCTTATATTATTATTTTTTATTATTATTATTATTATTATTATTATTATATTAGCACCGCGTCTTACTACCCGTTCGGGTTATACGCACTTACGCTAACGTGTAATGGTAGGGTGATTGTGAGATGAACATGGAGGACCTACAGTTTAACGTGGATCCGAACCACTGTGGAGGCCTGGCATTCCCCACATTCACAAGATGTCTTGTCAGAGGTGAAGGAAGGGTTTTGAAATCAGATAAATCTGTGCCGTGACCGAGGACTTAGTTTTCTTCACGTGATGATATCAACAGTTGTTGAATATCTGTAATGAGCATGGCAGCATTAGATGAGAAACTTTTTAAATCAAGAGAAACAGTTTTCATTCAATTTCGGGACACTCTTGACAGATATTCAAGAATATTTGATATCACCATGTGAGTAAAATTAAACTATTTGTTTCAACTAGAGCAATAATAAATGCCGTTTGTTTTTTAGCTTTACTCTAGTTAATTCTCCACCCCTGAATCATTCAAGCTTCATTTTGCTTTCATGAATATTCTGTGCCTTATAATATCGAATTTAATAATAGAACTAGATTAAGGTGACCTACCATTCGACCAATAATCCACAAATTTTGACTAAGCTCCTTGAAATCGGATTTATTTCCCAGGTTTGATTTGTCTTTAATTTTTTCTTTTAACTATTTTAAACAAGTTAATAGAGTTTTAAATTCATACGGATAAACTAAGCGTGTTTTAATAGATTCAGTTGATAAAAAGTTTAAATGTATTATTTGGCAACAATGCAAAGTTTTGTCTCTAACTGTGTGAAAGCTAGTTTTCTACTTTCTTGTAACATATTATATATTGTATTGCTACATTAGATATACATAATTTATTGACCTATCCAATAAGATTAATTGAAATTAAAAAAAAAACTCAAAGTCAGGGTGGTCCCATGTATTTCATCCTAAGGGTCAGATCTGATTATAAGTTTGCACCGTGATCCTAAGATATATTTAATAATCCTATCAACTTAATATAGACATAAAAAACTTTATAAACAATTATTTTTCAACATTTAAATATAAATTGTACTTTTGATTGAAAGTAGCTTTCAAATTTTACTATGAAATTAAAAGTTTATTAATCTCCCAAAAAGTCTCATGAAATACGCACCTACACACACACTGTCCCAAAATAACTTAGAATTATAAATATATATTTATACATATTTTTACTACTCAAATAAAAGTATAATAATATGCTATAATTATATTTTTATTTTAATAATTAGCTATTTAACATCTGCCACCGAGGATTTACTTATTTTCCTCCGGGATACTTTGAGGGCCATATTTTCAGTGATTGAGGCGAAAGGTGGAAGTAGAGGGTTGTTCTATAGGTGTTTAAGAGACTTGCCATGAAGAAGAGAAGTACTCTTTAAGTGTAAGGAAGTGCTTTGTACGCATTGTCACATATGCAGTAGAAACATGGATATTGAATGTAAGAGAGACTAGGAAAGTGGAGACCTTGGGAATGAAGGTTGGTGAAGAGCATGTTAGCTGTCACCAGGAGAAACAATATTAGGAACGAAGTTATCTGTGAACGAGAGGGAGTACATGAGATAGTAGAGGAAGCAAGCTGAGATGGCATGGTCATGTAATGAGGATGTTGGAGTACATGAGATAGTAGAGGAGGCAAGGGTGAGATGGTATGGTCATGTAATGAGGATGTTGGAGTAGATGAAATAGTAGAGGAAGCAAGGGAGAGATGGTATGTCATGTAAAAAAGATGTTGGAATACATGAGATAGTAGAGGAAGCAAGACTGAGATGGCATGGTCAGTAATAGGATGGAGAAAGGAGAGATGCGAAGAAAATGACGAAGATGAAGTATGTAGGAACAAGACCGCCAAGGAGGCTAAGAAAGATGGGAGGAACAGTAACGGAAAGTGTTTAAGTGAGAGGAGAAGAATGGAATAAATTAAAGGAGGAAGAATGGTGGAAGGATAGGGGTATATAGAGACATTCTACTAAGCTGACTCGGCACAGGCTGGAAACATGATGATGAGATGATGATGATAAGGAGAGGATTTTCAGTGAGCACTGACCTCCAAATGAACCACACTGGTCTAAGACAAGGTGTATTTTGTATATTTCAAATGACATTACCTTCTCCAGCTATCTTCCCCCCCCCCCTTCCCACCTTTCCTATCACACATTTTTCGGATGATAATTGACCTTGAGCGTTAGTGCACCGTGACCTGTTTATATCTGAAGACATATAGATGGGTGCTCTGATGATGGTAGGAAAATGTTTATCGCCGACACTACCATGGGTATCTTGCCCTCTCCGCCCCCCCCCCCCTCGTTATTTCTACGCAAGTCAACCAATGTTCCTGTTCGTTCATCTGAGACTTGCCCACCATTGTTGCCGATTTCACAGGAACTGCTACTTCCCAGAGATAAGACGCCGCTTCTTTATTCTTTATTTGAAACATCCTTCCTTTCACATCAATTTCAAAACAATGAATCAACCAAAACATTTTTAATTGATTGCCGATTTTTTTTTTTAATTTTTATTACAGATGCATAAACCGACAAATGCTTTGTTGTGAATCTAAGGACTCAATTTCTAACTACCGTCACAAGGTATAAAGGCGTCAGACTCACGAAATACTGGATCACCCAATTACCGGGGAGCTCAAAGTTCGAATCTCAGCCGGGTACACTAGAGGATGTTTTTCCCCCCTCATATTATTGCGCTTCATTGTTGTGATTTTAACCTCCTTTTTAAATACTATTACTCTAATCTATATCCCTCATCCTTATCCCTTAAATTAAGGCATTATTAACCCTGGTGTTAAGGTGGAGGTGTAGGGAACGCGAGAAAAGACCAGTTTTTTTTTGTAGTTTTTATATCAAAACTTTTTTTTTTGCCAAAATAAATCAAATTTCTCGCCCGGTATATGAAAATGATGAACTAACCTACACACGATTAGAGCCAAAAGTTTTCATTGCTGCCAAATTTTACATTTGAATCGCTTTATCAGCTCATTTTATCAAAACACTTTAATTTAATTCCTATAATCTGCAAATTACATCAACTTATCTGAACAAATTAGGAACAAAATCATTCGGGAACATAAATGTTATTTCGCGGTGGTATAGTCACTTTCACGTATGGGTGAGGGGAAATTATGGCTGATAGACGTATACCCCTGTTGCACTGAAACCAACATGGTTCGAGGTGGCCTGCATTTATGTCGCAGTAAGGAAGTGACTGACGTAAAAACAGGATGAGGTTACGACAGATTCCATCCAGAGCAATTATAAACGACAACAACGATCGATACCTATTTTACACGTCATCTGAGACGTTTTTCAAGAAACTAAAATCACTTCGTATTAAAAGATGTTTTTTTTTTCAAAAATAATGTATACAAAAATAAATATCGGAAGATACAGAGTGTCCCAAATAAAAAGAGGTCCCAAACGCACAGTCTATTTCAAAGTCTGTGTTCGCAATGTGCTCCGTCAGCCTCTGTGCATAACTACGTTCCGTTCGCCGACTAGTATAGGATTATTTATTGAAACACTTTATTGGCCACAGATCCAGATGTCCAGCGTTCGATCCTCGGTACTTCCATGTTTTTTTTCTTTCTTTGAAACAGTAGGTATAGAATGGGGTCAAACTCGGCTTCATAAGGACAAATGAGGAGCTACTTGAATAAATAAGTAGCAGCTCTGTCTTAGAACTACTACATCCATTAACGTTTCCAGCCTGTGGCCTGGATTAGTTTTTTTCCTATCCAAGCCATATATTTCCACCACCAGCTAGCTAGGCCTGTCGTAGCTTCATATATTTTACTAGCCCCCTTCCCCGTAAAAAAATATTGTAAAGAATCCTGTAAAACAAAGCTTTAAATCATCCATAATGTAAATATAAAAACAAAACTTTTTACTTAATTAAAAAAAAATACAGTCCTACCATCACTGTATAGCCCCCTCCCTCTTTTTATCCTCCCTCCTATTTTCATCTCATTCCTCTTTCCTCACCCCTAACGCCCACCCCCTTCACCAAACCCACTTTACCTTCAACAACTTTTTTTTCCAACTACTATATAATATACTATCGATATTTTTATGAGGAATAAATTAAATTTTTAAAATAAAATATAGCCTATGTTACTCGCTGATAATGTAGCTTTATATTGGTGAAAGAATTTTTAAAATCGGTCCAGTAGTTTTTGAATGTATCCATTACAAACAAAAAAAACAAAAAATCTAATCTTTCCTCTTTATAATATTAGTATAGATAATCTAACTTAAGACTAGAACAAACAAAACATCCTGTCCCCAGCCATTAATTTATCAATGTGAAAGGATAAACCCATATTTTCACCAATCATAAATTTTCGGCCATGCCAAGAATTGAACCCGGGACCCTTAGCTCAGTAAGCGGACACGCTACCGACTAAGCTAAGGTGTAGGACCTCTGGTTTAGAAAACTGAGATTAACAGCCAAAAGGTTCGGTGTGCTGACCACATGACAGCCTCCATCCGCAAATGTTGGCATTATCATTGCTAACGATGATGGTCCCTCGGTCAGTACAGCTCACGTGAGAGCTCACGCCTAGGATTTTCTATTATTATTATGATTATGATTATTATTATTATTATTATTACAATTATTCTTTTTTTCTTCTTCTTCTCTTCTTCTTAGTGGCTGGTGGCGCACATTCCGAACATATGCTTTGAAATGATATGCGTTTGAGCCCGGTTTTATTTGGGACACCCTGTAGCTATACATCAATTTTTATTTCCTTACTTTTTAAGTGGTTACTCGTTCATTGTTTGACTCTTTTTGGAACAACATATTTTAACGTGAGAAAATAAAAGAGTCAAGGGAATCTACATTTGAGTCAAATTTTCGTTGAGACAACTAATTGTTTCCATGAAGGGTAAGGTGATTATTTTTATAAATTGATTTTTTTTTACATCTGTATTAGAGATTCATTATTAAATGATTAAAAACTTTTTTTTCATTGTATTAAACATTACTGGATTAATTTAATCTAGCCTTTATTTTTTTCGTCCTACTACCCTTTCAACTACCCGTTCGGATTGTTTAATATTTATTATTATTATTATTATTATTATTATTATTATTATTATTATTATTATTATTATTATTAGCACCGCGTCTTACTACCTGTTCGGGTTATACGCACTTACGCTAATGTGTAATGGTAGGGTGATTGTGAGATGAAATGAAGGACCTACAGTTTAACGTGGAATCCGAACCATGGTGGAGGCCTGGCATTCCCCACATTCACAAGATGTCTTGTCAGAGGTGAAGGAAGGGTTTGGAAATCAGATAAATCTGTGCCGGGACCGAGGATTGAACGCCGGCCGCCACATAGAAGTCTGACACCTTACCCCTAGACCACCAGGTCACCATAATAAGGATGTAGAAATTAGAGAAAGTGCATCAGCATTTGTGTGGAGGAAGGGTGGTAAAACCTTTAGGAGGGGAAACCCACCTCCGTACACCCGAATAGGGATCAATCACCAACCTCCCCATAATCGTTAAGTCATAGCAGACGAGTCTAACGCCATAGTCAATGTGCTCACTGGTGTGGGTGAAGGAAAGGGGGTGCTTAAAAAAGTTTTTAAAAGGGTGCCTTGTAGTTGAAATCCTAGTCAGAGACAAGAAAATGTTTGGTAAAAAGGATGTCTTTAAAAATATGTCCAAAAGTTTTTTTAATAGCTTTGTAATGGTTAGGGGTGAGTGAATTAAGGGTAACATTTTTAGGCCTACTTTAGACAATTGATACTCTGTAGTTACGCCACTGCACGATATCTAATAATTTTTCAAAGACCTGGCACTCATTTTTTCCCCTCAATGGTCCTGAGAACAGTTTTACATCTGAGGGGTAGGGGGTGGCAGGAAGGGGTAGGAGGATACAATCGGAGAATTGTTGGTGAAATTGTTTGGGGGAGATTTGACATATACCCTTAATAAAATGAGTTAGGACAAATTTTTGAACATTTGATGTGTCTAGAAGTTATTTAGAGAATGTTTTCATGTTCAACATGGGTATTTTCTCATGATTAAAACTAGCTTTGTTATTTTTACGCAGTTCACAATATACTTGCACGGCTAGTAAGACGTGAAGCACCAAAAAAAAATTTGTACAAAAATTGTACACTAATATATAATTTATATAAAATACTTCGACTTTAAACTATAGGTAGTAAATTTATCTTAGAATTTGGGTGCGTACATTGTATTCATGTACCCCCTTATTTCTACGCCAACGATTATAAATTAAACGAGTACAGTCACTTTAACAGAAAATGTTCCATGTATTCATGAAATGAAGCTGATTTTTTTTCTTATGAAGGGGCTCTATTTTCATACATCACACACAATTATTCCGTAACGAGTAACTCAGTGTAACCCACTTCGGTGGTCGCATAGTCTAAAAGGCGTCACTCTCGCAATAAACTGGATTCTTGGTCACGGGGAAATCTCTCAAAATCCCGGTCAATGGTACCGAGGGTATACTTTTCCTAAACCTCGCTCCCTCTTCCATGCAAATGTAAGGACATTTCTTATATATCATACCTTCTCTACTCCTAGCTCACTAGTGTAGATACCTATTTCTGTGGCCGCGTGGTCTAGCGCGCTTTTCTAGCAATAGACTAGACTAACGATGACGGGGATATCGAGGTTCGAATCTCGGTCGGGTGTACTGAGAGTGTTTTTTTTCCAAATTGGTTTTCAGCCTCCCTTCACGCAAATGCAGGTACACCTCCTCAAATATAACCTTCCCAAACCCTAAAACCATTAGCGTAATTAGTACACAAATGTATAACCCGAACGGATAGTACGACGGGGTGATAAAAAAAACTGTATTAAGGATGAGTAAGGTTGAATTTAGAGAAAATGTACCCAAATTTGCTTGGAGGGAAAGTGAAAAACTATTTAGGGAAAACCACCTTCAGTACATCAAATTATTCGAAGCCCAATCTCCCCGTCATCGGCAGTCTAGTCTATTGCAAGAGTAGCACGTTAGACCATTTGACCACCGATTCGGGTTGACGTGATATTCAACAGGAGAGAGAGAGAGAGAGAGAGAGAAAGAGAGAGACCTCGTCGATGACAGTCCCAAGAGGTTCTTGTCACTTGTGTACGTTTTTACCCCGAGGAAGGGAAGGATTTAGAAATCCCACATGACCAGTATGACACTTGTATCAGTGATATAAAAAAAGAGGTATATCGGTAACAGGTTGATTGAGGGGGGGGGGGGGGGGGGATCGTCGACGTATTGGGGTGAGCCCGTCCTCTGAGCAAGGTGAACTCTGTTGAAGGTGAGGGAGACCTGGTATTCACCAGAGGAAACGTTGACCTCCCACGGCCAGAACGGGGCGTACCCTCCCCCCCTCCCCCCCACACACTTCACTGTCCGTCACGCTGTCCCAAGCACGAAGGTGCATGCACAACACAAACAGTTGTGTACAATCCATTCTTCATAGGAAGAACCTTATCTGACAGCAAAAAAAATAAAAAAGGAAAAAAAGTTCATTTTTTGTTTTCATTAATTTAGCATCGCAACATTCGAATTAAATTCATATATCCTAATTACGTACGTTAACGTGTTAGAGATGAGGTAGGTTGAATTTATAGGAAGTGTACCCACATTTATGTGAAGGGAAAGTGTAAGACCATTTATATAGATTATATCAGCACACTACAACCTAGAACAGAAACAATAGCAACCGTTAATTAATCACACTTAAAAATTAAGGGAGGGAGGGAAATAAAAATCGTATAATTGATCAATTCTTCAGCCATGTCGAGAATAGAACACGGGACCCTTAAACCAACACGCTACCAAACTTAACAAAACTGTCGAACATTATAAAAATTATAAACAACAACAAATAATTTGAATATTAGGTGTGTTTTTTCTGTTACAACCATGATGTGCGGTAGTCTATTGTCTTCTTTAAGGACATTTCACATAGACGGCTACAGAGGGCACTTATAACCGGCCTATAGAATTATAAGGGCGGCCCACCCTGAGTCCCTATGCACACGCTCATGAACTGAGCAATATGCGCATGCGCGGCTATTATAGATAATGAAACAAGGAGCGTAGGTAATATCAACTGATTAGGCAGGATATATAGGAATTACAAACTAGCATAACCTAAGACAATACGTCCGGTACTATACGCCCTTTTCTAGCATCTCAAAATAATTACTAATTTAATGGCGAAACGAATATCAACACAGATAGTAGATATTATCGTCTCCATCCACCCGGAACGGAATCAAAAGTTGAACCTGTACTATTAGCAGCTTACGCTCCTCCCGAGTCTAAGACGATTGCGTTATCTGATAGCTCGTGATCTTAATTGATCGCTCATATGTAGATGACGATTTCCACACGTCCATCACAGAATCTGTATTAAAATATGAGTGAATAATGACGCCACCTGTCTCTACCTAGAGCTAGTTTCTATCTAGCTCACCTCAATACCCCCTATCTCTTTCAGGTCCATTCTGATGTTATCCTCCCATCCGCGTCTAGGTCTTAACAATGGTCTCTTTTCATTGGGCGTATCAGTCTATACCTTGAACACGGTCTTAGATTCTTCCATTCGTGCTGCATATCCTTCCCATAATAATCTAAGAGACTTGATTACCCTAACAATGTTTTGTGGTTAGTACAGGGTATGCAGCTCATCATTATGTAGCCTCTACCCCTCCCCAGTATCTTAATCCCTTTTTGGTTTAAATATATTCAAAAGAACCTTGTTTTCGAATAATTCCTAGCTAGACGAGCCTTGACAGGGGCTGAATTATATATTATTAATTCTTACACTACCTGGCAATAGGTATATTATAATAATTACTCTATCTATGACTTGGCGCCATTTTTGAAAGTTAAATAGGATGTTCATGTGAGATTTAAAATATACAAATACAAAGTGATAATGTTTGTTTGACCTATAACTTTCAAAGTAAATTGATATGTTTAAACAATTGAGCGAGTATGTGTGGTTGCTAGTTTCTAAATATATTTATTTATTTTTTAAATTAAAACCAGCAAATTTTAAGGATGATTTAGATATGATTTAAAATGTAAACTAGTTTCCAACTACTGTACCAGTACTAAAATAATTCTACATAAATTATTAACTCCGAAAATAGCCCGAATCCATATTTTCAATATGCTGATGTTACAGTACCAGAAAGTACCTGAAAGGTGGGTGGTTTTTAATCATTGATGGGTTTTTTTAAGCTTGTGTCCACGAAGCCATTTGTACTCGATTGAGACTACATAAACTACTATGAACGTATGGTTAATACATGTTTTATAGAAATGCGACTTAATTAATTCTCCGTAACGGTATTCTTCAGAAAGTTGAAGTTGATCCAACTTCTTACTGATTCTTACGGAGTACGTACTTAGGGATCACCACGTATCGACCTATTTCCATAGGCTCGATCGCTTACAAAGTACAAACTAGTAATATTATTATATCACTGCTTCTAGAGCACCCCTATGATACTCCTAATTACAAAGTAAGTAAATGTCGATTAGACTCTGAAGCTTTTTATTTGCATAGTTTGCGCAATATGAGATAGCGCTGTTTACGCCCCATATTATTGTTATGAACATGTGACGTCTAATAACGAGTTGTGATTGTTTTAGAGTAGACAATAACTATTAGAAATATTTCACGTAGCTGGGATAAATAAGTATAATATTATTATTTCCATTTAAAATCAGGTTATAAATGTGATCAATCGTTGAAATAAATAATATACGTAAAATAAGTGTGAATCTAATATTAAAAAAGTTTGTGTTTGAATTGAGCGTTACTTTTAAATGGGGTATACGCCTAGTTGAGTTTTAGTTTTGAACTCAATCATTTAGACATTATACAATAGTAATAACCTAATAAGGTTTTATCAGTTGTAGGCCTAGTTAAAAAAAATTTTTCTTCGTCACTTTAAATGTCATTATATCTTTGACTGGTCTTAATATTCAGACAAATTATTCAAAATGTCACCCAATATGATTCAAACATGAATTTCCTCAGGTGTTGTAAGATAACTGATAGGACTGTTCGCTAAGAACCCTCAGTCTTTGAAATTGTATTTAAAGTAATAATCCCCTTACAATTTAAATACTATACAATATGTATACTCCCTCCCCAATCCATACTCCTCCCGATATACTGAGCTAAATATGATATATATAGCATAACCAATCAAATTTAAATGATTTTACAATAATGACCAATCAATTATTATATATTATATGTATTTTATTAATAAGGTCATTTTATTGGCCGTCTTTATTATTTTATCTACTCACCATATTTCCTAAAACCATAAAAATATATCGCAATAGTAGCAGTAGTTCAAACTCCTCAGCAATATTTGAACTAAACGCGTACTAATATGTGGAGATACTAGCGCTTTACGGCTTCAATGTATGACCACTGAAACTAAAATGTGGCAAGACCCGTCAATCTTAGACCTTGCTTGAGTCTTTGTTTTATAATAATGGTAATCTGTGGCCTCCCACTCACGTCAATCTTAGACCTTGCTTGAGTCTGTGTTTTATAATAATGGTAATCTGTGGCCTCCCATTCGTAGGTTCATAAAAGAAAATAAATTCCTATGTTTGATTATTCTGATGATAATTAGTGTTTTTAATTGAGGTTAACTATCATTTTATGAAATGGGAAAGAAAGATAAACATGGAAATAACTTAGGAAGAGCATTAATTAAAGACAGATTTGGAAGAAATCAAAAAGGAAGACGTGGTGGGGCAGAGCAATCTTTGGTATGGTTGCACATATTTGGATCATATCTTTGTTGTTCACATTAGCAGGAAACTGAATAGAACGCTTAAAAAATGTATATTCTAACATCGGTTTATATTTGAGGGTCTTTAATAATGACAAAATAAATAAATACATTTGAAAACTAGCATCAATCAATTGTGTAATCCTTGGGGGATAGTACCTTAGAGTGAATGTCAGAAAAAAAATGTATTTTTTACTTCATTCATTTATTTATTTTTATTTGAGGTATTTAATGTGTAGTCTACTTTCTGAACCGACTTATTATATCAGACCAGCTTACGACTTATAAACTAACTTAAATCTAGAACAGACACAGCGCCTACTCCCACATCATTATTTCATCACATTTCATCACAATACATTTTTAGCCATTCCTGGAATCGACGAAGGAGCCCTAAGCTCAGAAGACACCCGTTATTGACTGAGCTAAGGTGTTAGACTATATTTGTTATATGTAACGCTAAAAATGAACTATTCACAATAGTACACCAAAAATCGAGGTATACCCATATTAAAGCTAATTGTGGGAATAGGATGCAAATAGGGTGGGATTTTTTCTATGCCATATTATGGAAGATTTAATATTTTTATGAGAGAACAGACAATAGGACCTATAGCTTTAATATAAGACACTTTCTTTGTGATATTTTATATTCTTTAGATTTAAAATTGACACCTGGAATATATGTCTTTATATGACACGGGAATCGAACTCGGTCTGTAATATAACCGTAACTAACAAATATAATAGCTTAGCTATTTAATCCATTAAGTTATATTTTACACCCAAGAAAAAATGTGGTGAAAATAATAAATAGCCTATTATTATTTTACCATATGTTATAATTGGAAATTTACTTTTGTTGTGTGCATAGATGATAAAAAAAATCCCCATACGTACACATAAAATCCAGTCCTCTCTCTTTACTATTCCCTTAATTGTTTTCTAGCATTATATCGGTACATTTAAAAATGTACGTATCCAGATAAGATTAGGCCTATTAACAGGATAATGTTTCTTCATAGGCTAGAGTTTAACATTGCCTAAAACACCTCGATCTCAGAGCTCACTTTAAAACTGTGCATCTGCCTTTTACATTTTATTTTGTAGATCCAGTATAAAGGCTCTATATTGCAAGAACTTGCAGCCTAAACCCTAAATGCTTGGGTTTCATTTTAATTAACAATCAGTTTTGAAACATTACAAATCCAGTTTCTTGGTTTTGCTCGAGTTGTTACGTGACGTGACACCTAATCACACACTAGTTTCTTTTACTTTAAGTGAATTTTTCATGTCCCAATAAATAAGAGGTTAGTTAAGTTGGAATGGGTAATGTTCTTAACATATACTACTATTTAGTGTGTTTGGGAATATCTTTAATGAGTGGGAATGCATTAGGACCAGGAGGGTGTCAAAGGGAAATTTAAGTTACAGTTTAGTGTGCAATCTAGTTGGTTAATTATACAATACATTAAAAAAAAATCTTTATTATTGGTATGTTTGAATTTCTTGCTGTATTAATAATGGGTCTACATAGTGAATTTTGTATGCACAATATGGCATTCTCCTCACATGCCCCAACTTGGGCTCCAACTAATGACATTACGCGCCCGGATGCCCTACTTTTGACTAGTAAATTATGGTGATTGTGACTATTGCCTTTAATATAGTATTGAAGAAATGATGACCAAGTAGGGGGCCTAGCTATTATGTTGTCCATAATGCCATGTTCTTGTGAGACGAAATGAACTATAAAAACGAGATTCATTACATCATCAGGCTTACAATATAAACATATTTCTGAAGTCCATACAAAGCGTGTTATAACCAATCTTTGAAACAACAACTTAGTTCAAGGTCATCTGATAATGACAGAAAGATTGGATGTCAAGCGATCAAAAACCAAATCACCTTTGTTTCGACAAATCCAATCTTAAAGCTTGCAAGGTTTTTAAAACTACAACCTTAGAATATTTGAAAACTAGTGAGTTAGTATATAGGCCTACAGCTAACCTAACACTTCTTTGGGGAAGTTTAAATCTAAACTGAAGGTCTTCAGACACTACAGAGCCAAAGCAATTCCACTGTCATCAACTGATATCTAGTGTTAATAGTTTATTGCACTTAAAATAGGCCCTAAAGTTTTTATTTTCAGATGGATTTCCACTCTCCCTCCACGCAAATGCGGGTTCACTTCCTCTAATTCAACCTTCCAATTCCTAATCCATTAGAGTAATTAGTACTTAAAGCGTATAACCCAAACGGGTATTATTATTATTATTTTATTTTTTCAGTATAAAAATTAAGTGGTCAAAATTTTAACCCAAACCAAATATATTTGTTAGTTGGTAGTAACTGTTTCACTGGTTATAATTCTCTAGTTACACACGTCTGAGATTGCTGATGGCTATGATTGGGGCCGTTTAAATCTGCAGTCTGTTACGGAGGAAAGTTCTTTTCAGGAGTTTCTTTCCACGGCGGAATTAGCAGAGACAGATTTTCAAGTAAGTCAAGTTGATTTTATTTTTCCTTAGTACTGTAAAGATATTTACTTTATATTTAAAAAAAACTAAAAAAAAAAAGTTAATAAGATTAGCTACAAATTTTTCAAAACATTTGTAGAAATTTTGATAGTATTGCCGGTTTTTTTTTTAATAGTTAAAATTATTATTTTTGATTATGCTACTGTGGTTGTTTAAAACTCCATCTACTTGCACTGGTGGTCTCGCAGTGACTCACTCAAATCTCGCCCAGTATCATTCGGGGGGTTTTCCACATGTAATTTATCACAACGGTTTTTTCACATTCACTCCAAGTTAATGTATTTTAATGGTAAGGGGGGGAAGAGAGAGCGAGGGGAGGATCAAAGTGAGGACAAGTTATGAACAATTTTTTTTACAGATTTTATAGTTTAACAAACAAAAAACATTTTCTCCAAAATAAATAAAACTTTGTTCCAGTGAATACATTTAGTCTAACTTTTTTACACATAGTAAGTAATCTCTACAGTTCTTGATTATTTTTCATGGGCATTGCAGAATTTTCATGACGGATAGTAAAAAAAAAAATTAGATTATTACCACTATATGTAGAAAACTAAACATAGGTTGTGAATTTGATATCCCAAACCTTTGACTTTGACTCCTATAAGTTTCTACTGTCCCGACTCTATTGCCTTCATAAATGGTTAAAGTACATTAATTAGCAATAACAAATTCACTACAATAAAATTCTACAATACAGATGACTTAATGGGAAGCTCTTTTGACATTGTGAATGCATATTTAAATAAATTTGTCAATCCAAATTAGCAATATTGGTCGTTAAGGAATTAAAAAAAAGGTTTGAAATTAAAATGATATAACTACCACATATTGTTATAATATTACTAATGTAGTTTTTATTTTTAAGTCAGAGTAGGTAAGTTTTAACTGACTCACTCAAAATTTCTTCCGAATTAAGTTTCCACAGAGCCCTGCTACCTATTGAAGAAATATTTTATTTATTTTTGCCAAAATAGTTTTTAGTTTACAAATATAAAGACTTTTAACTCACATTGTCTTCCACCCCACCTAACAACCCTTGTATTGAATCTAAAATGTCAATGAAAACATTCCTCCCCTTTCAGAAATGTTGTATTCTACTCAACAGAATTCAACTTACTCATACTATTATTATTATTGATTCATCTTAACCTGAGACCTGAAGTAAACAAACATTTCCCATCACCGCAAAGGACCCACATGATTGGTGGAATATTAGTGCAATATTTTAAACAGGCTTACCATTATAGTCAGTACCATAGCAAGTAAGACACTACGAATTTTGTATTTTTTAATGCTTTTAAATTTCCTGTTTATGTTTAACAAAACTCGGGCTACACTCAGCAAACGCCATAAATACACGGGAAAAATCAACACTCACAACCGTCCTTTAACACTGCCGAGATGAACTGTCGACTGATGTTGCTGACTTGACGTTAACATGTGATAAGGACTGTACCACGGGGTTCCTCGACGCTGAGTCAGGAGTTGGTTGGTATTCGAATACGCTTGCAAAGCTTAAAGTATCATTTATAAATAAAATGAAGGGATGATTTTAGTTATAATAATTTTCTGTTATTTTAAAACAAGTTTAATACAAAACATAGGAGGGACTATTTAGTGAAAGGATACCAGTGAAAGTTTGTTCAGTAGCAAATCGGAGCATTGACTTCCACGTGACTTTGTTTACATCAGGTCTCAGCTTAGGATGAATCGATAATAGTATCTATTGTATAAAGTGGCTGTTTTAATCACAACCGGATGCCACTTTATCTTACAGGCAGAGAAGTTGAATATAACTTTCGTTAACCCAAAGAGTGGTGTTGGTCTGTTATCTGGTGATGAACGAGATAGTGTCAAGAAAAAACACTGACAGTAATATTGAATTACTGGGGATACCAAGAAGGTAATGTAAACTATCTGTTATATCATACTTTTTAAGAGGGAGGCCGCAAGGTCTTCCTTCATCTGCCCTAGGTGAGACTTAAAATTGATGCCCTGGTAGTTTTCTGTATTATATGAATAAAATATGTACCCGATGTAGGACTCAATAATAATTACAATAGTAGGGTGCCAGTATTGGACTAAATAATTTAATTTAATTTAATTAATTTAGTTTAGCACCGGCTCTTACTATCCATTCGGGTTATACACTTAAGTACTAATTACTACATTAATGGTTAGGAATTGGGAAGGTTGAATTTTAGAGGGAGTGAACTCACATTTATGTGGAGGGAGAGTGGAAAACCATTTAGGAAAAATCATCCCATAGTTCACCCGGCCCATATTCGAACCTCGATCTTCCCATCCTTTGCTTAAAACAAAATTCACTTGTTAGCCAACTACGCCACCGAGGTGGGTAGTATCAGACTAAAATCAGCTAAAGCGACAATAAAATGCCGCCTCTTTAATCAATGTGTGTAAAAAGTATTATCCTGTCTTCTCTTCCTTTTCTCCTAATATTTTCATAAGAATTTTGTTATTTATTAAAGTGATTTACTGGCAAAATGACCCCAAATGTCATAAATCCATAAAAGTGATTGTGTTGTTAATCACTATTTTTTAAATAAATATATTCTTAAGGGTTATAAAGAAAAGTTTAGGGGAAAGAAAAGGATTTTTTTTCTGTTAACATTGTTAACATTTTACAATATAACAAGTATTGATAATATTTATTCTACTATTTGTTCTGTACCAGAATCCTACTATGTAGTAGTATTCCAGTATATGATTTTTAAAAAAAACCTTCCAGAACAGCCCTTACCATCATTTTGAAAGGCCCTTTGGTTTACCGAAATACTAATATACAGTAGGATTCTGATGAAATAAGGCCTTTCAGAACTATCCTACTACCTAAATAAGGGGGTATATTTACAACCTTTGAAATTTTCTTTTCATAGAAAATAATTATGAAACCTGTGTGAACATTTTTTTTCAAATCTAAGTTAGCATTTTATTGGTATAGACCTCCGTGGAATGCGAATACCACGCCAGAAGAGCTTCAAGCTGCAGAGAGGGAAGAGTTTTTAAAGTGGCGACGTCAGCTGGCCCAACTGCAGGAAGTGGAAGGGTTGTTGCTGACACCATATGAAAAAAATTTGGCGTTTTGGCGGCAACTATGGAGAGTGGTGGAAAGGAGGTATTAATCAGGGTTGCTTCCTCTTTGTCACTCTACACGTAGAGACACCGAAATGTTGCAACACTTGTTTTTACAAACCTCTACTTAGTATATTAAATATATTTTTATACCATATTAATCTTCAAGTTCATTGAAAATCCCATGGAGTCAGCTCGCAAGCGAACTATACAGACTGAACTGCCGCAACTCTTAGCGATTATTATAGTGTCAACATGTGTGGATAGAGGGTGTCATGTAGTCAGCACAACGAGCCCTCCGTCTGTAAATCTCAGGTTTTTTTTTACCGGAGCTGTTACTTATTCATTCAAGTAGCTCCTCATTTGTCCACACAAGGTCAGGTTTGACCCTGTTCCAGACCCCCCCCCCCCTACCCCTCGCTTCGCAAAATAGTCCGGAAGCGCAGAGGATCAAACCTAGGACCTCTGTATTTGTAGCTATGAACTCTTGACCGCAGAGGTGGTCACTGTATTATACATATGAGAGATAAAAAACAACCTTGGATATTTTAAAATTCACTAATTGAATTTTTACATGCTAATAATGGTCAATTTTGTTGATTTTAATGAGAATTAACGTCAAAACTATACATATTTTTACTCTGTTTTTGACTGAAATAGCAAAAAAAAAAAACTACCAAATACAACTAGAGCAATTTTATTCCCCTATGGCTAGATATTTCTGTTTTTTTTTTGTGGTGCATGAAATATTTATAAAGTACACACAATTTAATATAAAAAACTAATTAAGAAATTATTATTGAAAATTTGCAAAAAAAAAATATATTGATGGTAGCCTGTAGTAAATTATTGTTAAATTGAAATGCTCGCAGAAACATTTCCTGAAAAATTTATTGAAGGTTCTGTGAAATTCTTTTGTATCCTCATAAATAATGTTGATATGGACCAATCCATTTCTGTGCACGGGAATATAATGGCAGGCAGAAGGACCAATCTAACCCCTTTTATCAAGGAGTTGATGACATCTCTCGAAATTTCCGACACTTTAAGTTGTTGGTTGACAATTGGTTTATTTATATCACTAAAACAAATAAAAATCAGGTCATGGTTTTAAATTAACTCAACTTACTTTTAAAATTAAAACCTAAACTGAAAATCACCATATAGTTTAAAAAAAAACTAAAAAAATATGGCGAAATGACCTTATAAATGACCGACGAAATATTTTCACCAGAAACATTGTTTCTATCTATAACCAATGAACGTTCCAAAGAAGCAAAATATGTTTTTGGACTGGCTATTATACTTGTGACCAACGGCAAATGTTTAACATAGCAGTAATTTTTCAATCCAAACAGTACAATGTGAATCCGACACCCTAGCTCATTCGGTAGCATGTCTATCTACTGAGTCAATGGCCCGGGTTCGATTCCTGGCATGGCCGAAAATTTATCATTGATGAAAATATGGGTTTAACCTTTCACATTGATAAATTAACGGCCAGGGACTGGATGTTGTGTCTCTCTGGGTCTTAAGTTGGATTATAAGGCATATGAATCTACGACAGGCCTAGCAAATATAGAAAATATTTGGCTTGAATAAAAAACTGACCCAGGTCACAGGCTGGAAACAGTGATGGATATATGTTAAATTAAATTTGATTAAATTTTTAATAAAAATACATAAACCATAATACAAAGATGATTGTTTTATATTAATATTTTGTCATTAAGAAATGTAATTATACATCTTCACTATTGGTTGTGCAGTTTAAGACCTTCAAATGGCGCTGTACAATGTACACTGCTAATATGGTCAGGGCTTTGATCACGACCAGATGCACTCAGGAGGAATTTTCCTCGTCCTATTTCAAAACTCATGCGGTTGCACTTTCTTTGAAATATCCACTACAACTACCCCTTTAATTGAGCTATTGATAACTTGTGTAGATTAAACTTACCAATTAAGTTAAGTAGCATCAAACAAGTCAAACTAATTAAGGATAATGAATGAATTAGTTTAAAAAAATTATTTTCTTAGCACAGTGTCTTAACTACCTGTTCGGTTTATACACTTATGTACTAATTACACTGATGGATTTGGGTATTAGGAAGGTAATTTTTAGAGGAATTGAACCCACATCCACATGGAGGGAGCATGGTTTCCATCATTTATCCACACATATATAAAAGTTGTAACGTATAAAAATGTAATTAAAAATATTAAATACAACTGCATGTATGCATTTTTTTAGTTTACATTTGATAAAAAAATTGCTAAAAAACCGTTAATACAAACGATATTCAACTTACAGTTAGTAATTTTGTCTTATGAAAAGAGGTCACAAATAAAAATTGTATAAGAACCTGTGGTCTAGTCTGCTACAAGAGGGACACCTTAGACCACGCGGCCACCAAAGCAGGTGTTAAAATTGTTGTATTTGATAGAATACTCAACCAAAGTCTAAGAGACCTAACCACATCTAATCTCTAAGTTTGAATTGTAGAACATAAACATATGTTTTGTAACTTTTACATTTCTTAGTAGCGACCTAGATATATATATATATATATAGAGAGAGAGAGGGGGGGGGGATGAAATGTGTAACTTGGCATTGTTCATATTTATTAAAATAATGTAAACCTTTTCATTAATAGATATCATTAAGATGATAATATTCTTTACTCATTAAAAACTACTAAGCAAATCCTTGGTGTGATTTACAGTGACGTAGTAGTCCAGATTGTGGATGCAAGGAATCCTCTCCTCTTCCGTTGTAAAGACTTGGAGCGCTACGTCCTAGAAGTTAGTCCCAACAAACAGAACCTGATTCTCGCAAATAAAGCCGACTTCCTGACCCAGAGCCAGCGAGACACGTGGGCCTCCTACTTCTCCGAGCAGGGAGTCAGGATTGCATTCTTCTCTGCACTTGAGGCTGCCGAAGAGGAGAAAGCTCGGCTAGAAGCCGAAAACAGTGAGAGTGAAGATATCGAAAAGGAAGACGGTAGTGATGATGATGAGGAGAAGGAGGAGAATAAAACAAATGAGCTTCATAAAAATACTCGAGTGCCAACTGATAGTTCAGGTAATGATAGCATGGAAGAAAATATTTCAAAAATAAGCTCACAAACTCAGAAGACCACCTTAGGCTCAGATGAAAATGCTCAAATTCAGCCGGCCACTCTAGACAGTGATACTGCTAAACCTACTTGCGTTAATGAATCTAACTCTACTCTGACGACTGACAAGAAAGACGAGGCTCCATCACATGATCAACGCACTAATGACAATAAGACACCCAACTCGATGGGGAACTCGTCAAAGTTGTTGACCGCAGTGAGTTGATAACTTTCTTTCGGACATTACACACTGGTCCCAAAGTGTCTCAGGGCATGACGACTATTGGCCTCGTCGGGTACCCTAACGTGGGTAAGAGCTCAACCATCAACACGCTGCTATGGATAAGAAGGTGTCTGTCTCGGCTACTCCGGGGAAAACGAAACATTTTCAGGTTTGTGTTAGCTTTGTTACTGTTTATTTTTGTGTAGGGAACTATTTTACATACTTCCTCTAAACACATTTAAATTATTGATTTAGTCCAAGTAAATCTTTACTAATTTTTAGGGGTGTGAAAAGCCGGCTTTTTATTACTTTCTTCGGTGGCTGAAAGATATGTCCAATATTTCCCCACCTGAGAGCCACATAAGTTCGGGAAATTGGCCCGAGACCATACAACATTTTTTTTAACCTAATGCCCAAACATAGTACACACACACACATACACATCATTCTATCCATACATACGTTCATACATTACACAAGTAACATTATATTTAATATTTTGAAAACTACATGGACGTTAGTGAACAGTTATGTCAGCTACAAGAACCTAATTTGAAGTATTTCAATCGGAGCTGGCGGGCAGCACATAATGTACTAAGGGAGTCATAAGTGGGGTGCTGGTTGGAATGCTTAGTCTTAGGCAACACTCAATATCAACCTTCTTGAGCTGACACCCCATCTCGCTTGGTAGATCCTCAAATTCCCACGTTTCCTCTCCCAACATATTTTTTTATCAAATTCCCACACACACTCTTACCTCATATTTTTAAGGCACAAACAAATTTTTTTTAAACTTCTTTTCTTGTCATTTCATTTAAAAAAAATGTAACATTGGCAGCGTAGTGGTAAAAAAAATTGACTTGAAAATTAATGTGGTGTTTGCATGTACTGATTTTTTTAATGAATTCTTGAGTATAGGGTTTTACAGCTGGTAGACAGTGTTGCCACTATCTCAAGGAAAAATTATATTTTGAAATGGATTTAAATAAAGAATGTCTTCAATTCATGGTTTATTTTCAGCATCACTTCCAAATTGTTTTAAGCACCCACCTCCTTTACCTCCTCCTGCCCCCCCCCCCCCCCCCCCCAGAAAGGGCTTCATCCTCCCCAGGGGGGCACACCTTCCATGTTGGGAACCATTTATTGGGAGACCAAGTGTGAATCTAGTTAAGGTGTACTTAAAATGGTTTTCCACTCTTCTTTCATACAAATTCAGGTACACTTCCTCTCAATTCAACTTTTCTCATCCTTAACACAGTAGTTGGATTAGTACATGAACTATATGATTAGTAAAATGAGGTGTTAAAATTATATATGTATGTATAAAATTGTTTAGCTCTATTAGAGGTAATGAAGTTGTTTTTTGAACAGACTTTGTTTTTGCAACAAGATCTGCTTCTCTGTGACTGCCCAGGGCTTGTTATGCCAAGCTTCTTGTTCACCAAAGCCGAGATGGTGGTAAATGGAATCCTTCCTATTGACCAAATGCGGGACCACGTGCCTCCGGTTACCCTGGTGGCGAGTCTTATACCTAGACACATTCTGGAGGACCGCTACGGCATCATGCTTCCCGCACCCTTGGAAGGGGAGGACCCTCTTAGACCTCCCACAGCTGAAGAGCTACTTAACGCATATGGCTGTAAGGAACCCTCTTAGTTTTACGACGGTTCAAAGCCTACCTTTGTATTACTCGCAGAGGTGCCACCATAGCCAAACACACTGGCCATAAGCATGGAAAAAGAGGAAAAGTCGGAGAATTTTTGTTTTTGGTTAATTTTTTTGCTGTCATAAAAAATAGGGAAATTCTTTTGTCAAGGAAAAATCGGTTTGTTTTTGTTCACCGAATTTTTAAAAAAATCAAGGAATTTAGATACTTTGTTAAACAATTTATTAATTTCTCATCTGGATATAACAACAAAATAGTTATAAATGAATTATTTATCTATCTGTAAATAATTTTAATAGTATAAACTTTATAAATTTAGAAGTCGAATTTGTTTTCAAAGAGAAGTCTAGTTTCCTAAGCTTTGTAAAACTACATACTCTAGCAGGTGGGCAATAACTGTGTATTCGTCAACCTAGAAAATGGGAATTTTATAAAATTTCTGAATGTTTATGTATTCACTAAAATAATATAAACTTTTTATTACAATAGTAAAATTAATTTTCCTCCAGTTAATACATACGGCGAATCTCTTTTAACATTATTTCCCCCTTTTGCGCTTACTAATCTCAATTCTCAGACAATATGGGATTTTTGTGACTTTCCACTAGTAACGTATATATTTAGCCAACGTTGAGTCGTGGTTATGCGGTTGTGTGAGGATTCAATTAGGCTAAAGGAAGAAGAAGCTAAAATAATATGTGTTTCACAACCATTTTAAGCTATACTGATGTAAGGTGATCTTTTAATGATTCATTATCTCACAGAAATATATCGTAGATCGCACTATTCAATATTACCCATCACTTAAGGCTATTTACCCCCAAAATAGAGTGATATCATTTCAACATATGTGTCTTAAGAATATTATTGCATCAAGTTGTGATCACAATTTAGAAATGGGTCGAATCTTCTATTTCTCTAATCTGAATCTCAAATCCGAATCTTAAATTTTCTTTCAAATCGTGAATCTAAATGAACAATTTTAGTTAAAGTGAAAATATTTAAAATTCAATAAAAAAAAAGTATGGCTTGACTGCATCGAACATAATTGATATTTTGTTTGTCATGTTGATTTCATCATAAACAACCTTTTTTTCTCTCTTTTAGTAAGGTAATTAATTATATTAATACAGTTTTGTGCTACTGAGTTAAGGGACCCGGGTTTGATTCCCAACATGGCCGAAAATTTATCATTGATTAAAATAATATACTCAACATGATCTTTAATGGTCTGGCAAATTAAGCTTGACTTTTTCTTTTTTGTAACACATTACAGAACGGTAAATAAATAACATATTTTATGTGAGTTTGACTGCATGGAGAAGGATTTAAATTGTTAACATTGAGAGAGAAAAAAACAGGGATAGTTACATTTTCAGCAAAAAAAAATTAGTAATTAAAAACCTGTACTCATAATTCTTTGCTGAATAAAAATTAAAAATATATGTTTCATATTTAAGAAAGTACAGTGAAGAGAAACACAGACAAAAATGGACACAATATGCCCTTTACAATGAAAAGAAGAGCACAATTCTTATTTTACACTTACTGCCACTGGACAAAGAAGTAATGGCTGCTTTTTGAAAGAAAACAAAAATATTGTTACCTCTCACTCCCTTGACCCTGGTTTCATTCTATCAGAACTCATCAAAATGAAGCGTGAAATGCACAACGCAGCTTCCCAAAGGAGTAAACCAAAAACACAAAAGGGAAAAGAAGGGATTTCCCTGTCTTTCTAAATGCAGGAGGAGTTCTTGTGGTATACTTCAGATGTTTGTTACAGATAACAGAGGGTTCATGAACAAAACGGTCAACCAGACAATCCCCGTGCTGCGCGCTATATCTTGAAAGACTTTGTGAACGGGAAGTTGCTATATTGCCACGGCACGCCAGGCTGTGATCAAAGTCAGTATCATGTGTACCCTGAAAGGAGCAGAGACAACCAACCCAGAGAATTAACGCCCGCGGCCGAGAGGTTCAACAAGGTAAAAATGTTTTTAAGGACAGATCCACAATACAATAGACTCTTGATTAACCATGATCACATTAACTTAAGGTGGTAATTTTAAATTATTTAATAAAATTACATTTAAAGGCCTGTCCTACACGCTTCAATATTCATGTCTTCTTTGGTGCTGACTGACAGCTCACAGCTAACAGCTGACAGCTTTGAAAAGTAACCAGACTAAATTATGTATCCCTACACCGAACCAAATGATCTGCAAAACATATGTTTAGCAGCTGTCACCAAGTTCAAAATTATTTATCCATTGGGTTACCTCATTTTTAAACATGTCACCAAGTTTGTAAGAAATAGCTTCTTTTTTTTTCTTTTTTAGTCGCACAAGGTAACGACAGAAGATTTGGACAAAGCATTTTTTCACAAAAATGTACATTCAGTCCACCAGAAAGGGATGACTGTCCTAGGTACACGTTCTGCTATCAGGTAAATAAATTTTTAGTAGTTAATAAAACTTGTTAACACTTTGGAATTGGATTATCTAACTACTAACATCATTGGTTGCACGGCTTCATGTCACACTCGCAAATGACTGAAATGTCAATGACTTGGAAACCGAGATTTTGAAGCCTGGTCAGGTGTACTTAGAGTGTTTTTCCCTATAAATGGTTTTCCTCTCCCCTTTCACACAAATGACGGTATATTTACTCTCACTCCCATCTTCCAAAAAAAGTTACGATCACTTTGCTTATATTATATCCCTCCCTATTCAAAATATGATTTAAATATTATAAATATGCAAATTTACTATAAAAGATTAAGTTTTTAACCATAGATGGACTCGAAAGTTACTATTTTACTAATTCAAACCTTCATTTTACTTTCAAACCTTCAACTCTAATCCAATCTTGGAAAAAATTATATGACCATAAGAGGAAATAGGATTTTAACAGAATAACATAAGTAGAAATAGTAAATGAATACTACCCGCCTCGGTGGCGTAGTTGACTAATTTGCTAGTTTCATGTTGAGCTAGACTGCCGAGGACAAGGAGATCGAGGTTTGAATCTTGGTCTTTTCCTATTGGTTTTCTGCCCTTCCTCCATGCAAATGCGATTTCACTTCTCCTAAATTCAACATTCCCAATTCCAAATCTATTAGAATAATTAGTACTTAAGCGTATAACCCGAACAAGTAGTAAGACATAGTGCTAAATAAAAAAAGATAAAAAAGTAACAATGCTAACATATTTATCTAAAATTTATACGGTCAACTAAGTGTCAAATTAATGGTCTGGAGTCAAGTTGTTTTGTTTGTCATTATATTGGAGCTGACCCACCAATAAGCAATTTTTTTATCTTTATCGAACATCTTAAAGGATTCAAGGAGCTCATCCTTATTTTTAAGACTTGCTTATTTTATTTTTATCAATCAATGTATACATATATATTTTTTCTTTCAAAACAGTAATGATGGATCCGTGACTGGGTCAACCATGAGCCTCGCTCAACAATCCAAGCCCTGGAAGAACCATAAAGACAAACGAAACAAGAAAGAAAAGTTGCGCAGGGTGTATTCACACCTGGATAACCAGTAATTCTGGCAGGAATATTACTATAATTTGGGAACAAACACTACCACAATTCTATTCAAACTATATTGTACAGTGTTTATGGTTTGAAAAATTTCATATACGTGTGTACAAACTTAATATAATATATTGGTCACTCTGGTTGTAACTTAATTTTGTATTTAATGTTGCCACTTTTCTCACTCCCGTAAATAGATCTTCTTAAGTCTTAAATTTTAGACTCAAAACAGATACCCTTTCAGATAACTAAAAAGTATTTCATTTACAAATTTATAAAGCCTTTTCTTCTTGTAATTTTTTTTAAACACAAATGTAGGTGCGTGGTATTTGACAATATTCACTTTAATAATAATCATCATCACACCACCACCCACCACCATCGTGGAACCGCTCTATATTGCCAGGTAGGGGGTTTGTGAACGGCTCTCGCCAATGCTATCTATTTATTTTATTTATTTAAAGTATTTAATGTGCACTATCTGAACCTATTGAGTATATCAGCACATGATAATTTCTATGAGCGAACGTGAAAGGGCCTATCAATTTTCTGGGAAAGGAATTTTAGCACATCTTTCAGGTTTCTCCTAAATGCCACAATTGATATGGGACCAAAGTTGTGTTACTGATTTTTATCGCTTAGGAAAAATTCATTGACCCTAGATGGGTTTGAACCAATGAACATTGGGTCCTGAGGTGAGCACTTTACCCCAAGACCAATGAAGGTCGACCTCTCCAATCCTTCTGTCAGGAACAGTTACTCTCCCAAGACTCTTCTCCAGTTTTCTCCTTTTCTACATTTTCCTTTATCTGGTACACCCACCTCCTTATGGGTCTTCCAACTGTTCTCATGCATGACCCCTACCTCTTTCCATGTTTACACGTGGCTTTTCTTGTGTTTTCCATTCTTTTCACATGGCCGAGCAGTCTTCACTTCGAGTTGAGATTAAATGAAAATATAAGACAGTTTCTGTCAAGCTTGTGTAAAAATAGAACAATAATTGTACTAATATGTTTTCAAATTGAATTCATGAAACTAATCCATGACAGTATATAAAAGTTTGTTGAAACCAACATTGTTTTATGGATGAGAAGCGTGCGTTTGTCAGGAGAAACACAAGAGCAAGGTGAATGCAGTTGGAATGAGATATCTAATAAATGTATTTGGAAAAACTCATATGTACAGACTCGGTAATGAATGGGTTCTGAAGGAGTGCGGTTTGAAAGGAAATCCAATAGGGAAACGTAAAGAAACATTTTACGTTGGTCTGGGCATGCTGAGTGTAGTCGAGTGACGAAGCAAATATATGAAGGTAGAGTGTGTGGCTGAAAAGGAAGGGGTTGGCCATACTTGACATGGGTAAATATAGTAGACGAGTGTGTTAAAAATAGAAATTTTAAGAATAAAAGAGCATGTATGACTCTGTATGAATGTTGTTTGTTTATTATTATTATTATTATTATTATATAGCACCACGTCTTACTACCCGTTCGGGTTATACGCACTTACGCTAATGTGTAATGGTAGGGTGATTGTGATATGAAATGGAAGGACCTACAGTTTAACGTGGAATCCGAACCACGGTGGCGGCCTGGCATTCCCCACATTCACAAGATGTCTTGTCAGAGGTGAAGGAGGGTTTGGCAATCAGATAAATCTGTGTCGGGACCGAGGATTGAACCCCGGCCGCCAGCACAGAAGTCTGACACCTTACCCCTAGACCACCAGGTCACCCTGTATGAATGTTGAAGCGAAGGAGTATGCAAGGAAATTGAAGTGTGGAGAAAATCAGTGGCTGTATTAAGTACAGAGTTGTTTTTTGAGCTAGATGCACAGTTTCTTGACTACCCCATAAGGATGTCATGATTAGGTTTGGTATGGTATGAATGTATCCATGAATAAACTATGAACACAAACACATTTTTTTAATGATAAATTTTTTGTTAAAAATAATAGATCTCTACAGATTTTAATATATATCTGTTTTAATCAGATGAAAGGAAAGGAATAAGGGCTGCCCATGATGAAATAACTTCATTGAATTGAATTATGTTGATTGAATTCTAAGATTAAAAATTTTGACTCAATAATTTAAAATTAAAACCTCACTCTAACTTGAATTTTTGAGTACTTGTACATTCCTACTTAAATGTATTGTTATTGTTTATTTTATTACCTTTTTACTATAAGAAGGCTCAATCAGTAAAATTACATTTTATAACATGTAAATCTAGAGGAAACATTTACTTGTGGTTGAGTTTAGGATACAAAGCACAATGTTATACTTAGCTTTAGAGGTGTGTAAAGCCTAGAAACCTTGACTTGACTTAGAAAAAAATATCAGCTCTGACTTAATTTTGAAAAAAAAAAAAAATCTGGATTGACAATTATGAAGCTTTTCCAATAAATATATTGAGAGCTAAAATACTCAATTTATTGTTAATTATTCCCATTCTGAGCAAATTAATATATGTTAAAAAAATCTGAAGTAATAAATGTAAGTCTTAATAATAACATGATTTATCAGATTAAAACAAAATATTACAAACAATTGTGCACCAATACATTTTCTAAGCAACAACAAGAATAATTTTAACTTTGATTTTTCTTTGAGAATATTTCATATATTTGATTAAGTTCACTTCAAATTAAAGAAATTGACTTTGCACACTGCTACCTAGCTTTTATCCTTTTGATAACTTTTTTTTAAATCTCTTTATGAAGTTGAGTTTTTGAACATTATTTATTCCAAGAATTTAAAGCAGTGGTTCCCAACATGAGGTATGCTGACCCCCAGGGTAACATACCAGGACTTTTGGGGATACACAAACATATTTTTATGGTGGCAGAAAAATTTACAGCAGTGCAAGACAAATGTCAAAAGCTGTGAAATCAACTCAACGCTATTGACGATGAGAAAATGATTTCAATTTCAAATATAAAACAGTTCTTATAATTATCAATAAATTTATTAATTAATTGAATGTAAAATATATACACTGTTTATTTAACTTATTATTACATTGCTTTTTAATCCCATTACTAGCACATTGCTTTTCAGGTGCAACAAATAAATCTGAAATAACTACTAACCTATTAACTAAATATTTCGCTAATATAAAGGGCACAATTTATGTAACTGAGCTACCAAGGGCTACACCAGCACAAAAAGGTTAGGAACCGCTTATTTAAGGATCCACAAACCGTTGACATCTATAGATGGAGACATGTTGTATGTCAAAGAGTACTTTGTAACTCTCAAGTGCATGGGGTTGTATGGATATGCCAAATCTCCGTTAGGCTATTTCATTGTACCACTCTTTTGTTGGCTGGTGTCGCTCACGGATACACTTATATATTGTATGGATAGATCCGGTGTTTGTGGCCTGGTCGATCACGAATACACTTATACAATAGATGGATAGGTCCGGCGTTTGTGGCCTGGTTGTTCACGAATACAATTATACAGTAGATGGATAGGTCCGGTGTTTGTGGCCTGGTCGATCATGGATACACTTATACAATAGATGTATAGGTCCGGCGTTTGTGGCCTGGTTGTTACGAATACAATTATACAGTAGATGGATAGGTCCGGTGTTTGTGGCCTGGTCGATCACAATACACTTATACAATAGATGGATAGGTCCGGCGTTTGTGGCCTGGTTGTTCACGAATACAATTATACAGTAGATGGATAGGTCCGGTGTTTGTGGCCTGGTCGATCACGAATACACTTATACAATAGATGGATAGGTCCGGGTTTGTGGCCTGGTTGTTCACGAATACAATTATACAGTAGATGGATAGGTCCGGTGTTTGTGGCCTGGTCGATCACGAATACACTTATACAATAGATGGATAGGTCCGGCGTTTGTGGCCTGGTTGTTCACGAATACAATTATACAGTAGATGGATAGGTCCGGTGTTTGTGGCCTGGTCGATCACGAATACACTTATACAATAGATGGATAGGTCCGGCGTTTGTGGCCTGGTTGTTCATGAATACAGTTATACAGTAGATGGATATATCCAGCGTCCATGGCTTGGTCAGCGGAAATCATTGCCCACACTTTAGAAGAGGAGCAGGCAGACTTCTGAGTCTGGGTCATAATTCGAGCTATGGACAAAGTTGTCTAAGGCAGCGATACTTAATCGGAGGGGTGCAAAAGGTTTTTTGGGGGGCCCTTGAAAAAATATTTTAAGATGTTATTTGCTTATTACTGAAGTCATTTATCTTAAATATTACTTTTTGGAAGAAAGAATTCGATGATCGTAAGTAAAGTAGACTCTTGATTTTCTGGGATAATGGAGGGGTGGAGAAGCACGGATAATAGAAATCACAGTTAGTACTCGTACAAATAATGCCCATCTGTTTACCAACGCCATCCAAAATTTGTTGCCCTTTGTTTCTATTTATTTATGTGAAAAAGGATTTTCCACAGTGGTAGCGCCTAAATATTAAAACAAAGCAGCGAAATCGACTCCGAATCAACTCCTGGGTGTGAATAACATTAAGTAATACATTCGAAACACTACTATACAAATTAATGGAAAGTGTTTAACAGCAGAGGTCCCATCAAATACATTTAGGTAAGTTAATTTTTACATTTGTGATTATAATCAGTAAATAGAGCCACTATCTTAGAATAAGTCTTAATTATTAATATGATAGTAAAAACTCGGTCCACGAAAATTTTAGATATTTAGGGGGCCGCGAGTAATAAAAGGTTAAGAACCACTAGTCTATGGAATCTACAGCAGAAATTCAACACCTATCGAGCCATATGGTGTAACTGACTAACATATGCATATTGTTCTAGTGGAGAAATTTAAGTTCATTTTAACGTGCCATAGACCCGCTTCAATGGTCAAATGGCCTAAAGCATCGCTTTCTCAGAGGACTGTAACTGCCATTGAAGGGGATATTAGGGTTTGAATCCTGGTTGAGTATATCGAGGCTTTTTTTTTATTAAATGGTTTTTTACTCTCTCCCCCCACAGAAATCAAAGATTTTTTATCCTTCCTACTTTATGATTTCAATAAAACTATAAAATAATAATATTTAAATTCTTTCCAGATTAATTATTAGTTCCTTATTCTTGTCACAAAGTAATAGATTTTGTCTCTTGTGGGTTGCTGAATAAGCTGCTTGAACACAATAAATAAACAAAATAATGAGTTTTAACATTTTTTAGATAATCTTCAAAAGGACAGTATGAGTTAGTTTTTTGATCTACTTCCCAAAATTTGGCTGTTTAATACAGGAGCACCCATTATAGTAAATTTATTAAGTAATAATTATCATAGATAAAAATGCTAACTTCTCCTAACATTATTGACATTGTGCTGCATGCCTTCTCAAATAAGTCCGCAAACCCTGGACTAGACATACTCAATGTTGCAATTCGATCCTTGACTCAATAAGAGGTTATTGACACTCGCTAGCTGGGGGGGGGGGAATAAAATGAGTCATACCATAAGGAAGGGGTTTCCCCCTTTTCACATCTTGGCTAACTATCTGTTCTCCTGTATCAACATAACAGGACCACAAACTTGTCACAAGGAAATAGTGGACTTGTTAGCAGTAATCACCAGCTGTGGACCATTTAAATAATTTATATATATATTTTAATCCAGATGTCTTCATTGCCCCTCTTAAGGCGGGTGCTAGTGAGCGCGAGTTTAGTGCATTAATTTTGCAGTTTTTGTAGCACAAACATCTTTTGGACAAAATAAATCAAATATTTCTTCTATAGAAACATAAAGTTTAGTTTTCTGCACATGCTAATCTCAAAAGTTGTTGAATATCTGTCATGAGCATGGCAACATTTGTGACAAACTTTTTTAATAAAGAGAAAAGTTTGTCACCAAATGCTGCCATGCTCATGACAGATATTCAACAACTTTTGAGATTAGCATGTGCAGAAAACTAAACTCTATGATTCTATAGAAGAAATATTTGATTTATTTTGGCCAAAAGATGTTTGTTCTATAAAAAAATGCAAAATTAATTCACTAAACTCACGCTCACTAGCACCCCGCCTTAACTCTATGGAACAGAAACAATGGCCAGAGGCTTCTCTCGTAATAGACTAGACTGATTGACAGTAAGATCGGGCTCAAATTCTGGTAGGGTGTACTGAGAGTAGTTAATCCCTAATGGTTTTTTTTTCCAATCTCCCTCCACACAAATGTGGGTACATTTCCTCTTAATTCAATCCTCCTTATTCTTAACTTATTAGAGGTTTTTTGTTACATCCATTACTGTTTAAGCCTGTGGCCTGGGTCAATTTTTTATTCACGCCATATACTTACCATTACCGGCTTGCTAGCTAGGCCTGTCGTAGCTTCAAATGCCTTTTATAATGTAACTTAAGCCTAGAACAGGCACAACATCCAGCCCCCCGGCCGTTAATTCATCACTGCGAAGGGACAAAACCCACATTTCACCAATGATGAATATTTCGGCCATGCCGGGAATCGAACCCAGGACTCTTAGCTCAGTGTATAGACACGCTACCAACTGAGCTAAGGTGTCGGATATTAGAGTAATCAGTATGTGTGCATACAGCCCAATAAGGTGTGCTAAAAAAACAGTGGCGGTAGAGGCGTGAATTTCTCTCTCATAGGTTTATTTCACTCATCTCGAATATTCTCGAATATTAAATAAACCAAAAACTTGTCTTTTCTCAACATATGTTTAAAAGAAAAGTTAATGTACTCCATAGCTTTCTAAAAAAAATATATCTGTCTTTGCATCTTACTACTGGGTCAGGTTATACCTATTACCTATAGATACTTATTTCACTTATGTATTGAGGAATAAGGTTGAATTCTGAGGAAGTGTACCCACATTTGCGTAAAGGAAAGGTGGAAAACTATTTAGAGTAAACCGCCCCTAGTATAACCGATCAGTGGAGGATCCAGAAAAAAATGATAGGTGGGACACCATGATACAAAAATAATTATATTTCTCCCTTACATCCCTCTAAGAAAATAAATGTATTGATTATATTATTATTATTATTATTGTTATTATTTATTAGCACCGCGTCTTACTACCCGTTCGGGTTATACGCACTTACGCTAATGTGTAATGGTAGGGTGATTGTGAGATGAAATGGAGGACCTAGAGTTTAACGTGGGATCCGAACCACGGTGGAGGCCTGGCATTCCCCACATTATTAATTATAAAATTTCACTATTGCATTTACTTACGCTGTGATTAAATAATTCTAAAATTCTAGAGTACTCACTTCATTACCAATCTGGGTGACCTGGTGGTCTAGGGGTAAGGTGTCAGACTTCTGTGTTGAGGGGTCCGGGTTCAATCCTTGGTCCCGGCACAGATTTATCTGATTACCAAACCCTTCCTTCACCTCTGACAAGACGTATATTAACCACAACTTGTGAATGTGTGGAATGCCAGGCCTCCACCGTGGTTCGGATCCCACGTTAAACTGTAGGTCCTCCATTTCATCTCACAATCACCCTACCATTACACATTAGCGTAAGTGCGTATAATACGAACGGGTAGTAAGACGTGGGGCTAATGATAATAATAATAATTCATTACCAATCCTTGTGTTTAAAAATAACTAGACTATTAAAATAATCTAATTTATCAAATTGTAAAAAAAAAAGGTAAGACAGCTGTTAACAAATTATTTCTTTCTGTAGTAAAAGGGAGTTTTAAGGATTGATATATTTTTTCCAAAAATTGACAAGTGGGTCACGTCCCCCGAATGCCCCATAAAACTGACCAGGTTTCGAACCTCGATCTCCCAGACGCTAGCAGAGTCCAGTTTTATGAGAGAGTGACATATAAAAAACTACAGATTTTTATAAATAAATAAGAGGAAATGAAAAATTTCATTTTTTATGCTTAAATGATCAGGGGGAGGAGGAGGGGATAACTAGCTAAAGTATGTATTAAAAAAACTGGGAAGAAAATTGCGGCAATAATGTTATTTGCTACAGTCGAAACTCGTAAACGAATTACTGGATACCACGAAATCTTGTATCCGTGGCGGTCATTTAGGCGTTTTATTTTTTTGTTTACTACATACTCATGTTCCAACAAAAAAGTAACCGGTCTTAAAATGATGCCGTTATTAGGACGGGAATGATTCGTCATCTTGTCAAACATTAACACTACCCCCCCCCCCATCACTACCACCCTCCAAACTTTTTTCTTCAAAAAAATAAAATAAATAAACTACGAAATATGTTTTGAGTAATGAGTATCACCATTTTGGAATCTTTGCACGTCCTTCATTTTAGTTTTAGTTTTGTCATTGGTACGTTTAAAGTAATTAACTGTTATAAACTACTTGATCAAAATTAATAAGAGATGAGGAGGGCTGTTAAGAGGAAACTGCACTATTATTCGTTGAAACCTGTTTGTTTCATTGTGTCTCACTACCGGCGTATCATACGAACTTAAAGACTTATCTTTCAATTATTTGAGGTATTTAACGTGCACTTTCTGAACAGACTTATATCAGCATTTGAGAATTTCTTTGAGTGAGAACGAAAACCCCTACCAATTTTGCCCAGGAAAGGTTGTTCCCACATACCTTCCGGAGTTCCTTTACACATCATATCACAATCGACATGGGACCGATGGCTTTACTTCTTATCCGAAGGAAGTTGTGCTACGGATTTTATAGCTTAAAAAAATCGTTCATCTCGGCTGGGTTTGAACCCACAAACATCAGGTCTTGGAGCTGATCACTTTACCCCAAGACCCTCGAGGTCGATGCCTGCTGGTCTGGTAACTTTTCAAAGCCGTCAGCTGTGAGTTGTCAGCACCAAAGAAGCCATGGGGCTACTGTAAGGTGATGTGTTAAGGGTGGTACTCTCATTTATTTAAGATATACCCACATTTGCGAAAGAGTGTAAAATACTAATTTAGGGGGGGGGGGGAAACTCAGTACATTCGACCGAGATTCGAAACCCGATCTCCCCGTCATCGGCAATACGCCTTGTAACGTTTGTCCACCAAAGCGTGTATTATTATTGCTACGATAATCGCCTGTAAAAAACAAAATGCATAATCGGTTTTATCGATACCCGCTTCGGTGGCCGCGAGGTCTAACGCGCTACTCTCGCAGTAGACTTGACTGCCTATGACGAGGAAACATAGGTTCGATTCTCAGTTGGGTGTACTCACAGTGTTTCTTCCACGATGGTTTTGTACTCTCCCTCCACACAAATGCAGGTCCATTTTCTCTAAATATAACCTTCCTAATCCCTAAAAACTATTAGTATAATGAGTCATAGGCGTATAACTCGAACGGGTAGTAAGACGCGGTGCTAAAAAAAAAGTCAATACGTAAGAGAATGGTTCTCAAACTTGTTTTAGATTGTGCCCCTTTGGTCATGAATAAAATTCTAATGTGCCCCCACGGTAAAATTTTTCCCAAACGATAGGTAAAATAACAAATGTCGGCTAATCGAAGGAGAAAATTCCCACCCACGTTTGGTTGCGTCGCGATTTCTTTAGGGTACGCGCACCACAGTTTGAGAACCCCTGCATGGTTATGGTTAGTTTTTTTTTCAACCCATCACTCACTTTGAGAAAAGCTCTTCGAACTGAACTATCGCGGCAGCCTGACAATCCCAGTAAATCACCTCAGTGTCTGTGACAGTTCACCCCCCCCCCCGGAGTCGCGTTGTTGTAACTTACAACAACTTGTAACTCCGTACTCGTGGCACTTCCGGGCAAATTTTAACTAGAGGTATCTCTCTCAACGCATCAGATTAGTAAAGTGTGTTGAACTTGAACTCCTCTGTTCCATCCCTCCTTCATTCTTTCCTCACCGCGCATGCGCAAGTGTGAATTTAAAAAAATTAAAAAGAGATTCTTCTTGGCACGATGCTATACAGAGTGATACAAACAAAATATACGATTCTGGTAAGTTTAACCTTTAAGAAAATACACTTTTTTTTTAACGGTCAACGTTGATAGAATTTTACCATATTATTACTGTTATTTTATTGGTATTGATAATATCTCTTCAAAGTGACAGTTGCAGATCATATGACTTGCCGTATGAATACGGGACAGTAGATCGAATCAATTTAATAGCTATCAGGACCTTCCTATGAAAATTGGACCATATTTGAAAGTAGATATATAGTAGCTTTTCTAGCGGTCAGATAAGGCTCCCCCTATAAAAATTGAATAGTACCTAATACAGAGTTGCTGGCCAAGTATTGCCAACACCCGCCGCTAGACAGTGCTAGTATCGCCCAGTTAAAATTGTGCGCGCGTTGCAACAAAAGGTATTCCAGAGAAGACAACACGAAACGTGGTTAATAGACATTCTACTGTAACTAACACCCGACAGCTATACTACGGCAAATACAACAATACTCGTCTGTTACCCGGTGACTCACTCGAAGATACGTACTTTTTTTTTCCCCTCTCGATAGAAAGCAATTTCGGCGTTTCGCACGTGTTCTAAAATTTTAATGGAGCATCTGACCCGTGGAAAAAGCTGATTTCCTTGAAGTTATAAGAGATTTAATAAAATACCGTTTCACTCTCCGGATAGCACCTAGCTTAGATATGTAATACAGCTAGAACCAGACGTCTTAAGAGCCCGTCTCACCCCACAGATAACACCTAACTTAGATAGGTAATACAGCTAGAACCAGGCGTCTTAAGGGCCCATCTAACTCCACAGATAACACCTAACTTAGGTAGGTAATACAGCTCAAAATAGATGTGATGCAGTTTTCTATATTCTAAGAGAAAAAAAACTTATTGGGACCAGCGAAACTGTTTTAACATTTTTTTAAACATTCCTACAACAAATTAAAATTAATGGAAAATATTAGCTTATTTAACTGATCCCAAATTCACTTTTGTCAAACAGACAATTCAGAAAACCATTCATCAATAGGCCTGCGTTTTTTAGGGTTGTATAGTTATAATTTCCTGGTTAATTGGCCGTGAGCTTAAAACTCAGTCGATTTAACTTTACAGTAGGATTTTTTGGAAGGAAGTGATTTGGGGACAGTACGCTTCAGATTTGTCATTACAGAATTTATTTCTTGATCGAGTTACGATATGAAAAAATATATATATTTGTATTAATATCAGTATAATTTGTAAATTTTAGATAATTATAAAAGTCATAAATAATATACTCATCTAAACCCTGGGATAGGTGATTAGAATAATTATTGTATCTACCCTTATATATTCATACATTTTCCCCTGAGATTTAATAATCTGAAAAGTAGACCTTAAATTTTCATCTCTACTGGCGATTATATTTTTGGATTTCGTATTTGCTAACAAATTTTGTTATTGTTTCTAGTATCGCCTCGCCCAACCCTACAAAATAGGTTCTTAAGCCGCCACTTTAGAAAATTTCCCATTTCTGGAAATATACCTAAAAAAATTCCTTTAATTATTTACGGGAAAATTTTCCACTTAAAAAAAAAAATCCTATTGAAAAATTTCCCTAGAAACTGTTCACCTCGTACAAGCACTTGAGGTCGTGTCGATAGATCAAGATGGCGGACGGGTCAGAGCCGGTGATAGCGCCTTACGAGAACCCGGCCGGCGCCCCGCCCATCAACGCGCGGCCGTACGACTTTGGCGCCCTCACGCCCTCACAGCAGGGCGAGCTCAACCGCCTTAAACTCCGCATGCTGCGCGACGACCAGACTTACCTTGCCGAACATCCTCAGGCAAATATTCAAAACCTTTATAATACCTTTTTTTTTAGATAGCGGTGCAGTGGGTGTTATTTTAACGTACAGGAATGGGAGGCCCATATGTGGTTTTGCCGGAGTAAGCAAAGTTTTACAGGAGTGTACTAGTATACTGTTCCCTTGCACTCACTTAACATTTGGCCAACCACATACTCAATAATGCTGTGAAGGTTTGTGAGACTGGATGATTAAACTATTTCCTTATCCTCAACTAGCCCCCTTCCCCGTAAAAAAAATATTGTAAAGAATCCTGTAAAACAAAGCTTCAAATCATCCATCATGTCAATATAAAAACAAAACTTTTTTTTAAATACAGTCCTACCATCACTGTATAGCCCCTTCCCTCTTTTTATCCTCCCTCCTATTTTCATCTCATTCCTCTTTCCTCACCCCTATCCCCGCGCCCCCTTCACCAACCTCACTTTCCCTTCAACAACTTTTTTTTTTTCAATTACTATATAATATATTATTGACATATTTATAAGGATTAAATTAAATTTTCAAAATAAAATATAGCCTATGTTACTCGCTGATAATGTAGCTTTATATTGGTGAAAGAATTTTTAAAATCGGTCCAGTAGTTTTTGAGTTTTTCCATTACAAACAAAAAATCAAATCTTTCCTCTATAATATTAGTCCTCAATATATAATTCAATATTCAATATGGCGGCGTCTAAATGGAAAGAAGAATTTTTAGAAAAATACTAACGCCAACTAGTGGCCTCGAGACAAAATAAGATGTGATTTGTTAGAATTAGAGTGACCTTATAAATATGATTTTAAATTCGATTTCAATAAATAATTACAATTTAGTATTTAAGCTGAAGGGGTCGTTTTTAAAAGTTTAACAAATAATAGATAGATATAAGTCGAAAGAGAAAGTTGAATACAGGATTGCTTAGTGGCAGCGCTTAGCTTACCTAAGTTGTCTACAGTGGTATTATGAGTACCTATACAAACGAAAAATATAAATTTATAGTCCTCGAAAGTCCTCACGTGATCATAGAGACATGTAGAGGGGAATTCAAAGATCTGCAGGATGTGTAAAAGATAGGAAATATGGTGCATGCGATGGGACAACTGGCGCTAGCCCAGACGAACCCGGGACTCTTAGCTAAGTAGACAGACACTACCGACTGAGCTAAGATGTTGGACTTTCTTGGTTTTACATTGAGAGGGTGAGGTAGGGGTGGAAAAGGTAAGAAAAATGCACTATGGGATTAATGGATGGCCTCTAAACAGCTGACAATCAATTTCGGCATCATGCGCAGTAGATGGAAATCAGTCTACCACCTTCCTTTATCAACGATTGGCATCGCCGTCCTTGTAGGTCGGTGGGGTGGTATCCCTGCTGCTTAGAGAGGTGTGCCATGCGAAACCACGCCGCGCTCACGAGTTCATGGCGAACCACGTGGCGAAGCCGGCGTTCAACGCCGAACTGGAGGCCTACCTGAACGACAAGATTGGCGCGGATAGAAACTGCGGCAGACCGGATGTAAGCTGCCCTGTCTGCGTACCTCCGACGTCCGACGCCTCACCCGGGGCTGGACAGGTGCGTCACCCACTCACCTAACTCTTGCGGGAACGATTACAGAACCCTCACCGGTTAGACGCGCGGGGGGAATTGAGGAGTCAGTTCGGCTTTCCTTTTGGGTTTTTACCCCTCAGTGACGCTGAATAGGTCGTGGCTCGAATCTTGAAATGATGTCCTGAGGGTAGGTTTTTTTTTTTTAGCTAAAATGTTTCCCTCTCTCCACATCCTAAATGGTCAAGCTTTTCTTCGATTTTTTCCCAGCTCAAGAATTGGTCAAAAGTTCATGTGAAAGATTTTCGCCCTGTTCGTGAAATGGTCAAGATTGTATGCAATTTTTGACAAGTTCTTGAAATGGTCAAGAGTATATGCAATTTTTGACAAGTTCTTGAAATGGTCAAGAGAGTATGAAATTTTTGACAAGTTCTTGAAATGGTCAAGCGAAGAGGCCAGTTGATGGAATGGCTAGAAATTTGCCCAATTTTTGAAGTGGGTGATTCCACTAATTGGGTGTAACACTACTACATACCAAGCCCTAGCTTTTCTATATCCACGCAATCATCCACCATAATGTCATCAGAGAAGAAGTGTTAGGTTTTTAATCGGATAACATTGTTATGTCAGCGGGATGAACCTATTGAGACGCGATGGCAGTCCTCCACCACAACCACCGCGGTGGAGCCAGAAGAGGTCGAGCTCCCGGAGGGAGACGAATATTCCCCGAGGGACGAGGATAACGTTGTTGAAGAAGAGGAAGAAGAATTGAACCTCGAGGAGTTCCTGGGACGTCGAGAGTCCGGCCACGATGGCGTCAGGGTGTGGCGTCATCGCGCCAAGAGGGCAGATCTCAGGTTACGACGATCGCTCGACGGGGAACCGGTAGGAGACGCTCGCAGACCTTCCTTGGGCGTCCGAGCGCGTAGGGACAGCGGTACGCGTCTATCCAGATATCCGTGATAGACTGACGGCGTTTGGGATGGGAGGTGAGGAGGGTCTTACAGGGAAGGAGGGAAGCGGGTTACCTAGAGGTGTCCTGATTTCAAACTAGACTTGACTATTTATTAGAAATAGTTAAAAATATATTGCTATTTATAAGTCACACAATGTCCATGCATTTGAAAATACGATGGTAATGATAAAGATATGTATGCACAAAATATTTATTTGCAAAAAAATAAATGGTAGCCATCAATAAAGCTTTTGGAATTAAGATTGTATTTTCTAAGACTTTAAAAAAAAATGTTATACGCTCTAAAGACTGTTTACCAACGACTTAATACTATTTGTTTTCTCCTTTTATTTAAGGTAAATAACGTGCACTTTCTTATCCGTCTGATTATATAAACACATGCCTTATAATATAACTTAGATCTAGAATAGACACAACATCCAGTCTCCAGACGTTAATACATCACTGTGAAAGGACCCCACCTATCGTCAACGATAAATTTTTCGGCCATCATCCCGGGAATCGAACCCTGGACCCTTAGCTCAGTAGATAACCACGCTACCGACTGTACCAAGTTGTCGAACAATTTTTTAATCCTAATACACGCATACTAATATATATACCCCCGATATTTGCAGGAAGCCAGTTCTGTAAGGCCTTATTTCTTACCACAATCCTACTGTATAGTAGTATTTTGGTAGGATAAAAGGCCTTCCAGATCGGTTGCAGGAATTCCATACTAGAAGGCCTTTGATCCTACAAAAATACTACTATAAAGTAGGATTCGGGTATTAAATATGGCCTTGTAGAAGGTAATCTCTATCATTGGAGGGAGAATGAATCGGTAGTAGCCTGAGAGTGGGGAGGGGGGGAAGCATTGCCCAGTCAGACAATCCAATTTTCATAGGACGACAGCTAGAAAAGTTACTAGATCTACTTTAACGTATTCATACGTCAAATCATGTGATCTGCAGCTGTCACTAACAATATATATTATCAATACCTATAAAATTACACTATTGACAGCAAAATAATGTTTGTCTTTTTTTAAAACTGTTCTTCCTTTAAAAATTGAATTGTACCTACTCCCTACTACACGTCTTATGGACTATTTTTTTCCAACGTTTACTGTTTTCTACACTTCGCGTTTCCTTATTGCTCAATTATTTAAGAAAGAAAAATAGAGATACAGTATATTAATCAACGCTTGCTTTAATACTTATTACTATTTATTTTATTATTTAGCACCGCGCGTCTTACTACCCGTTCGGGCTATACGCTAATGGGTTAGGAATTGGGAAGGTTTAATTTAGAGGAAGTGAACCCGCATTTTCGTGGAGGGAGAGTGGAAAAAATTTAGGGGAACCCCCCCTCCCCAGTTGACACGACTTAGATTCGAACTTCGATCTCCCCGTCCTCGGCCAGCCTAGCTCAACACGAAACTGGCGCGTTAGCTAACTACGCCACCGAGGCGGGTTAATACTTATTAATAGATGAGACTGCTCATGAAATAGGAAGATTAAATAAACAATATACATTGTTGTGCGGTATGTTGGCCTTTTATAAACAAAGCCCAACGATTTTTTTTTTTGTTTTCCTTCTACGCATTATGAGTAATTAATTTTATTCCCGTGTTTTAAGCTTGTGTAATCATATTACTATTCTCTTAATTGCTTCTGACGAGTAAAGATTAATAAAGGTAAAAAGGAAGCAGTAACGTGGTTAACCGTGTAGAAGGACTCCAGTTAAACAGGTTCACACAAAGGTATGAGGAAGCGGTTCAACAAAATTATCTTCTGAGAGTATCAACATGAAAAAAAAAAAGATTATGTTTAAAGTAATTATTTTTATATGTACGTCTCTTTAGAATACACGAACAGCAGTAGCCAATTTCATAATTGCATCTTCTTCGTACACAGGGCTACCATATTTTTGGGAGCAAAAACAATGGTACTTATTAGAATTGGTACAGAAATATTATAGGAATAAAGAATTATGATCAAGATAGGTTTACTGTAGCTAGGCTTCTATTCGGCGAGTTTTAAATATATAACATAAAATAAAAAACACGAGTTCACAAATAAATCTAAAAATAGTAAATGATATTATTACAAATTTGATTTTTATTATCTTTATCAAGTTTTTTAAAGCCTTTTTTTAAATCATATAATTATTTGGTATATTATGAAAATGCCTTGTAGGAGTCTTCCTGCCAGGATGTAGATTAATAAAGTCCGTGGAAGCATAATTATGTCTATCTAGAATAGGAAACCAAAAATAAATCATTTTTAACAGGACCAGTTCTTGGTCTATTCGAGCAATGTATCCGCAGGGGCTTCCCCAGGATTAGGGGCCCCAAAAGCTAGCCCTTTTTTAATTGTTTAAATAAATAACTAAAAAGGTAGAAAATGTATGAGAGTAGTAAAATTAAACTAGTTACAACAGCATAGAGTGAGAGTGGAAAACAATTTATGAGAAACTGCCCTCAGTGAACCTGACCGGCATTGAACCCGATCTCCCTGTTATCGGCTGTCTAGTATCCAGTGAGAGTAGCGCGTTGGCCCCGCGGCCACTGAAGCAGGTGTTTCTTATTACTACTATCACTATCACTTATTATTATTATTGTTATTATTATTATTATTATTAGCACCGCGTCTTACTACCCGTTCGGGTTATACGCACTTACGCTAATGTATAATGGTAGGGTGATTGTGAGATGAAATGGAGAACCTACAGTTTAACGTGGAATCCGAACCACGGTGGAGACCTGGCATTCCCCACATTCACAAGTTGTGATTAATACACGTCTTGTCAGAGGTGAAGGAAGGGTTTGGTAATCAGATAAATCTGTGCTGGGACCGAGGATTGAACCCCAGACCCCAGCTTAGAAGCCCGACACCTTACCTCTAGACCACCAGGTCACTTATTATTATTATAATTATTATTATTATTATTATCCATTTAATCAGTTGAAATTAATCAACAGAAATAATAACTGAAAATGTTTAGTTTTGGAAAATTTAACCGAAGGAATATAATGAAAATTTTCCACGTAAAATTTTCGGTCTCACGTCTGTGCACGGACAAACTATACCGATGAATTCGTCTTCATACCACCATACCCTAAACAAACAAATGAAGAACTAAATAACTGTTGTCGCGGCTCGTAATATTTAACGTGAAAGGTTTTTTTTTTCAGCAATGCTTCTTACTACCCGTTCAGGCTATACGCTTATGTACTAATTACGCTAATGGTTTTATGGATTATGGTCATATTTAAAGGAAGTGTACTCGCATTTGCATGGAGGGAAAGTGAAAAAACTATTTTGGAATACCATCCTCAGTACACCCGACCAGGATTCGAACCTTGATCTCCCCGTCATTGGCGGTTGAGTCTAGTGCAAGAGTAACGCCTTATACCATGCGGCCACCAATTCGGGATGGTGAAAGTTATCCCATGTACAATCCTTAAGTTAAGTTGATAATGATCTCGCCATAAACTAGATACCTTGCAGGGTGAACTCATTTAATTCCCTCTCTTTTTATTTTGTATATTAGTGCATAAGTGTGAAATGCTTAGACTGCTTAGGTGCGCCAAGTTAAGATGCAACCCGCTTCGCAAAATAGCTTCGAATTCCTCGAATTAGCAACGTCGTTAAAACAAACATTCACATGTCATTGAAAAAAGAACATAATCTATGCCCAAAAGGTATTTTTCACTTGTTCCAATTTTATTCAAAAGTTCAGGGATATATTTATAAATGTGTTCACATGAAATATTCTTAAAATTATATTTCACCGCTAGAATTCCCTTAAAAAAAAAATTTAATCAGACAACTTATTTCCCAGTATTGTCCAACTATCCACTCCGAAAACACGAACATTTTTTTCTCTCATGTACTGCGTTTTACCCGTCCAAAAATTATACAGTAATGGAATTAACTATGTGGAGGGATGATTTTAGAGGAGTTCTACCGCATTTGCTTGAAGAAAGAGAGAGATAGAGAAAGAGATAAATTATTTAGGAAAATACAATCTCAGTACACCTGGCCAGCATTCAAACCCCCTTCTCTCCGACATCGTCAGTCCCAGTACATTACGAGAGCGACGCCCTTAGACGGGTTGACCTCCGAAGTGACTTAATAATATAGTTATGGATAAATAAAAGTAATTTGGCCTTAAAAAATATATAATTTCAATATTTATGGTTGATGAGATTTTAGATTAAATTTTGTATTTTGATACACAAAAAGATTTAAGTAAGTAAACATGTGAATAAAAACATTTTACTGGGTTTTTTTTTGCTTAGGAATCACTTCTGTTGTCCATTCTCCCCCCCCCCCCATCCCCTTTGCAAATTCTTAATTTCCATCGTGATGTCGTTCCACCACAAATTGCATGTTTTAAAAATAACAACTTTAACAAAAACAATATTTAAAGGTGGTAAAGAAACAATGACGCAACGTGTAAGGTAAGATTTTGATGGAAAGAATCTTTTAGAAAATACAAACACTTTTTTTTTTCTTGTCAACATTAGATAACAATAAAATATATTATTAATCAGCCCCATGGTGTTGTGGTAAGCGCACCTGACTACGAGCCTAAGGGTCACGGATTCAATTCCCCGCCAATACCTTGGGTATTCTTTCCCGATAGGGGAATTACCCCAACGGTCACCAAGGTTTGGTTAGTTAGACCTAATTTAGGTTTAAATGTTTCCACACCTTCATACTCATTATCACCATCTTCTTATCTCATCGGGACATGGAAAGAGCCTCCACGGAAAGGATGTACGATATTAGTACGTTCGGATGTCCCTTGAGAAACGGTACATTAGTACGGGCTAATCTCTCAACAAACTGAGCTACGAATTTGTAACCCAGAGGATCAGTATGTTATTATTACTATATTATTATTATTATTATTTAATGAGTATTTATAATATATATCAAAAGTGACGGTTGCAGATAACCTGACGTGACGCATTATGACAAGTGAAAGTAGATCTAGTCAATTTTCCAGCAGTCAGTTAAGGCCCTTTCTACAGAAATAGAACTATACATATCTTATGTTCTACGTTGGACATCACGAAGCGGTCACTGGCATGGCATCTTCAGTTGTTTGAACTCGGAGAGAGAACAAATCAAGGATAAGACTTAAAACAATCATAAACAAAGTGTGTTTTTCGCGTAAGCTTGTAAGATTCGAACTGCCTCTCATAAATGAATCTATAGTCTGATTCTCATAGGAAGCCTGTTATATGAAAAATTGGAATCTCTAATTTGGCCACTATGGCGGAAATAAAAATACTATAATTAGTATTTTCACTCTTAGCCTGTTTGATTAGTAATGTAAAGACAAACTATGCAATAATTCATAAGGAAGCTATTGAAATAATTTTAGGTTAACTTTGTAATAAAATAAAATAAATAAGACATATTTATACATTGCCAAATTTTAGTGACTTTCCGTCAATTTCGGTAATCGAAAGTGGGTTTCCTATTAAAATCAGGGTTTAGGTGACCATTCATCCCTGATTTTCGGGGGCATTCCTGGAAATACAACTGATGTGCCTGGACTTAATTTGTCCATTATTTGTCAAATGAACAAATGCCATTTGAAATGTATTCAAATTAAATATATATATATTTACTTTATCTCTTTATTTGAAGTATTTGAACGTGCACTTTCTGAACTGACTGATTATATCAGCACAGAAGAATTTCTATGAGTAAGAGTGAAAGGGCTTACCAATTTTTCCGAGAAAAGTATTTCCACATACCTTTCAGGGTTATTTGAAATGAACACAATCGACATGGAACCGATGGCTTTACTTCATCTCCAAAGAAAGTTGTGCTACGGATTTTAATCGCTCTAGATAAAGTTGTCGACCCTGGTTGGGTTTGAACCCATGATCATCAGGTCCTGAGGTAAGCACTCTACCCCAAGATCACCGAGATCGACACGAATTAAATAAAAAGGATTTAATCAAGTCTGTTGTTAAAATGTTTAAATGTAAGATCTGGCAACAATGCACATAATAATAGCCAGTTTACAAGTATAATTATCTCACGCATTCTGACTTTTTTTTTACTCCTTGATATTGATATGACACATTTCCAATATACCCATTTTGAAAAAATAAAAATAATAAAAGTAACTTTTGAAATGTTTTAAAATTGACTATCAGTAAACTACCTTAATTTAAGGGCAAGAATAAAATAAAACCAATCCTCAAGAGGTATGTCCATACAAAAATTAAATGTCAAGTTTGAACAAAATCCGCCAAACTGTTTGGTTGTAGCCCAAGGACAGACGTACAAAATTGTAAGACCCACGTTTTTGGGTTTGGGCGTACATTAAAGGTCAATATTCATCATAGACTGTTTACAAAAATTTTCACGATTATAGTACTTTCTCTATACGAAAAAGTAGACCTATAAAATGTATAAACAAAAGTGTGAAGTTGAACGCAAGGCAAAGCGACGAACCCACGCTAACAAGACATGTCAGAAACACACTTTGACGAGATCGAACCTCGAACCTTACCAATTAGATTAATACCACCACACAAGTGGTCACACGGTTTAAGGGGTCAGTCTCGCAGGTGACAGGAGGGGAGGTATAGACTAGAATCTCGGTCTGGCTGTACCAAGAGTGTTATTATTTTCCTCTAGTGGTCTCAGAATTATACCTCCACGCAAGTGCAGGTACAAACACTCTAAAAATATCCTTCTCATCCTTACTCCCTTAAAACAAAACTGTGAATAGCCCCTTGTGTTAAAAGGTAGTACAATAGAACGTCAACTAACTAAACTGGATATCATATCTGAGGTAACTGCATGGCTACTATTGGGGAAACAGCGTTGTAAATTATCTTACGATCTCGTATTTTCGTGTGATCAATTTCTGCTCAAATATAAGACAGACGAGACGATCTCACGGACATTTTCAGTCAATCACGACAGGAAAACGTTAATTTCTTTAAAAGTCGATTTTTAAATCTTCTACACACCCAACTGTATCAAAAGAACTTTCAAATAATATTTGATTATGACCAATAACCGTGAATATAACGAATGTTATAAGAAAACCAATAGTTTAATATGAAACTGATCGTTTTATCTATTGTATAAATTTTATACTAGAAATATGGGCTAAACAATATATAAGATTTATGGGGGGGAGGAAATGTAGACATGGAATGAAGAAATAGTGGATGATCGTGGAACATTTGATATGCTGTGATCTGGTGGTCTAGGGTAAGGTGTCAGACTTCTATGCTGGCAGCCGGGGTTCAATCCTCGGTCCCGGCAAAGATTTATTTGATTACCAAACCCTTCCTTCACCTCTGACAAGACATCTTGTGAATGTGGGGAATGCCAGGCCTCCACCGTGGTTCGGATTCTACGTTAAACTGTAGGTCCTTCATTTCATCTCACAATCACCCTACCATTACACATTAGCGTAAGTGCGTATAACCCGAACGGGTAGTAAGACGCGGTGCTAATAATAATAATAACATTTGATATGTCTCTTAAGTTGACCAGAACCCAAAAGATTGGCTTAGATATTATCAATACTTATAAAATAGCACTACTAATGGTAAAATATTTTCGGTGTATGGCGTAAAAAAATATGTTTGTATTTTTTAAAAAGGTTTTTCCCAATTGAATTAGACTGTACATGCTCGTCAAACAATACCTCTCCTGGTAACTCTCCAAGTCTAGTCATTAGATGAAAAACGGAGGGGTAAAAATTATAACTTCAGAAATATAACGTCCTAATTTAGTTGAGGTTTTTTTTCTTTCTCGTGGTTTTTGGGCAAAATTTATAACTACCACGATGCGCAAAAGAAACTCACACTTTTTTTGTTTGTTTTGTTTTGTTTTACAGGAGCTCAACACTCGAGGGAAGCCATTAGCACATGAGACCACACATATAGTGGACATCGTAACACACGTGTTATATCTTATTTCGCACCATACGCTGAGAGTAAACCGTTTCACCCCGTCGGGTTTCGAACTTAAAATATTTCTAGACCTAAATGATCTTGAGGAATATTTTTTTTCAGCTTCAACTTATACTCCATTCACGGTAGGAATAACTTTCTGAAAGTTCTTTTTACCTACCAATATCCTACTATATAACAGATTTCTGGTAGGGAAAAAGGCCTTACAGAAACCAATTCCTACGCTGAGCAGACTAGCACACCCAGGATATGTCCCATTTCTCGCAATGCGGTCGGTCAATAAATAATTCTCCCACACTCCAGCAAAAGATGAAAAATTATTATTATTATTAGCACTGTGTCTTACTACCCGTTCAGGTTATACGCACTTACGCTAATGTGTAATGGTAGGGTGATTGTGAGATGAAATGAAGGACCTACAGTTTAACGTGGGATCCAAACCACGGTGGAATCATGGTATTCCCCACATTCACAAGAGGTCTTGTCAGAGGTGAAGGAAGGGTTTGGTAATGAAGAATAATTGTTTCATTAAATTTAAATGCCACGGTGAAATGTAAAATCTAACCAAGTCGGTAACAAAGAGAAAGGGAATGGAAGTAAATAAAGACAGATAAGGGAAAAGAGAGAATATAGAGTCAACATGAAAGATAACGAGAAGAGATAAAACATGCATCGGTGGTCGAATCGTAAAATGCGTCACTCTCACAATAGACTGGAATGCCGATGACAGGGGGATTGGGGTTCAAATACCGGTCGGGTGTACTGAGGGTGCTTTTCCTTTGATGTTTGTTTTCCCCCACTCTCCCACCACGCAAATGTGTATGTATTTTCCTCGTCTCCTGTTTGTTCCCCTATTGACGGACAGCTCAGCTCAGTAATAAATCCACTTGGTATCTAGCGTTGATGAATTAACCTACTGCTCACCCACTTCGGTGGCCTCATGGTCTAACGTGCTACTCTCGCAAGAGACTAGACTACCAATTACTGAGAGATCGAAGTTCAAATCTCAGTTGGATATACTGAGGCTGATTTTTCCAAAGGGGTTTTCCACTTTCCCTCCACGTAAATGTGGGTACCCTCCCTATATTTATAAATACAACCTCCCTAATCCCTAAAGCTATTAGCATAGTTACCCACCTCGGTAGCGTAGTTGGCTAACGCGCTAGTCGTGTTAAGCTCGACTACTGAGGATGGGGAGATCGAGGTTCGAATCTCGGCTGGGTGAACTGGTGGTGTTTTTTTCCTAAATGGTTTTCCACTCTCTCTCCATGCAAATGCGGGTTCACTTCCTGTAATTCAACCTTCCCCATTCCTATTCCATTAGCGTAATTAGTACTTAAAGCGTATAACCCGAACGGGTAGTAAGACGCGGTGCTAAAAAAAAATAGAGCTCGACTATTCTAGCGTCGGTGAACCAAGACTATCAAACCAGTGCGATTCATCTTAAAAATTATCCCATCAAATTACGAGGAAGGTCGCGGGTCGTTTTTTAACAGTCGCATGAGAAGAGGGGCAATAAAAAAAGCTAGGGGCAATAGGCGCTGGAATCCGGCCGATTAGTTCCACTCAGAGACACGTGAGATGGCGCTCATTACGTCCAACAGAAGACTTCATTGTATATCTCACTACTGTTCAGTCCACTCACCTTGTTTAGAGGAGTACAGAGTTCTCACGAGCCACACGTTCTATAGTGGTTGCAAGATGTCAAGAGCCTACTATATTTGTTTGTTAAACTACAGTAGGATTTGGTCAGGAATGACTTTTTAGGAAATACAAGCATGTTTTTGGGTGACCAACATTGATAACATGTTACTTTATTTATTTGGGGTATTTAACGTATACTTTCTGAATCGACTCATTATATCAGTGCACAAGAATCTCTATGAGCGAGAACGAAAGAGCCCACCAATTTTTCCAAGAAAGTTATTTTCCCATACCGTACAGGTTTATTTTACATGCCACAATCGAAATGGAACCGGCGGCTTTACTTACCCTCCGAAGGAAGTTGTGCTACGGATTTTTATCGCCCAGGAAAAATCCGTTGACACCGGCTGGGTTTGAACCCACGAATATTGGGTCCTGAGGCGAGTACTTTATCTCCAAGAACACCAAGGTCGACGATAACATTTTACTACAGTATATTATTAGTGTTATTTTTATAGGTATTGATAATATTTAACAAAAGTGACAGCTGTAGACCACAAGACTTGACGTATGACTAAGCGAAAGTAGATCTAGTAACTTTTTTTAGCAGAAAGATATGTCCCTTTCTATGAAAATTAGACTTTAGCTTAAATTCACTCTTTTATTGTACCGCTGTAAGTGCTGTAAGTGCTGACTTTAAAAAGGTTCTTACTTTCGGGCAAAATTTTAATAATAAAATATATTATTGTTACCGATTAAGTTTATTATTATCATCATCATGATTATTATCGAGGATATATTAAGTACGGCTTGTTGGTTTCTAACTATATGTACAGCATAGTGTTATTATTATTTAGCATCGCGTCTTACTACCCGTTCGGGTTATACTCTTTAAGTACTAATTACGCTAATGGATTAGGAATTGGGAAGGTCGAATTAGAGGAAGTGAACCCGCATTTGCGTGGATGGAGAGTGGAAAACCATTTAAGAAAAACCACACCCAGTTTACCCAACCGAGATTCGAACCTCGATCTCCCCGTCCTCAGCTGTCGAGCTCAACACGATTAACACGTTAGCCAACTACGCCACCGAGGCGGTTTTATTATTAATAAAATGAAGAGTTTGTCTGTCTGTCTTCATGAGCGTTGCGCGATATCTATTGCGCGCAAAGATCTGATATTTTAAAATTAATAACCCCTGTTCACGAGTATTTACAACTAGAAGCTTTAATTTTTGATTAATATTTTTTAAATCTATTAAAAAAGGGTTTAAATAGATAAGATGATGTTTTTTTACTCTCTGTTTGAAGCAAAGAAAACAGTTTGTTGTCTGGAATAAAGAGCTCCATACATGTTTGTATACTCTTTAGCATTGAATTGAAGTTGTGAATAAATAATTATATGACGTCATAAGCAATGTAGCCCCGGTCATGACATTTTGGAGCAACTCTACCACCTCATTAACGCGTTATCGTATACTTTACATCGACAGATATACGTCTAACTAGAAAGTTTTTTTTTTCTCCCTTGTTGAAAGTGGCCTGAGAGAGAAACAGTTAAAGATGTATAACTAAGAATGTGTAGACATACAATACATATGTCCTTACGTCACTGGCTGCGGTGGCTGGGTGGTCTAAGGTGCTAGGCTCACAGCTTACTTACAACAAGCATCACTGATAGCAGTGGCTAAGTGATCTGAAATGTTATATTCACATAGTACTTGGAAAAACTCGCTTCGGTGGTCGCATGTTCTAAGGCGCTACTCTCTCAATAGACTAGACTGCCATTGAAGGGGAGATCAAGGTTCGAATCTCGGTTGGGTGTACCAAGGGTGGTTCCCCCTCCCCCTCCAAATGATTTTCCACTCTCCATCCACGCAAATTCGGGTACACTTCCTGTTAATAAAAACTTTCCTAATCCCTAAAATTATTGGTGTAGCAATTACATAAGCGTATTTCCCGAACGGGTAGTAAGACGCGGTGCTAAAAGAAAAGTATTTGAAAATTTGAACACTTGTAGTGGTACTATGGTGCCTGAGGTGTTAGACTCGCATTATACTTACAACACTGACACCACCTGCGGTGGTGGCTAAGTGGTCAAATATACAATACTCTCATTGTACCTAGTCACCGTTGATGGTGAGTTCGGGATTTGAATCCCAGCCGGGTGCGGGAATCCCACAACTGATTTATATCATTGTGTTTTTTTTCCCCTTCTATCGTTTATCAATACTAACTCAACGTCTTTCCTTTCATTTACCTTCCTCATCCTTGCTCCGTAGATTTAGTCACTGTCAATACTTGTGGAAGGGATGAGGGGTCAGACTTCTATGCTAGGGGTCCGGGGTTCAATCCTCGGTCCCGGCACAGATTTATCTGATTACCAAACCCTTCTTTCACCTCTGACAAGACGTGTATTAATCACAACTTGTGAATGTGGAGAATGCCAGGCCTCCACCGTGGTTCGGATTCCACGTTAAACTGTAGGTCCTTCATTTCATCTCACAATCACCCTACCATTACACATTAGCGTAAGTGAGTATAACCCGAACGAGTAATAAGACGCGGTGCTAATAATAGTAGTAATAATAATAATAATAATAATAATAATACTTGTGGAGCCCGATTCAGTGACCGCATGGTCTAAGGCACTACGCTCACAGTAGACTAGATTGCCGATGCCGGGGATATCAAGGTTCGAATATCACTCGGGTGTAGGCCTAACGACAGTGGTTTTCCCTAAATAGTTTTCCAATTTTACTCCACGCAAATGTGGGAACATTTTCTCTAAATATGACCTTTTTAATTCTTAAAACCTTTAGCGTAATTAGTCGATAAGCGTATTACCCGAACGGGTAGTAAGACGCAGTGTTAAATAATTGTAGTGGGCTAGTAATTAGTAACATTTTAGTAGACAAGTGTCGCTGTGGCTTCCAGGACTACACAACAAGACCGCGCCTTCAGGCCGGTTATAGGAAGGCCTACATTGCGCTTTTGTTTCTTTGGGGCGATCCTTAAACTACGACAGACTTTGTTTCCTGACTTTAGTGCTCCTATCTTTCACACACCTAAGGGATCGGAATAATTTCCTCCCCATGCCCTCTCTGTTTTTACGAAATTTTTACGATTGAGTAAATTAAATTATTTAATAATTGAATTATTTTTAAACTGGTTTCGCCTGCTGTCCAGAAATGTAAAACTCAAACTATACAAAGCCGTAATTTTAACGGTTGTTCTTTATGGTTGCGAAACTTGATTGGAAGACATAAGATGAAGTTTTTTTTTTCTCTGCCTGAGTGAAGGGAAAATGGAAAAAAACACCCAATCGAGATTCGAACCCTAATATACCCTTCATCGACAGTCCAGTATATTGCAAGAGTGACACTTTAGACCATTCAAAAGCTTAAGTGGGTTCTAGAAAAAATACTAGATACACTTTAACATAGTCATATACCAAGTCATGTGATCTGATGTCATCACGTTTGATAAATTATCATTGTTATCATTTAAACAATACTAATAATAACTTTCTTTATTGTTAACCATAAAAAAGTCTTTCTATGAGAATCGTACTGTATATTTTCTTGGAGGGATAACTCACGGACAACCGATACGACATACATAGACCGCTGTCGCACGGAGGTCGAGTGGCGCTCCTTGCGGTTGCCCGCCGAGGCTATATAACGCCGAAGAACATCGCCCGTGTTCCAAGTTCAAGTTCAGGGGCACTTGAAGACAGACAGACGTACACACCACCGCGCCATCGACGGAACAATCAGGTGGGTGACTTCTTTCTCACACTTCTTTTGAAATGCCGTTTGAGGACGTTGCTATGTGGATTGTTATTCGCCGAACAATTTAAAGGTGCACCCTTCTCTTACTCTGAAAGATGGCAAGCTTACCTTGCATGGTTCCGCTATGGAACAGCTTATAAAATAGGGTCATAGTATAATCAGTCAAGGTAAGCTGAGGGTGTAAGCAAGTTTGTAATTATTTTTAATAATGTGTATTTTTGTTAGAAAATCACTTGTACATTCTTGTTTGGTAATCATTTCAACGATTAACATTGTTGGAGCATTGTTGAGTCTTTATCAACCATTTTCACTAATTTAAAAACAAAATTAAGAAGCTTTTAATGGATTTATTATTAAAACCTTAAATACTTTAATTAGCATGTTAAAGTCATTTTAATAATTATTAAAATGTTAAAAGGAGGTATTCAACAATGTATGTTTTAGAATAAAAGTCCTACCCCGTTCATCCCCCCAAAATGAAATAAATAAATATTAATTATTGATTTAATAAAAGATTATGGAGATTGCTCCCTTTCTTTACTAAATGCTTAGAATTTAAATATTTACGCATGGAACCCTTCAAGTAGTTATTAATACACCGCCAATAGAATGCAGTAGCGCACTTGAAACAATAAAAATCAAGAACTAATTATTCTTATTTTAAATACGTACGACTAGTTTTGGAGGCAATGTTCAAAATAATGGTTTATGTTAACAGTCGTATTGTAGTAAAACTTTTATGGGATTTTGGAGTTTTTATTTCACTTCTGGTGTTGTGTGTGTAATGTTTGATGATAATAATTATATTGTATTATTTTGGTAGAAATAACAATAGATGTTAGTTATTAAAGTTACTATAAAAATAACCCTCCTCGGTGGCGTAGTTGTCTAACGCTCTTGTCGTGTTGAGCTCGACTGCTAAGGACGGGGAGATCGAGGTTCGAATCTCGGTTGGGTGAACTGGGGTGGTTTTTCCTAAATGGTTTTCCACTCTCCCTCCACGCAAATGTGGGCTCACTTCCTCTAATTCAACCTTCCCAATTCCTAATCCATTAACGTAATTAGTACTTAAAGCGTATAACCCGAACGGGTAATAAGACGCGATGCTAAATATTTTTATTATTACTATAACAATAAAATTTAAAATCAAAATTAGTATATATTGAAATAATGATTTTAAACTGTCGAGACTTTGTATTAAACTGCAAATACGATTTATTAATAAAACAAAATTTAGTAATCTATAGTTTGAATACATAAAAGAGAAAACATCGATCAGTTTAAGTCTAAAAAAATCGACCATGCACCATCAATGGTGCAAACATTTTACCTCGATGGTCTTCCCTAATTAATAATTAGAGCAAGCTACCACACGTCTAGGGGAGACTGGTTCGATTCTCAATGAAACAGACCAAAATATTTACTAATTTTTTTTTTACAGAATTGTCCTGCTCTCAACGCTAGTGTCAAGTGTATAGTAATAGGAAAAATAGTTTTAGTTGTAAGTCGTATGCTGTAAATATATGTGTGTGTTTGAAATGTAAGTTAAACACAACAATGGGAAAGAAATATATAATCCAATTCTTATATAAAATTTATTAGATCTACTTTCGCGTATTCATACCTCAAATCATACAGTACACAACGCTCACTTTTAATGGATAATATCAATACATATAAAATAACATTAATAAATGAGGTGCGTATAACCCGAACGGGTAGTAAGACGCGGTGCTAATAATAATAATAATAAATGAGTAAAATTTTATCAATGTTGGCTGCAAAAAAAGTTTGTATTTTATCAAAAGATCTTTTTATAAAAGTGGAATGCACTAGTCAGCGTAAAACACGTTTAGTTATATCATTGAGCTCTGGCGAACGCTGACTTATAAATATTTTAATTCTAAAAGAGACTGGAAGAGTAAGAGGGGGTGGGAGATTTTGAGGGAAACGCGAGTTAGAGGGGATGAGGAGGGGTTAAGGTGCGGAAGAAGATAGCACAAGTATTTTTGCAGTTTTTTTTCTAGAATATAAAATTTTAGGTGAAAATAAATCAAATATTTCTCCAGTAACAACGTAGAGTTTAGTTTTCTGCATATGCTAATATCAACAGATCTTCAATATATGTCAAGAGTGTCCTGGAATATGGCCAAAACTTTTTAAATAAAGAGAAAAAAGTTTTGACCATATTCCAGGACACCCTTAACAGCTATTCAAGATCTGTTGATATCAGCATGTGCAGAAAACAAAACTTTACGTTGCTACTGGAGAAATATTTGATTTATTTTGGCCCAAAAAAATGTAATGCTCTAAAAACTGTAAAATTACTCGCGCTCCCTTCTGCCGCACTTTAAGGAGACATTTCTAGTAACACATGACTGGAGATAAATCTACGGTCTCCGATAGTAAAACAAAAACGCAAACCAGAGCACATATCCAACTCGACCGGTAAAAACATGACCTTACACCTCGGAAAAAGACCCGCCGCTAAGTTTATTCCCTTCCCCAAGAGGTCAGAATGTGACCGACCATCTGTGAGAACACAAAGGAAGGAAGGATGGGAAGAAGTTTGTGTAAACATTTCTTTTCCTCGCCGTTAGTCCTCAGAACCAGTTTAGATTGCTTCTTCCGCCTTCACGTTCATATAGTTCGGGCCGTGCTTCCAGTGGTCGTGGAAAAATATGCCCCGTCCGCAGGCACGTAGCTTAGGTTCGATTGGGAGGGGGATTGATAAAAGAATAAACCGTAACTTTTTAAATGTAGGTACGTAACTTAGATTCGATTGGGAGGGGGATTGATAAAAGAATAAACCGTAACTTTTTAAATGTAGGCACGTAACTTAGATTCGATTGGGAGGGGGATTAGAAAAATTACAAACCGTAACTGTATAATGTAGGCCCGTAACCTAGGTTCGATTTGGGTTTGGATGAGAGGGCAGGTGCGGGGTATGTCTCAAAAGCATCAATCGTACCTTTGGAAATGTAGACATATATTTTATAATTCAATTTAAGAGCTGTGGGGGTGAAACTCTCAAATAAGTATAAAGAAATATAGGATGTCACTTATCAGACATTTTCAAAATACACAATGCGGGGAAACAAAAAGATGCACTTTCTCCATTACTCTTTAGTCCTGACTTAGAGAGAATGTGATTAGTGTAATGCAAGATAGAGAAGGGAGTAGAGTTTTGGTACAGTGCATCTATCAGGACACGTATTGGATTTATCTTTGTTGGGCAATAGTAAGGAAGTTGTTGCAAGAAATGTAGTCATTTTATTAGAGGCTAGTAAAGAAATTGGTTTAGAAGTGAGCGCTGAAAAAGTATCTGATCATACACAGAACACAGTTCGGGGACTAAATTTAGGTATTACTTTGATCAACATATCATGTGACAGGTTTAATTATTTTAATTATTTAGGAACAGATTTAACTAGCAATAACGATATTAGATTGGAAATCAGGAAAATGATATATTTGAGGAATGCATGCTATTTTGGTTAGTAAGTTGTTGACATCTCACCTAGAGCTGTACAGGAATGTAAAATTCAGAATATACAAAACAATAATTTTACCGGTTGTTCTATAAGGTTGTGAAACGTGGTCTCTTACTTTACATGATGATAAAAAAAAGTATGGTGTTAGAAAACAAGGTGCTTAGGAATATATTTGGTCCAAAAATGGATAAGGCTACTGAGAAGTGGAGGAGGTTATATAATGACGAGTTACATACCATGTACTCATTATAAAGCATTGTTAGGATAATCAAGTTTCGTAAATTACGATGGGAAGACCTAGAAATAGAAGAGAGGATAGCACTAGAATGGTCCTGAAAAATATAGGATGTAATGAGGTGGACTGGATAGAACTAGTTCAATATATGGATAGGTGGCGTACTTTTGTAAGTGCGGCAATGAACTTTCGATATCCTAATATCATAAAGTATAAGTAAGCAAGCAATATAGGAACGGGTATTCAAGGGTAAGAGGGGGGGGGGGGGGGCAAACTCTCAGTTCTAACTTTAGAAATGTAAGCATATTAATAGTATAATTCAATCTAAGGAAGAGAAGAAGGGGGTGACAAAACTTTCAATCGTACCTTTAGCAATTTAGGCTCGTCGTTTTTTATAAAACTATGATATAAAACTGAAAACATGTCAAAAGCATAGGATACATTTTGACACCCTTGACATTTTTTTTTATAATCACCGCGTCTTACTAATTGTTCAGGTTAGACGCATATATGATAGTTGCTTTAATGGATTAGGAATGAGTAAGGGAGCATTTTAGCTGTAATATACCTGCATTTGCGTGGGAAACAATTTTACTAAAAAAAATAAAAACCCTCAGTAGACCAAACCGGTATTCAAACCCCGATCTCTCCGTCATCAGCAGGCCAGTCTAAGACGAGAGTGACGCTTCAGACCATTCGGCAACCGTTACACACATTAAAAATAGGTAATCTTAAAATTTTACCAATTGCTGGGGGTCCGGAGTTCAATCCTCGGCCCCAGCACAGATTTATCTGATTACCAAACCCTTCCTTCACCTCTGACAAGAAGTGTATTAATCACAACTTGTGAATGTGCTGAATGACAGGCCTCCACCGTGGTTCGGATCCCACGTTAAACTGTAGGTCCTCCATTTCATCTCACAATCACCCTACCATTATATATTAGAGTAAGTGCGTAAAACCCGAACGGGTAGTAAAACGCGGTGCTAATAATAGTAATAATAATAATAATAATAATAATAATAATAATAATAATAATAATAATTCTAGGTGAGTCACCTTTGTACGTGACCGCGCGAAGCAATCAATCCCATTGTTCCAGGATTCTCTCTCTAGCCGGTTGTTTTCCATTAACATTACCTGTCTTATTGATCGTCGAGACAGACGGAAGGGTCGGTCGGTATTCTTGCACTGCTGTCCCTCAAAAGGTGTGATCATAGGTATTTGACACGCACGGGTGGACGCCAATCTCGTTCCTGGAGGCAGATAATGGCCTGTGGAAGATGGAATTAGATTCGGACCGAGATCGATCTAGAGTTTTGATTATTTTGTTTTTGTTCGATCGACCGTCAAGAATTTATGAATTCGGACAATTTTCTTACCATATATTATATATATATCATATATATATTAGAGATGGAACGCATGAGTCCTTGATTCCTAGAATTCCATGGTATTCTAAAAATTCGAAATTCCTAAAAATAAAAAAAAAAAGTATCTCGAATACAATTTATGAGGACCTTGACTTGAAATAACAATTTTAAGCAATGTTAAAAGTAAATAAATAGTCTTGTGTAGTTGGAAGTGTAACAAGAACCACCCCCACCTCCCCTAAAGTATAAAATCATATTAACATAAAAATAATGTACTAAAAAACAGTTTTCGTTGTTGTTTATGACGTAATAGATATTACAAACAAAATATCATTTGTTATTGGCACGAAGCCTTAAGCCACTTTTTTTTTAATTCAATTTTAACTATATTTTTACTTTTAATTAAAATTGTTATATTTTTAAAGATTCGAGGATCAGAATTTGGATTCGAAATTCGAAAGAAAATTTAAGATTCGGAGTTGAGAAATATAGTATTCAAGCCTTCAATTTTATTTTTAATCAATAAAGATAATTAAAAATTGGTAATTAGGTATTTTTCATTGGTTTTTAACGCTAACTTTCGCTGATTATGATGATGTGAATCTATTAAGGGCGTTCATCATAACAGCAACTCAATTCCGACTCGCCTCTGCGTTTGTGTGGTTGCGCACGCGCGAAGTGTGAGAATAGAAGGGGGGAAAAAAACTTACGATATCCCATAAATTTGTGCAGTACATTTGTATTTCAATAATTACTCAACATTTTCCGTGATGACGATGGGGGGAAAAGCAACAAAGTTTCTGGATAATAACTCATTATGTCTCTATTATGACAAATGAAGATTTGTGCACAGTGCTTAACTGTGAAGACATTCCAAAATGGTTAATGGAGTTTTTATCCAAATATAATTTAATATTTCAACTATGTTGAATACTAGGAACTTCTATTAATTCCTTTATCTTCTTTAATGTTCAATCATAAATGTTCCACATGCAATAGTTTTCGTGTAAATTTACTATTTCTATTCGACTGTATCACAGAGTTTATGGGCATGTGATGCACTCTCTTAATTTAAGTTACTTAAAAAATCGGGACAAAATCGGTCAGGGACATAAATCTTATTCCAAAGACGACAGAGGATCGGCAATTAATAAATCAGGATCCACCGGTCGATCTCGTGGCAATTTCCGGTCGATCACTTAAGAAAACTACGTCACTATATCGTCCTTAAAAGTCGATCTTTTTGAATCTTTGAAACTCGCAAATATATAAAGTACTTTTTATTATTATTTAGCATCGCGTCTTACTAACCGTTCGGGTTATACGCTCTAAGTACTAATTACGTTAATGGATTTAGTAATTGTGAAGGTTGAATTAGAGGAAGTGAACCCGCATTTACGTGGAGGGAGAGTGGAAAACCATTTAGGAAAAACCACCTCCAGTTAACCTGACCGAGATTAGAACCTTGATCTCCCCGTCCTCACCAGTCGAGCTCAACACGACTAGCGCGTTAGTCAACTACGCCACCGAGGTGGGTTTATAAAGAACTTTAAAATATTATTTGAATTTGACCAAATTTACTGGGATTTAACACCGTGTTTGTGTACCCGCATATATATATATATATATATATATATATAATATATATATATATATATCCCGTGTATAAGAAGTATACCCACACTTACGTGGAAGGAGATTGGAAAATCACTTTGGAAAGAAACACCACAGTTCACCTAACTAAGATTCGAACCTTGATCTCCCTGTCATCGGCAATCTAGCCTACTGCAAGAGTAGCGCGTTAGACCACGTGGCCATCTAAGTGGTCGGATAAGTTATTAGAAAATTAAATATTTAAGTATTAAAATATAAATGTTATTTATTCCATTTTTTTTTCTAAATGTGTAAGGACATAAGTATTTGAGAAAATATTGAATTTAAGGAATAAATATAAATAGATATAGATTAAAAAAGAAAAAGTAGAGTGTAGAGACGATGGATGATCATGGGAGCTTTGGATAAGTTAATTAGTCGATTGAGGCCTAATAAAGGTCGTCAACCCACTGCTCTACGCCAATCTACGCTCGTGGCAAAACTTTATTTTGGACGGGGATACAACTAGACGAAATAGGTGCCAAGCCGTGTAAAACGAACATGTTTCCTGAAATAACGAGAAAAAAAAACAACACATCGACCATCACTGTAAAAAGTAAATTCCTTCTCGCAGACAACCAACCGCACGTACCATACAATGTACTCTTGTTGTTAAAAAGGTTGTTGTTTTTTTCCCGCGGAGCTACTCTCTTTACAACAGAAAAAGATTGTTCGTGTATAGCAAGCAATCTCGTCTGTGACGTTGCAAGAACAAAGTACAGTCCAACGTTCATAGGAAGATCTTTATCTAATAATCTTTAGCACCGTGTCTTACTACCCGGTCGGGTTATACGCTTTAAGTACTAATTACTTTAATGGATTTAGGAATTGGGAAGGTTGAATTAGAGGAAGTGAACCCGCATTTTCGTGGGGGGAGAGTGGAAAACCATTTAGGAAAAACCACCCCCAGTTCACAGTTCACCCGACCGAGATTCGAACCTCGATCTCCCCGTCCTCGGCAGTCGAGCTCAATACACCAAGCGCTTTAACCAACCACGCCACCAAGGCGGGTATCTTTATCTAACAGCTAGTAAAAACAAAAAGTTACTAGATCTACTTTAACGTGTTCATACGTCAAGTAATGTGACCTGCAGCTGTCACTTTTGATAGATATGATCATATAAAATAACACTAATAATATAATAAAATGTTATCAATGTTGACTGTAATAAAACATGTCTACATTTTCTGAAAGTTTTTTCTTAACACAATCTTACTATAATTTCCAACATCACCGTTTTTTTTCCCCCTGATAGATATAATGATGTCCCGTAAGAATATTTGTTCAGACAAGATCAAATTATAGATAATGATTATCTTGTGGATGATGAAAAAGTTACAACACGCTTGTAAATAACTCTGGAAAAAGTTTCGTGATAGTACAGAATAAACATATTAAAAAAAATGTATAGTAGCCAACTTGTGTAGTGGTTTTTTACCCACTCTCTCGAAGTGAATGTTGAAGCAATTTATTAAAATGTCACCTTCCTCACCTTGTTTCCTAAGGTTTAACATTTATTATTATTAGCACCGTGTCTTACTACCCGTTCGTGCTGTACACCTATGTACTAATTACTCTAATATGTTAGAGATGAGGAAGTTTGAATTTAGACAAAGCGTATCCACATGTTTGTGGAGGGAGAGTGTAAAAACATTTAGGGAAAACTACCTTTATTACACCATATGTCTTAAACCATGCATCCACCGAAACAGTTCTTTTTTTAAAACCAATTGAATCTTTGACTATATATATAGGATTACTCAGATCTACAGGTAAACAATTCAAATGGCGGCTCTACGAGACGTCAAAGTAGGCCCTGTGTACACCTGAGAGATAGGCAACACATTCTACACGCCACGCAAACCAACACACGCATCCCCCCACCCCTTCCTCTCTTGAGATACACACGATTGTGCCAACGTAGCAAAGTGGCGGGCGTTACATTGTTGTCTGTCAACATGGAGGTAAGTTTCATGAATTGGCAGACATTCATTGTTATGTGCTGAAGATTGATGAGTTTCTTACGTCCCTCCCCCCCAACCCCTCCCCCCCACCCACTACACAACCTCCCAGGTACATACAGCGCCAACTTTTGACGTCTCGTAGCGACCGCCATTTGGCGTCACCAATCCAAGGTTCATCACGTGGAAATATTTGCCTTGTCACCCCGTACAACAAGTATATTTTTTTTACCTGGAGATCTTAATAACCTTGTGTAAAACATAAGTTGTTAGTGAGTTTGTATTAAATTAGAGATCTTTTTAATAACCGAATCCTCAACTCTTAAAGGATATTAAAGATTTGAATTTTTATTTTACAAAAAATTGTTATAAGTTAAAACTGACCGGTCTATCAGTTTATCACTTAAGGAGTGTTGGAGGAGAACATGACCCGCTTTTGTGACCACATAGTGTTAGGCGCTACCCTCGCAGTAGACTAGACTGCCGATTACGGGGGGTTACGAGGTTCGAATCTCGGTCAGGTGTACTGAGGGTGGTTTTTTCCAAATTGTTTTCCACTCTCTCTCCATGTAAATTCGGGTATACTTCATCTAAATATAACCTTCCTAATCCCTAAAACCATTAGCGTAATTAGTACTTAAGAGTATAACCAGAACGGGTAGTAAGACGTGGTGTTAAAAAATTATTTACATCAACGTAAGAATTGATATCAAAATCCAAATGTAAAAACATACTAGCAATTTGGAAACGTAAATATTTGTTGCTTATCATGTTTTTAAAGATTAAAATTCAATTTTTGATATTTGAAGCTAAAATTAAGATTCCTATTTGAGATTAAAAATTCGAAAAACAAAATGGGGTAGATTCGAAGAAGCTATAGTCAGATTATTCAGTCGGATAAGACGATATTTTTGTTTTGTTTTCAGGGTTAAAATGAACACGTTGATCGCCCTTGCGATATTGGCAAGTGTTGCCAACTGCTTGGCATTTGGAGGCGATGACAGGTACATCAAGAAGTACGCCATGATGAAGGTGAGAACATTTGATCTTTTTTTTTAAATATATTTTCAAAAAATCTGAAAACGTTTAAATTCATCCTAAACAAGTAGTTTTTTTTAATGGAGGTGAAAGCTATTGCATATTAGACCTTCGATTCTAGAAATTAGATTCAAATTCCAGTTGGGTTTGATCAAAATGTTATTTTATTAACTAATTATGGTGGTGACCTGGTGGTCTAGGGGTAAGGTGTCTGACTTCTGTGTTAGGAGTCCGGGGTTCAATCTTCTGTCCCGGCACAGATTTATCTGATTGCCAAACCCTTCCTTCACCTCTGTCAAGACGTGTATTAATCACAACTTAGGAATTTGGGGAATGCAGGCCTCCACCTGGTTCGGATCCCACGTTAAGCTGTAGGTTCTCCATTTCATCTCACAATCACCCTACCATTACAATATTCTCAATGGTTCTTCCCAAGACAATCCAACCAAACTAAAACAGATTTCTCTCTTAAAAGGGGGCAACTAATTAAGATGGGCGGTTAGAGAAAGATACATTTTTTCGTAATAATTACAACAACAAAGTTACAACAACATATTTCGTTAAGTATATCTTTTGATATGAATGTATCATAATCTCATTTCATCTCAATTTCTGTAGTTACTAACTAATCTACTAACCATAACAGCTGTATACAAGAAATGAAGGATTGACGAAGAAAGAGGGGAAGTGTGGGGGGGAAAGGAGTGGGGGGAACGGGATCAGTTTTTCTCAAGGAAGTAAACTCTGTTTCGTACATTGTGTATATATAATTATTAATTTCGATCTTAGTTTGACCATATACAGTACAGTCCAATCTTCATCGCAGGGTCACGTTAGTTCATTGCCCTTTGTGTATACTCTCTCTAAAAAAAATATAGACCATCTAGAAACTCGTAGAAACGGAGGGGTCAGAAAGGAGTTGGTGAACTTTTTTCATTAATTGTAAGGGTAAGTCAAACGTTTTAAAGTCCCCCCCCCTTTTTTTAAAAAACTATTATGGACTTTTTTGAAACCTATAATGGGGTATAGATTTAAAAAAAATTATACATAGTGAGAAAATAATATCTTTTTAAATTCTATAAAGAGTTTTCTTAATAATATATTACTATATACTATTTATTCAATAATTTAATAAAATTATAAATTACTTGAAATTGGTTGTAATACAAAGAATTGAATTCAAATCTGCCACAAATTAATTCGTAATAAAACTAAATATGAAAATTTAATTTCGTCTGATTAAGCGCCCACTTAAGGATCACACACGGTAATTATTAAAACGAAAGAAAAGAAGAATTATTACATTTGCTTTGTAAAATTATTTTTATACTTTTACCCGCAAAAGTAACCATTGCATGGCTACCCCGGCAACGTCTTTTTTTTTTTCTTCAAACATACAGAAAAATATCTCTTCATTTTATTTCTTCCAACCCTTCTTTTAATAAATAAATAAAAAGTTGGTCAAAAATGTAATATTCCAGCTTCCAGGTGCATATGTTTGTGCAAAGGGGCTATTAATTTTAAAAATTTTAGCCCTATGATTGCGATAGATATCTCACAAAGCTCATAACAGACAAACAAACAACCACTACATTTTATTAACATAGATATAGACCACGTCTACAACATCTACAATATATTTTGATTGGTACTCACATAGCAAATCTTTGAAAATGGGATGCCTCTAGAAGCTATTTGGAGTGCAACGGCCCTATTTGCCCCCTTCTGGGTGCACCACCCTTATTTTTCCTCGCGTTGATAAAGTTGTGCTAAGAGGGCACCTCTTAATCTGTTCAGAGATCAACTACCGTTGCCAAACATAGCCCGTTTCATTAATAAAGTGAGATGACGATAATTAGTGGTCAAGACGACCACCGTATGACGTAACAAGTTATAGTAACGCTAAACAAAGAACTAGTATTGAGAATCTCGTTCAGTATGGCCCCTTCATATTTATAAACAATAATTAGTTTATTCTACTACATTTTCTGAAGGTCAGATCAGGTTTTAGATAACAGAATTGTATCATTTAACTTGATATTACGTCCTCAAATATTCTAAGATATCTAGGAGTGTGTGAAGCTTTGAATATTTCGACGTCGTTTCGAGTCAGCTTCGATTACGATTCGAAAATTACGAAGCTTCTCCGATAAAAATATTTATTATTATTATTATTATTATTATTATTATTATTATTATTATATTATTATTAGCACCGCGTCTTACTACCCGTTCAGGTTGTACACACTTACGCTAACGTGTGATGGTAGTGATTGTGTGATGAAATGGAGGACCTACAGCTTAACGTGGGATCTGAACCACGGTGGAGGCCTGGCATTCCACACACTCACAAGATGTCTTGTCAGAGGTGAAGGAAGGGTTTGGTAATCAGATAAATCTGTGCCAGGACCGACGATTGAACCGTGGAACCCCCAACACAGAGGTCCGACACCTTACCCCTAGACCCCCAGGTCACCCGATAAAAATATTTAAAGTTAAAATAAAAATGTACGACTATATTCAATTCATGTCATTTTGTGATGTTGGGTACACTCCTTTACCTTGAAAGGTAACGAACGAGCTTACTTCACGTGGTTCCACTATGAGGTAGTTTTTTTAGATAGAGTAATAGTGTAATAAGTCAAGGTAATACCTACCTTTAAGGATAAGCAAAGTGCACATAACAAATTAATGTTGACATGACAAAAATAAATAATTAAATTACACATAGTGATGATAACTTAATTGATAAGCTTAGGATGAAGTTTGTGCACCATGTTTTCAATATATTATTTATTTAGCACCGCGTCTTACTACCCATTTGGGCTATACGCTTAAGTACTAATTACACTAATGGATAGTGAAGGTTGAATTTTAGAGGAAGTGAACCCGCATTTGCGTGAAGGTAGAGTGGAAAACCATTTATGGAAAACCACCCCAGTTTACCTAACCGAGATTCGAACCTCGATCTCCCCGTCCTCGACAGTCTAGCTTGACACGACTAGCGCGTTAGAAAACTACGCCACTGAGGCGGGTCGATTTGCAATACAACATTTTGTAAATTTTATTTGATACCTGGTGACCTGGTGGTCTAGGGGTAAGGTGTCAGACTTCTGTGCTGGTGGCCGGGGTTCAATCCTCGTTACCGGCACAGATTTATCTGATTACCAAACCCTTCCTTCACCTCTGACAAGACATCTTGTGAATGTGGGGAATGCCAGGCCTCCACCGTGGTTCGGATTCCACGTTAAACTGTAGGTCCTCCATTTCATCTCACAACCAACCTACCATTACACATTAGCGTAAGTGCGTATAACCCGAACGGGTAGTAAGACGTGGTGCTAATAATATTTGATACCTAAAGTTATATAATGGATTGACTATTCAGACTATTATAGTCGTTAAGTACAGTTATATCCGCATCTAAATATAGTATTCTTTAAATTAAGAAATTACACCTAAACACGGGAATCAAACCCGAGATCCTTGGTTTAGTACGCCAATGCTCTAACCACTGAGCTATCCAAGAGCCATCCTGTTCCCATATTTTAAGGTAGGGTTTGACGTGCTGAAATTGTCAGCTACATGATCGCTCATAAGTATCTGACGATTTACACGCGTCCATCACAGAATCTGCCTTAAAATATGAGTGGGTACAGGCCTTCTCCTGGATAGTTCAGTGGTCAGAATATTGGTGTACTTAAACAAAGGTCCTGAGTTTGATTCCGTACCCAGCTGTCAATTTTTTAATCTAAAAGAATATAAAGTTACGTAATTATTCAAAAAATATATATATTGTTCCAACATTAAACTTTTTTTTTTTTTAATTCGAACAGCTATTCTACTTTGTATGTATTTCATTTTACTCTATTTGACTCCATTTCAATTTGAAAAAGTGGACTTCACACACCTCTAAAGATAACTAATAAAAAGTGGTAAATACAAATTGAGGTAAAAAATTCATGAATGATTTATTTAAAAATAAATATCCTGACATTCCTTTAATTTTTTGTAATATTATTTATAATAGTAAATAAGAAATAATATGAACAGAACCAAAACATTGAGAATATTATTTTTATCTTAATGCATATTCAAACATTGACGTGACGACTTAGACCATTCGATCACTGAAGAGGTTTTTACTTAGTTGTACGCTATTTTATAAACGTATGTATGTTAACTAATGTCTCATGTGAAACCTTGTATTTGAGTCATTACAAATACATGTTGAAAAGTTCAAATTAACAAACTTTGATAAATAACTTACAAAGGAAAGGTCGGGAAATAATATCTGCTTAGAGATAAGACGCCCCTAGCTTAGTTGCTATTAGCAATCTTCATCTCACAAATGTATCTATAGTTGCGTTCATGATATCCTTAGGCTGAAAGGCTGTGGCCACGTAACTTAATTACTCTTCATTCATACCTTCTAAGATTATCGCTTTTGAACAAAGTGAAGAAAGAATAAATGTTTAGTTCAAATATATATATATATATATATATTTTTTTAAATTATATTGAAGGTTTAAAAATGGATTTTGGAAATTATTAAAAATTTATTTAAATTATATATTCATCTCAAAAGAAACACAATTTTTTAAATTTATAATATTTTTTTATATAAAAAATACAAATAAAAATTATTTTTCAATCGATCTTACCAAATTTGGCACGACTTTAGTAAGCACTAAAATAAAAATTTGCTACTGTTGAAAATACCTAAACCATCACACACACAAATATATTTGTACATTCTACATTTATCAACCAATATGGACAACATTTGATTAATGTGTAAGGGTTCTACAAAGGGGAATGTTTAAAAACATACAAAGACACAATTCAACCGAATTAACAACTCAAACAATTTGATAATTTATTATTATCTAAGGCCACCCAAACCTCAATGTACTCAAACCCCCCTCCGCACCCCCCCCCCCCCCACAAATTAATTTGTATGGGTGCTGCTACAAAGGGGAATGTTTAAAAACATATATAATAATAATACTTAGCACCGCGTCTTACTACCCGTTCGGGTTATACGCTTTAAGTACTAATTACTCTAATGTATTAGGAATTGGGAAGGTTGAATTAGAGAAGTGAACCCGCATTTGCGTGGAGGGAGAGTGGAAAACCATTTAGGAAAAACCCTCCCAGTTCACCCGACCGAGATTCGAACCTCGATCTCCCCGTCCTCAGCAGTCGGGCTAAGCACAACAAGCGCGTTAGCCAACTACGCCACAGAGGCGGGTTTAAAAACATACAAAGACACCATTCAACCGAATTAACAACTCAAACAATTTGATAATTATTATTATCTAAGGCCACAAACCAAAGCCTCAACCCTCAAATTCCCTCTGTGTTCCTCCTGTCCACTCAAGCATCGCAAATAATTGTATGGGTGCTACTACAAAGGGGAATGTTTAAAAACATACAAAGACACAATTCAACCGAATTAACAACTCAAACAATTTGATAATCTATTATTGTCTAAGGCCACATAAACCTCAATGCCCTCAACCCCCCCCCCCCCCAAATTGCTAATTTTAGGTACATAACTTGTGTTAGGTGTACGAGAGCTGCCTGGGTCCGGACGTCGTGAAAGAGGTGCGCAAAGAGATGAAGACAGCGTGCGCCAAATGTTCGGGGGTGTCTCCCGCCGACCCTGATCAAGAGGGGGTCCCCCAGGAACCGGGGAGCACCTTCGTCCCTCCCGCCGATACGCCGACACCAGCCAAAAAACCGGGCAAACCTCCCGGAACGATCAACGTGGCGCAAGCGGCCTTCGACCCCGTCAAACTGCAGCAGGCAATATTGGGATTCCGGGCACAGGTAGGAATGGGTACAAAGTAGATAATTATATTGTCAGACAAAAAAAACTTACAGGCATTTTTTTTATTTAAAAAAAAATTAAAAAATATTTTTATGCTACCAAAATTACCCACTTCGGTGGCCGCTTGGTCTAATATTCTACACTTGTGTTAGACTAGCCTGCCGATGATGGGGATATCGAGGTTCGAATATAGGTCGGGTGAACTGAGTTTTTTTCTTTCAAAAATTGTTTTCCACTCTCTTTCTCCATGCAAATTTGGGTACACTTCATTTAAATATAATCTTTCCAACCCCTAAAACCAGTAGCAAAATCAGTACATAAATGTATAACCCGAAATGTTAGTAAGACGCGATGCTAAAAAGAATTAATTTAAATATTTTCCCCGGATATTCCAAATATTTCATTGTTCTCCAAACTTTAGGCAATCACTTACCTCTTCGGTGGTAATGGCCTGGTCAACGTCCCCTCTCCAGTTCTCTATAAAATAAATATTACAATGTACCACACATACTTTCTCACTCCTTTGCCAAAAAAATGGAAATATTTACTTAAAACTTGCAATGTATGTGAAATGAAATAAAATAACAATACACTGTTATAGAAAAATGTTGGAGAGAAAAAAAAAATCTGTTCACCAAAGAACATACAAATCAATTTCCCAGACCTCAATTTAAAATATATAAATTTGCCACTACCTCAGAAAATATTGGTTTTATAAAAATATATTTCAAGCAGGCCCTATGAGAGTGGGATGTAGGGGTTCATCTTACCCGGACCCAGGAGTCTAAAAGGGGCTGGGAATTTCCTGGGACCTTAGAAAATGCTTGTATTTACTGAAGACTAGATCTACATTTCCACTATTAGTACTATTATTAGGATAGGTATAATATTTTATGTTTTTTACTTTTTTTTATATATATGAAAGTATATAAGTATATATATATAATTTTTTGTCTTATTTATTTTCTTTTCTTTCCCGATAGAATTAATTTATTTTAGACAGGATTAATGGAAAATGGAAGGGGCTCGAAAAACCTTGTAACCCCCGATAAAATTCCTCTCCGAGGCCCTGATTTCAAGTAAATGTTTTTTAACGGTCCTACAACTTTTCAATAATAAGTTATTTCGTATCTCAAATAGTTGCGGAAATATTATCAGAATTGGAAATGTCTAAGTATGTAATGTGGGGAATGCCAGGCCTCCACCGTGGTTCGGATTCCACGTTAAACTGTAGGTCCTCCATTTCATCTCACAATCACCCTACCATTACACATTAGCGTAAGTGCGTATAACCCGAACGGGTAGTAAGACGCGGTGTTAATAATAATAATAATAATAATCATAAGTATGTAAAGTAACCTCAAAGTCATTTTTTTAATGGGAAATTAGGGCTTGCCATTTTGTTTGTAATGTTAAAACAATGTCTGGAAATAATATTTTTTAATCAAAATAGTTGGAGCAGATTTCGAGAAAATTGATTTTATCGCCTTTTGCCCTTTAGTTAATTAGCTTTAGTGACACTTCGTGTAGCTTACCACTGGGGCACGCGTACCACATTTTGATTAACACCGACTAATACGGCTACGGTGCTAAGAAGTATATTTGTTACAAGAACAGATTTTTGAGATACAAATAATAATCTAAGTTTGAAAATGATTCACTTGCGAACTATTTTTAACACCACATCTCACTACCCATTTGGGCTATACGCATATGTACTTATCACGTATAGAAACAAGAAAGGCTCGATTTGAAGGCATTGTGCCCATATTTGCGTGACAGGAGCGTGGAAAACCTTTTTGGTAAAACCATCCGACAGTGATGATAACTCTGCTCTTCCCGTCATTGCCAAAGTAACGTCTTAGACTATTCGATCACTGAAATGGGTACGCTTGCTAATGAAGTATCAAAAATATAATGACTTGTTTTCTAGCAACCCTACTCCCAGAGTCAACATTACGGTGGCCAGCACTTGGTGGCCAGCACTTGGTGGCCAGCACTCTGGTGGCCAGCACTTGGGTGGCCAGCACTCTGGTGGCCAGCACTTGGTGGCCAGCACTTGGGTAGCCAGCCGTTGGGTGGCCAGCACTTGGGTGGCCAGCACTTTGGTGACCAGCACTTGGGTGGCCAGCACTTGGGTGGCCAGCAGTTGGGAGGCCAGCAGCCCCTCTACCGACCGTTCCAGCAGCAGAACAGCGTATCCCAGGGCGGTTACTACCCTCAGCAGTTCCCCGAACCCCTGTACTATCCTACCGGCAACTCTCTGTACAACCCCCAGGCATACCCGGTGCCCTTTAACCCTTTCTATCAGGGTCAACAGCCCTTTTACCCTCAGGGACCAGCATATTTCGGACAGCGGTCATCGGTGAGTTGATAGATCCAAAGTACTCTCTTAGAGCAGCACAAATTAATACGCGACAGAAACTAAGAGAGTGTATAACGTTACTGGGTGGAGCTGTCTGGCAGTAGAACAAATAGGCGAGCAGGAGAATACAAATTGCAATACAACTTATGTTGTAACCCCCCTATTTGAGTACATACATACCTCCATACATACATACATACATACATACATACATACATACATACATACATAATACATACATACATACATACAAATTACATACATACATACATACATACATACATACATACATACAACATACAAAACATAATACATACATACATACATCATACTCATACATACATACATACATCATACATACATACATACATACATACATACATACATACATACATACATACATACATACATACATACATACATACATACATACATACATACATACATACATACATACATACATACATACATACATACATACATACATACATACATACATACATACATACATACATACATACATACATACATACATACATACATACATACATACATACATACATACATACATACAACATACATACATACATACATACATACATACATACATACATACATAACGACGTCGTTTCCTTACGAGGTAGGCAAGAAACTGTGCATATAGCTCAATAAACTACTCCGTACTTAATCCATCCTTACTAACTTTCTCCACACTTCCTTATCCTTGCAGACTCCCTCCGCTCAACAACATCCATACATAGAGTGATACATGCTCTTTTATTATTAAAACTATTAATGTTTTTCTTTTCCACACATTCATCTTATTTAGCCACGTCTAACATGGCCTACCCCCTCCTTTTGATATACACACTCTACCTTCATATATTTGTTTCGCCACTCGATCCACGCTCATCTCTCTCAACATGCCCAAACCAACGTAAGATCCATTCACAAAGAACCATTCTTCTCTTTTATATCGGCTACCTTTAATTTCACGCCATTTACCTCTTAGAGAACCTAAATGTGTGGATTTTTGGACTTTTCAGAGTGGAAAATGTCGACTTCCAAACTATGTAGATCTATAGAGTCATAGAAAATAGTCTTTTGTTCATCCCAGTATACAACAAACTCGTGTACCATTCAAAGGGTTTTTATCAATACTTCCACCACCTTAGCTCAGTCGGTAACGTGTCCTCCCATTGGGATAGGGGTCCCGGTTCAATTCCCGGCATGAGCGAGAAACAATTAATTGGTAGGTTTCCCCTTTCATACTGATGAATTAGCGGTCAGGGGCTGGATGTTGTGTATATTCTAGATTTAAGTTATTTTATAAGTCGTGTGTTGATATAATCAGTCGGTTCAGAAAAAGTAAATACGTGAAGGTGGGATGGAAAGGGATGGGAGAAATGGCCAGTGTTTTTTGCAATTTTTATGGCAACTTTTTTTTGGGCCAAAATAGATAAAATATTGCTCCAGTACAAACGTAAAGTTTAATTTTCTTCACACGGTGACTTCAAAATTTCTTGAATATTTCTTGAGGGTGTCCTGGAATATAATGATAACTTTTTCCTCTTCATTTAAAAAGTATCTCATCTAATTCCTCTATGCTCATGACAGAAATTCAACAACTGTTGATATCACCGTGTGAAGAAAATTAAACTCTCATGTTTCTTCTAGAGCAATGTTTTATTTATTTTGACAAAAAAAAATTTTGACATAAAAACTGCGAAAATACTAGCCTTTTTTCGCGTCCCCTTCCACCACACCTTAAATACCACCAATAATAATAATATTATTATTATTATTATTATTATTAGTAGTAGTACCGTGTCTTACTACCCGTTCGGGTTATACGCACTTACGCTAATGTGTAATGGTAGGGTGATTGTGAGATGAAATGGAGGACCTACAGTTTAACGTGAAATCCGAACCACTGTGGGGGCCTGGCATTCCACACATTCACAAGATGTCTTGTCAGAGGTGAAGGAAGGGTTTGGTAATTAGATAAATCTGTAACGGGACCGAGGATTGAACCCCGGCCGCCAGCACAGAAGTCTGACACCTTACCCCTAGACCACCAGGTCACCAATAATAATATTAATAGCAATGATAGATATTACCAATACTTTAAATAGTACTATTAATTTAGCAACATTTTATCAAATTCATTCTCTAAAATAAAAAATACCTCCTATGAGAATTGGACAACACGTTGAAAGTTTTGCACCAGCATTCGCTCAGAGATAGAGGTGGAAACCATCAAATGTAAATACAATCCTTGCCGCACCTTGTCGGGGTGTTGGCACCACGAAGAGTCCTACGTGCCCGGTCTGTTGGAGAGGTAATGGACATGTTTGATTGTTGCAGCGTGACCTTGACTTGAGAGGTCAACTGGAGACTTTGACCTCGCGTATTGGAGGGAAGATTAGGAACGTGACGTGCGTGATGCAGGAGCTGGGATACGTGAGTATTCTTCTATATGATGGCAAGGATGTTTAGAGAGTCGGGACAGTAGCTAGCGGAACTACATTGGGACAGTAGCGAGCGGAACTACCTCGGGATAGTAGCTGGCAGAACTACTTTGGGACATCAGCTAGCGGAACTACCTCGGGACAGTAGCTAGTGGAACTACTTTGGAACAATAGTTAGTGGAATTACTTTGGGACACTAAATATTGGAACTACTTCAAGACAGTAACTACTTTCCACCTAAAAGTAGTAGATATTTACCACTAAAACAGCCCCAAATACTTATATATTATAATCTATTTTATGGCTCAATATATTAGTATTCCTATAGTTTCTTTAAATAATTTTTTTTTGTGTTAAATGTTTTCATCATGTAAATATATTTTATCGAATAATAATAAATAATAATAATGTATATTTTAGCTCCCATTAGTTTGTTAGTGTTCTTTCCCTTCAATACATCCTATCACCTTGTGCTAGTTCTATCAAGCCCACCTGATTAGACCCTATCTCTCTCTCTCTCTCTCTCTCTCTCAGGTCTATTATAATTTAATGCTCCCATCTGGGTCTAGGGCTTCCCAATGGTCTCTTCCCATTGGGTTTGCGAGTCAAATACCCTGAACAAGGTTCTAGAATCTTCCATTCGCGCTGCATGTCCTTCCCACCGTAATCTACGAGATTTTATTATCCTAATAATGTCTTGAGATGAGTACAGGGTATCATTATGTAACCTCCTCCACTCCCCGATAGACTCATCCCTCTTTGGACAAAACTTTGTCTTCGAACATCTTCAATTTCTTTCCGCCATGTAAGGTAAGAAGAGACCAAACTAAACAATATTTTAAATTGTACCCAGCTGGATGAGAACCTGGAACCCAACTTTGCCAAGATCCACGAGAGGATTGGAAGGTTGCCAGTGACTCTGGAGCTCAAGAGAGACATGGCCGACGGGGTGGAGTTCTGCAAACAGTTCTCGGTGAGTTTATATATTGTCGTTAGAAATTATTGTTGAAATACCACACAACTGACACATAACAACACACTTGGGAACTATACCAGTCCTTTACTAAGGTCATCCAGTGAAAATATTAGGGGCTTTTATTTTTTAGAGAAGAGGCACTTGGATTCTAGATAGCTCGAAACACTCAAATCATATTTTTTTAGCACCCCGTCTTACTACCCATTCGGGTTACACGCACTTACGATAATGTGTAATGGTAGGGTGATTGTGAGATGAAATGAAGGACCTACAGTTTAACGTGTGATCCGAACCACGGTGGAGGCCTGGCATTCCACACATTCACAAGTTGTGATTAATACACGTCTTGTCAGAGGTGAAGGAAGGGTTTGGTAATCAGATAAATCTGTGCCGGGACCGAGGATTGAACCCTGGACCCCCAACACAGAAGTCTGACACCTTACCACTAGACCGCTAGGTCACCTTTATTTAATAATTATGCTAATGAGTTAGGGATAATGAAGGGAAGGTTATATTTAAACGAAATGTACCCGCATTTATGTGGAGGGTGATTGGATTTTTTTTTTTAAACTCACTACAGTTAACCGAGATACGAACCTCCATCTCCCAGTTATCGGTAGTCTAGTCAATTGCGAAGTAGCGCGTTAGACCACGCGGCCACCGAAGCGGGTGTCTGGGTAATTGATTGAACAGATAGGTTACTTTTTTCCATTTTTTTCTGAACAATATGTATTATTTAGTTTACGTATCTTACAAGTTTTGAGTAACTATTTACATTTTTTTGGGCAAACAATTGAGAACTTCTGTTTGGTGCAGTATACCATATATTTCAATTAGTAGGGTTTATATCTAGGCCTATATAAATATTTTAATTTTGTTGTAACTTTTTTAAGTCTTACTAGCTAACTAAGACTTTTTGTTTCAGTCTAAATTCAACCTATAATATTAGCATTAATAAATATGAAGATATGTTGATTCACTCTTGTTTATTTAATCGAAATCAAGGATCTTAAATAAAGAGATTTGAACGTTTGAACGTAAAAAATAATTACTTGGTGATGTTTACAGTAACGTTTCAACTGTGCGAAAAAGGCCAAAGATACCGTTAATTACTTCTGTCAGCTTAAGCAATACATACATTATATTAAAAGTCTATCAAAATATGTTCATGCTCTAAAGGTCAAATAGATATCATAAATCATACAAAAATATAAGCTTCTAAAAGTGTCAGAGATAAGACCGCAAAATATCATTTAGAAATCCAAATACTATAACTAGCTTCTAAAAGTGTCTAGAGATAAGACCAAAGATATCATAAATCATACTATAGCTTCTAAAAGTGTCACTGATAGTGACAGTAAAAGCTAGGTGGAAACCAAGCACGGCAGGGTTCGATCTCCCGTGAGGGTAACACGAGTCATTGTTTTGTTCTGTATCTTCCAGCAATGTGTTCCCGACATCCGGAAGGACAAGATGCCACTCTCCAGGGAACTAGTCCGTCCCATGTTCTTCTTCAGATGCTACAAGGTGAGAAAACTACACCTGAATCTTCTTACGAATGGACAATCATGACAGCTATAAAGCGTTACCAAATCTACTTTTACGTATTCGTACATCAAGTTATTTATATGAATCTGTCACATTTGATAGATTTTTTTATCACACGTATTACTACCTGTTCGGGTTGTATATGTATTAATTATGAAAATGAGTTAGAGATTAGGGCTGTTATAGTTATAAAACGTGTACCCTCATTTGCTTGTAGGGAGAGTGAAAAACCATTTTGTAAAAGAAACACCCTCAGTAGTTTCCAACCGGGATTCGAACTCTGATTTTCCCGTTATCAGTAGGTCAATCTGACACGAGGGTGACGCCTTAGACCATTCGGCACTGAAGCTTCTAATAACACTAATAAAATAATAAAATGTTATTCAAGAGCACCCTTGACACACAACTGTTGATATCACTATATGAAGAAAACTAGACTATGTTTCATATGGAGTAATACCGGCCCCGTGATGTAGTGGTCAGCGCATTTGGCTACCAACCTAGTGGTCCCGGGTTCGATTCCCGACTGGTGCACTGAGTATTTGTTCCCGAAAGGAGAATCACCCTAACAGTCGCCAGGGTTTGGTTAGTTAGGTTTAAGTGTTTCCACTGGTTCCACACCTTAATACTAATCACCCTCATCTCATCGGGACATGGAAAGAGTCTCCACGGAAAGGAAGTACGATTAGTACATTCGGGTGTCCCCCTGGATAATGCTACATTAGTACTGGATAATATTAACGCTACTGTGCTACGAATTATGTAGCTCAGACGCGAAATATATATACTGGATCAATAATTTACTTGATTTGAGTAGAAATTTGTTTTCTGTAAAAACACTACCTTAACTCGCGTCCTCTACATCGACACCTTAACTATTGGTTCCTAACTATTCAAATATTTCCGACAAAATGTACCTCCTAAAAGGATGTGTATTGCAAACTGACCCTGACACACCACCCTTGACCTCTGTTCTGTTACAGCACAAGAAACTCGAGGCGTGCATCATGAAGGACGTTAGAGAGCGGTACTCACAGTCCGAGGATTTGAGCGACGAGGACGCGATGGGAGGAGGGGAACTGAGGTCCTTATCCTGGGACGACGCCAAAGAAAACGCCGACAGCGAGGACATGGCCACAGCGATGTACGAGTTCCTGTACGGTGGGGATAACATGGAGTTCGAGACGCTCATGTGATGCCCCTAGCTCCTTCACCCTAACCCTCCCCCGCTTCCCCCCACCACACTCTCTGAACAACTCTCATGATCGCTGTCGTTAGAGGAATTGCTCAGTTGATTCAGTACAGGGGCGGATGGAACCTAATTTGCTTAGGAGGGAGGAGGGGCTAGGTTTTTTTTAGAAAATTGCCTTCCCCCTCCTCCTCTCCGATAAATGTTTGTAAATTGGATGTTCCTAAAATTCCTCCTCAGTCAATTCTAAAAAAAAAAAACTTTATAAGCTATTTGAAGTAATCTTCCCCAATTTTTATATTTTTTAAATTTGATGTTTCTAAAAGCTATTTGGAGTATTCCACCATCAGCAAATGTTTGAAATTGAATATCCCTAGAATCTATTTGAAGTGGTATTCTCCGGTAAATTTTTGAAAATTTAATGCAGCTAGAAGTAATTTGGAGTTTGATTTAAGGTCATATTTCATCTTATTATTCGATAGTAATCGATAATTTGATATTCATCCGGTGATTGGGGGGAGGGGGGGGCAATACCTCCCTACCTGTGACCCCGGTTCCACTGCCCCGGAGCTAAATATTCCAGGTTCAATTCCTAGTACGGACGATAATTTATTTTGGTGAATTATTGGTCCGTGGGTATAGGTTTTATATCTATCTTAAAATTAGGCTAGTTTGTAAGTCGTATGCTGATCAATCAGTGTGTTGAGTAGATGCACCTAAAATAAATCTAATGATTTTTTTTTAAAAAAAAGGAGGAATCTTGTTTTGAATATTTGCTACAAAAAAAAAAGCACTTCAAAGAAGCGGAAAGTGTCGGGAATCTCGGGTTTTTAGTGATAGAGAAAGTCGATCAAACGAGTCCAGACCATGAATGTTGCATCTCTGCATGGCTGAGCTATGCGTGACAAGCATATTTTATGGTTCTAATTAATTGTCAATTTTTATAAAAAAAATAATTATTTTTTAAGTTGAGTAAATAAAATAATATATGAAATTTTTGTTTGTTTTATTCTTGTGTATTTTGTTTTAACCACCTCTGTGTGGTCTAGTGCTTATAACTCTTTGCTACAGATCCCAGAAATCCCGGGTTCGATCCCTGCCACTTCCTAAATTTATCTGTGAGGCGATGGGATGGAGTCAAACTCGGTCTCGTGAGGACAAATGAGGCGCTACATTAATAAAGAAGAAGCAGCTCCGGCTTAGAGAACTGAGATTAACGGCTGAAGCGCTCGCTGTGCTGACCACATGTCACATTCTATTCTAAAATGTCGGCGCTAACACGGTGGCCGCTCGGTTGGTGTAGCTCACTTACGGACTTACATCATGGAGTTATTTTTTTATTCCTGTTTATAAAAATAATTTAATTTTGTCGTCCTTTTCACGCTATCAAAATATAATGCATTGCAATCGCGAACATTTCCTATATATCTAGATTATGATGGATATTAAATTTTTTGGTGCCTTAAACTTAGAAAGGTGGTCTTACATTTGCGCCAGACTCTTTGTCTGTCTGTCTCACATTTGCGTTGAGAGAGGGGGAGAGAGAGAGAGAGAGGGGGGGGGGAAACTCATTTACGGAAAAAAATGCCTTCATGAGGATTCGAGCTTTGATCTCCCCGTAATTGGCAATCTAGTCCAACACGAGAGTAGCGCGTTAGACCACGCGGCCACCGAAGTAGGTATCAAGAAACCTGTAAAGGTACGGTGTAAAACAGTGTTGCTGGTATGAATATATATTAATTTAATTATTCACTCGGGGCCAGATTGATATCCTTCGAGAGCCGTACTTGACCCGCGGGCCGCCAATTGAAAGCCACTGCAATAGAGCGTATTCCTATCTTCTCTTACCCGTTAGTCATTTCAGCGCTCATTAATTTCTAAACCTATCTCCCTGTTGGCATCTAATTAAATGTCTACATTACTGGCGCAACAAGATAACGAGCTCAAAATAAATCAATCGTCTGAAGACATGCTAGATACTACGAAAAGTCCTATTTGTAAATGTTTTTTTTTAATATTAATGGAAGCAAAGTTGTTTGTCATGTGTTTTTTACTTGTGGCGTGGCCGTTGATTGCAGGGTGTCATTTCTTCTGAGAGTTTCCCGATGGTCATATTTACAGAACAGTTTTTTGATAAAATGGAAATGTTATTTTAGCCACTTACACTGGATATCATCACTGAGGTAACTGCATGGTTACTATTGGGGGGACAGCGTTGTCATTCTATCGTTTTCGTGTGATCAATCTCCCTTTAAATATAATATAAGTTTTGCAACGGTGGTTAGTTCGAGGTTGCCAGTAGTTCCTTCTTACTCCAGCACACCACTTTCAGACATAGATGGGAGTGACGAGATTTGGCAACAGTTAACAAAGAGAGAGGAGAGAGAAGATAAAGCTTTTCTCCATAAGACTTGCAGTTAACTTAGAAATAATATTGGGTGTAGACAAGTTTTCTGAATGTATATTTGTGTTATGATGCCATGATAGCCTTTTAACTAATGAATGTATTTTGAACAAAGCTTTCTTTTTTCTTCCTGTTATACGCATATGTGCTAAATACATTAATTAGTCACGGATGAGGAAGGTTGAATTTAGAGGAAATTTACCCGGATTTGCGAAAAAACTATTTTGGAAAAACCACCCTCAGTACACCTGACAGAGATTCGAACCCCGATCTCCCTGTCACCTTGTAGAAGAGAATTTTAGATAATTTGAACATAATTCTGAGCTAATTCAATGAGTTTAAAGAGCCAATTTTTGCAACAACAAAAATTCTGAAAATTTTACAAAAAATTAAAATTTAGTTGTATGAAAAGAATAATTATATTTTCACAAGTTTATTGATCAGGACAAAATGAAAAGAAAACTGTTGGAGTATATAAGTTGTTAATATCAAATGGAATCAACTCCCAAATACACAATTATATTTTTTCATAGAAATCTAAAAAAAAAAAAAAAATTATACTCCTATTCCTCCTTCCCGCCCCTTTAATCTCGGATCCCACTTTAAACTGTAGGTCCTTCATTTCATCTCACAATCACCCTACCATTACACATTACCTGAGTGCGTATAACCGAACGGGTAGTAAGTAGCGGTGATAACAATAATAATAATAATACACGAAATTTTATTTCTTTATAATTTATACTTCATGAAATATCTGGAAAAAAATGATAATTCCTTCCTATAAATTCCGAACAACACAGGGATTTTTTTTAAAGAATCTAAAAGAAATAAACGTAAAATAGACCTATAACTCAAAAATGCTAAGCTAATAAGATATAAACAAAGAACTGATCGATGTCAAACGCGACATACTAAAACCACTAACATTTTACTTAGGACGCATGAGAAAATGATACGTAGGCATTTACGTGTTAGGGAGGATAATTGTTTCAACTGTGTGTAGTTTGAAAGAGAGATTCTCTTGTTCTGTGTCTCAGTGTTTGCTTTAGAATGTTCTCCAGCTTGAATATAATTTAAAAATAACAATTATAAACGAACCAGTTATATAAATCGTTTATTTTCAAAATACTCTATAGACAAAATGTTTTAGAGGATGTGTAAGTTCTTAAATCCTATGTGGAGATATTATAACTCAATTAAAATATATAATTGTGAAGCAACATAGCATTGACTATAATTGTTAGTAAACATTATGAAGTTGTACTTAGGCCTACTCGAGCAGATATTATAAGAAAGTTACCCTCACAAAATCAACAATGATAAAAATTCATGTATGAGATTTATTAATTAATCTTAAACGACATACTGAGCTAACTCAATTCTGAATTAACTTAATACAGTGGAAAGTATATTGTATTTGAATGTTCTTCATTAATCAAGAAACGATAGTAGTTTTCACACTACTCTTGACATGTTCTTGTTCTTATCAAACTACATTTCAGTAGAAGAACGAAATGTTTTGCTCACCGACTACGCTGCAGAAATACTCAAGCTATATCAGACAGAAAATAATAACAGCTTCTTTATTCATCGTGATGAATGAAAGTTTCGTCGGTAACGTCGGAGATATAATTTCTTCTATTCAAGAAACCACGCCCATCCCGATATATATATTTAGTAATTTTACCAAGATAATATAGGCCTACAACAATATGGACGACGATGACGGTGGGTTTGGAGACAAGATCCATTTTACGCTACCCTACAAAAAAAATCGACTTGGAAATCGTGACCGAAGACTTCTCTGGACTTTCTAATACCCCCACGTAGAATTCTAGAGCAAGACATCTTCTGGTTTTCATGACCCTCCCCCCCTACAAGCGAATAGGTCAAACAAATGTTTCAAGCGCTTGGGAGTCTTTCAACATCCCCTAACAATCGCGTCCTCTGCAAATCGTAGATAAAGTTTGACGACTCGTATAAATGTAGAGGCTTTTCATCTTTTGAAATATCAACACTTCATAAGAAAAATAACGGAATTGTGTTCAGTCGTAGAAAGAAACGCAAGGATATCGATGTGAGCGTTGATAAGTTGCTTTATATCAACGACCGCCAGGTCAAGCTTGTGTTCCACGATGATGGCCCACTCTCTCCTTATAGTGGTAGCGTTCACTAAGCCGGATATACTATGACGGCAATCCTGATGGCTCTAAAAGCACAGCAGGTGTACGAGCCATTTTACAGTTGCAAAGGTTGCTCTTCTCAGCCATCACAAGACAATCCACCCACCCTCATGACACGGTACACCCCTCGTGTGTCGTTCCAAAAGACACGCAGAAGCTGAAATATCTAATCCTATTCATACCATTTTCAGGGGAATTCGGGTGACGATTTTTTTCCAGTTACATCCTTGTGGGCCTGATTTGGAGGATGATGAAATACTGAGTTTCGCGCAGTGGTAAAGAGAAGCTTTTCAACGGGATCCCCTTTGAAACGTTCCGTTTAGGTGGCTAATTCAAACGTTAGGATATTTATACTGTTCATGGTGTGGGTGAGCTTAATCTTAAACTCTATTAACTCTAGGTTGATAACCAGTTATGTGACAGTCCATTCTTTCTACGCTGTGTAAGATCGCATAGAATCAGATCTCAAAATAGCAACGATATTTAGCGGCGTGGGTCAAAAAGATTGGATTGGATACGACTTAAACGAGAACATTACCAAAATGTTTCTGCAAAGGATGATCCTGATGGGTAGGTTTGAGTCCCTAGAGATGTCTGCGACTCACAGGAACGTTAAGAGATTGATGTTCTCATCGTATGTTGATTATCTCTTATGCAATGTATCATACCGAAAGAACGGATACCCTTTGTTTCATAAGATGAGCTCCTACATGTTCACGTACCCCATGGTTCGAGCCCCGTAAAAATTGTTTGATTTTTTGTTAATTTTTTTTTAAATCTCACTTTTCGGTGTTATTTCGTATTTATTCAAAATTACATGTTATCTGAGGTGTTTAAGTATTATTTACATATTGAGACAATGTATACAAAATTAAAATTTATTATTTATTGAAACTTTATATATTTGCTTTAAAATTCCTCGTCAAGTTTGTCTGCATATTTCACAATTTTGTAGCCTAAAGTTAGCTTACACTACAACAAAATACTAATCAAATTACAGCATGGTCAAAATTTCTGCTTAATTTTTTCTTAATTTCATGTTTATTTAAAGATTTTTTGTTTGTTTGTAAAGCCGGTGTTATTTCGTTTTATAGGAGGATTTCGTGTAACAAGACAATTTCGTTTTATTTCGCTTTTCAAAAACATTGTAAATCATATCTAAAAAACTATCAAGAGGAAAAAGTAGGCTACTTGATTCCATCATTGTTTGGCACTTTTCGCTTTATCGCTTCTCAACATTTTTACGAAGCTCTACCCCATGGTGTACGTGTTATCAGGATGGTGGGGTCGGGTCCGTTCGGCAAGTGGAAGAAAGATGAAGTGTTCCCGTCGATGAATGTCAGAAGTAGACCAAAAATCGGAAACCTCTCAGAATGGAACACCTGCAGATGGTTTTCTACGCCATGGGTTTCGGTCTGGTTTCTGGGGCTATGGTGTGACTTCTGAAAAATGGTATTAAACCGAAGGATTGCTCTGTGCTCTTTGTGAAACCTGAACACGATTTAATAAGAAGGAAGATAATGATGGTGTCTTCAAAACCCATCGTAAGATGGACATTTCTTGAATAGCCTATGAGCAGGGACGGATGTATATATGAAAGCTCTAGGGCTATACAAAATTGGAGGCTTCAACGTTAAACCAAAATTTATATTTCAACGTTTCGATATTATATTTCTTTTATTTACTAAATAAACCACTAACAGCTCAATGTTTAAGATATGATTTAAATAAGTAAATATTAGATTTATATCCCCATGTGTTCCACGACATATTGCGTGCTCCCATTTTTTTGCATTATTTACAGTGGAAATTCCCAAAATTACGGATTTTTTGGAATCTGCCCATCCGGATTGGACCTGATCCTATAAAATTTTGATAAATGAGTTCTTAGTGTACTCATGTTTATTTTAAGAATATAATTTTTCTTTTACTAATGTGGCCATTCATTTGCGACTCAAGTCATTTAAGAACATACTAATATCAAAAGAGATTATGGGACGAATGGTTCATGGCTGAGGTGGGCAGACCTGTAACCAATCGCCACAAGTGGCGAATTGGCCGTAGTAAAAGTGTGGCGAATTTGAAATTGCCATTTCTCACAGTAAAATAAACTTTTTCCTGACAGTGTATGCTGGTTGTTAATTGTAACAGAAGGATTGTCAAATTTCTCAATATATTATCTTACTTTTCAATATAAACAATTTTCATCATTTTCGTCTGAGGCAGTTGTAACTGAGTTGTCAAATTATTTTGAATAAACTTGTTCAAACAGTGTGTGTGATGTTTTAAATGTTCGATTGGGCAAACTAATTTCTCAAATTTTACATGGTGTGGTGAATTTCACCTCTAATTCGCCACACCTGTGGCTACATTGAAAAAGATGTTGACCAACTTTAGTCTCGCAGTGGACTAGACTGCTGATGAAGGGTAGATTGTGGATCGATACCGGTCGGGTGTAATGAGGGTGCTTTTTCCTAATATCTATCCGCGCAAATGCTGGTACACTTCCTCTAAATTCAACCTCCCTCATCACTAGCCTATTAGCGAAATTAGTATATGCTTAGGCCTGTAGACCGATTGGGAGGTAAGACGTGGTGCGCTAAAAAATAATAAACTAATAATGTATTCTATGCTACCGTAGACATTTTTATCTATTAAAAAAATGTCATGACTCATTAGTAAACTTGTGTTGGAACCTATCTATTAAAAAATGTCACGACTCATTAGTAAACTTGTGTTGGAACCTATCTATTAAAAAATGTTACTGGAACCTATCTATCAAAAAATGTCACAAATATATAACTCATAAGTAAAATTGTGTTGGAAACTATCTATTAAAAATGTCACGACTCATTAGTAAACTTGTGTTGGAACCTATCTATTAAAAATTCGTTAGTAAATTTGTGTTGGAATACTCTCATATTAAAAAAAAAAACTTTATCTATTAATAGTAATTAATAGGGGTGTGCGAGTAGGCATTAGTCACTTCAATTCGAGTTTGAATGAGAACATCGAGCTATTTTTAGTTAGTTTAGTATTGAGCAATATATTTGTAGCTACTATAAATATTTACGGTTGAATTTATACAAAAGATCCATTAAAAATCATAAGTAGACCACAAAAATAATTTTTCCCAATTTTTTTTTGTGGGAAAAAATTATCATCACACAAATTCAGATTTTTAAATATATTTAATATAATTGTATAATTTTTTAAACTAAACAAAAGGTAATATTGAGAGATTCTATTTGCTATGAAATTATATTTTAAAATTGAATAAAATTAATTGACCTTTGAATTTTTGAGAAGAAAAATTAAAAATTCTGAGTAGGCTCTACTCAAATTTGTTTAGTTTTGTAAAAAAAAAAAAAAAATCTTCAATTTGAGTTAGAGCAGCTACCAAAATACTACACGAACTAAAATTTTTGAGTACTCACACACACACTTAGTAATTAATATAAAATAATTTTCGATACAATTTTAAACTTAAGCATGTTGAAAATTTTATGTAATTAGATCTTCTATTGGTGACCTGGTGGTCTAGGGGTAAGGTGTCAGACTTCTATGCTGGCGGCCGGGGTTCAATCCTCGGTCCCGGCAAAGATTTATCTGATTACCAAACCCTTCCTTCACCTCTGACAAGACATCTTGTGAATGTGGGGAATGCCAGGCCTCCACCGTGGTTCGGATTCCACGTTAAACTGTAGGTCCTTCATTTCATCTCACTATCACCCTACCATTACACATTAGCGTAAGTGCGTATAACCCGAATGGGTAGTAAGACGCGGTGCTAATAATAATAATAGTAATAATAGATCTTCAAAGCTGTAATTTGAATTATACTAGTGGTAAGATGTCTACTACAATAATTTCATGTTACGATAAGCTCGAGGCATTGGTCTATTAATAGTATTCGGCTTGATATCCGGGCAAACTTTCAATTTTACACTCCTTAAATATATCGCTAACACACCATTGACATAGCCTTACCAAACTTTCTAATATCATTTTTTTTATGTGAATGTTAAACTCAAATGCAATTCTGATGCACAAATAAATTGTAATTTAGCTTAAAAAGTACCACCAAGATATAGTGATTGAACCAAGAACCTTTGGTTTTGAGCGTCTATGCTAGGAATGGGCAAACTACGCCCCTTGGGTCAGATACGACCTACCGTTGTGTTCAATCCACCCGTGGGAGATATATAATTACAATGTCTTGCGTTGTAAACGAGGCTTTTTTAAACAGAACAAAATTATATTTTTATGAAACCATGTCAGAATAAACATTTCCAAATTTGGTAAATCATGTCCAAAAATATATGGCAATGTGTGCACCCTCATATTCATGTGAACAAGTGTTTTCAACAATGAAACTTAGGAAAATTGATCTAAGAAACGATTTACTAATGAGGATCTTTGTCTTCTCTCTTGAGAATCACTTCCTCATAGTTTAAGCAAGATAATGAGAAAATGTTGCAATCTCATTCAGTTTCACTCATCTCACACCTCGTCACATAAATCTTCTGAACCAACTTAAAAACCTTCTAAACCACTAAGATATTAATGATTTTGTTTTTAAATAATTTTAAAATTATTCATTTCAATCTATTGTGTGTGTTTATCATTTGAAAAAAAAACCAAACTAATAAAAGTATTTGGCCTGCCATTTTATTTTATTTCTAATTTATCATTTCTGTAAGTAAGTTTGCACATAACTTGTCTATTCTATGGTCTTTGATGCTATGCCATTGCACTATCATCCAATGAATAAATTAATAATGACCATGACCATGGTCGATTATCGGGTCCAGACTTTCATTTTAGAAATACAGCGTAGACTATTGGGCTAGAGACTATTTTAATTTTGTTACATATTCATTGTCAACAGTTTGTTTAAAAAGTTCACATTAAATCCCTAGTAAAAAGTGTACAATTTTCTTTCATAATTTGCAAAGCATTTCAGTTGATATCTACCAAGTAATCTATGTTTGTCTCTAACTAATAGTTATTAAATTTGTGGATAGGTAGCACTAGCTCTTCTTTGATACAGTGCTACCTAACGGCGATATAAGAAATACTCTTTTACTATTATAGTCATAACAAGCACTATAATATAAATAAAATAATATATAAAGATCTTTGTATTTTTTAATGTTTAATAATAAATGTGATATTATTTAGTATATTATTAAAAATAACTTAAATCTTATTTGTTAATTTTTAAGTTAAATCTTTCAAAGAAAAAAAAAACTTTTTTCCACCTTTAGATTCATGATTTATTGTTTTGAATTGATTTGTCATTGGGCGTTTGATCAATATAATTAATCCAACTTCATAGATTTACATCACAACCTTCTAAAAATTTTGATTTAACGATTAAATAATAAATTAATAAAATGCAGGCCTAGTTCAGGGGCGTGCTGGACAGTTGGAAGAGCCATTACAGTTCTTAGTTCTCGCGTACTCGGTTGTGTGTAGAGAGTGGAGTGAAGTGTTTACTAATTTTGTTTTGGATTTTGAAAATGCAACATCACAGTTTAGATGGCTAACAACAATGGAAGTGAGTACATTGTTTATGTTTTGCTGTGCGGTATTTATATCCATACGATTGCTCAATAAACTAATTTCACTGTGTAATGACTACACTGTGGGCGGTTGTCTTGACAAAACAAGAAGGGGTGCTAAGTAATTACAGCACACCTTCGATTGATTTACTCGGATAATGGTTAAGATGATACGCCTACCGTTTAAAAATCTTCGAGACGTATGTACCAGAAAGGATGATTATTAATACCAACCAGTCTAAATTTATGTTAAGTTAAATATATATTTTTAAATGCCAACTATATTCCCATTCATTGGAAAAGTGCAATAACAAAAAGTCTCAATCAAGAATCCATCATTAATGTATAAACGTGATTGGAAATGAGACAGAAACATTAAAAATTATAATCAAACAAACAGCTTTTCTTGGGTGAACTATGTATGAACTTTTTATTTTCATTGTGTAGCCTAGATCTATACAAGTTATAATACGATTTCAGGGTTTTACTCTCAATTTATTTGATGTTTTGATACGGTAGAGTGAGAAGGCTAAACATATAAAAAAAATTATTAAACCCTTATTGAAGCAATCTCATGTTTTTTAATCATAATTGGGATAGTAATTTTAGGTTTTTTTAATGAATGACTCCACTAAGCTACAGTATAGCCTAGGCCCTAGACATTGAGGAAAATATTACAAAGTTAGTTTTTTAAATGTTTTTATTTTAGGTTTTAGTTCTGCGTCCTAAAACCCATTCGGGTTATACGCTGTTTTTGTAATTCTTTCGGGAATGTGAAGGGGTAAGGAGTTAAATCCTCTCTCCCTCTAGATGACTCTTTATGGTTTACTTTGACTAAATTGTTAAACTTATTACCTACCATACACATATTTTTATAAATTAAGTCTATAATTTAAATATTTTATTCAATTATTTTAACAAATTAATTGCTCATTCACACTAAATATTGTGTAAGTTTTGGGGAGTTGTTAAAATAATAGGGCTAGTATAGAGGGTGGTTATGGGTAGAGATGGTGTAATTTGTACATCCCTTGTGTGAGCACGATAAAAAAAAATGCCCCCAAAAAAGGATAAGGTCTAATTAGATCTCTAGGTATTTTAAATAATTATATCAACAGTCTTCCATCCTTTCGGATTTCGGTAGTCGTATGGGGTCTAATGCGTTACTCTCGCAGTAGACTAGACTGCAGATGATGGAGAGATTGAGATTCGAATCTCGGTCGGGTGTACTGAGGGTGATTTTTCCCAAAATGGTTTTCCACTATCCCTCCATGTAAATGCGGGTACACTTTCCATAAAAATCCTTCCTAATCCCTAAAACCATTTAAAATAATTAGCACATAAGCGTATAACCCGAACGGGTAGTAATATGCAAAAGATAAAAAAAAAAACAAGTCTTCCAAACACACACAATTCTGGTTTCATTATTTAATATTTTCTTCATAGAATAACAAAAGACAAACATATTTCATTGAACCTTATTTGATGCTTTTATTAAACATTATTAGATCAACTTTCATATTATATTCATATATGTTCTATTTAATCACAGTCAGTTTTTATGTATGACAAACTGTAAACTGATTCTTTGTAGGAATTATTGTTTGAAAGGAATTTGGATTAGGATTTTGGTGAGAAAAAAAAAGCCTTTCAGATGTCCCTTCCTACCAAAGTCAATTTGTTCATGTCAACTAAAAGTTAAATATTATTACATTTAATCAATGTTAAGCTATTGTTTTAAATATTTTTAACAATGTTCAATTGATATATAATCTTATGACTGATCCGTGGGTCAGTCAGTGGTTCATTTCTTAGTTAGGGCACAGGGGGATCCCTACAAACAACACGTGTTGTTCCCCGTCCTTTTTTCTACCCGCATTTGCTTGGAAGGAGAGTAGGAGAAATTCCTTTGCCTTTTTTTTTTAAAATAGTTCAGTAAATCAGGGGGAAACAAAAGTAAGTCAGTAGATGAAATTTCCAAGATATTTGAGGATATTTGGAATAGAGTACTACAGTAGCCCCATGGCTTCTTTGGTGCTGACTGACAGCTCACAGCCGACTTCAGACAGTCAACATTTAGGTATATACCTAAATTTTTACTGTTAGAAGTGACAGCTGCTAAACACATGTTTTTGCAGATCATATGGTTCGGCGTAGGAATACATAATTTGGTCTGGTAACTTTTCAAAGCCGCCAGCTGTGAGCTGTCAGTCAGCACCAAAGAAGCCATGAGGCTACTGTAGGATAAATTATTGTTTGGTTTAGGAGGAATAGCCAAGTGTAAGTGTTACCTTGGTGATATTGGAGTATAAATTGGTAAGATAGAACACTAAACAACACACGAACACATTTTTAAGGACACTCTTTCACTGTCACAGACAACTTCGTCAGGAAAGATATGTTTATGTGTTTTTTAGTGTTCTATCTAAACAATTTCTACTCCAGTATCACAAAGCTAAGTGGGTTGACTATCCCTAATCTATACTTATAAAATAACATGTCCTGACTGACTAACTGAGACTGATTCATCATCGCCGAGCGCAAACTATCAAGGCTACAAGCATGAAATTCGGACTGTATATTCATTTTGTTATGTAGGCACCCACTAAGAAAGGATTTTAGAAAATTCCTCTCCAAAGGGGTCAAAATAGGGGATGAATAATTATGATAAATGTATGAAAGTCCGTCATTTTGAAAGTTACATAAACAAAATTTTGTATTTCGGTTATTGACGTAAAACAAATAAATACGTGTTTCAGGAATTTTGGAAATTTTATTTAATAAGGGATGAAAAAGGGGGTGAAAGTTTGTATCGGACTTGCATTATTTTTGATCTGAGGTCAAGTTATGGTCATCAACGTAACGTAATATTTTAAATTAATCTGTAAATACATATTTATATTTTCGTATTTGTATATAATCAACTTCCACGCGAGCAAAGCTGCGGGCAACAGCTATCTAGTAATGTACACCAAGATATCCAAGGAAATTCATAAGGTGTTTGAATCCCCCTAAAATCCCATTAAATGTTTTATCAAACTACTGAATCATTCATCAATATAAAATTAGGTTGTATTATTGTCATTTTTTATTTATTACTTATTTTATTTTTGTTTTGTAATTCACATAACATAAAATATCATACCCAATATGAACAGTGAGAGCAAGGATATTTAACGTGCACTTTCTAAACCGAATGATTATATCCACACAGACTTATAAACTAACTTAAATTTAGAACAGACACAACATCCAGCCCCCGGACGTTAATTTATCACTGTGAAAGGGGGGAAACCCACATTTCACCGATGATCATTTGCAAGTGAGCTTATGTTTTTATTATATGAATAACTCATTGCGTCATGGAATACATTAAAACATAATAGAGGGTTTCGAAAGGTGCAAGTGTAGAGGAGTTGAGAGCCTGCATTAAATAAAAGAAAATATGTAATGATATGTGTTTTCCATGATTTGTCCTGGAGGGATTGTAGAAAATCCTTAATTCCTTGAAATGTCCAGGAAAAAATTCCATGATTTTATGTAGGAACCCTGATATATGTACTTCTCCTTGGGGTGAGGGAGGGATCCATCAACTTCCGGGGGGTATCGACTCACCTCCATCCCTCTTTCCACACCATTGTTCGCTTGCCCCCCCCCCCCCCCACCCATTGCTTTCTACCAGAAATTAGGGGGTCGGAGTAAGAACATAATAATTCTCATAGATTTAGATGGGATATATTCACTATTTTAACTTCTATAAAATCCTGAAGTCTAACTATAAAAAATAGAAATATTCGTTGATGTTAGGTATCCTCTCGCTGTGTAAGGACTTAAAATCAATTCGTAGTTGTCGACCTCGGTGGTATTGAGGTAAAGTGCTCGTTTCAGGACCTGATGTTAGTGGGCTCAAACCCAACCGTATTTTTCTTGAGCGACAAAAATCCGTGACACAGATTCCTTTTAAGGGTAAGTAAAGCCACCGGTCCCCATGTTGATTGTGGAATGTTAAATAACTCTGGAAGGTATGTGAAAATACCTTTCCCGGCAAAATTAGTAGGCAATCTCGCCTTCGTCCATAGAAATTCTCATGTGCCACTTGTGGATACAATTCAGATTTTTAATTAATGTCGCTAGGCTGAGAAAAACCGGAATGGTTATCATTCCAAGTGGAGACAGGTCACTCACCCCAATTCCATTATTAATAGCTCTTGTCAGGAGTCTTTATTTTAAAATAATAATAATAATAAAAATAATTGTGAATCGAGTGAACTGTCTTCACCTTCCAAGATCTTTGCGACGGTATCCATTCATCAGGTCAGGCGTCTTTCTGTCTGCTACAAGTTGACAGCTGTTCCTTAGCCGTGATTGGTCTTTCTGCGGTCACCCGATCCGAGCAGGTGGTTTTTCCTTGTGTTGCTTAACCTGTTCAGGACGTTGATTACGTCACGGCAGGTCGATATAGGATTTACCATGTTGAGGAATTTACGTTTCATTCGGCGGCTTTTTATGGCCCGTCTACAACCGACATACAGGTGATCTGGTGGTCTAGGGGTAAGGTGTCGAACTTCTGTGCTGGGGGTCCGGGGTTCAATCCTCGGTCCCGGTACAGATTTATCTGATTACCAAACCCTTCCTTCATCTCTGACAAGAAGTGTATTAATCACAACTTGTGAATGTGTGGAATGCCAGGCCTCCACCGTGGTTCGGATCCCACGTTAAACTGTAGGTCCTCCATTTCATCTCACAATCACCCTACCTTAACATTAGCGCAAGTGCGTATAACCCGAACGGGTAGTAAGACGCGTGCTAATAATAATAATAATAATAATATAATAATAATAATAATAATACAACAACCAACATACACGCTTGTCGGACTCGCAACTACGCAAACGCACTCGTTATTACGCGTTTATTAAATACAAAATAGACTGTCTATAGTGAAAAGTCGTAAGACGTAATTTCAACCAATAGGAACAAACATAAATGATGACTATAAAAGTCAAATTCATATTAATATTTTCAAATAAGAAATAAATATTTAAAAAATATTTTAATGGTTAAATACACATGATTTTAATTGAAAATTCTGTATTTATACTATACAATTTCCAAGCGTTGTTGTCATAGAACAAATAACTTCATATTATTTGATTTTAGTAGTCCATCCATACTTGTTTTTTTTATTGGCCGAACGCAAGACAACGTAACTACATAAACGCAAGAGATGGACAATGTTCATCTCCCCCGACAAGAGGGTGCGTTTGATTGTAGACGGGCCATTAAAGATGTAACGTTGAAACAGAAACCATAAAAAAATATATATCTATTTTAACTTCTAATCAAAGAAATAGTTTATCCTACATTAAAGAGGCGGGAGGGGGGGGGGGGAGAGGTGGAGGAGGGAGACAATTTAAGGTCAGTATTTTTTGAGGTTATTTTCTTTTTAGCACCGCGTCTTACTACTCATTCGGGTTATACGCTTTAAGTACTAATTACGTTAATGGATTAGGAATTAGGAAGGTTTAATTAGAGGAAGTGAACCCGCATTTGCGTGGAGGGAGAGTGGAAAACCATTTAGGAAAAACCACCCCCAGTTCACCCGACCGAGATTCGAACCTCGATCTCCCGTCCTCAGCAGTCGAGCTCAACACGACAAGCGCGTTAGCCAATTACGCCACCGAGGCGGGTTTAAGTTGCTATTACAAAATTATTATTTCTTACCAAAGTAAATAAAATATTTCTCCAGTAAAAACATTAATTTTCTTCACATGGTGATATCAACATCCGTTGAATATCTGTCATGAGCATAGCGGCATTAGATGAGAGATTTTTTAAATGAAGGTGAAAAAGTTGTCATTAATTCCAGGACACCCTTGACAGATATTCAACAACTGTTGATATCAACATGTGAAGAAAGTTAAACTTTGTACTGGAGCAATATTTGATTTATTTTGACTAACAAAAGTTTTGCTATAAAAACTGCAAAAACACTGCCCTTTTCTCGCGTTTCCTTCACTCCCACCCAAATAAAGACAATAAATATTATATTTATATGATTTTTCAAAGGTGACAGTTTCAGATAATATGAATAAATGAAATTAACTGTTGTATATATACTGTCCTTCCTACTTCATTCTCGCAACAAACAAAAAAAAATATATTATTTAACGTGCACTTTCTAAACCGACTGATTATATCAGCACATGACCTATAAGTTAACTTAAATCTAAAATAGACAACTCCCAGCCACTCGGCCTTTAATTTATCACTGCGAAAGTGTAAACTCCACATATTACCAATGGTAAAACTTGTCAGCCATACCGGGAATCGAACCCGTGACCCTCAACACAATAGGTGGACACGCTACCAATGAAGTGACGGACTACCTCTATCCTTACTTTACCTTCCATGTTATTTACGAAAGTGTTGTTATTTATCAGAGAGTAAAAGGTTCCACGAGAAGGTGCCGTGGAACCTTATCTGCTAACTACAGTAGCCCCATGACTTCTTTGGTGTTGACTGACAGCTGACAGTCAACATTTAGGTATATACCTAAATTTTGACTGTCAGAAGTGACAGCTGCTAAACACATGTTTTTGCAGATCATATGGTTCGGCGTAGGGATACATAATTTTGTCTGGTCACTTTTCAAGTAGCTGTCAGCACCAATAAATAAGCCATGGGGCTACTGTAGGGGCCCTCCCTTCTCTAAATATCTTGTCGCCGTTACTTGACGTTTCATTTGGTCGGAATAAAAGGGCTTGGCTCTGGGTCGTATTCCCGTTAGGACAGATTTGTTTACACAACCATCTTAGCGGTATTCCACGATTCGTTACATTCCGGAAACGATAAAAAGCAAAGACTCGCGAATGCTTCAAGCACCTGCGATTCTATCTTTGACTAGACAAGTTATATATTATATATATATATATATATAAAAAGTTTTAGGTGATCGAATGATCTGAAAGGCACTCGAAATATGACGGTCGATAGCGAGGATATCGGGGTTAGAATCCCGGTCGTATGCACTGAGTTTTTTTTATTAAATGGTTTACCAATCTCCCTTCGCAAATGCGTATACATTTCCTCTAAATTCTATCTTCCTCACTCATCCATTGATGTAAAGGTGTGGATGGCCCTTACGGGTAGTAAGAAATGGAACACAAAATTTATTTTGTTTTCTGTCCTGTCTTTAAAAAAAAGAGACTTCTATTGTAACAACACTCTTTCTACAGATGTTCAAGGCGTTTGGGATGACAGGAAGATCGGGGTTTGAATCCCGGTTGAATCTACTGAGGTGATTTTCCCTCAATTGTTTCCCACTCTCCTTCCACGCAAATGCAGGTAGATTACCTCTAAAATGCTTCCTTCTTCATCCCTACCCCATCAGAGTAATTATCATTTATGGGTGCAACCTGAACAGTTTGTAAAACGCGGTGATAAAGAAAACGGTGAGTTTTTTTATCTCTAGAGACCGCACCTATAGTTAGGGCCACCCAAAATCTTCAGGGGTCAAGGCCAATGCAAAATTTGGGGTCTCCTTTGTACGTCAAATAACTCAATTTCTGTCTTTTATTATTTATTTATCGCTGCGTCTCACTCACTACTCTTTCGGACGTCACGCATCACGTATTAATCACGTTACATGTGCTAGAGATGAAGAAATGTACCCGCATTTTTGTGAAGAAGAGTGGAAAACTATCTAAAAAAAATTCTATACACCCAACTGGAGATCGAACCCCGATCTTCCCCGTCATCGGCAGTCTAGTATATTGCGAGAGTGACTCCTTTAGACAATTCGACCACTGTAGAGGCGCAATACATTGTTTAATTACCTTGGAAAAATTAACTTAATAAATAATAGGTACATGATAATAATAATAATAATAATAATAATAATAATAATAATATAATAAAGGTTTAGTTGCGTTTCGAACTAAGCTAATACTTTTTTTAGCATGTCCTTGTTAACAAAACCACTGAGTGAAAAATTTTGAGCGAAAACTTCTAAAATCCGAGCTAATACCTTTTTTGTGGCTTTGTTCAACCCCACGTGAGTACCCCTTTGCCTCTCCCTCCCCCCATTCCCCCCTCTACCTTGCACACCTCCATGCATCTTAGCTACAACTTTATTGTACTAAAAAACCTCAAGATGTTTTAGCTATTAAGTTTTGTTGAGGTGTGATGGTAGTAGAGAACGCTAGTTAAGGGGAGTGTTTTGTACTTTTTTAGTAACATTTTTTTTGTTTGCAAATTAAATCAAATATTTCTCCAGTAGAAAATAAAACCGTGGAAAATCACTGAACAGATGTAAAAAGCGCGTGCTTGGGGCCTAAAAATAACAAAACAAAAACAAGTTTATTTTAAACATTTTGTTAATTGATAGAAAATATAACAAAAATTAGGATATTTTAATGTCTAGGTGAGCAAATCAAAGGTAATGTGGTACCGAAAAGAAAAGTATCGATAACGCTCTACAAAAGCTACTTTTAAAGTCCGTTCACGATAGGTTTTTACCTGGATGACAGTTCGAAAATCATATGTTTGGTTTTGGGTTGCCAACACTTGTAAAAGATCATTGTTTTGTTAAAAATGTAAATATCTTTAATTACCTGTTATATATTACATTTAAAATAACTTTAACTTAAGTTTTCTCATACTATTTCATTTATTTAAATAATTTCTTTTTATCCAACTCGAAACCATATTTTAAACATAATTAAAAGTACTTATTCTTCGTTTTGGAATGTCATCTATACTGTATAATATAGTGCACACATCAATACCTTTTAATACAGGCATCGTATTTACTTAGAAAAGAGAAAATTGTTGTCTTTTTTTTTGCATCCAATAAATGATTTTATGATTATTTTATCTTATTTTGAAATATTTAACTAAATAAAATATTTTCATCAACTGCGTGTTTGCATCATTGTAACAAACTTGTTTACCGTCATGTTCAACCACATGGTTTAAATTCATCAGTCGCCATTTTGAAGTTATGTTCGTTAGAAGTTTTTGTGAAAGTGGTGTTAATATTTTTCTCAAGGGGAATAAAACTATAAATAAACTTTGTGTCCGTCTCAAATAAATATATAAATAATATTGTGCTGAATTACTGGTGTTAAATATCACATTAATATATTACCATCTGTTTTCAATACAGTTATCCAACGTGATAGATTTCAGCTGTTGGCGTAGTGATATATTAGAGATTACTTCTAGTAACATTTCGAACTGTCATTCAGGTAAACTTTGGTCTGAGTGAATTATATTTTGTTTAGTTTGTGATGGTATTTCTGATCGATAAAGGAAGGGGTAGTTAGTTGACTGGTCGCCTCTCACCCCGTCGGGCACCGGGCTGGGCTGTATTGATAAACAAAGATGAAAGATCAGTTATGATTGAATTATTATGATTAGCTAAAGAGATTGAATGTTAGAGTTACTTCTTGATTCTCAAGCAGAAAATGAGTGTGAAACATTTAATCTCAGCAAGAGTGAAAAAAAACAAGTTGTTTCTTTCGATATGATCCGATACCGGGGTGTCAGTAAAAGTATCGAGTAAAAATACTAGTATCGAAAGAAAATATCCATATTAGTAAAGTATCGATTTTTTTTTCACATCCCTAATCAAAGGGTCGCAAATATGCGTGTAAACAAACATACAGGATTCCGTATTCAGGCGGTGCTTTGGGGAAAGAAGAGTTCTTCCAAAATCTATAAGACGGGGTTTTGTTGTTGATGCTAAAAGTAAACGCTCATTTTTTTTTTTTGTAATTAAATGGCTAAACATTAATTACGCATTTTATTAAGTCAGTTACATTTAAACGAATTGGCACTTATGTTTCTAGAAAATGATATTTTTCAATCATTATATTATGAATCTATTATTGATAAATTTGCTATCATCATATGAAGAAAATTAAACTCTTATGTTTATATTGGAGCAATATTTGATTTATTTTGACCAAAAAAATAATTGCGTTCTCATCCACCTTAACCGGAAGTCAACACTCCTGCCTCCATTTAGCAATATTTATCCATCAGAGGTTTATCCACCATAATTTTATTTATTTTTATTTATTTATTTACATTTTCAAATATCATCGGGTGTCCGATATTCTAGCTATGCTTGGGGGTATTAATCAACTGTGATAACTAATAAACACAGTCAATTGTTCGTCCGCCCGATTTCTTTTGGTAGGTCTGTGATTAAATGCTCTTTGTTTTTTCCTCCGTTCTATCCCATTGAAACCACTGTTACTCGTCCAGATCCGTTGACAAGAGAAGAATAAAAAAAAAAAATACTCACTGATTGAATGGCGCTCAATTTTGTTTTTTTAGCGCCGTTTCGGTGGTTGTTTTTGCGGTGTTTGGCCCCTCCCAAAAAATATAATGGATGTTGGTAGACCTACACAACTGGTATCAATAAATACAAATATAAAATAATATGAAACAAAACAAAATCGTAATTGTTCTAGAGATTTATTTTTAGACGTTTGTAAAAATGCTAATGAAATCACCTTATTTTTGCGTTGGAGGAAAAGAAAGTTTTAAGGCAGTGGTTCCCAAACGTTGGTACGCATATCACCAGTGGTACGTACAATTATTTTCGATGATACGCCCTGAGAAGCGAAAAGAATAATCAAATTAAAGTCGGAAAAAAATGAGGCCTCATCAAATCCTATAATTATATCACGACCAAGTTTAACCAAAATCAAAACTGATTTAACGGTCAGTAGTTGGGAAGGTAGCAACATTAATTCAAGCTTAAGGCTACCGCGCACTCTACATAATATCCCTGGGCACCATTAATAATGTACGGAAATAGTATATATTCAGCATTATCATGGTGGTACTTCAAATTACTGAAATTGTTGGGGGGTACGCCATTCAAAAATTTCGGGAACCGTTTCTTTTATAGAAGACCAACTGTAAATCCATAGGATCTTGGATCAATCAGTTCTCAACATGATTAAGTACTCTCGGCCATACAAAATTGGCCGTCTTACGATGAGATTTAGACTGGAAAGGCGTTCTTTTTTTTATATAACTGGAACGATACATTGAAGTATAGACTCGTTCTTCTGGGGCCAAAGTATCTTTTAACAGGGCAGCCTGGTGACCTGGTGGTCTAGGGTTAAGGTGTCAGACTTCTGTGCTGGAGGTCCGGGGTTCAATCCTTGGTCCTGGCACAGATCTATCTGATTGCCAAACCCTTCTTTCACCTCTGACAAGACATGTATTAATCACAACTTGTGAATGTGTGGAATGCCAGGTCTCCACCGTGGTTCGGATTCACGTTAAACAGTAGATCTTCCATTTCATCTCACAATCACCCTACCATTACACATTAGCGTAAGTGTGTATAACCTGAACGGGTAGTAAGACGCGGTGCTAATAATAATAATAATAATAATAATAATATTTTCTGGTTACACATATATGTACTAATTACACTAATGTGTCAAGGAGTTGAGGAAGGTTGAATTTAATGGAAGTGTACCGCCCATTTGCGGGAAGGTATGCGAAACCATGTAAGGGAAAAAAACCACCGTCAATATACCCGACCGGATTTCGAACCCCGATATCCCCGGTCTATTCCATTGTAAGAAAGTTCGAAATATAGTTGGTCACGTTCAACCAGAGATGGTCGAGACTTTATATAAAGTATTTTTAATCTTTCAGTGTCGAATGAGGTTACACTAGCACTTTCTATTCTCTGAAGCGCAATTCTACACTAATGATTCACCCCGAGGCTGTAGATCTCTCAAGACATTCTCGTTCTCGAAATAACGCGCAAGGACACAGATATCTTTATACGTTTTTTTTTTTTTAGTTTTAGTTTTAATGTTTTCTTGGATAGCCCCAAGGATGTGCAGAGGTTTTTTCACAACCTCCCCCCCCCCCCCACACACACGCACTTAATTCTTCTTTTTTTTAAGGGAATGGAGAACAGCAATAGTTATTTTATCATTTAGTGGACGTCTTCAGGATTATTTAAAGGTCAACTTTGTGTTGTTTTTTAAATGGAAACTTATAATTTTTCTTATCGGCATTTTATTTTGCACCAAAAAACAAACAACTTTTACCTAAAACTTTTTTTTTATTTGACATCAATTTAAAAAAATATTTTAGCTAGTATTTTTATAACAATTTTATTCAATAACTTCTTATTACATTATATTAATCTTTATTGCGTTATATTAATTATTATTTTTAAAAATTACCTTATTAAATGTTCAAAATGTTGACCATTAACATCGAAACACTTTTAATATAATACACAGTTTTTGAATAAAAGTTGATATACGAGTAAATACAAGTTAAATATCTTCAATAATGTATGTCAAATATCAAAAAGTTTCATAAAAAAAACTTTTGTTGTTGTATAGAATAGATGCCGTTTCAAACATTATAGGTTTTCATTACAAAAAAAAGTTAACCTTAAAATAATATAATCTTGAAAACGTCCACCAAACCAAAAATAACTGGTGCTGTTCTCTTTTCCCTCAAAAACAAACAAAAAACAACCTTTTGTTCGAATCAATTTTTTTTTCTAAGTCTTCGTATTCAGAATATTTTAGTGTCTCAACTTAAATCCTGCATTTGATATATATAGAATATACACATACAAGGTGTCCGAAAAGTCACTGTGCACTGAATGCACTAAATGTAGTCCATGTAATTTGCACCACTTAACTTTTACCTAAGATAAATCTCATCAGATTGGATCTATAATAGTTCTTTTTTTTTTAGTTAAAAGTATAAACAATACACTTTTATTATCAGTAGAAAACATTATCAATTTATGGAAACATTCTTATTTAAACAATATCAAATAAAAAATATAAATGTGCGTAATTTTGACCACATGCGTGTAATATGAACCAGTTGGTCGTGTAATTTGAACTTCATTATTAAACAGTTCTTTAAATGTATCAATATTTATAAAACCCATGGGGCTTACAGAACAACATTAGTAAAACATGTGAGATAATTATTTTGAACAACCGTTGAAAAAATAGTAAAAGTCATTTGTTAATTCGGCGCAGTTTTCATGTGACCTTCCTTTGTACTTTTCGCCATCCGTTGCTCCTAACATCTCAGTAATTACTTGTTTTTCCGAACAACTTTTTTTTTAGGAGGAAGGGGGGGGGGGGGGGGTTAGGAGGGTGCAGCAGAATTGGATGTTGGATGTTTCCACGGTTTTCTTGTGAGTAGTTCCAATCAAGACTACTCTAGATGTTGTACCACACTTTTCAACTTTTCTCCACGATCCATCTGCACTGGATGAAGGTAAGGGAATACTTATTCGAGCTGGAACATAATTTGGGTTCTCATGTTGGGTCGCATTTGAAGAACCTGGGGTTGATACTGTGTCATCATCCTGATTCGTTACAGCTAATGGAGCAAAGTCAGCATCAGTAAAAACATGTCAGTCCACCAACCATAATCCACTAGCTCGGAATCCATTTATGGCAATTTCCATAATATTGCTGTCTTTGGGGATGCAATACTGACGAGGGACGCTACGTGATCAGTTTTTAGTCGTTTCCCAGGATTATCCCTTAGTTTTGTCCCAATTGCTGATCCCACGTATGTGTTTAGTGGCTTGAAGAAAGACACATCACATCTAAAGGCTACATCCGATGGGTATAACGGAATGGCAGCGACAACATGATGATTCCATGGTTTCGGGCAAACTCTATGGCGATGATCTTATTCTACCGCAGCAGGCAAGTCCATTGAATGACCAATTTGAACTTCAGGGGTGATTGCTTGACTACGGATATATATTTTTAGCGTCGTTTTCGGTATGTTGTACCTCCTGGTCGACTCATTGACACCGACACCATCTTTCACAGCTGCCAAAGCCAAATTAAGATAGTCCTCTTTCCATTTACCATGTATACGTTTCCACTTTTTTAGCTTCTCTAATAGTTGTCATCTGGAAAAGCAGATTGATTTATTAAGCTTCGTCTAATTTGGACCACTGGTCCAAATTACACACTCTCATATGATCTATTAAATTTAAATTTACGTTAAAGTATCTGAAAATACTTAAAATATGATTATGAAATATCTTACCTTAAGATTTTTATTGAAAAGCAAATAAAATTTCGTTTCAATTCTAGCTGTAGAAGTTAAACAATACACTCTCCTTCAAATTAACACAAATAATAAGAAAAATCACACCGCGTAAATAAACACCCTCCAAATAGTTGTTCCTACTCGAGTGAACAAAAACGGTGATAGCAGGGCCTTGACACCCAATGATCACTTCCCCATCCGAGAGGTTGGGCCATCTTTCGTGCCTTCTTCGAAATAAGTACTGGTCCAAATTACACGGACGTCCCCTAATGTAATAATACAATTACACTTACCATAGTGCGCTTAGAGTGCTCTGTCAAGGGTGTCTGGAATTTTGTCAAAACTTTTTAAATAAAGAGAGAAAGTTTTGACAAAATTCCAGCACACTCTTGACAGATATTCAACAAATGTTGATATTAGCATGTGTATAAAACTAAATTTTATGTTGCTACTGGAGAGATATTTGATTTATTTTGGCCAAAAAATGTCAATTCTATAAAAACTGTAAAAATACTTGTGCTTCCTTTTAACACACTTTAACGTGGAGTGAGGAAAAAATGACGATTACCAGACACGCAAACACTTAACACATGACACATCTATTCTATTTCATTCAAATTAAAAAAAATCAATCTATTATTCGATTACTATAATTAGTACATTCAGAGCACAGTGAACTTTTTTTTTGCTAAAATAAATTAAAAATTGCTCCGGTAGAAACAGAATTCACTTTTCTTCACATTGTGATGTACACACTGAATATTTGTCATCAGCATATTAGCAGGTGATTAGAAACTTTTTTAAATTATAGAGAAAAAGTTTTCAATTAAATTCCAAAACACCCTTGAAAGTTATTCAACAACTTTTGATATCATCATGTGAAGAAAATTAAATTCCTTCTATTTAAGAAATATTTGATTTATTTGAGCCAAACACGCCTCGCTGGCATAGTTTAGCTAACGCGCTAATTTTGTGTTGAGCTAGACTGCCCACACCGGGGAGATCGAGGTTCGAATATCGCCCGTGTGTATTGGGGGGATTTTTCCTATATGGTTTTCCACGCAAATGCAGGTTCCCTTCCTCTGTATTCAACCCTCCCAATTACTAACTCATTAGCATAATAATTAGTACTTAAGCTTGTAACCCTAACGGGTAGTAAGACGCGGTGCTAAGTAAGTATTTTGGTCCAAAATAAAATTGTTATAAATACTGCAAAAACACTGACCTTTCCCCACGTTCCCTTCACTCCCACCCTAACAGTTATTTTCTCGTGTGGAATTGAACCAAACACTTGAGAGGATTTGTCAACATTATTATGAAAGTGACTTTGGTACACGATTTAAATCTAGATATTCCCACCTTTTTTATTTTTTAAAAAAAGCGCTGCAAAATGTTGGTAAAAAAAATGGGTTAGTATACTATTGTTTCATTTAGAGCCTACTCTACCTTTTATAATAATAATAATAATAATAATAATAATAATAATAATAATAATACGGCACTAAGTTGGATCTATTTTTATTAAAGATAATGATAGTATATAATTTTCTGAGACGCGGCGTTCTCACTATTTTTAATGTCCAATGTGTTTCTTAAGATCATTCGAGCTTAACACCCCTTCTAATCAAGTGTCTGGAAAAATCTTGAGAATACAGGAAATTTTGTATTAAGGAAAATAGTTGGCAATCCTGGTCTAATTATTATTATTATTATTATTATTATTATTAGCACCGCGTCTTACTACCCATTCGGGTTATACGCACTTACGCTAATGTGTAATGGTAGGGTGATTGTGAGATGAAATGGAGGACCTACAGTTTAACGTGTAATCCGAACCACGGTGGAGGCCTGGCATTCTCCACATTCACAAGATGTCTTGTCAGAGGTGAAGGAAGGGTTTGGTAATCAGATAAATCTTTCCCGGGACCGAGGATTGAACCCCGGCCGCCAGCATAGAAGTCTGACACCTTACCCCTAGACCACCAGGTCACCCCTGGTCTAATTCAACTCCCACCTAATACTCTCACTCCATTCCTTAAGTTTATCAACCCTTCGTAATTGCATTCAAAATCTACATCGCTTACGTCGAGAATTCTCGTTCTGAAAGAAAAAAAATAAATATATATATATATATATATATATATATAAATTGGAAATTGGAAATTGGTGAGGCCTTCTTCCCTCTTGACAAATTAGTGTGGTTAGATATGAAGCTGTGCGCGAAGAAGATGGGGATGGCGATGACAAGCTCAAAGTTACTCAGCGCGCTCTACGATTTCTCGCCGCTGTTTAAACCAATCAAAGGTTTTTAGTCTCTTCCCCTTCCCCCTTGTCCTTCTTCTCTTTCCGTTCAATAAACATGGTAAGCAGCTTGTTAACCTCATCAATATTTTATTGCAATAGTAATTGTGTGATGAACAAGGAATGCCGACCGATCTCACGGGGTTTGGTCATCTTCGCACAGTGTCGTGAGAAATCGTCTCATGCACGCAGAGGATTTTTTAATTTTTTTTTTTTTTTTTACTATCTTATAAATCTGAAGTATTGTAATAGTGGATAAAAACAATTTATTTCGATATTATGATCGATTTTGGTAATTTTATTGCCCCCTCTTTCCGGCTACAGCCGAAATGTTTCAATAGATTTTGTTCAAATTTAATATTTAGATGTTTTATGATTATGCTTAGAGGAAAAATCTTATTGTTAGTTTTAGTTTTTTTTTACCCGCTTCGGTGGCCGTGTGGTCTAACGCGCTACTCTCGCAGTAGACTATACTGCCGATGATGGGGAGGTCCAAGTTCAAATCTCGGTAGAATGTACTGAGGGAAGTTTTTTAAATAGGTTTTCTATTATCCCTCCACGCAAATTCGGCTACACTTCCTCTATATATAACCTTCCTAATACCTAAAACCGTTAGCGTAATTAGTACATAAGCGTATAGCCCGAACGGGATGTAAGACACGCTGCTAAACAAAAAAAAGTTTAAAATCTAAGGTCGTTTACCTTTAACTAATTATCGAAAATTCAAGAGTTTTATAAAGTGATTTTGATTATTATTGTTTAAAAATGTATACAGTATCAGCTGTCTACTTTACTTCCGGAGAAACAAAAATATTTAAAGGTAGTAGTTTAGTGATAACCAAGGGTGTACTAAAGGGTGAAGGGTCGGGTAGGTCCGGCCCCCGCCTGGAATTTGATGCCTCCCCTCCACCAGGGGCGTCCAAATATTGTTAACGTAGAAAACATTTACTGGCTAAAGTTATAGTAAAATTTTCTATCGGAACCCACCCTTCACCCAGAGAAAAATTATATTTCTACGCCCTTAGTCGTAAATAGAATTTTGAAAATTTTATTTCTAGTTATAACATACTTTAAAGGGGAAACTCCATTTTCACGAATGATTTTTTTTTTAAATCTTGGCCATGCCGGGAATTGAGGTCGAGACCCTTAGTTCAGTTGACCTAACACGCTACCAACTGATCTAAAATGTCGGCCTTTATGTATAACTGAAAAGTTAGTATTAAAAGTTGAAAGAGGTTCTGTGAACTTCAGGATCAAGGGAAGGACTACAGTTGGTTTGGTCGGAGTGGTTGGGTTGGTGGGGTGGGGGGGGGGGGGGGGGGGCTTTTGGTGGGTCACAGATGTTGGGCATCTGAGAGCGGCATTTCTTTGTGGCTGTTCAGAATAGAGCAAGGAGAAGATAATTCTCTCAACACGAAAGCGACTAAAGACATCTTATAATCACAAGTTAACTACAGTATATGATTTAATATAGGGAGAAACTTTTTTCTCTCTTACAATTATAAAAGTTACTAAAACATTTTTCTTTTATGTAAACTCATGTGATCTGCAGCTGTCGCTTTTGATAAATAATATTAACTACTATTCTAGCAAGGCCTTTCTACGACAGATTGATTATAACACTAACCAACCTAACAAAATTTAACCTTCAATTGAAAAGCGCATGGAAGGTTGTGCATTATTTGTAAAAAAGTATCCATCTTTCATTTATTACTTAAAGAGCGTTATTATATCTTTATTGTATGGAAAAAATATCGAGTTTGGTTCCTTTAATATCTCTAACGTGGTATATACTATATTTCAGCTTTCTAGGTCATCTAGGGCAGTGGTCTTCAATCCCTGGTCTGCGGGCCACTTTCGGCCCGCCGTAACTTTATTGGGACCCACTGGTGTTCATGAAAGATATAAAATTATTTCAAGGGAAAGAAGTTACAAATGCATATTTATATTTTAAATAGTCAAATACTAAAATAAATACGCATTTTAAGTTATTTTATAAACCCGTTTTGCTTTATACGCGGAGAAAAATATTAAATTTTTAAACAAATGTACCTTGAACTGGCAAATGACTACTCTAGTAGACAAAGGGGAAAGTACTATTTCGGGAGTGTTCGGACTTAGTCGATAGTGCGATATGTCGTATATACGTCGGGAGTGTTCGAACATGGGTCGGGAGTGGATGTGGTGGGAAATGGTCGGGAGTGTTCGAACATAGTCGGGAGTGTTCGGACATGGTCGGGAGTGTTGAACATAGTCGTGAGTGTTCGGACATAGTCGGGAGTGTTCGGACATAGTCGCGAGTGTTCGGACATGGTCGGGAGTGTTCAATGTCCATGTTCTTTCATCACCTCTGAGACACTCGAGACGCCAAAAGAAAAATAGTAATTATATTAAGTGTTCAAACCTAGTTTTGTCCGTACAGTATCCCCTAATATTGTCGGTACAGTATTGCGAGCCAACAAGAGACAGAAACTTTGGCCCAAGGGACCTTAAAATGTTGAAAACCACTGATCTAGAGTCCTCTGGAGGAAGTAGAAACACACACACATATTAGGAAATTATATGTAGTTTTTATACTAATAATAAAACCAAAATGTTATCAATGTTGACAACAACAAAAAGTTTTGTGTTCTCTATAAAACTACCTTCGAAACAGAAGCCTACTATAGATTCTCCTTTATTTTTGAAATGTATTTAATATTTCAAACTTGATTTTTTTTTCATGTTTGGTGCGTTCTTTTAATTCCACTTGTTTTCTCGTAGGATACCTTTCGTTGTGCGTAAGTTTGAATAGAAAAAAACAACTATTTTCTTGGTATGTTTTTCTTAAATAAAATAATTCCTAATAATCCAATATTCAAGGTTTTCTTTTGAGTGTACATTATTTCTGGTGTTAACGCTCGGAGGATCAGTGCCTTGTGAACATGTTGTGGCTTCACAGGGCCCAGCGCTTACTTAGGGACAGGGGGGGGGGGGACAAGTCGGGGGGTGGGGGAAATTTTTGCTTCCATGCTCCCTGAATAGGCGATCTAGTAAATATTGTCAGAGTTTAAAAACAAATAAAAATATAATCATGTGGTTCGATTTATTGAACAAGTGAACTGAGCTCTCTGTTTTGATAACTTTTGAACGTATTGGCCGATTTAATTCAAATTTGCCACAGTTGTTCTTTGTACCTTCATACAGGTCAAGTTCGTTTGGTAAGAAAATCTAAGGAGGGGTCAGGAATAAATCAACCCTTATAGGTTTAAAACATTTTCTGATACCTTATACTGCTGAAAATTGGTATTTATCTTAAAACTAGTGTAGTAACATTAAACAAATATTAAGAATTTTTTGGGATGGGGGTGGGGTAAGGGGGGAGGCAGATAATTGGTGGCCGAAAACGAAGTATGCCCAGAGCCATGCGTCTGCTAAGGGTGGCCTGCAGTGAGGATAAATTAAATTGAAGGATAGATACACTTTGAATTCTTTCCATTTTAAGCTAACGAACGATTTTCCGTCTTTCACCGTTAGTTCTTTCTTGCGAAGCGGACCCCTCACACTCCCTAAACACACACACACGCCCACTATCGCTTTTTTTTTAACATACGTTCTTCTGGCCTTGCGGGAGGGTGGAAGAGAGGGGTTTGTACACACAGGACCACTTTCAATCTCATCCACGGGGCCGTGCTTCGATCTTCTTCAAAGCTCGCCAGTCGCCTCGGGGTTTGGGGTCTCCCCTCCCCCCCCTTTTTCCTCGTGACGTCACCCTCCTGAAAAGTGAAAACCCCACGGCTTTAAATTTTCTTTCCCACTTTTAGAGTCCTCGTTTTTTTTTTCTTTCTCTTATTCAACATCTCAAACTATTTTATTTTGGTTCGTTACATAAAAGTATTTTCAGAGACTCGAATCAGTTCCAAAATTTAAAAGTACGTTATATTTACTTTTATTTTTAAATTTTTTGGTGTGTAACGAAGTGGATAAAAGTTTTATTCTAGCACTTTCTGAAATAACTTGTCTTATGTCTTTAAAAAAAAAAGTTGGAGCTACCATGCTTTTTATTTACCATTTGCCTCCTCTTCCCCCCCCCCCCCCCTCAAAAAAGAACAGCTTATCGAAGAATCGGAAATGTTTTATTTGTAAGAAATGTTATAGAAAATCGGCGTTCTTTTAGGAAAAATCTGTTCAAGAAGAAAGTTTAGTCGTGTAATTCTGAAATTTACTTGGAGCTATCTTGGAAGGTTTTATTGAAGGGAAAGGTGAACACCTTTTAAAAGCGGATCGATACACCATGATGATTTTTTTTTATCACCGGTAAAACTTTTTTAATATGCTCCAACTTTTAGTAGACAGTTTTATTGTTAAAAACACACATATTGGATAAAACTGCTTTTTTTATTGGTTTATCGAACGTGCATGTTTAAACAACCGGCCCAAATCAGCACACCACTTACAAACTAACCAAACCAAGGACAGTATCACAGAAACGGCGATGAACCCGAATACAAAATAGTGAAAAGCTTAGTCAAGAGCCTTTTGGAATCTAATAATTAATGTATAGGGGTGAAATTTAGTATAACTAGACATTCATATGATATGTACAGAATGAAATATTTTAATATTGATGTACTATTAATATTATTTATAACTATCAATCCTGCACGGCGTTGCCCGTGACCCACAGACAGGGAAAACCTGGAAAAGTCAGGGAATTTTTGGATGACAGGGAAAACAGGACATGTCAGAGAATTAAAAAATATGGCTAAAATATCCCATTAATTTCTTAACCAAACACTAAAACAAAAGTCAATAATACTTAAATAAAATAACATTTTAATTTTTAAAATAACCGATAAAACTGTTTATGTTTAGTAGATACAAACTTTTTTAAATATGTGATTAATAATAAATAAAACAAAAGTCATCGTCCACCATTAAAACAGGAAAAAAGTAGTCAGGGAAAATTGAAAAATGTTGCCTGGAAAAGTCAGGGAATTTTGTAAAATATGTTTGTAGCCACCCTGAAGATTCAATTACCCCATTGTAAATGTACATAAATGTACCCCAATGCACCCGATTTCAAATGTAAACGTTATCTCTGAAACGTAATTTTAAACCAGATTAAACATATTTTTTTCAAAAAATTTGCTAGAAATAGCCTAATCAAAAAGTTGATTAAAAATTTTAAAATCCGGCTTTGAGGTGCATTCGGACCCTTTTCCGTCCAACTTTGTTAGACATTTCAGATCTCTGCGTACCGTAGATTCGGCTGGGCATCGCACACACATACATACACACACACACACACACACATACACAGACAAACACTTCCTTATATATATATATATATATATATATATATATATATATATATATATATAAGATATCAATAATATTAATTAATTGTATAATATTAACAGTATTTTATTTATGGATATTATTAATGTTGTAAATATTTCATTGGGTACATCTCATATTAATATCCTAAATTTCACCCCCATAAACTAATTATTTTATCCTACAGCGGTACGTAAAAAGCATAAAATAGAAAGTTTGACCCTTTATAGCTCATGAACTGTAATAATTTGAAATAATTGAGTCAGTCCTTATAGCTTATAATCTACACACTTGTTAAAAATATACAGAAGTTATTTTTATCGGCGAATGACCTTAACCCGTTACATTTTCCTTGATGTCAAACGTGTGCATTAAAAGCAGGGCATAGAGAAAGGAAGCAGAGTCTGCAAAAAAAATATTCTTTTTTTGCCAGGGACAGACTCCCAAAAAACTGTTGAATTTACCCGCCAAATATGTGCAATATTTGGCAGCACTTTATGTTCACGGGTGTTTTTTTGTTTCACATGAAAAGAAACCGGCCCTACAAACACATATTTGTCATCATTATTATGAAAGTGACATCGGTACAAAGTATCAATGCATCCCTATGTGCCGTTTCACACCAGAGAGGTATTTTATCACGCGATGTTTTTGTCCAGCGAATTTTATCCTCTGAAATGCATTGGTTCAAATGGGAGCGGTCTACACAGGGAGATAAATAATTGCGCGGTAAAATTCTCTGCGTCACCGGTCTAGAACAGTCGCTTGTATCCTACACCACGTCAAAGCACATTATTGAACACGGGGCAAACAAGCGGTATTTTCCCTCTCGTTTGAAAGCAACGTCAGAATTGATCGCGGGGATAAAATAACCTCTTGTGTGAAACGACACTTATGATCAATCGAGTTTGACACGCCTGGTTCGAAGCGTGACTCTCGCAATCGACTGTTTTCCCAAGATGGAGATATTATTGGTTCAAATCCCTGTCGGATGTAAAGGAAGCTTTTTTTTTTCCTAGTGGTCTAGGGGTAAGGTGTCAGACTTTTGTGTTGGGGGTCCGGGGTTCAATCCTCGGTCCCGGCACAGATTTATCTGATTACCAAACCCTTCCTTCACCTCTGACAAGACATCTTGTGAATGTGTGGAATGCCAGGGCTCCACCGTGGTTCGGATCCCACGTTAAACTGTAGGTCCTCCATTTCATCTCACAATCACCCTACCATTACACATTAGCGTAAGTGCGTATAACCCAAACGAGTAGTAAGACGTGGTGCTAATAATAATAATAAACTTTTCATAAAATATTTTCCCCACTCCTCCAAGCAAAAACGTATACATTTATTTTGTTTTATAACTTCCTCGTACCCACATCATTAGTTCGTTTGCCACAAATGGCGCGCCAAGTGACGTCGGCACTGTTGTAACACTCTGTGGACAGCTGAGCACCTACTTGTACGTCCGTTCACCCTTCAGAACTTACTTGGGACGAAGAATACCTACTACACTTGTGACTCGCGCAAGGTATGGGTTAACTTAGGTCCGAGACCTTAGCTCAGTCGGTAGCGTGTCTGTCTATTAAGGGTCCCGGGTTTGCTTCCCGGCTAAGCCGAAAAATGTATCATTGGTGAAATGTTGTTTTAATTCATAAGTCGTGTACTTACATATTCAGTCGGTTCAGAAAGTGCACATTTTACTTCAAATTAATAAATATTTTCAAGTGGATAAACATATAATATTATTATTATTAGCACCGCGTCTTACTATCCGTTCGGGTTATACGCACTTACGCTAATGTGCAATGGTAGGGTGATTGTGAGATGAAATGGAGGACCTACAGTTTAACGTGGGATCCGAACCACGGTGGAGGCCTGGCATTCCCCACATTCACAAGTTGTGATTAATACACGTCTTGTCAGAGGTGAAGGAAGGGTTTGTTAATCAGATAAATCTGTGCCTGGACCGAGGATTGAACTACGGAACCCCAGCACAGAAGCCTAACTAACACCTTACCCCTATACCACCAGGTCACCTATAAACATATAGTTTAGATCATTCTCCCGATGGCTGTTTATCAAATTATACGCTATTTCGTGACAATTAAACACATCGATACACACGTTTTCTATCAACGGGTTATTTCACATCTCCTCGCAACAGCCAACGCAGCTGTCTGCTAGCTTCCAGCTCTACAGAGCACGCGCACTGGTTCGAGAGGGTTGGTTCTCTTTGTACCGAATATCTCAGGCAGAGCGGACGAACTTGTTAATGGCTTAAAGATTGTCACGTGGCTTCACACGTCAGAAACGTAGTCACGGGACGATCGCTAAGCCAATCACAAGATTCCCGCCTTGTCGGTGCTAACTGTTCCGCTAAAGTTCAACTTCATCTCTACTTCATAAGCTCTGCCCCGAGATCTTTGGCACGGGAGAACCAGTCACATCTCAAAACTAATCATCTAAAATCGTTGCGCATGCGCTGTGGAGCTAGAAGCAAGCAGACAGCTTGTTTACCTTTGTGAAGAGATTTGAAATAACCCTTTAATGGACAACGTGTGTATTGATGTATTGGATTGTGTCATGAAATAGCGTATAATTTGATAAACTGCCATTGGAAATCTAAAACATATGTTTATACACTTAAAAATAAAATATGTTGATAATCAGCTGTTTTAAGTTAGCGTTGCAATGCATCATGGGTCAACACACAGCGTGGGAATTGCTGAGGTAGATTCTGCTTTTTATTTTCGGTAAATGTGTGAACCAAGCTTTATTCTACCCCCTCCCCACCATCACCGACTTGCTGGATTGTAGCGGATAGGGGAAATGAGATGACAACACAGCTACTACATTATTCGTCGAATACCGTTGCAGCCGGTAGTCGTTGTTCGTACTGCAGTCTCGTACTGTTTTAATTAAGTCCTATCCTTTCCTCTAGTGTCGGCACAAACCTTATTTCATCTTTCTTTACAAAAAAAGATAATAAAAAATTAATCATACGTTTCCGCATTTATGATTAATCCAACCTATTACCTGGTTGGGTGCTTTAATTAATAATGCCATCTTCTCAACTCCTTCATTACTTCTATTTTTTTTTTGAGGGGAGATTGGGTGGGGGTGAATAAAAAGGTGAGGTTATCGCATAAACCTCAACTTTCTCTATTTCCCTTGATTTTATTTCTTCAGGCTCTTTGTAAATCTCTTTCACAAGCGAAGCGATTCAAATCTTAATCCTTTTTTAGAAGAAAAAATCTCAACCATTTTAATCTAGTTTTTTTTAAATAATTAATTTACGTTTTCATCTTGATTTATAGATTTTACTGTCGCAATATCTCTGAGGTAGCTAACGTTGGTTTTTACTTAAATCCGAGTTCTAAGATGTTTTCTGCAGCAGGCTAATTTATTAAGTCGGTTAATGTTTTTTTTTCAATCTTAAACCCCCCATTGATAGTATTCAACACTTTTAAATGGCCCGACCCATTGGTATGGCTATATGGACCTTTAAATACCTAAACGATAAAACTATGTAATTTTAAATACCCTAATTATATTATTCTCTGCACTTTTCAATACTACCTTAATTATATTACTCTTAACAATTTTAAATACCCTAGATATATTACTAGATTGTCACTGTTAAATACCCTAATTATATTACCCTTTTCACTTGTAAATACTCTAGATATATCACTAAATTGTCACTGTTAATTACCTTAGATATATTACGCTTCCCACTTTTGAATACACCTATTATATTATGATATGCACTTTAAATACCCTAATTATATTACTCTTTGCACTTTTAAATAGCCGAATTATATTATTCTTTGCACTTTTAAATACCCTAATTATATTACTTTCTGCACTTTTAAATAGCCTAATTCAACTTAACCTCATTCCTAGCACATTGGCGAAGTTAATTTCTTTGCGCATAACCCGAACGGTTAGTAAGACTCCAGGACAAAAAATAACTTATAACTAAACCAAAAGGCTGGAGGAACAATATAATTACCCGCTTCGGTGGCCGCATGGTCTAATGCGCTACTCTCGCAGTAGACTAGATTGCCGATGACCAGAGCCCTGCTTTTATGGTGAATAAAAAATCCCAATTTCGTTTTTAAGTTTCCCAAAAGCGGTGAATTACAAAAATCCTATTTTTGCGATGAAATTATCGAATTAAGACAAAAGCGTTAAAAAAGTGGTTTTTACCAAACTTTCGTGGTTAAGGTGACTTTGTTGGGTTAAAACTAGACTTCCAGGACAATGTTTGAAACAGGTAAACTAAACATATTGAAGTGAAAACTAAAAATTACATTTTGTTTGGACAAAACGGTAAAAAAACATTAGTCCGCAAAAAAAAATGTGCTGTCAACTTATTAAAAAAGTAAGATCTAGCAGCAGCTGGTCCGGGAAAAGTATGTACAAGTCACAAAGACAAAATATTACACAAAAATTTATTTTTCAATATTCCAAAATATTAGCACGAATGCCGAAAATCGCGACTAAATTGCGATTATCGCGGACATCGTTTAAAATCGCGAATATCGCGCTAAAACGCCGATTTCGCGAATTATCGTGACAATTCCTAGCATATATTTGCAACCAGGGTAACCTGAAATGTGAACATCTTAAAGAAAAAGTGCCATATCTAACATTCGCGAATTATCGCGATCTCACAAACGCAGGGCTCTGCCGATGACTGATAGAGGTTTGAATCTCGGTCGGGTGTACTGAGGTAAGGATTTTCCCCCCTAAAATGGTTTTCCAATCTTCCTCCACGCAAATGCCTATTCTCTACCAACGTTTGGACTGAGTTTGATATGAATGAAATATTATCAATGAATATTTAAAATGAATTTATTACACACTTTGGTTCTGGTTATAAAAGAATGATTACTAATAATGGAAGTTGAGTTGGAGTGACCGCGTGAGTGTGTAAGACACGTCCCATCTGTATGATCATGGGGTGGGCACTCTTATAGGACTAGCTGAGCCCGTAAACTAGTTTGGAGCACTATCGCTAGGGGCAGCTTGCAATGACGTCACAGAGAAATGCGCATGCGTGGACGCGGTGAAGTCCATACCACAAGGAAGCGTGAAGTCTGTAAAATCCGCCAATACTGTTTTGTCAGCAACTACGATTTACAATGTGGTTTATTTATAAAATTATGGATTTAGTTACATTTGATTTAATTTTATATAAGAATTGATTAATTAACATTCCGCAATAGAAAATGCTTTGTATTCCAAGTGTAACGTCCCACTTCAAATCCTTTAGTTCGTGGCACTAACACCGCGAGCGATAGCGATGTGGTTCCATTTGCCAACATTAAAGTGGCGTTTTTATACTTATCACCCGCCTCAGTCGCGTAGTTGGCTAACGCGCATGTCGTGTTGAGCTCGACTGCTGAGGACGGGGAGATCGAGGTTCGAATCTCGGTCGGGTGAACTGGGTGTGGTTTTTCCTAAATGGTTTTCCACTCTCCCTCCACGCAAATGTGGGTTCACTTCCTCTAATTCAACCTTCCCAATTCCTAATCCATTAGCGTAATTAGTACTTAAAGCGTATAACCCGAACGAGTAGTAAGACGCGGTGCTAAATATTATATATTATTTATAATTATCCCTTTTCTATGTGTGTAATGGTATGATCGCGAGTGTTTTTATAATGGCTGCCACGAGGGTTTCTGTGACACAGAATGAGGACCCTCTGCCCCCACCCCCCCATCTCATGACATATTTATTTGTAGTTACAATTAATTAAAGGAGATCTCTTTAGTTAACCCATCCCTCGTACTCACATCGGCTGAAGTTGAACCCATGATATGCACCCGGAACCCCAGTGTCGCATGACCTGATCATTACTCTCCCCCATGTTTGAAGACGCTATCTACAGTAGCCCCATGGCTTCTTTGGTGCTGACTAACAGCTTTAAAACGTTACCAGACCAAATTACGTATCACTACTCCGAACCAGATGATCTGCAAAAACATTTGTTTAGCAGCTGTCACTTCTGACAGTCAAAATGTAGGTACATACCTAAATGTTGACTGTCAGAAGTGACAGCTGTGAGCTGTCAGTCAGCACCAAAGAAGCCATGGGGCTACTGTATAAGGTAAAAGTCAAGCCGAGAGGGGCAAGTGGTTCATAACACTTCTTGCAACCCTCACCGCGTCCCCTTAGATAATTTCCCTTATTTTAAAGAAACCGTCCAAGGTCGCTTTCACTCTCAATTTAAAAAAAAAAAAACAACAGCAACTCGGTTAAGGTAGATCTCTTACAAATTTGTCCTATTCTTTACGGCTAGTTTTTAAGGACCGTAAATAGTAAAAAAAAAACACAAAAAAATGTATGTATTTATTTTAGGGAGTAAGACGAAGCAACTTCTTTACTTATTTCTCTTTTCTCCCCTAAGCAAACCACCTTTAATTAACTATTAACTATAGGGTTAGATAGCTAATTCCAAAAACTTACTTAAAAGGTCACTCATAATGTCTGAAGACTCCTTGATGATGTTTCCAGGTTTACGGCTAAAAGAGTATATTTCAGTGTTATCTTATCCACTCGTGAGAACATAAATTATGTGTTTTATTTTACAAATGAAAAGGTCAAAGTTTATCAACGATGTAAGGTCATAGGTCGTTAGACTTAGTAACATTACGGTTATATCACTCTACAATGACTCTCATTCATTTTTGATATACTTTTAATTTTGTTTTTTTTATCACCGCATCTTACTACCCGTTCGAATTATACGATTATGTACTAATTACTCTGATAGCTTTAGGGATTATGGAGGTTATATTGGTAGAAAGTTTCCCTGCATTTGCATGGAGGGAGAGTGGAAAACCATTTTGGAAATACCCTCAGTACACCCGACTGAGATTCGAACCTCGATCTTCCAGGTTATATGTAGTCTAGTCTACTGCGATGTAAAAAAGAGTTATTTTATAAAAATCGGCTCTATCGATTTTGACTAAAATATACTAATTATGCTAGACACTGTATAACATCACAAACAAAATTGTGCGTCTCTTTTTCCCGGAAAAAATTACTTAAAGAGCACTTTACCTAAGTGGATATCTCCAATTTTGTTCGTATCTCCGCAACTCTTTGAGATGAGAAATAACTTATCACAGAAAATGTGTATGACTATTAAAAACTAAAAAATTTTGAAATATAATTTTATAAAACCAATAGTTTCTTCTCAATAAGGAGCTAGCGAACCAAATGCCTGCGCCATTGGTATGATTAAATCCGTACATTCTGAAAGGATACTAAGACGCAGTAATATGTTTTCTTCTAAATGTACCCGACGGGAGTTCGAACTCCGACCTTAATTCAACGGCGGCCACGTTCAATTCTATTCAAACGCCTATATGATAGAGAAAGAATAGTAATAGAACTCCAGTGAAATCAACCCTTAAAGTAAATACCTTATGAAGCTAATACTGGACAGTCCTATAGTAATAACATAGGCGCAAATGCGAAGAACTAGATTGCTGCTACCTAGCGGTGCGATGTTGCAACTAACCGCGATACTCAAATCCAACAAATGAAAAGTTAATTATAACAGAATATATTTTCAAAGGGCTAGTTTTATACATAAATATTAGTCATAATATTAAAATAGTTTAATTTATTAAAGTTTTACCGTCAATAACAGTTTAAAATGTTATTAAAACCAGTGCAAATAACTTTGATTTATTCCCACCTAGCAGTTCAAAATGTTGTGAAATTTTGTAAGATATTTTATCGACATTATTTTATTTGGTTTGGAGACCCAGTCTTTATCAAAATTATGTTCTCCTCTACTTAAACAACTATACATACCAACGAATCGTTATGATTGGTGATTAGGGGGGAAAGAGTCCCTACACTTAGATGAGGGGGGCGATTTTGATATAATTTTCTACCTTCGTGAATTTTTGAATTTGCAGGCTTGAAAAGCTAAATCTTCCACTAAAATTGTTTGCATATGACAACTTAATTTTCATTATAAAACTGTATGGTATATATTATTATTATTATTATTATTATTATTATTATTATTATTATTATATATTATTATTATTAGCACCACGTCTTACTACCTGTTTGGGTTGTACGCACTTACGGTAATGTGTAATGGTAGGATGGTTGTGAGATGAAATGGAGGACCTACAGTTTAACGTGGAATCCGAACCACGGTGGAGGCCTGGCATTCCACTGATTCACAAGTCTGGTATAGAATTGTGGACATGAGTTAAAGGCTGGTGATAGAGGATTTATCTCCTCGCTAGTTAATGTCTATATCACTAAATTTATTTTAGATTGATTCATAGTTTTAGGGATAATTTAATTTTGGGGAGGGTTTAAATTTCGCAAGTTTAGGACATTATTACCTTAAATTTTACAAAATTGTATTATTTCACCATATTTCGTTCCTGTTCTGTGCTGTGTTATAAACTATGTATGCTAACATGTTAAGAATGAGAATTTTTTTTAGTTTAGCACCGCGTCTTACTACCCGTTAGTATTATACGCTTAAGTACTAATTACGCTAATGGTTTAGAAATGGGGAAGATTGAATTTAGAGGAAGTGAATTCGAATTTGCGTGTGAGGAGAGTGGAAAACCTTTTAGGAACCCTCCCCCCCTCCCCCTAGTTCACCCGACCGTGATTCGAACCTCAATCTCCCTATCCTCGGCAGTCTAGCTTAACACAATACAAGCGCGCTAGCCAACTACGTCACCGAGACGGGTGGTGAGAAATGTTGAATTTAGAGGAAGTAGACCAGCATTTGCTTGGAGGGCGATTGAAGAACTGATTAGTAAAAAACAACTCACAGCTCAGAGTGGAATTAGAATCTCAGTCTCTCCATTAACGACAGACCAGTCTACTGCGAGAGAAACGTCTTATACCAGGGATGTACAACCTGTGGTCCAGCTGTGTGGTGAGAAATTAATGATTTAGTATCTTTGTACATAATAAAGGCTTTGCAACCAAACTTAAAATATATATATATATATATATATTATATATATATATATATATATATAAAGTAATTCTTACAACCTACCACACAAAGTAATACAGTTTGTAATCAGAAATGTAAACAAAGTCAACCTACATGGTGGTGTCTCTTGGAAATCGAAAATACTATTTAGAGCAGTTTGAAATGTTGTGAATGTAGCAATTATATAGCGCACAGATACCACCAGCCATATTATTTGAGATATTAATTATAATTCTATCCCTCCACCGTGGTTTGGATCCCACGTTAAACTGTAGGTCCTCCATTTCATCTCACAATCACCCTAACATTACACATTAGCGTAAGTGCGTATAACCCGAACGGGTAGTAAGACGCGGTGCTAATAATAATACTAATAATAATAATAATAATATAATTCTATCAGAAAAATATAAGTTTTAAATCAGTTACATAACTTAACCCTTGCTAACTCGGACGATTCGCAACACCGTGCCGTGAGAACTCAGCACCTTCGCTTTTTTCGCACGAAAAGTAGCTGATTGCCCAGTATTACTTTCATAAGGTATTTGCTTGAAGCTAATAGCCATTTCGTGTGGGTTTTTTTAGGGTGCTTTATTTTTATTTTTTCGCAGGGCAGCAGTCATTTGTTTTGCTGCTAGAGAGTTGAATGGGGTATCGACCCCTGTGCTTATCTGCAACCCTGCAAGAGAGCTTATTCCCTCGCCTGTCTTGCTTGGGTGTATTTGATTTAGGTCTTCAAGTCTCAACATTCTCGGTAATAAGGCTTCATTGTTGGTTGTTTTTTTTATAACAAGAGCTGATTGAGCGAAATGTTTTTAAAAATAATTTCAACCGAGACTATACGCTTTAAGTACTAATTACGCTAATAGATTAGGAATATGGAAGGTTGAATTAGAGGAAGTGAACCCGCATTTGCGTGGAGGGAGAGTGGAAAGCCATTTAGGGAAAACCACCCCCAGTTCACCCGACCGAGATTCGAACCTCGATCTCCCCGTCCTCGGCAGTCGAGCTCAACCCGACTAGCGCGTTAGCCAACTACGCCACCGAGGTGGGTCTTTAAAGGTAACAAACGTATTTTCTTTGATTCCACTATGGTGCAGTTTTTAAGAAATACCCATGAACTCAGTTTAACCTGAAAGGTAACTTGCTCACCTTGTTTGATTCCACTATGGAGCAGTTTTTAAGAAATACCCATATACTCAGTTTAACCTGAAAAATAACAAGCTTACCTTGTTTGATTCCACTATGGGCCAGTTTTTAAGATATTGCCATATACTCCGTTTACGATGGAAAGCTACAAGCTACCTTGTTTGATTTCACGATGGTGTAATTTATTTAAAAAAAGCGTGCATAATGCATTCATTCAAGGCAAGCCTGTTATCTTTCAATACAAACGGAGTTAAGGCTTTGTATTAAAGTTAAATTTATAATTATAAAATCTAGAAGAATGGCATGTTTCAAACACACACTACCGACCCGTATTATTAGTCACGCAGTCTTGAGCGTCAGGCTGGCAACATACTGGATTGCTTATGACGAGGTTGAGGTTCAATTCTCTCTGGGGTGTATTGCTGTGGTTTTCCCATCTTTTTTCTTGATTAAACAAGTATACACTTTTTTTTTAGCACCGCGTCTTACTACGCATTCTGGTTATACGCTTATATACTAACTCACTTTCCAAGTGGTTGTAAACTAATGTAATTCCAGAACTTTTTTTTTTATAGGTCTTACCGTTTAGCCAAAAGAGACCTCCAAAAAAAGGTCCGCATCGACTTTAAAGTTGCTCCGTCATTTTAAATTTTTTCGGGGGTTAATTTTTTTTTTTTTAACTTTTTGGAATTTTCCTGTCAGTTACAGGCTAGAAGCTATAAATTTATCAAATTTAAAGTTTCTAGCTCATCTGTAAGTGGATAAACATTAATGTCAGTGAGTGAGTCAGCCATGTGGCTTATAGTAGTATAATTACGCTAGTGAGCTAGTGGTGAGGAAGGTTGAATGTTAGAGGAAGTGTACTCGCAATTGCGTGGATAGATGGAGTGGAAAATCACCCTTAGTATACCCGACCGGTATCGAACAACGATATTTCTGTCTTCGTCAGCCAAGAATTACAAACCCCAATTTGTTTTTTTCGTTCGGTGGCATCTAAAACGTCAAGGCCTATTATTGTCTCGAAATAGAATATTTTCGCGGTTAGAATTTTTTTTATTACTAAATTAATCCTAATCCATGGCATTAGGAACTCGAACGTTCAAGACCGCACTTACCAAAGTACGAGATCCATCCCTATCTTGAGCTAGTTGTATCCAGTCCACCTCATTACACCCTATCCCTATCTTGAGCTAGTTGTATCCAGTCCACCTCATTACACCCTATCCCTATCTTGAGCTAGTTGTATCCAGTCCACCTCATTACACCCTATCCCTATCTTGAACTAATTGTATCCAGTCCACCTCATTACACCCTATCCCTATCTTGAGCTAGTTGTATCCAGTCCACCTCATTACACCCTATCCCTATCTTGAGCTAATTGTATCCAGTCCACCTCATTACACCCTATCCCTATCTTGAGCTAGTTGTATCCAGTCCACCTCATTACACCCTATCCCTATCTTGAACTAATTGTATCCAGTCCACCTCAATACACCCTATCCCTATCTTGAGCTAGTTGTATCCAGTCCACCTCATTACACCCTATCCCTATCTTGAGCTAATTGTATCCAGTCCACCTCATTACACCCTATCCCTATATTGAGCTAATTGTATCCAGTCCACCTCATTACACCCTATTCCTATCTTGAACTAATTGTATCCAGTCCACTCATTACACCCTATCCCTATCTTGAGCTAGTTGTATCCAGTCCACTTCATTACACCCTATCCCTATCTTGAGCTAGCTGTATCCAGTCCACCTCATTACACCCTATCCCTATCTTGAACTAATTGTATCCAGTCCACCTCATTACACCCTATCCCTATATTGAGCTAATTGTATCCAGTCCACCTCATTACACCCTATCCCTATCTTGAACTAATTGTATCCAGTCCACCTCATTACACCCTATCCCTATATTGATCTAATTGTATCCAGTCCACCTCATTACACCCTATCCCTATCTTGAGCTAATTGTATCCAGTCCACCTCATTACACCCTATCCCTATATTGAGCTAATTGTATCCAGTCCACCTCACTACACCCTATCCCTATCTCAAGCTAGCTCTATCCAGTCCACCTCATTACACCCTATCCCTATCTCGAGCTAGCTCTATCCAGTCCACCTCATTACACCTTATCTCTATCTTGAGCTAGTTATATCGAATCCACCTCATTACACCATATCCCTATCTTGAGCTAGTTCTATCCAGTCCACCTAATTACACCCTATCCCTATCTTGAGATAGCTCTATCCAGCCCACCATCGTTTGCGAGACATGGCTATCCTAACAATGTCTTGTGATGAGTACAGGGTATGCAACTCATAATGTAACCCCCTCCACTCACCAGTATCTTCGTTTCTTTTTTGACCAAATCTCATCCAGCGCGCCTTGTTTTCGAGAAACCTAGTCTGTTTCCGTTACTTAAGGTAAGCGACCGTGTTTCAGAGCCATAGAAAAAAAAAACGGTACATTTTTTAACAACGTATTAATATTAACAATACTTTTACAGGCCCTGTGAGATAAATAAAAATTCACCATGTGGGTTGGTTTATTATTTGCCAGTCGTCGGTGATTTACATAAGCAATTCATTCGTCTTGTGTAGCGATTGTTAAAAAACGCCACCGCAAACTTTGCGTCACACTTTTGACTGTCTGCGCACTTTGTTACGTCATCAATTAGTGCGTAAACCGAATCAGGTTTATGACTTGAAGGGGGGGCAATGACTTTGAAAAACGTAACCTCATGTAATTTATGTATATAAATTAACCATTTGCCTTTTTTTTTTTATTGGGCTCTTCCTTAACGTTGCCTTTGTTAGACTAGAGAAACTACTTTGGACTTTTTTTTAGCATCGCGGCTGACTACCCGTTTGATTTGTAAGCGTATGTACTAGCTACGCTACTGATTTTAGGAATTAGGACATGGCTATAGTCAGGAGACTTGTACCCGCATTTTCATGGGAGAGAGTGGAAAACAAATTTTGGATAAAAACCTCAGCACACCCGACCGAGTTTCGAACCTCGATCTCCCCGTCATCGGTGGTATAGTCTACTGCGAGGTTAGCGCGGTTAGACCATACGGCCACCGAAGTGTTTTTTTTTTTTACTCTTGAGCTGTTTTAAATCCATAGTAAAGATAGCAGATGATTATGTTGTCAAGTGCAAGACCAGTCAAGACGAGATTCATAAACGCTCAGAAACCAAGTGGGTTTATAATATACTAGATAGCTGTTGCCCGCGGCTTTGCTCGCGTGGAAGTTGATTATATACAAATACGAAAATATACATATGTATTTACAGATTAATTTAAAATATTACGTTACGTTGATGACCATAACTTGACCTCAGATCAAAAATAATGCAAGTCCGATACAAATTTTCATCCCTTATTAAATAAAATTTCCAAAATTCCTGAAACACGTAGGGGTCTATTTATTTATTTTACGTCAATAACCGAAATACAAAATTTTGTTTGTGTAACTTTCAAAATGACGGACTTTCATACATATTATCATACATATTATCATCCCCTATTTTGACCCCTTTGGGGTGGAATTTTCTAAAATCCTTTCTTAGTGGGTGCCTACATAACAAAATGAATATACAGTCCGAATTTCATGCTTGTAGCCTTGATAGTTTGCGCTCGGCGATGATGAATCAGTCAGTCAGTCAGTCAGTCAGGACATGTTATTTTATTATAGATTTAGAACCGCGTCTTACTACCCGTTCGGGTTATACGCTTTAAGTACTAATTACGCTAATGAATTAGGAATTGGGAAGGTTGAATTTTAGGAAGTGAACCCGCATTTGCTTGGAGGGAGAGTGGAAAACCATCTAAGAAAAACCACCCCCAGTTCACCCGACTGAGATTCGAACCTCAATCTCCCCGTCCTCAGCAGTCGAGCTCAACACGACTAGTGCGTTAGCCAACTACGCCACTGAGGCGGGTGTGGGCTTATAAAATTACCGGGTAGAGATATCTGGCAGTGGCACAGAGGAAAAGGAAGAATACAAATGACAACACAATTTGGGTTGTGACCTCCTCCGCCTTCCTCTATTAAAATACTTCATTCGGTTCACAAAGATTCATTCTACTCTCCTATACCATTTACCTACCTTTTAGGTGATCAACCAAAATATTGGGATTATTGTCCTTTTCATATTGCGAAATCCTATGTTTAGGCCCACAAGTCTGTGTATTATGTATAGGATCATAAAAAAAATAGTTTAGTGTTTATTCCAGTAAACACTAAACTCGTTTTTGTCAAAGTTTAAAAACAATCTAAGTGCAACGTCTGTTTTGCAATGTCTCAGCTACCTTGGCGGCCGCCTCATTCATCGAGAAAGTATTAATCGCTGTCTGAATACAAAATTTGAAAATACAATGATCTGTGTCGTTTTCAGGAACTACTATTCTATTATGTGTAAACTCATACTCCTTTTCTCTCTTCACTTACAACCAACTTTTATCATGTCCCGAAGAAAGACGGGAAAGAAAATTACGAAATTTCTTATCTCAAGTTTAAGAGCAAAGCTTGTTTTACACCGAAAATAGAAAGCACACACTGCATTAGTGGTGCAGCAATTCCCATGGTGCATTGCAACGAAAACTTAAAACAGCTGACTATCAACATAATTTATTTTCTAATAGATACACATATATTTTGGATCATTCTCCGGATGAATGGATGTGTTCGTGTCACAATCCAATACATCGATACAAGCTTTACATTGACGGGGTTATTTAAATATCTCACCAAGAATTCTGTCAGCTCACATACGGCTCCATACAACTCATTGTACTCTGCTTGCTTCTAGCTCTACAACTCATGCGCTGTACGTTGCTGTTGTCCTTCTGTCAGCTTCTACAACTCAGCGCTGTCAGTTTGCTGTTCTGTACAAAGGGGTTGTCTGCTTGCTTGTTACCTAGGCTTCTTCTAGCTCTACAACTCATGCGCTGTCATATGATTTGAAATGGTTGGCTTTGAGGTTTGATTGGTTCTCCCGTTCAGAACATCTAGGACAGAGCAGATGAAGTAGAGATAAGTTGGACTTGAGCAGAACAGCTCGCGCCGATGAGGCGGAAATCTTTTGATTGGCTTATAGCTCGTCATGCGACTACGTTTTTGTTCTGCGCTTGTTTATCGGCGATCGTGTGAATCCACCACAGTAAGCTCGCTGCTAATTCTAAAATAAATATTTAAAATGTTCTATTGTGAGCCTATCAAAATATCACCGTTTTTGGTAGATGTTGGCTAAATCTAGAGCCCTTTTTTCATCAAGCCTAGTCTCATATCTCCGCAAATATGTCTAAAAAGTTGTTGTAACTAATTAATGTCACATTTTCACACTTTTTTTCTATTAATAAAACTCAAAATACAGGTTAATTAAGGAAAAATAGCACTGTTATAATCTTTCGACTTTATTTTGGCGTGAACCATATTTTAAAATAACGCATCGTAGAGTTAAATATTACGTTAGAGCTGAACGTATGCGCGGCAATGTCTAGTTTACCGAGGCGGCCCCCTTAAGATATGAAGGTTAGCTCCTTTATGAAACTAATTCTGTTTACGGGTCAATATGTTTATTACCTCATTGTTGATGACCTCGTGTAGATTGAGTTTTTTGTTGACAAGTTTGCGTACAAGGCTTTCTTATTTTTTGTTGCATTGCACCTCAACTCGGTAGGTAGCGCGTTCTGTCTTTTCAAGTCTCGGGTTCGATTCCTGGCATGTTCAAAATATTTATTATATTGGGGGTTTCCTCTTTCGCAGTGGTGGAATAACGGCCGATCTACCGTCTTTTGTTTTTGTTCCAGAAGTTTGCTATAGTTTGATTTTGCGGCCAACATTGATAACATTTTAATATATGTTATTTAGCACCGCTATATTTAGAGCAAGTGTGCCCGCATTTACGTGAAGGGAGATTGGAAAACCATTTTGGAAAAAAAAACCTCAGTACACCCGTAATGGGCAGTCTAGTCTACCGCGAGGGTAGCGCGTTAGACCACGCGGCCACTGAAGCGGGTCTAATTTAGTTAAACACTAGTCGTGTGTGTTACCGAGGTGAAAAATCGCTGAGGTCACCTTTATAGCGTGTCCAAACCACAAGGTGTGTACAGTCCAATTTTCATAGAAAGGGCTATTAAGAAAAAAATATATTTTTTTTTTGCTGTTAACACTTAAAACATTTTACCATAATATTACTTCGTTCAATTTTGGTGTCCAGGTTGCCATTTTTTCACTTAGTTTAATTTAATCCAGCAATGAGGACAGGTCCTGTGGATAACCATCACGTATATCAGCTTGTGAAACACATTTATTAATAATATTATTAGTTTTATTTTATATTGATTGTATTGATAATGTTTATCAAAAATGAAAGCTTCCGATCACGTGGCTTGACCATGGCTGTCACCCATCTGTAGAACCTGGGAAAAAAACACACGGGATTATTTGACTCTGGATACAAACTGGAGAAACCCACTTTGGTGACCTTGTGGCCTGACGCGCTGTTCTCGCAAAGGACTGGACTACCAATGACGGGGAGATCGAAGTTTGAATCTCGGTTTGGTGTATTGAGGAGGGTTTTTCCGAAATGATGATCCACTCTCCTTCCACGCAAGTGCGGTTACATTTCCTCTAAATATAACCTTATTAATCCCTAAAGCCTTTAGAGTAATTAGTATATAAGCCTATACACCGAACGGTTAGTAAAACGCGGTGCTAACAAAACAAAACGGGGAAAAAACAATGAATTTTGTGATAAAAAAAATAGTAGGCCTATCATACCTACTGACGTATGAATTACGTAAAAGTAGATCTGGTAACTTCCGTGGTTGCCAGGTCTCCACCGTGGTTTGGATTCCACGTTAAACTGTAGGTCCTTCATTTCATCTCACAATCACCCTACCATTACACATTAGCGTAAGTGCGTATAACCCGAACGGGTAGTAAGACGCGGTGCTAATAATAATAATAATAATAATAATAACTCCCTTGGTTCGGATTTCACGTTAAACTGTAGGTCCTCCATTTCATCTCACAATCACCCTACCATTACACATTAGCGTAAGTGCGTATAACCCGAACGGGTAGAAAGACGCGGTGCTAATAATAATATAATAATAATAATAACTTCCGTGGTTCGGATTTCACGTTAAACTGTAGGTCCTCCATTTCATCTCACAATCACCCTACCATTACACATTAGCATAAGTGCGTATAACCCGAACGGGTAGTAAGACGTGGTGCTAATAATAATAATAATAATAATCTGGTAACTTTTCTAACTATTAGAGAAGGCTCTTCCTATAAAATTGGACTCTAGTAGCCTAGCGTCAGTTGGAGTATTATGATTTTTTTGAAGACTTTAATCACATCTATAAGACATCGATAGCCGCGTCATAATAAATATCCTCCATTCATTCACCGATTAACGTAAATTATAGCTTTAAAGATTACTCTCCCACACAAATAATCGAAGCAGTGTTGTAAATTATTATTATTTTTATTATTTAGCACCGTGTCTTACTACCCGTTCGGGTTTATACGCTTAAGTACTAATTACACTAATGGATTAGGAATTGGGAAGGTTGATTTTAGAGGAAGTGAACCCGCATTTCCGTGGAGGGAGAGTGGAAAACCTTTAGGACCCCCCCAGTTCACCCGGCCGAGATTCGAACCTCGATCTCCCTGTCCTCGGTGGTCTAGCTCAACATGACTGGTGCGTTAGTTAACTACGCCACCGAGGCGGGTCAGTGTTTTAAAAAAAATTTAATAGTTTTTTTAAACATAATATGAGTGCTAAAAACATTACTTTCTATAAATTATTTTTAATTGTGCCACGTCTTTACTAAGAATCAGAGCTATCCTGGAATTTACACTGATGGTGTAGGGATAGAGAAGTAACAATTTTAAATGTTTTTTTCTTTCTTACATCCCGTCTTACTACCCGTTTGCATTATACGCCTATGTACTAATTACTCTAATGTGTTAGGCACGAGGAAGGTTTAATTTAGATGAATTGTACCCACATATGTGTGTGAGGAGGGAGAGTGGAAAACCATTTAGGAAAAACCACCCTCAGTGCACCTGACCGGTAACAAACCTTGATCTTCCCGTCATCAATAATCTAGTCTAACACGAGAGTAGCGCGTTAGTCAACGCGACCACCGGTGTGGGGTTTTTAAATGAAATGCATCCGCATTCGTGTGAGGTTGAAAATCTTAAAGGACAAACAGCACTCTTATTACGTTCGGTTACGAATATCTGCCCGTATCCGTAAAACGAGGCTACGACCTATTCTATGTATCCACTGGTGCTGTTATCAAATATACCCCAAGTCTCTTACGAATAGTCGTATCTGACGGATAAAAAAATATAATAAATCTACTTTCACTTGTTCATACGTCAAATCATGTGATCTTCAGCTTCCGCTATATTCATAGATATTATTATCATCACCCACTTCGATGGCTAACGTGTAAGGCGTCGGACTCGCCATCATGATGGGGATATGTGTGTTTGACTCCAGGTCGTGTCTTTCGAGAGTGTTTTTTTCCTAAATGTTTTCCCACTCTCCTTCCACGCAAATATGGGTAGATCACCTCTAAATATTTCCTTCCTTATCCTTAACACATTAGAGTAGTTATCAAAACAGCAATACGCAGTGATATTAATTAATAGTTGATATTATCTCAATACCTATAAAATAACACTAATAATATAGAAAAAAATATCATCAATGTTGACCGCAAAAACATATGTTTTGCATTCTCCAAAAGGTGCGCCAAATGTCTATTCTTAATAAAATCAAGGTAAAATGTCGAAACTTTCTCGAACTAAGCTTTCTAAAATATAGGATATATATCCTTAGCAGTGTTCTCTAAAGCTTATTCCTTATCTCTCGTACAGTAATGGGGGGGGGTCTTGGGTGTATGTATATATCTCTGCGAACCAATGGTGGAGGGTTTGGGAGGGGGGGGGGGGGGCTTTCAGCTACTTACCCACCCGAGAGGTGGGACGGAAAGAAATCGATACACATTACGTGGAAGGATCCCATTATTTGTCAAGAGGTTTTTGCAGTGCAGACGTTATGAACTGTAAGGCGTTAAAACCATCTTCATGTCCCGAAGGACAAAAGGTAACGGTATAGTCGGATCGCATTAACCTTATGTAATGCCGGGATCACGATCTACTTAACCAGGTGTCCAACGAACTGAAAAACGGAAAAGTCAGATAATTTGACTAAATTCTGTTTGGAATTTTCAAATTTTCGCTTGAGAAATAAATACGCAACTTTTATTTACATTAACAAAAATAACATTTTTTTTTTCAATTAATATGCAATGGGAATTTATTTTTAACTCTTTTGTTCCTATTGAGCATTTCTCGAAGTCAACAAAGTGATTTTCGAGTTGTATTTTCCAACCGACTACGTCACGTCTTCAGCCAAACGTTTGAGTCATTGTTATGCGCATGCTTAAGAATTGATTACGTTAAAGGAAGAAGAAACTAAAAAAGAATGTGTCCACACAACAATTTGTAAATCATTCCAGATAACAATGGGACACTTACGTCAATAAAACACAAGCTTACACAAAACATTGAATTTATTGTTTCCAAATGAGCTAGAGTGGTTGGCTCAAATTTTCACCACCATTTTGTAGCTCCAGTAAAATTATTATAATATTATTATTATTATTATTTATTATTAAATTTATTATTATTATTTATTATTATTAGAAGCGTTTAACATATTTTGATGTATAATCTAGTAATACTAAGAAAATAATAAGATCATTATTTCCACATAAGTTAAAAATGTGGGCTACCTGTGACGTCACGGCCGGTCAAGAAAGGATTTTCGACAGTTTATGACTTACTTTATATTCCATGAGTTTAAAGCTGTAACGTTGAAACAAAAATAATTCTAAAAATAGTCCTACAGTGTCACAAATTTTTATTTTTATCTTGAAGTAGTTTTTTTTTTTTAGTAAATGGATTTTTTTATGAATCCTCTACAATTTAGGCTATTTGGCTCGGCCACAAAAATGCCCCGTAGGAATCTTTCAGCCAAGATGTAGATTTAAAAAAAAAGTCCATGGTAACGTATGTAAAGTCTGTTTAGCATAGGAATGGTTTTCTGTAAGGCCTTTTTCCCTACCAGAAATATATTATATAGTAGAATATTGTTTGGTAGGAAAAAGACCTTTCAGAGAGTAATTCCTACCGTGAATGGAGTATATATCTAGAATAAGGAACAAGAAAAGGGTAATTTCAAAAAGCAAGTGAATGTTTTTAAAGGAGAAAATTTTTAATGAGTGTGTAAACTCGTCAGAGAAAGAGGCGAAAGGGCTATCAGCACGTGTTTGGAGTGCCGAGGTGCGTCAATTTAAGATACAACCCGCCTCGCAAAATAGCTATAATATAATCTCCAAGTAGGCAACTTGTTGACATATTGACCTTCAACCAATGTTTGCAACAAATCTTCGCTAAGCCCTCACATACCTACACTCCTAACACAGTTATGATATAGCGAGCGATAACCCGCTGCAAAGCTCTGAACTCGAAAATCCAGTTTTATCGTTTTAGCCACCGCAAAATAAAACGACCGCAAGGCTGATATCACAATACCCGCTTACAGAGCCAGTTGTTTCCGGTACACAAAGTGACCTAATTGCCCGCTCATTAATTACATATCTTATCTCCACTCTACAGAGAGAGGGGTGGGGGGGGGGACGCGCGCGTGTCTGGGTGCGTTCTTATTAAGGCCCGGTTGACCTCTGTGGTCTTGGGGTAAAGTGCTTGCCTCAGAACCCGATGTTTGTGGGTTCATACCCAGCCAGTGTCGATGGATTTTTCTTGAGTGATAAAAATCCTTCCTTCGGATGAGAAGTAAAACTGTTGCGTCGGACCCCATATCGATTGTGATATGTAAAATAAACTCTCTTTTTTTTGTTCAAAATAAATAAAATAATGCTCCAGTAAAAATAAAGAGTTTAATTTTCTTCACATGGTGATATCATAGTGGTATAAGATGACAAAGGTGACCTGTTGGTCTAGGGATAAGGTGTCAGACTTTGTGCTGGCGGCCGGGGTTCAACCCTAGGTCCCGGCACAGATTTATCTGATTATCCAAACCCTTCCTTCACCTCTGAAATACGTGTATTATCCATTGTGAATGTGGGAATGCCAGGCCTCCACTGTGGTTCGGATTCCACGTTAAACTGTAGGTCCTCCATTTTATCTCGCAATCACCCTACCATTACACATTAGCGTAAGTGCGTATAACTTGTACGTGTAGTAAGACCCGTGCTAATAATAATAGATGAAAAAACTCTTTAAATGAAGAGAAAAGTTGTCATTAAATTCCAGGACATCTTTGACAGATATTTAAACAGCTGGTGAGTTCACCATGTGAAGAAGATTGAACTAATGTTTCTAATGTATACATATTTTATTTATTTTGAATAAAGAAACGTTTTGCAGACCATTCTAGCGCGTTCTCTTCCGAACCAACTTAGAAGAGTATCTCCTTTTTTCGGTTTCGTCGGTCAATCGAATGTTACGATGTAGATCCTGAATGACGAGACGATTTTAAAGTCATCTCTCAGTTTGCTGTCGTGGGCAGTAAATGCCCCGTTAGCCGGCGTCACGTTACTTGTGTAGGAAGCTCCCCAGTGGGATCGCGACTCTTGTTTGCCTTCATTTATTAAAGTTGTAGAGTTTGTTTAGTGGTAAAAGAGCCCATCTCATTGGTTGATTGACCGGGAGATTGGTCACACGACTACGCCCGTATCAGAAAACGTATTGGTATCTCTACCCGCTTCGGTGGCTGCATGGTCTAAGGCGCTACTCTCGCAATGGACTAGACTGCCAATGACTAGGAGATCGTGGTTCGAATCCCGGTCGGGTATAATTAGGGTGATTTTCGCTAAATGGTTTTCCACTCTCTCTCTCTCTCCACCAAAATGCGGGTACACTTCCCCAAAACAAATCTTCCTAGTCTCTTCTCCATGTATAGTAATTATTATATATGCGTTAATCTGAGCGGGTAGTAAGACGGGGTGATAGAAATACCTATTAAATAATACTGATAATATAATCAAATATTATCAATATTTTTTAGCACCGCGTCATACTACCCGTTTGAGTTATACACTTAAGTACTAATTACGCTAATGGGTTTAGGAACTAAAAAGGTTGAATTTATTGGAAGTGTGTCCGCGGAAAACCACCCGGCAGAGATTTGAACCTCGATCTCCCCGTTATCGGCAGTATGGTCTACTGCAAGAGTAGCGCCTTAGGCCATGTGGCCACCGAAGCGGGTGTTATAAATGTTGATAGAAAAAAAAATTCTTAAGAGCCTTCCCACCAAAATCTTACTATAGGTGTTATCCTTGACATATGCCTTTTTTTATCTTGTTGAAGTCGTCCAAAAGACTGGACGTTTGACAGACGAGGATAATATGATAATCTATCCAATGCAAATTGTTTTGTTCTTGAACTCAAATAACCTATTGTGGTGGGTTTTCTTTTTGTATCTATCTTGAAACAACTATCATATAACCGTTTTATAAAACAAAATTACGAGTCCCATACGTGTGAGTATACTAATAAAACATTACAATTTAAAAAAAACTTATTTATTTAATGTTACATTGATAACTACTACTTTAGACTAATGGACTCCTCCATCGTTATCTCGGGCTTCGTGAGGTAATTTTAAAATGGTTTTTATTTGTTTTTCACGATATAAAATATTATTATTAGCACCGCGTCTTACTACCCGTTCGGGTTATACGCACTTACGCTAAAGTGTAATGGTAGGGTGATTGTGAGATGAAATGGAGGACCTACAGTTTAACGTGGATCCGAACCACGGTGGAGGCCTGGCATTCCCCACATTCACAATATGTCTTGTCAGAGGTGAAGGAAGGGTTTGGTAATCAGATAAATCTGTGCCGGACCGAGGATTGAACCCCGGCCGCCAGCACAGAAGTCTGACACCTTACCCCTAGACCACCAGGTCACCGATATAAAATAACATCAGTAATTAGGATTGATAATTTTTTTTTTCCAAATCTGAATAAAAGATATTTGCGCCCAAAGGCTCAGCCAAAACAAGTGATTCTTTCCCTTTGTTTTGTAATTTTATACGTGTAGAATCTTACTCTTTTTTTTTTAGCACCGTGTCTTACTACCCGTTCGGTTCATACGCTTAAGTACTAATTACGCTAATGCGTTAGGAACTAAGAAGGTTGAATTTATGGGTATTGAACCCACATTTTCGTGGAGAGAGAGTGGAAAACCACCCCCAGTTCGCCCGACCGAGATTCGAACCTCGATCTCCCCTTCCTCGTACTCTCGTTTTAAATGTACATAATACTATGTAAACATGTGTACGAAGGTTACAAGGTGTTCATATGGGAAGGGATTGAGGGATTGAAATCGCATTTGCCAGGAGTATGTCATTCACGCACACACCCCCACCCCCAACCCATCCTAGAAAATAAAATTTAGGGAATTTAACCTTGTGGGAGAAAATTTTTAGAGCATTTGAACATAAATCCTAGCTAATTATATGAGTTTCAAGAATCGATTTTCGCAAAAAAAAAGTTTCTTAAAAATTAACCAAAGTTCAAATTTAGTTATAGCTGAACCCATTGAAAAGAAATGTATTTTTTACAAATTTATTGAACAGAACAAGAAGAAATGTTCCTTCACCTCTCTCTGACAAGACGTGTATTAATCACAACTTGTGAATGTGAGGAATGCCAGGTCTCCACCGTGGTTCGGATCCCACGTTAAACTGTAGGTCCTTCATTTCATCTCACAATCACCCTACCATTACACATTAGCGTTAAGTGCGTATAACCCGAACGTATAGTAATAATAACAAGAAGAAAAGAAAGCTGTTGAAGAGAGAATGTGAGGAAATCTACATTTTATAATTTTTATCTCAAACTTGGATATTGAGGATTTATAGCTGTTAATTGGAAATTGCGGCCAAATTCCAAATACACATTTTTCCATAAAAATGGACAAAAAAAAAAGCCCCATGTTGAAGTACTTCTCCGGACTAAAAATGTTTGTGAACCCCTGCATTAGACCATACAGCCACTGATGTTGAAATGTTGCGGTTTGAGTTTAATCCAGCAGATAACTAACTACACCAAACGATTATGTCGGTTACAGAATCTGTGGGAAAGACCGTAAATGACTCGCCGACTGTTTTGTCCTCTTGGTGACTGACTGACTGCGAGAGGTTCAGTTGACTTGCGCAACAACGGTGGATGGGAGCACTTATTGTGTCAAGGCTGATCGTATCAAAGAAAGTCAAGAAGGGACATTAAACATTTGCCTGAGGCTGCTTGTCTTGTCTTGAATTATGTCTTCTGTCAACTTCTTGTGACGTCTTTTACGTTCAACGTTATTATGTTCACGGGTTACAGCGCAAAGATTGGGAGGTTTTAAGAAGCAACTTGCACTTTCTAAACCTACCGATTAAATCAGCACACGTTCGACACCTTAGCTCAGTTTGATAGCGAGTCTGCTTACTTTGCTTTACTGGCCTGCTACTGGGTGTTGTGTTTGATCTGGATCTAATTCAGTTTATAAGTTGTGCGCTAATAGAACCAGTCGGCTCAGAAAGTTTTTGTTAAATACCTCAAATAATAATAGTATATTATGCTTCAATTCACTGGAAGGCTTATATACAGGATTTTCCGTGACGTAATGTCAAAATTTCGGCATCGAATTTAAGGGTAGAATATGAATAAAAAGTGTCATACAAACATTGATCCTAATTAGCAGCTAATATCAATATTACTGATGTATGTTCTTCTATTTGCCCTTTGATCACCCTGAAATGTAGCAGCAGGCTTAGCTTGAATGGGTCCATCCATAGCACCTCAAGTTAATACAGACAGCTACATTTCAAGGTGAACGGATTGTACATATCGAAGCTTATATATCTCGATAACTGTTAGAAATTGAACCATGTTGATATAATTTTGTTTTTCTCTGAATTGACTCTAGAACTTGCTCCTTAATTTTTGACAAGATGCGTAATATACTCTGTATATTTCAAGTTTTGCTCGCCTTTCAGTGACTTTGAAGCTACATTAATATATATATAAACTTAACTCCACGCTGTATCCATCAATAAACTTAACTTCAAGCTGTAGTTGACGAATCACTGAATTGCAAGCTGTGATGGAATGGAAATGTGTTTTTTATGACTAAAAACATTTATTGTACAAAATAAATCAAACACTGTTCTAGTAGATACGTTTAGTTTAATCTTAAACACTTTTTCCACGCATTTTATATACATTTTTTCTAAAGTTCTTGTCATTATTATTATTATTATTATTATTATTTTATTTATTATTATTATATTATTAGCACCGCATCTTACTAACCGTTCGGGTTGTACGCACTTACGCTAATGTGTAATGGTAGGGTGATTGTGAGATGAAATGAAGGACCTACAGCTTAACGTGGAATCCGAACCACGGTGGAGGCCTGGCATTCCCTTCTTGTCATTGACTTCGTTAAATTTGACTTCCATTTTAAAAGTAGAAAATAAAGATAAACTTATATACTGAAGCCAGATTTTATTTATTTTGATCAATTTCCCCCCCCCCCCCCATATAAATCGGGGGGGGGGGGGGATTTAACTCGCGCTCTGTTATACCCCAACTTAATAATTCCCTTTCGTTTCTATTCTCTATTTGTCTCCAGGGTAATAATCTCGGATAAGCTAAACCCCTTCTTTTTGTACGGTGGAACCACATCAACCCCTTGTGCAATGGAACTCCTATTGATTTACCTACTGAACCCTCCCTATTTTCCTTCTCCCCTCCCCCTACTGTTCATATAGACTTAACTGTGAGAATATTGAACTCGGTAGTCGTGTCGACCTAACTTAGGATGTAGATTTGATCCTGCGGCGGTTTTAAGGGACTCGATGCTTGTATTTAAGGGGGTTATAAGGAAAATAAACGGCGGGTTTAATCTCAAGTCAGAAGAAAGACAGACCTTCTTAGTAATTATTCAGACCTATCATGCGGTCGTATGAGCTTATTTCTCCCCTGTCCCCTTCACCCACACTCTATTTGACCTAGACCTTTCGACCTGGGTGAACTCTTTGTACTGATATGATATGAAAGAAAAAGTTTCACAAATACATTTTCTCATTAAAATTTTTTTTTTCTTTGCTCTTTGCACAACTTGAATTAATTTAGTTTTTTTTAAATAAACAAAAATCAAATAAAGTTACGTACTTTCAGATTTAATAAATCAGACCAGGGGTTGACAATCTTCATGATTCTCGATCGAATTATTATTATTATGTGTTCTGTCTTACGACATGTCCGTTTATTTTATCAGTGAACTTAGACCGCCACGCGCCCTGTCCTCTTCCTCCTCCTTCAGATCCCAGAATGTTCTTCTTTATTTAATCATCTAATAATTGAATCCTTCTCCTTACTAATCTCCTCTTTCGCTCAACCTCTCCGTTTATGACGTACAGAAGACAGTTCCTTCTAAGGATGTGTCTGATCTAGTTTGCTTTGTACCGAGGAATCACATCCAAAACGGTTCTCTTCTCACCCACTCTTCTTAGGACTTCTTCATATTTTGGTAAAATTTTCAGATCATTGAATCACAACTGGAAGGAATTTATCCGTTGAGGCTTTTATTCTAATACCAATTTTTTTTTTTAGCGCCGCGTCTTACTACCTGTCTAGGTTTAACGCATTTGTACTAATTACTCTACTAAGTTAGGCACCTATGCGAAAAGTTGAATTTAGATTAAGTGTACCCGCATCTGCGTGGCGGTAGATTAGAAAATCATTTTGGAAAAATTACCCTAAAAAAATCCTAAGAACAAGCAACTGGAATTTTTTTTCAAGACAAAAATAATAGAAAATGTTTCTTTGATTTTATTTATTTGAGGTATTTACTTGCAATTACTGAACCGACTGATTAAATCAGCACGAGACAGTTTCTACGAGCGAGAGTGAAAGGACCTACCAATTATGCCGCGAAAGGTATTTTCACACACCACCTCACGTCCTTTCACATGCCTCCGAAGGAAGCTATGCTACGGATTGTTATCACTCGGTAAAAATCCGTCGACCCCGGCTGGGTTTTGAACCCACGAACTTCGGGTCCGGAGGTGAGCACCTTACCCTAAGACCACCTAGATTGACGAAATTGTTACTAAAACGAAACATTTTTCCTGAAAAATATAAGGTAACATTTTCTATTTCAACATTTTCCCCCTTGTAATACCGACGCATGCGCCCCGAATTTCGCGAACTCTTTTGCGTGTCCTTAATTTTTGACGCCTGTGGTAAAAAAAAAACTGCCCCGCTCTGTTTTGGTATAAAGGTGTGTGGGAAATATTAGCCAAGCTCCAAGGTCACGCTGTTCGTGGCTCGCTAAGTTTTGGGGCATGAAGCGTGAATTCGTCACCGTCCAAGGGTTCGGCCAGACTGCCAAGCGTGCGAGCGAGCGAGCGCGCAAGCGACTGGGTGGCCAAACTGGCGAGCGCGCGAGCGAGCGAGCGAGCGCGTAATTAGCGGACCCTAGTTAGATTATTATTAGCACCGCGTCTTACTACCCGTTCGGGTTATACGCACTTACGCTAATGTGTAATGGTAGGGTTATTGTGAGATGAAATGAAGGACCTACAGTTTAACGTGGAATTCGAACCACGGTGGTGGCCTGGCATTCCCTACATTCACAAGATGTCTTGTCAGAGGTGAAGGAAGGGTTTGGAAATAAGATAAATCTGTGCCGGGACCGAGGATTGAACCCCGGCTGCCAGCACAGAAGTCTGACACCTTACCCCTAGACCACTAGGTCACCGCCCCCCCCCCCTCCCCTAGTTAGAGAAGATGTATCTGTCAAACACACTTAGTACATCTCTGCTCCTCGAAAATTCTTACAGAAAATATTGTGTATTTATAAAAAAGAAAAAGTAGAAGTGCATCCAATTAATAAATTGAGAAATGCGTATGGTACTGTACTGAAGTGTTTTAAAATCAGATTTGCCGCACCAGTGGCGGAATGGTGCGTTGCACTCGATAGCTTTTGACTAGGAGGCAAAGGTTCGAATCTTGGCTCAGTGAACTGAAGGTGATTTTTAAAACTTATTTATTGTTGTGGTTTTTTCATACTCTCTCCAAATTAATGGTTATTCTTATTTGTAAAGGCCTACTTTGATTATAATATTGAATTATTTTAACATATCGGGTTTACATATATACATTATATTATATATGGTCTTACCAATTAAATGTGGCCATTATTATTATTATTATTATTATTATTATTATTATTATTATTAGCACCGCATCTTACTTCCCGTTCGGGTTATATGCACTTACGCTAATGTGTAATGGTAGGGTGATTGTGAGATGAAATGAAGGACCTACAGTTTAACGTGGAATCCGAACCACGGTGGAGGCCTGGCTTTCCCCACATTCACAAGATGTCTTGCCAGAGGTGAAGGAAGGGTTTGGTAATCAGATAAATCTGTGCGGGACCGAGGATTGAACCCCGGCCGCCAACACAGAAGTCTGACACCTTACCCCTAGACCGCCAGGTCACCGGGCCATTAATAGCAAGTGTGTTAAACCTATCACTGATAGAAAAAAGTCAAATATCATGTCAAAATGAGAAGTTTCCCCAGCACTCAATGAACCAACATACAATAATATTGCCTAGCGCCTGTAAACTAGACTGTACCGGGTCGAGCGCGCGCGCTTGAAAAATAGAACCAGTTCTATCTTTCAAGCGCGCGCGCTCAGTCGCTCGCGCGCTCGCTCGCTCGCTCGCTCCAGTGTGGCCACCCCCATTACAACCAATGTGTTCTATTTTATATTTTAGTCGCTCGCGCGCTCGCTCGCTCGCTCGCGCGCTCAGTCTGGCCGTACCCCAACAAGAAAAGTATAACCTTCCAGCTGAGACAGGGTTGCACAGTGGCAAAAGCACCAATCACTTACATACTCATGAACGGAACAGATAAAATATTGTAAACCATCAAATAAGTTGATAAATTTAGACTTTTTGAATGAGTTTTATTATCTCTGAAGCACTCTCACCTTGACCCAATAAATCTTAGCTTGATGTTCTTGCCTTGGATTCGAACATGAATCCTCTTCAAACTGCTAACGGTGGTCGTTCATCGTGATCTAAGTAGAACTTTCCCTGAAGAATGGCAGATCCGACAAACATGGAATGTTAACTTGGGGAATTTGAAAGGCCAGGAAATATAAAACTAGCACTAGGGGACTTAAGTTGGGGATGAAGGGAACGCGGAAGAATGTGTTTTTGCAGTTTTTTATATCAACACTTTTTTTTGTCAGAATAAATAATTATTGCTCCAGTAGAAACATAGAGTTTAATTTTCTTCAAATGACGACTTCAACATTTCTTGAATACCAGTAGAGGATGTCCTGAAATTTAATGACGTTTTATAGTGACCTGGTGGTCTAGGGGTAAATTGTCGGACTTCTGTGCTGAGGTCCGGGGTTCAATCCTCGGTCCCGGCACAGATATATCTGATTACCAAACCCTTCCTTCACCTCTGACAAGACATCTTGTGAATGTGGGGAATGCCAGGCCTCCACCGTGGTTCGGATCCAACGTTAAACTGTAGGTCCTCCATTTCATCTCACAATCACTCTACCATTAGCGTAAGTGCATACAACCCAAATGGGTAGTAATCCGCGGTGTTAATAATAATAATAATAATAATGTTTTATCTTCATTTAAAAAGTTTGTCATCTAATGCCGCTATGCTCATGACAGATATTCAACAACTGTTGATATCACCATGTGAAGAAATTTAAACTCTCTCCTTGTATCGAAGTAATATTTTATATATTTTGTCCAAAAAAGAAAGTCATGCTATAAAAACTGCAAAAACACTGTCCTTTTCTCTCGTTCCCTACATCCCCGCCTGGCACTTGGTACCAACCACCAACACAGACTTACAAAATGAGTGGGCAATGAAATTTGACACGTCAGTACTGTGTATCAAACAGGTCAGAAAAAAATCTGGCAGTTGAGGAAATTATGGATTCTGGGGAAGAGGTTTGGGGCTACTGGTGGATCAGCTTTTCCTTAAAAAAAAAGTCTTGGTCACACCACTAGCGTAAACAAATATTTTTGAAACTTCAGGTCGTCGAAATACTTTGGTGAAAGTGTGGCACCTAGTTTACCCTGAAAGCTTACCTTTCTTAATTCCACTAGGGCCATAGTATAAAATGACACGGTAAGACTCTGTAAATAAAGTGTACACCAGTGTAAGATTAGAGCGTATTGTACTCTGAAGAGAAAACAAAAGAGAGGTACGCTTCTACTTGTCGCAGTTATCAGGAGTGTTTTCGGTATGTAAACTAGAGACCTTGCTTTCCTCAATTACCGGCTGTTTTCTTATCAGTCCATTAAGAGCCGGAGTCACGTTTAGTCGTCTCCAAGCGTTTCCCTCCTGTACGAGATAATTGTAGCACGTCCCCGGCGGGTGAGGGGATAGAGGGGTCGGCTCTAGTTCGTTCCTGGATGGCGCTGATGATGGGTTCGCTCTGCTGTCAGATTGGTAAATGTATGTCTTAGGGCTGGTTGTGTGTTCGGCCTATTGCTTTATTATAGGTATTTAACACGCACTTGCTTAACCAATTCATCATATCAGCACATGACTTATAAACTAACTTAAATCATTCATCACTATGGAAGGGGAAACCAACATTTCATCAATGGTAGAGATAGGGTGTCATGTTGCTTTAGGTTTAACTCGTTTTTGAGTCGTTTGCGCTAATATATGTATATTTATAGAGTTTATGTTATTACTTCAAAAATGAAATTGATAATTGAAACGTTTGACTAAGACCACGCTGTAAGATACGCGTTTTAAAACCAGTTTGCGTAGGATATGATTCCTTCTCTTCAATTTAAAAAGTTTCTCATTTAATGTCGAAATACCCATAACAGTTATTCAACAACCGGTTGATATCAACATGTGAATAAAATTAAACTATGTTTCTCCAGGAGTAATATTTTATTTATGTTGGCCAGAAAAAAAGTTTTTAGATAAAAACTTCAATAACTGTGGTTTTAGGTTCTTGTCCAACTCCTGTACCGTCTCAGCAGAAGCGCCAAGCTTGTTTTGGAATACCTATTTAAGCTGATTTTACTTTTTTGATAATACACGCTGCATTCGCATAGCTTATATTATTATTATTATTATTATTAGCACCCGTCTTACTACCCGTTCGGGTTATACGCACTTACGCTAATGTGTAATGGTAGGGTGATTGTGAGATGAAATGGAGGACCTACAGTTTAACGTGTAATCCGAACCACGGTGGAGGCTGGCATTCCCCACATTCACAAGTTGTCTTGTCAGAGGTGAAGGAAGGGTTTGGTAATCAGATAAATCTGTGCCGGGACCGAGGATTGAACCCCCCGGCCGCCAGCATAGAAGTCTGACACCTTACCCCTAGACCACCAGGTCACCCATAGCTTATACCCTTATCCCTATGGTATGAGTGTGATAATATATGATGCGGTTCTGATAAAAATATGCTGACAAAATACACACATATGATTAGGCACATTTGGTAAATTTTAATTATGGCTCTTGGTCTTGCGTTGAGGGTATTTACCCCTCCCTTCCCCCTTTAGGATTTTGGTAGGTGTGGCTTTTAAGGTAAAGTTTGATTTTCCTAGGAAACCCAGTATTTGGAAACTGGAAACAAGTTGCGATGATGGCGTGAGTAAAGATGCTACAATGATTGTATTGACATTCTTAGTTTGTTTAATCAATGATGTAAAGATAAATTATACAGTGATCCTCAAGCAAGAGTTATTGTAAACCTTTTTTAAATTAACCTTTTATTTAATAGATCATTAAAAATGTCTACAAATGTGAAATTTTAGTGACTTTCAGTCAATGTTGGTGGTTTATAGTGGGTTTCTTATAAAATTAGGTGCGTTTTGGGTGATTTATTAAGGTCGCTGTTCGGTGTAAACACGGAACTAAGAACCGTTGTCATTCTAATGAGCTTTATAGTGCCGGTCCTAAGAACTGTTTGTGTGCACCAATAGTGGAGCTTGGTTGAATAAAAGAGGAAGGAAGAAAACAATCATCATCATCATCATCATCATCTCCACGTCCGCCGCACGTCGTGGAGAGCGTCCCTAGCAACCACTTCAGACGCCGTCCAAAAGTGAAATTTAAAGAATGGAGCCTTGACAAGCCATCGCGTTAAAACAATAGAAGTGCTGACTGTGGTTACCTCGGCATCTTGAAAAGGGCAAGGGGGGGGGGGGAGAGCAGGTTATTTGAGGGGCAGAAGACGTGCACTGAATATCTAAACGAGAGAGGTGAGGGGGCTATGTATATATATATATATATATGAAAAGGTGATGGACCACTGGTACCTAGAGACTTTACTACCGCCATCTACCGGATACACGTGAATCCTCTTTATGCTTGAGAATAAAGTAGTTTTTTTTACCGAAGTGATTTTCTCAATTTTTGTTTATTGTCGACTGGGTCCAGCGAACAAGGCCGCTTTATCCATTATGCCGATTAGACACAGGCTTAGGGCCTACGAACCTCTAAAAGCCTACAATATTTCATTTTAATAAAATTCGAAAATAATTAAAAAAACAGCAAACTTTAATTTAAAATATTTATTTTGATATTTGAATGACAAAAACAATCATTTAAGTCGTCTTGTTTCTCGACAGACTCACTGATACAATCACAGACGCAGTTTCTAGACAGATTCACTCACTGATACAATCACAGACACAGTTTCTAGACAGACTCACTGATACAATCACAGACACAGTTTCTGACGACTCACTGATACAATCACAGACACAGTTTGACAGATCATGATACAATCACAGACACAGTTTCTAGACAGACTCATTGATACAATCACAGACACAGTTTCTAGACAGACTCATTGATACAATCACAGACACAGTAGTTATAGGTCTAGTAGATATTTCAGTTTAATGTTTGAATGTTACTTTGCGACATTTTATATGTGCAAATTCAGAAAGTATGTGGTCGATTGTCAATTATTGTTACATAACATCATTTTCAAATGCAATAGAGAAAGTGTCGACGATATTTTCTGGTTCATTGTTGATCGGAGACAATTTTTTTATCATATACATCTTTGAGAAAATTCTTTCTCCTTCCTCGCTTGTTCTGAAAATTGAGAGATAGATTCTGAATCCTATGTTTACATTCTGATTTTGTTTTTATTGTTGCAAACGATGAAATTAGCATACAAATTTAGTAATAAATATCGGACACACGCCTCTAGAAAAAAGTACCTAGGGCTTACGAAGGGCTTGAAAACCATACTGCCAACGAACCATGGTTCGATCCCGAGAGCAATCAAAAGTATTTTGTATTTATTTGGATCCTTTTCCATCGAAACCCTGTTCGAATAACCGGGAAATTAGATTCATGATTACTTTCGAATCAGAAATCTTATCAGGGTGCGGTTTTCAGTATTCATTTGACAAAACATGGAAATTGAGATACTGTAAGTTTTCTTAGATTCTTTAATTTAAAATTACTTTTTTAAATTTTTTACTAAAAAAAACGCACGGTAAAACTGTTTTAACTATCCCTACATTGTTTTCTGGAGTATTATTACTATTATCACCGCGTCTTACTACCCGTTCGGGTTATACGCACTTACGCTAATGTGTAATGGTAGGGTGATTGTGAGATGAAATGAAGGACCTACAGTTTAACGTGGAATCCGCACCACGGTGGCCTGGCATTCTTTTCTGGAGTAAAATACAGAAAACCACACCCCGATACGACGTCTGGTTTGATTTCCCTCTTACCAATGTTGATGCTATTTTAAAAACTCCAGCTAAGGATGTAAAAGCAGATTTTGAATTCTTAAACCTTTTTTTATTGTGGTTTTTCCTAAATGGTCTCCTACTCTCACCACGCAGATGCGGGTACAGTTCTTCTAAATTCAACTTTCCTCATCCCTTAATCCATGAGCGTAATTAATACAGTGGCGTACAGCCTGAACGGGTAGTAAGGCGCAATGCTAAAGAAAACAAGGCAATATTCTTCACACATCAACGAAAATATTGAAGACGGTTCATAGTCCTTTTTTTTAAACAAGAGAGTACATATGGTCTAAGAATACAAAAATAGAATTTAAAAACATAGTTCAGATCTCGCTTGAATGTCCTTTAAATCGCCAAAAGCCAGTGATTACACCAGAGTCAACTAATTAAAATAAAACACCCAAATTCCAATCAAACTTTTTCTTTTTTTGCTATTGTACCAACCTTCGGGATGATGCCTCATCAATCAATCAATCAATTAATTATTTTATCTGTCTCAACCCTAAAGGTAATATATTTGATTACTTATCCTCCGGTAATGCTCTTCACTGTTCTTTTTTAATTTATTCTGCTTGTTCCTGTGACTAAAGCGAGTGACTACAAATTTAGAAGACTCTAACTCGATTCCTGGAGGAACCGAGAGATATACTTATTATTTACACACGGGGGTTTTCCCATCGCCTCCGAAGTCTGGTGTGCTCTCGCTTCAGATCCAGAGGTCGGGTTAAATCCCCAGGGCGTCCAGTTTTTTTTTTGTATGAATCAGCCAATTCAGCCTTGTGAGGACAAAAGAGGAGCTACTTGAATGGAAAAAGTAGCGGCCCTGGTTTGGAAAACTGAGATTAATGGCTGAAGAAATTCATTGACTTTAACCCATAACATTCACTATCACCTTCGTCTCATCGGTACATGGAAAGAACCTCCACGGAATGGATGTACAGTTAGTACATTGGGGCGTCCCCTGGAAAACTGAACATTAGTACTGAGTACCGGCTTATCTTTACGGACACCCCATTATTATTATTAATATTACATTGATGGGGAAAGTAGAATTAAGGAGAATTGTACCAACATTTGCGTGGAGGGAGAGCTTTAAACTGTTTAGGAAAAAATAGCTTCCGTACACACCCGAATTAACTGCCAATGGAAAGCCAGACTAAATATTTGCTTGACAATGCTCTTCACATGGAAAAGAAAGTACTACAGGCCGGCTCCACTCCGGCTGTTCGGAGAACAGATCAGATGGGCGGACAGTGTTAAGTACCTGGGACTTACGCTGGACACAAAACTGACCTGGAGACTACACTGCAACGAAAGTCTCAACAAGGCGAGGCAAAGGCTGGGAGTCCTAGGCCCACTGCTTAACAGGCGTAGCGCCCTGTCTACAAGGAACGGTCTGACGCTGTACAAGCAGTTGCTCAGGCCGATCCTCGACTATGCGTGTCCCGCTTGGGGCCACCTGGCGGACACGTATATGAGGAGGATGCAGGCGTTCCAGAGCGTATGTCTGAGGATCATTGTGGGCGCACCTTGGTATGTCCGGAATGAGACTCTTCATCGTGACCTGGATATGCCTACCATCAAGGACCACTTCCGGAAACTGGCGCAGTCTTTCTACGCTAGACTTCCCGGTGCCACCAATCCTCTTATCCAGGGGCTTGGGAACTACGTCATCGACCCTGGTGGGTGCCATCGACGTCCCAAAGCCCTGCTCGGATAAGCGAGATGTGTCAACAGTGGTTTGGGAGGCTCTCACCCAGCCCCCCATAGAGTAGTGTCTCCGCACGTAACTCTAAAAAAACCCTTAGTCGGTTTCTCAATTTCTTACCCCCCTTTTTTACCCCAATATTACTAATATTTTGTAATCTCTGTTTCTTTGTTTCAGAACTTCGCGAAACGCGACAACCCGTTCTTAATTTTTGCAAACCACACGGTGTGACCAATTGGTCGGTACGTGTTGGAACTTGCTCTCGTGCTCCCCTTCTGGAAGCATCGGAGCATGCCTTTGTCTGTGTCTGTGTCTGTGTCTTGCTTGACATTCAACCCACGTCTCCACTGGTGTCGTTTCTATGTTAAGCTAGTTTGTAAGTCATGTTATATCATTTGTGATTAGAAAGTGAGTGCTGAGTGCCATAATTTAAAAAAAACTACTTTGTTTTGTGTTGTTTCTGTAGGTGCGGGATCACATCGACGCCGGAACAACCTCTGACGCTGGTCAGACGCCTCTGTGCCGCCCCCGACACTCTTAAAACCAAGTGTCTTAGCTCACGCGCGCGCCTTCCAAAGCACCGCGCCTCACCCCCCCCAAGTTCTCTTCCTTCGCCCTTCCTCTCCCCCAACGGGTGTACCTCTCCCGACGAACGTTCCTCCTAGGGGTCACTTTTCGGTTACGCGCCGTCGTCGGGGACAGTGTGCGTCGTCGTTGACGCGGTTGTCGGGTTGCGGCGGTAGTGGTGACGTCGTCTTCGCCGGCGATGGACAGTGAGGTGATCGGCGGTGGCGGTCCGGGTTCCGCCAAGCTCCCCCACTCTCACTCTACGCCGGTGGGGGTGGACGGAGGTGGCACCAGGACACCCCCGGCCACCCCCAAGAAGGGAGGAAAGATGCTGGCCGTCAGAGTGCAGATGTTGGACGACTCCATCACCATGTTTCAAGTCCAGGTGAGAAATGTTTGCAATGAACCTAGTTTTAACCGGCCTCCTAGCGGGATAGATAGTTGTGCAGAGGTCTTAGGGGACGTCTTTTCTTACGTTTTTATGAGGGTATAGGGGGTGTCAGAATCCATATTACCTAAGGTTTTTTTTTAAATCAATGTTTATGGTGTGACAAAATCTATTTTTATATTTGTTAGAAAATACATATATATTAATTATAAAATTTCACTTATATTGTCATTTTTTTGATGCGTTTCACTTAAGGTGTGGCAGAAGGGAGTGCAAGTGTTTTTACAGTTTTTATAGAATAACTATTTTTTGGCCAAATAAATCAAATATTTATCCAGTAGCAATATAGAGTTTAGTTTTCTGCACATGTTAATATCAACAGATCTTGAATATCTTTCAAGGGTGTCCTGGAATTTTGTCAAAACTTTTTCTCTTTATTTAAAAAGTTTTTAAAAAAGTTGTCATTAAATTCCAGGACACGTTTGAAGATATTCAAGATCTGTTGATATTAGCATGTGCAGAAAACTAAACCCTATGTTGCTACTGGAGAAATATTTTATTTATTTTGGCCAAAAAAATGTAATGCTATAAAAACTGTAAAATTACTCCCTTCTGTCGCACCTTAATTTAACTTCAATCAAAGTATTATAAAATTTCAAATCAATCGTTTGTTACCAATTTTCATGTGTAAAAGTAGGCCCTAATCAAACGATTACAATAATTTAATTTACCAAATATTAAAAAAACATTGAAAGATATAATAAAAGGAAGGGGGTGAAAAATCTTACGATCCTTTAAAGTGAGGTGAAAGAGGGTCAAAAATCGTAAAAATAAAGCCTTTCATAATTTAAGATCGGTCCTCTAGGGGACTACACCAGCACAGCCACGAAGACTAGTGCTGCTGTGCATTATTGCGATTAGATAACAACAGCACAGCCACGCGGTGTGCATGAAGTCGTGCTGCTGTGCATTATTGTGATTAGATAACAACAGCACAGCCACGCGGTGTGCATGAAGTCGTGCTGCTGTGCATTATTGCGATTAGATAACAGCACAGCCACGCGGTGTGCATGAAGTCGTGCTGCTGTGCATTATTGCGATTAGATAACAGCACAGCCACGAAGACTAGTGCTGCTGTGCATTATTGCGACTAGATAACAACAGCACAGCCACGCGGTGTGCATGAAGTCGTGCTGCTGTGCATTATTGTGATTAGATAACAACAGACACAGCCACGCGGTGTGCATGAAGTCGTGCTGCTGTGCATTATTGCGATTAGATAACAGCACAGCCACGAAGACTAGTGCTGCTGTGCATTATTGCGATTAGATAACAACAGCACAGCCACGCGGTGTGCATGAAGTCGTGCTGCTGTGCATTATTGCGGTTTGATTACAACAGCACAGCCCCTAATACCTATGGAATCTATCTTTGCTGTGCAAAATTGAAAAGAGTACACCATGTCAGCCAATGGACGTTATTATTATTATTAGCACCGCGTCTTACTACCCGTTCGGGTTATACGCACTTACGCTAATGTGTAATGTAGGGTGATTGTGAGATGAAATGAAGGACCTACATTTTAACGTGGAATCCGAACCACGGTGGAGGCCTGGCATTCCTCACATTCACAAGTTGTGATTAATACACGTCTTGTCAGAGGTGAAGGAAGGGTTTGGTAATCAGATATATCTGTGCGGGACCGAGGATTGAACCCCGGCCGCCAGCATAGAAGTCCGACACCTTACCCCTAGACCACCAGGTCACCGGCCAATGGACGTGCTTTTGGTGGTGTGCGGAGCTGTCTCTCATGTGCTTCGACCCATAAACCGAACAGTAGCACTCCAGAAAGAACACCACCCCCCCTTCCCCCGTCGTTACAACCAACCAACCAACGAACTTTTTACCCCTATTCCCAGACAGGATGTTGTTCGGTGTCTTTCTTATTTATTTATGTCGTTTCTTGTAGCTTCTTCCCCCATTGACATAATGTTGTGGGGGTGGAAGGGGGCCTCGCATCATTTACATTGGTTGTGAGGTAGCGGCGCGGCGTTGCTCGTTACGTTCGTGTGAACGACCTCCTCGCATCTGGACGTTGTATCGTCGAGAGCAAAACTATAATTTGTATCAATTGCACCAAATTATTATTAATTATTATTATTATTAGCACCGCGTCTTACTACCCGTTCGGGTTATACGCACTTACGCTAATGTGTAATGGTAGGGTGATAGTGAGATGAAATGGAGGACCTACAGTTTAACGTGGAATCCGAACCACGGTGGAGACCTGGCATTCCCCACATTCACAAGATGTCTTGTCAGAGGTGAAGGAAGGGTTTGGTAATCAGATAAATCTGTGCCGGGACCGAGGATTGAACCCCGGCCGCCAGCACAGAAGTCTGACACCTTACCCCTAGACCGCCAGGTCACCCAATTGCACCAAATAAAGCAGTCAGTCTCGGTCCAACAGACATACACTCCGTTCACACTTGATTGTTAGAGGCAAGGCTTACCTTGACGTATTACACTATGGCCCTTTCTTATAAGCTGCGCCATAGTGGAACTGAAGTATCTCAAAGTTTTAAGTTGTAATTAAGTGTAAATAAGTTTGAGAACCGCTGGCGTAGATTGTTCGACTACCTCTGTAGTCTAGTGGTCAGTGTTTATCTCTCTTTAAGATTCACAGCTCCTGGGTTCAATCCCAGGTACTTCAAGATTTTCAATTTGTGAAGCTAGAATTAACATAATGATTTCTTCTCGAGCTATGATCTTAAAAAATAAATAAATAAAGTTTGAACGAAATACTTTGAATCGTTTCGACTATAGCCTCATGAACAGACATCATTATAAGCTCTCCTTTTTTTTGTGGGAGGGGGAGGGGTTTGGATCATAAATAACTTCAATAATCCATTAAAATATTGAGACAAATATTTTTCACGATTACAATACTTTCTCTAAACTATCAAATAATAAAACTACAACAGTTAAAAGTTTTAATAATTTGTTATCAAAGAAGGTTTTCCCGACAATATTTATTTTTGAACTAAAGTCTGCTAATCAAAAGAAAACAAAATGGTTTGCCATCATGAAATAAAATACTAGGTACAATTAAAGACTTGTTTGTACACCCTTAATACATCACCCTCACCCCCACCTCATCCCACCCAACGCACCCATGCCTAGATTAGAACCTTAGCTTCCCTGTCAACGGAGACTAGACGTGTCATTTGAACGTAACGGGGGAGTCAAAAATAGATAGCAAAACACGACACAATGTTATGCTGTACTAAACAATCAAAATTTAAAATATAAATTTTAGATATATATTTATGAGATTCTTAATAACTTGGTGTGCATTTAATGTAAAATAAACATTCATTTTTACTTTTGTCCTTAATTTAAATCTCATTTGCATACCACTATGTTTCGACACAGTTCGTAGTCAGTTTGATGAAAACAATACAAAATATTTAATTTTTGTTATCTTTGGTCACATTTTTTATACTATCCTTGTCCTCAAACTATGGTAAAAAAATACTTATTTTTTCTAATTTTTTGTTTTTTTATTTTCTTTAAAGAAATAATATGGAATCAATAGGACAAACATAGTTTTTATCCAACTTGTATAGTAGTTTAAAAACATTACAACAAGCTACAACCATTATTTTAAGACTATTAGAGTCCTCTGTGTTAATAACACTCGCACACACTTTTTAAGTACGATTCCTCTTCCACAAGACCAATGCTAAAAGCATCTGTAAAGTAATTATTAAATTTATAAAAACTATGTGTTTAAAGTTTATTGACTGTACAGCGAGTGTGTGTGTAACGTTTGTTGACCGTACACCGAAAGTGTATGTAACGTTTGTTGACTGTACACCGAAAGTGTGTATAATGTTTGTTGACCGTACATCGGAGGTGTGTACAATGTTTGTTGATTGTAAATCAAAGGTGTGTGTATAATGTTTGTTGACTGTACATTGAAGGTATGTGTAACATTTGTTAACTCTAAATCAAAGGTGTGTGTAATGTTTGTTGACTATCGAAGGTGTGTATAATGTTTGTTGATTGTAAATCAAAGGTGTGTAATTTTTGTTGACTTACACCGAAGGTGTTTGTGATGCTTATTGACTGTACACCGAAGGTGTTTGTAACGTTTGTTGACTGTACATTGAAGGTGTGTGTAACGTTTGCTGACTGTACACCGAAAGTGTTTATAATATTATTTGTTGACTATAATCTGAAAGTGTTTATAATATTATTTGTTGACTATACACCGAAATTTTTTATAATATTATTTGTTGACTGTACACCGAAAGTGTGGGGTGGCAGGCGTGGGACAGGACAGGTTTTCTGGATCCCGTGACGTCACGATTGGGTGGTATCCGAGAGAGAAGTTCATTGTCATGGGAAGAATCTATGAAACAATTTGACGTTTAAGGTGGTAGTGAATTGAATGCGAGTTTAAAAACTGCACTTTATATTTTTCAGTTCTATGTCTTTTGGCCAAAATAAATAAATAAATATATATATATATATATATCAGGCGCGGATACAGGGGGGGGGGTCAAAGGGTCAGCTGACCCCCCTGTGGTGTTAAGAAAATTAATTTAAAAAATGTATATTTAGAAAGAAAATACCAAAAAATTAAATCATACAAGTTTTTATCTTTCCTAGGGATGTACGAATGTTCTTTTAGTCTCAGGTGAAGCAAAGATTGAAGCATGCCAAGAAAGGTTGAAGCTGAAACCAAATACAGTTTTTTTTATCAAATAACACTATTATTAATTTTTAAATTATCTACTAATACTTCTAAATAAAGAGAAAGTTTAGCAGGGAAAAAACACACTATATTATATTATTTTTATGCTGACATATCTGAGTTTATTCCTGCTTGCGTTATAGGTAGATATAATTCAATATCAAGTTAGTGTTAAAATACTTTTTATTGCTGTTATGTGATTATTATAAGTTATTTAAATGGGTAGTAATTAGTGATTTTCAAATATTTTCGTTATTTATAGAGGTTTTATTATAACCTCAAAACTTCTCAATATGCTAAGGTTATAGTGGTTGTCGAAGTGACGAAGTCGAATCGAAGGTGACTTAGGCTTCAACTTTGACTTTGACACTTCGAAGATTTGCACACCCCTACTGAATTCCTAGTGCAGGCTGTTAACCTCATACACCTGTCTTCAACACAAGTAATGGACAGAGCTAAAGAGGGGTGGAGTGTGCTATTTTTATAAAGACTTACGCCCTTCCAGTGAAAAGTAAGCTAATCTGTTTCAAACCAGTCAGAGGTAGCTGGAAATATTTACTATTAGTATACCGGAGCGATTCGTTCGAGTGGCCTTAGACGTGGAACAGTTTACGTGTGTGTTTCGTTTTGTTAATGCTTATGTGCAATAAAGTGTAATTTATAAATATTTCAGTCTCTTTGTGATTATAATGACCTATGATGGTTTTATTTACTCTTAGTAAACTGTGAGTGTGATATTTGTGTTTTGTTTTTTATGGTTATTGTGCTACTCCCTATTGTCATTGTGATACTGTGACTTTGATACTTCCTCCTGCTATTCAATTTTGTGATAAATTATTGTCTTTGCTAGTTATGTGATTTGAATGCAAGTATTGATATTATAATGTCAAAAAGAAAGGGACATACAGATTTATTTTGTTTTTTCAAGAAAAAAAAATCTTGAATCAACAGGAAACTAAACTGTGGATTTAATTGAAAATAGTGCGTCAGTGAACTTTATTTGTGACTCACCCTCAACCAGTGGATCTAATTCAAATACTAAAATCTCTATAGAAAGTGTAGGACCAGAAAAATTTGATATTGGCAACTTTGTTGGAGCTGAAACTATTTCCGATGACTTAAAATACCACATGCTAGTAGAACCGTGGACTCCACCACTAAGCTACAAGTTCCCTAATGTTGTCCAGTCAGGAGGTATTAGACATTTTCAATGATCATGGCTGGACAAGTTTGTTTGGTTGACGTACAGTGCTAAGGACAATGGCGCTTATTGTATTGCATGTTTACTTTTTGGATCAAAGGAAGGAGGTAGGAGTAGAATATCTCTCGGAAGCTTTGTACGGACTCCGTTTCTAAACTACAAAAAAGGAAATGAAATGCTTTGCGGACATGCCTCCAATGAATATCATAAAACAGCAATTATAAGATGATCTGAATTTAAGAATACATTTGAAAACAGGACACAATCAGTTGAAGTCAGACTAAATTGTGAAGTGAAAAAAAGAATTGAAGATAATCGAACACGTTTGATACCCATGATAAAGACAGTTATACTATGTGGCCGACAAAACTTTCCCCTAAGAGGTCATCGTGATGATGGAGAGCTTAGCGAAAACGATAGCACAGAAAATGAGGGAAACTTCCGAGCACTTTTAAGATTCCGTATTGATGCCGGTGATAGTGATTTAAAGAATCACATAAAAACAGCACCCAAAAATCCAACATTTATTAGTAAAACAACTCAGAACGAATTAATTGAAGCTTGTGGAGAAGTTATCCTTAGTAAAATTGTTAAGTCTATTAAAGCAGGGCAATTTTTTTCGGTACTAGCAGATGAAACAACCGATGTTGGAACAGTTGAACAGATTAGTCTTTGTGTTAGATTCCTAGTTCACTCAAAATTCGGGAAGAATTCTTAGGTTTTGTGGAAGCGAGAAATCTCAGTGGCGAGGCTCTCACAAACTTACTTCTTGAAAAATTAAACAATTTGGGACTTAAAATTGAGAACCTGCGTGGTCAAGGGTACGATGGAGGGTCTAATATGTCTGGTAAAATCAATGGTGTACAAGCTCGTATTAGGGAAAAGTAGCCTCTTGCTATATATATGCACTGTGCTTCTCACAAACTAAATCTGTCCATTTCTAAAGCATGTTCTCTAACAAGTGTAAGGAACGCTATTGCTGTGGTCATTAACGTAACAAATGAAGTAAGAGAATCCAGTAAACGAACAGCTTTAATGAAAGCAAAACTACATGAACAATATCCTGAAGAAACAAAGTGAAAACTCAAAACACTTTGTGAGACGCGTTGGGTAGAACACTAAATCTGTCCATTTCTAAAGCATGTTCTCTAACAAGTGTAAGGAACGCTATTGCTGTGGTCATTAACGTAACAAATGAAGTAAGAGAATCCAGTAAACGAACAGCTTTAATGAAAGCAAAACTACATGAACAATATCCTGAAGAAACAAAGTGAAAACTCAAAACACTTTGTGAGACGCGTTGGGTAGAACAACACGATGCATTTTTACAATTCTTACATGTTTTTGATTCAGTTGTATGTTTCCTACAAGTATTTGATGCGGAAGCACCATCATCAAAGTCAGCAATTTTACTCACCTCAGTTCTCAGGTTTGACTTTATTATAACTCTGCATATTGTTTCATTTATCTTCAGTCTAACAGTCACGTTGTCTCGTCAGCTTCAAAACCCTTCGTTAGACCTGAAAAACTGCTATAATATGGTAGCAAATGTTTTAGAGACATTGAAAGATTATCGGAATAACCCTAATAAATATACAGAGGTCTATAATGAATCGATGAATTTGGCTGTAAAACATGAAATTGACATCACCATACCAAGGACCTTTCGGACACAAACTCATGGGCCAAATGTTGCCGCATATAGTCCTGAGGAATATTATAGACTAAATGTTTACCTGCCATTTGTGGACTATCTTATTTCTGAATTGTCAACTATATTTTCATCAACTGGACATGATAATATTATCACATTATACGGTTTAATACCAGCATTTGCCAACCAAGACAATGAAATTTTATTACAAGCAGCTCAAACATATGCTAATGACCTTCCTGGGACTTAGTCAGAACTTCGTGGAGAGATTGACTTGTGCCAACAACGCTGGAAACATAAATCTAAGGCAGAGTGTCTATCTAGTGCGGTTGACAGCTTAATGCATGCTTCAGATGGTTTTTACCCAAATATTAAAGTTTTTCTCCACATTTTCTGTTCTTCCCGTGACTACTTGCACTAGTGAGAGATCATTTTCTACCCTAAGAAGGTTAAAGACATACTTAAGGTCAAATATTGATGAGGAACGATTAAATGGTTTGGCCATGTTAAATATTAATCGAAGCATAGAAGTTCATCCTGATGAAGTTTTGGAGAAATTTGCTCAAAAGAATAAGAGGAAAATGCAATTAATGCATATAAAAAATATGAGGTACGTTTGAACAATGTTTTGTATAGGTTTTATAGTTATTATTATTATTATTATTATTAATTATTACTATTATTATTATTTATTGGTATTATTAGTATTAGTAGTAGTAGTAGTAGTAGTAGTTATGTTATTTATAATTAGTATGACCCCCCTATGAAAATTTTCTGGATCCGCGCCTGTATATATATATATATATATATATATATATTATATATATATATATATTAGCACCGCGTGTCTCTATTTGTTCATACTATACGCATGCTTATGAAATAATTACGCAAATGTGTTAAGTAGGAGGAAGGTTGATATTAGGGTAAATTTACCCGCATTTGCGTGGATTGAGATTAAAAGACACTTTAGGGGCAAAAAAACACCCTTAGTACACCAGACTGGAATTCGAACCTTGATCTCCCAGTCATTCGACCACCGACGATATTCTATGTTTATCAAATTTTTCCTATATGATGGGGAAAAAAATGTTAATTATATTTTAAATAACTTTTTTTAAAGCCATACGTTTTGTAGTAATTTCCTAGTTTTCGAGCAATGACTATGTTATTTAACTGGAAAATATATCTCAAAACTCAGTAAACCCTACCCCCTTTCCCCCCGTCTGTTTCTAGTCACTCCTTAATTTTGATTTTAATTAAACGCGTTTTAACTTAAATCGAATGTAGTCTTCCCCACCCCATTCCAACTCGGAAATTAAGAGTAACTTTGTGCCTGCAGGTGTCAAAAGTTTCGTTAAACACTTTAATGTCAAGTCTGTTATAAAGTTTATTTTAGGTAAACTCTTGTCTACCTTGTCACTTAGCAGCCAGTGGCGTACCGTGGGGTGGGGACATATAACGTACAGTTTAATTTTCACAGAAAGTTCCTTTTACAAAATACAAACACATGTTTTTTGTATTATTTAATCCATGAGTCGTACCGTCACTCATATTATAAGGCAGACGTCCGACACACCTTAGCTCATTCGGTGGTTGTACCTATCTACTGAACTAATGGCCCCAGGTTCGATTCTTGGCATGGCTAAACAATTTATCATTGGCGAAATGAGGGTTTTTCCTTTCACACTGATGAATTAATGGCCGGAGGGCTGGATGTTGTGTCTGTTCTAGATTTAAGTTAGCTTATAAGCCGTGGGTTGATATGATCAGTCGGTTTAGAAATTATACGTTAATACCTCAAATAAATCAAATTTAAGGAAGAGCCTGTGATGGACTTGTGGAACTCGTCAGCAACACATGAGCGATCATTTAAGATCGTGAGTTATCAACTCCCGCAACGCAACCATTGCCAAGATGGGACGGTCAAAATAAATCACTTATTGCTTCCATACAAATATAGAGTTTAATTTTCTCCACACTGTGATATCAACAGTTGTTGATTATCTGTCAAGGGTGTCGTGGAATGACAACTTTTTTCCTTCATTTAAAAAGTTTCTCATCTAATGCCGCTATACTCATGACAGATATTCAACAACTGTTGATATCACCAGGGGAAGGAAATTAAACTAGGCTTATATGTTTGTACTGGGGAAATATGTTATTTATTTTGACAAAAAAAGTTTTGCTATAAAAACTGCCAAAACATTGTTTTTACTCGTGTTTTCCTGCATCTCCACTTTAAGAGAAATAGTTTTCTCTTTATTTAGGAGGTGATCTGGCGGTCTAGGGGTAAGGTGTCAGACTTTTGTGCCGTGGATCCGGGGTTCAATCCTCGGTCCCGGCACAGATTTATCTGATTGCCAAACCCTTCCTTCACCTCTGACAAGACGTGTTTAATCACAACTTGTGAATATGTAGAATGCCAGGCCTCCACCGTGGATCTCACGTTAAACTGTAGGTCCTCCATTTCATCTCACAATCACCCTACCATTACACATTAGCGTAAGTGAGTATAACCGAACGGGTAGTAAGACGCGGTGCTAATAAATTAATTAAAAATATATATAATTAAAAATACTACCTAAATATATATTTTGAACAAAATCATAATCCATTTTAGAAAAAATAATATATATATTTTTTAACTTAGTCAACAGTAAATTAACCTGCATAGGGGAACGCATGGTCTAAGGTGTCACTCTTATGTTAGACTAGACTAGAGAGGAAAGGGAGATCGGGGTTCGAATCCTGGTCGAGTGTACTGAGATTTTTTCAAAATAGTTTCCCTACTATACACGCAAATACGGGCACACTTTATGTAATTTCAACCTTTCTCATACCTAACTTATCAGCGTTTGTATATATGCGTATAACCTGAACAAGTTCTAAGATGCGGTGATAAATAAAACGGTAAATACTATTTATAGATATTTTTAAACATATGGCTACATATTATTTATCATGAAAACACTACCAGGTATCCTGTTTGTACAACATTTGTCCAGCCATTAATTTGTTGAGCAGTTTTGAATTTTTCTAAAATCAGTCGTCAGTAAACTACACTTAATTTTCATAATTTTAATCTAAATCATGACTTGGTTTCCAGGAATGCTCATATAAAATTTATCTCTCAAGTTTGAACAAAATCCATCAAACCGTTTTGACCCACATACAGACAAGAATTGTAAGACTAACTTTTTTTTTTTAGTTCGGGGCATTAAAACATCAACTCCATCATAGTTTTGAGGCATCAAATGTTCATGATTATAGTGTACTTTCTCTACACGAAAAACCGCCTCGGTGGCGTAGTTGGCTAACGCGCTTGTCGTGCTTAGCTCGACTGCTGAGGACGGGGAGATCGTGGTTCGAATCTCGGTCGGGGGAACTGGGGGGGGGGGGGTTCCTAAATGTTTTTCCATTCTCCCTCCACGCAATGCTTATTCACTTCCTCTAATTAAACCTTCCCAATTCCTAATCATTAGCGTAATTAGTACTTAAAGCGTATAACCCGAACGGGTAGTAAGACGCGGTGCTAAATATTATTATTAATCTACACGAAAAAATAAAATTAATGCAGGGTAGCCAACATTGAGAAAGAGTCGCCATGTTTATCTTACAGGCTGTAAAAAGATTTATTATCAATAAACTAAAACCGATCTAATTAACTTTTTGAACCAAGAGATAAAAGTTTCTTGCTATGGCGATACGACCATAGATATGGACGTGGATGGCCGGGGGGAGGGGGGTGGGGGTGGGTTATAGTATATTTTATTCGTGTGACAGCGGCAACTTCATTAAAAAGTTACGTCGTTTACTAACTGCCCGTTATACTTGTCCAATCAATGTTTGGACGACGATAACGAGCAGATTTACGGAAGTGGGGCGTTAAGTGGCCCTAGACTGTCTGAATAATAGACAACCCTCAACAACATCATGTTAAAAACCTGTCGCACACGATCCATGAACAAATAAAGCATCAGGGGGAAACTATTTCCATTCAAAACAGCGCTATCTACAGTTTATCGGGTGACCTGGTGGTCTAGGGGTAAAGGTGTCAGACTTCTATGCTGGCGGCCGGGGGTTCAATCCTCGGTCCCGGCACAGATTTATCTGATTTCCAAACCCTTCCTTCACCTCTGACAAGACATCTTGTGAATGTGAGGAATGCCAGGCCTCCACCGTGGTTCGGATTCCACGTTAAACTGTAGGTCCTTCATTTCATTCATAATCACCCTAACATTACACATTAGCGTAAGAGCGTATAACCCGAACGGGTAGTAAGACGCGGTAATAATAATAATAATAATAATACAGTTTATCAAACGTTTATCTCTTTGTTATTCTTTTTATTTATTTATTCTTACTACCGATTCGGTTTATACGCATGTGTACTAATTATGCTAATGTGTTAGGCACGAGTAAAGTTGAATTTAAGGGAATTGTACCTGCATTTGCATGAAGAGAGAGTAGGGAAACAATTTAGGAATAAACGCCCTTGGGTCACCCGATTGGGATTCGAATCCCAGTCTCCCAACCAGCGGCAGTCCAGTACATTGTGAGAGTGTTGACTTAGGCCATGTGGCCACCGGAACGGTGCATAGTGTAAGTTGTCGAAGTTAAATTGCGCCCTTTATACCCTTTCAGGTTAAACGGAATGTGATGATGATTCAACAACCCTAGGATTGGTTTGACGCGCTACCCATCCATCCAGAGCTGGACATGCGCTCAGACCATCATCTGGTTAGTGCAGCCCGCTAAATCTGGTAGAAAACACGTTTAATAGGGAGGTACAGAATACGCGATGATTTCCCGTTGCCTTTCGTACAGAAATTTCTACGAGCAAACGAGAAAGAGCCTACCATTTTGCCGGGAAAGGTATTTTTCACACCATTCGGGTTCTTTTACATATCACAATGAACATGGGAGTGAAGGTTTTACTTTCCCTCCGAAGGAAGTTGTGCTACGGATTTTTATCGCCTCTAGAAAAAAAATACGCTGACCCCAGTTGGTTTTGAACACATAATCATCAGGTCCTGAGGATAGTATTTTACCTGAAGACCACCGAGGTTGATTAAAGGAATGTATTATTAAACGCAAACAAAAATATAGGACGTCCCCTTCTGAGGATGATGAAGAACGGCTCCTCCATCCATCTCCGGACGCATCTCCTATAGCAGCCAATAAAAGTTGATGATAAGGAGAAGCTGATAAGATTCCAACATCAAACACACACTGACTATTTACATTTCACAGCGGCTGGATGCGAGTAACTACTATTCATACCACCCGTTATACACTAAGGTGCCATTCTTAAATTGCCTAAGGCTTCTTTCCCCCTCCCCCATTATTTTTGAAACCCCCCTTCGTCTTCTTGACACTCCCCCTACGTAAGGGATCAAAAAATTCCCCCATCTATCTTAAGTAATTTATTACAGTTTGGTAAATTAGATTATTTTAATTGTTTAGTTATTTTGAAAAGGATTGGAAGTGATGTGAAATCTTAAAATAATTTTAATTGCAGTAAAATTAGGTGTAAAAAATAATAAAATAAAATAATAAGAGACATTTTATAATATTTTTTTTTTCCTGAGAATTTTTCATTTTATTATTTGGTTTCACCATAGCCTAAACATTGATTCAATTACTTTTTTTACATTTGCTGGATTCTAAATACCCTCCCCCCCACCCAATCCGTAAGAAAACTTAAGCAAATACTGACCTCCCTTACCCCCAAAAAAACCCTAACGTACTTTAAGGACGGCCTCTAATAGGGGGCTTCATCGTAAATGATTCAGAAGGGAAACTTTGGTCATGGACATAATATAATATAAATCGCTAGTGCAGGGCTAGCACTCTTTTCTTAGTAAAAAGAATTCCCCTTATGCTCCAGAAGGTTATTTCATATTTCTCTTTATAACAGTGGTTATCAAACTCTGCTCCCCAAACGAGAAAACAAAGGAAAAAAAAACCCATGTAAAGCTGATTTATAAAAAGTATACAGACCTCGCTACTTTGTATAACAAGTAGTAGAATATGTAAAATGTGCATAGGCCCGCTTCATTGGCCCAATAGTCTAAGGCGTCACTCTCGTGTTATACTGGCCTGCTGACGACAAGGATATCGGGGTTCGAATCCCGGTTGGCTCCACTGAGGTTGATTTACCCTAACTGGTTTCCCACTCTCCTTCCACGCAAATGCTTCCTTTCTCATCTCTACCTCATTAGAGTAATCGTGGTACGCTTACCTTGCTTGTTTCCACCATAGCGCAGCTTGCACGATAGGGCCATGGTGGAGCCACGTCTAGGCGAGACTGTAAACCTTCACCCTAAACGGGGTATTCATTAATGTAATTTCCGACTCGCTTTGGTGGCCCAATGATCTTAAGCGCTGTCACTCTCGCAGCTAGCTGAATTTATGGACGATTGTGAGATCAGGGTTTGAATCCCGGTCTGGTCTACTGAGACATCTTTCCTAAATGCTTTTTTCCACGCAAATTTGGATAAACTTCCTCTAAATTAAACCTCTATCATACCTTATCATAACCCATTAGTGCATAAGCGTATAACCTTAACGGGTAGTAAGACGCGGTGCTAAAAAAACAAAACAAATGTTACCTAGGATATGTTCGCTCGTATTTGACCAATCGTACTTAGACTTTGCTCCACAAACTTCACATGAAAATGTACTTTAGTTTATACTAAGGCCAACGAGTGTTCTACTTACTGATGAGAACATAATATTATCACAGGCACAATTTAAACTAACTGTGCTTACCCTGGCAACATTCCACGACACGACAATGTTATAGACCTCAACCTTAGCTTACGGATTCTAATTAAATAGCAGGAATAATCCATGTACTACCTGTACTCCGTACTCTTTCCCGGATAATTTCATCCTTAATCCTGTTCCTCCTATTGAGAGCTAACATACTCCTCACAAACTTCATTCCCATGGCCTCCACTTTCCTAGTCTCTCTTAAATTAATTGTCCTTGTTTCTGATATATATGTGACAATAGGTACAAACTATGCCTTACACAACATTTCTTACACACTTCTTGACTACGTGAATCAACAGGAACTATCGTAAGTTAATTCATACAATTTAAAAAGTGTAAACATATTTCTAGGATTTTGTTAAGTTCCATCCACCCTCTGTTTTGGGTAATCTGATGTTTATAGAAGGTTGAATTCAACACGAATGGTTAATATAATATCGAACAACAGGAGACTGGTATTCTCCCACCCCTATACGCCAAGGCAATAATTTCAGAGGCGGTTTGGTGGGCACATCCCTTGATTGCCGGAGGCTAGGAAAAATTCTAAATATTAAACACCTCTAGAAGCTATCTGAAGTGCTTTATATGGCAACATAACACTTAACTACTGGAGGCTAGGAAATTCTAAATATTAAACACCTTAGAAGTATCTGAAGTGCTTTATATGGCAACATACATTTAACTACTGGAGGCTAGGAAAAATTATGATATTAACACTCTAGAAGTTATCTGAAGTGCTTTATATGGCAACATAACACTAACTACCGGAGGCTAGGAAAAATTAGAATATTAAACACCTCTAGAAGCTATCTGAAGTGCTTTATATGGCAACATAACACTAACTACTGGAGGCTAGAAAAATTATGAATATTAAACACCTCTAGAAGTTATCTGAAGTGCTTTATATGGCAACATAACACTAACTACGGAGGCTAGGAAAATTCTAAATATTAAACACCTTTAGAAGCTATCTGAAGTGTTTTTTTTTATGGCAACATAACACCCTAACTACTGGAGGCTAGGAAAAATTTAAATATTAAACACCTCTAGAAGCTATCTGAAGTGCTTTTTTTGATGGTAACACAGCCCCCTAATTTGTACTTGTGCCTTAATTTTGATATTGTTTGAACCATAAATAAAGCCACATATATTTTGTTAATTAAATTTTGAGGGGGTTTGAACCCCCAACACCCACTCTGGCAACGGCCTTGCTATACGCTGGTGTAAGATGCAAGTGTAGCCTATAGGTGACTCGAGAGTTCTTGGGGTTGGGGGGAGGGGGTAGTTGGAGGGTAGTTAATTCCACGCATCCTCTCCCTCCTCCTAACTTCCTCATCCCAAGACACAAGTGTAGAGCCGACTTGAAAGGTCTTGTGAGGGCAATTGGGTAAAGAGGGGAGGGGGAGCTGTGTTAGTAGTAGGAAGTTGTTCTTGCATCCCCCTTAACTTCTCACCCATATCTTCACAAAACTACCCCTCTCTCGTCACGCCTCCGCATTATTCTCTCGGCTCCTTCTAGTCTCTTCCTCTTTCGTCATTCAGCATCCCCCCTTCTCCGTCCCTTAGCCCGTGTCTTTTCCGCATGCTCGTCCGGTCGATACAAAATGTCTACCCGCCTCTTCCCGGAGTCCGGGTGTGGTCGCCTGTAGCATCTGTGCCTCGTTTTGGTAGGGACCCGGGTTCGAATGTCCTAATTGTCCTCCTGATTATATCATCCTCTCTGTGGGAACTGCATGGTCACTATTGGAGAAACAGCGTTGTCTTTTTCTTGTTTCGGTGTGGACCATCTTCCCTTGAATATAAGACCAATCTTGCAACGCTGGATCGTCGAGGTTGCCAGTAGCTCCTTATTACCCCAGCACACCACCTTCAGACATAACTAGGAATAGCAATTGTCCTTAATATATTTATGTATTTATCATTTGATTAATCGCATGGTAAAAATCGAGAGTACGATATATCGATCAAATTATATCGAGTTATCGACTGTTTCCGATATATTTAATGGCATTGGCCTGGTTTGAACTGGAATGGTGGTTTTAAGATGGTTGGTTGGCTTTCCGTTATGGTATTATTTGAAACGATTCACTTTTTAATGTTTTATCTAGTTTTTTAAAAACTAGACATGTTTAGTAAAAATAGTAAAAAAATCGATCTATATACTAAAAATAGATAAAAGCTCGTTTAATTTATTTTGAATCACAAGCTCTAAATTATTATTACTATTATTATTATTATTATCATCATCACCGCGGCTTACTACCCGTTCTGGTTATAAGCACTTACGCTAATGTGTAATGGTAGGGTGCTTGTGAGATGAAATGGAGGATCTACAGTTTAACGTGGGATCTGAACCACGGTGGAGGCCTGGCATTCCACACATTCACAAGTTGTGATTAATACACGTCTTGTCATACATCGGACTTGGCTTTAGGACTTGTGCGTGTGACCTGATGGTCAAAGGGCAAGGTGTCAGATTTCTGTGCTGGGGGTCCGGGGTTCAATCCTCGGTCCCGGCACAGATTTATCTGATTGCCAAACCCTTCCTTCACCTCTGACAAGACTAATCACAACTTGTGAATGTGGGGAATGCCAGGCCTCCACCGTGGTTCGGATCCCACGTTAAACTGTAGGTCCTTCATTTAATCTCACAATCATCCTATCATCACATGTTATCCTAAGTGCGTATAACCCGAACGGGTAGTAAGACGTTGTGCTAATAATAATAATAATAATAATAATAATAATAATAATAATAAAGTTTTGCAGTACAATGTAAACCTTTTTTTTCATTGGGTGACGGCGTTCATTGAGAGCGTTCATAATTAATACATATTCTAGTAAATTGTACACAACTCATAAAATTACACTTTCACTTTTTATGCTTTATGATGATGGCGACAGGGAAGTCATGTGGCTGTAACAGTAATTATCAAATATAATAGCTTTGCCATTTAATCCACCATTAAAATAATTAATATTTGCTTAAGTAGTAAATTATTTTCCAATTAATAACCTCCCCCCATTAATCCCAACACACTATTTGAGGCCTTGATGTACATATACATGTAGTCTTCTCTAGAAGTCACACTACCCCCACCCCCTTTTTCCCCCCTTCAGCACCTTCATCTATTTAGTATACCACAAGCCACCACTGCAAACAATTTTCCGATTGAAAATCCTCCGTTAAATTTTCATCTCTATATATAGATACATACATACATAGTCCGTAGTTAATACATTATTTTATATACAATTTATTTATTTTATATCTAGATTATATTATGTATACAACTTGCTTTTTTTCACCAACAACTTCAGGGGTACAAACTTGAAGATAAATTATTATATTAAATTATTATAACGCGCTACTCTCGCAGCAGTCTAACCTGCCAATGATGGTGAGTTCGGGGTTCGAATCTCAGTTATACTGATGGTGGTTAAAAAAAACTGTTTTATACTTTCCTTCTACGCATATGCAGGCACATTCCTTTTATATAACCTTCCTAATACATAAAACCACCATCGTAATTATTACATAAACGTACAATCCAAACGGGTAGTAAGACGCTGTGCTAAAAAAAAAATATACATCTGAGGGTACGCGAACAAAAAAAAAATGTTGAATACTCCTTGATTTAGTAAAACTATAAAACTATGACAAATTATCTACTATCTCCTTTTTGTTCTAATGGACCAATGTTGACAGGGTTAATCTACTCCTCGTTCAATAATGATATGTTTTGTCCTAATATGTATCAAAACATTAATAGCAGTTGTCACTTTTGATTTAATTGATTGTTGTAATACACACTTGATTGATGACGTTGGTAGCGCTAAAAGGTTGCTTCCCCCTCCCAACCGCGTCTACCCGTTCTTGACATTTTCATTTAATTACATTTGTAATGTGTAGGGATGAGGAATAAACCATATTAGAAGTACCGGTAGTATATCAGCATTTGCTTGGGTGGAGAATGGGAGACAATTTAGGATAACTACCTAAGATAGGGGTTCTATCCCGGTCCGGTGCACTGGGAGTGTGTTTTTTCCCCTTCAACCCAAATGTGGTTGCATTTAATCTAAATTAAAGCTTTCTAATCCCCCCCTAACACATTAGTGTAATTAGTACATAGGTGTATCGCCCGAATGGGTAGTAAGAGGAGGTGCTAAAAATAATAAAAAAATAGTATATAAAAAAACACCCTCAGTACATCTGGCCGGGATTCGACCCCTCCGCTCCAATCATAAGTAAACCAAACAAGATTTGACTGACTTCTTTGTCCGTGTGCCCACCGTTAAGGGGTATTGCACATTGCACTAATAACTGTCTTTACTATACCAATAATAACAAAACATCGAAAACATTAGTCTAATATTAGTTGTAAAATAGTTCAATCCTCTGTCCCGGCACAGATTTATCTGATTACCAAACCATTCCTTCACCTTGACAAACGTGTATTATTCACAACTTGTGAATGTGTGGAATGTCAGGCCTCCACCGTGGTTCGGATCCCACGTTAAACTGTAGGTCCTCCATTTCATCTCACAATCACCCTACCATTACACATTAGCGTAAATGCGTATAATCCGAACGGTTAGTAAGACGCGGTGCTAATAATAATAATAATAATAATAATAATAATAATAATAATAATAATAATAATAATAATAATAGTTGTAAAATACCGTCGTTTATGTCAACTAACCGCCTCTGTGGTCTAGCGGTCAGAGCTCCTGGCTACAGATCCAGAGGTCCCGGGTTCGACCCCCGGCGCTTCAAGATGTTCTATGAAAGCAGTGGAGTGTCAACTCAGCCTCGCGAGGACAAATTAGAAACTTTTTTTATTTTATTTTTAGCATCGCGTCTTACTAACCGTTTGGGTTATACGTCTATATACTAATTACACTGATGGTTTTAGGGTTTAAAGAAGTTATAATTAAAGAAAGTGTACCCGCACTTGCGTGGAGGGATAGTGGAAAACAATTTTGGAAAAAAAAAATCTCTCATTACACCCGACCGAGATTCGAACCTTGGTCTCCCTGTCATCGGCAGTCTAATCTACTGCGAGAATAGCGCCTTAGACCACGCGGCCACCGAAGCGGGTAATGAGGAGCTACTTGAGTGAAAAAGTAGTGACCTCGGTCTTAAAAACTCATATTAATGACCGGAGGGTTCGTTGTGGTGACCACATGACACCCTTTCCTTAGCCGCAAGATGGTGGCACTCTCTTCGTCGACTACCGACTCAACATTCCTACCTCCATCAAATGTAAAGAGAAAATACATTTTTCCTTTTTAGTTTTAGTGAACACTTTAAATGATAGATTTTCCCTTTCCCCACAGACGGCTCTTCTCACAGCCAAATAATCCATCCACCACCTACCTCCCCCCCCCCCCCCCCCCCTTCCCATTATTTTTGAAGGTTGGATCTGTGAGTGATTTCATTAATTGTTCAATATGAGTGACTGACTGGCCTGCCCGTGTTGTCCGCTTACCCCGCTCTCGCTCATTACTCTAAATCCGACAAATGTTTGAAAGTGTTTGGGGGGGGGGGGGAGCTCATCGAGCCAGATTAGTCGATAGTAGGAAACTGCTTGGAAATGAGGGGCTGATTTGATTACGGCCGGATTGACGATAAAGAAAAGGGCCCGGCTACGGCTTTTCCACTGTGTGTGTGTGTGTGTGTGTGTGTGTGTGTGCGCGCGCGTGTGTGTAAATCCTTGTTCCAAGCTCCCGTAACAACCTTGTCCGATGAAAATTGAAAGCGCCCGTGGTCGGACGACGCCCATCACGTGAATTTAGCTCCTCCACCCCACCCCTCGTTTTACTTCCTCTATCCTTCTATTTCCTTTCCCCTCTCCCTCCCCTTAAATCTCACTTTCACACCCTCAACCATTATCTCTCTCTCTCTCACACACACACAATTTTTGACCCCCTACCCCCCTATTTGCCCCCCTTCATCTATCTTTACTCCTTTTATCGAATCTCTACTGAATGTGTGCGAGGTATACAACCTGATCGTTGTTGGAATCTAGAACACCCCAAGGACAATGTCGGCAGTGGCTTTTGGGGCTGTTTTTATATGTTTTATGGACTCGCTGAAAAACTGTATAAGCTAAGGTGGACCATTCGTCCCCGAAATAAGATTTTGTCCACGGAAAGATAGTAATAGTGTCCCCCATCTGGTCAAATACATTTTTCCAATCCAAAATCTGTATTGAGCGAATGAAAATGAGTTTATGGGTGTAGTTGTTTGCTAAAAATACACTAGCTGTTCTCTATAAAATACATCTATTGAAAATACACTACTCGTACAGGTAATCCATAAACCACGTAACGCTTTTTAGAAGAGGAAACTAATGTCTACATGGTGTTACATGGGAGTATCCTTAATGTCTACATGCTGTTACATGGGGAGCTCTAGTGTCTACATGGTGTTACTTGAGGGAGCTCTAATGTCTACATGGTGTTAGATGGGGAGCTCTAGTGTCTACATGTTGTTACTTGAGGGAGCTCTAGTGTCTACATGGTGTTACTTGAGGGAGCTCTAATGTCTACATGGTGCTATATTGGGAGCTCTAATGTCTACATGGTGTCACCTGGGTTCATCACAGTGTTACGTAAAACAGATATTAAACTTAAATTAAAATGTCGAACAATTAAATATTATTGTTCCTGTATATCATATTAAATTTGCGTCCTTCTTTTAGTGTCACGAAAGATTCCTCGTGAAATAACTACATTCACTTTTGATGTGAAAAGTTACGTAACACGGGTTGGAGGGCTCAAGATAAATGTCTACATGGTGTTATAATGTAGTGGGGAGTTTAAAAAAGGCGATCTTGTTACACGAAATCCTTCTATAAAAGGAAAAAACACCGCTCCTACAATTTTTTTAAAAATAAACACGAAATTAAGCAGAAATTTTGACCATGCTGTAATGTTATTAGTTTTTGTTGTAGTGTAAGCTAACTTTAGGCTACAAAATTGTAAAATATGCAGACAAACTTGACAAAGAATTTTAAAGCAAATATATAACTTTTCCATAATAAATCTTAATTTTGTATACATTGTCTCAATATGTAAATAATACTTAAACACCTTAGATAAACTTGTAATTTTGAATATACACGAAATAACACCTAAAATTGAGACTTAAACATGAATTTAAGTAAAAATAAAACCATTTTTCGGGGCTCTACTTCTGGATGACCTCTAGTATCGTGAGTTGACCTGTCTCTCGCGCGACGATTGGCAATTTGTATGGAGAGTCCTTGAAGTGACGGCGTGTCCATGTGTGGGGAGGGGAGCGTGTACAATGGCAATTACACGTGATGACCGGACACGGGGCGATATTGTATCTCTGCTCTCTCTCTCTCTCTCTGACACACACACAGCGTCGGGCTGGACCGACCGAGATCCGTGTGGCGTGACACCGCAGTGATCTAAGTGGGGGCCTCCCTTTCCCAGCTCGCTGACCACCCATCCTCACTGAGTTAGTGTTTCGAAGACTAATTACTGTTGGGAAACAGCGTTGCCATTCTTTTGTTTTCGTGAGGTCATATATTCCCTTAAATTTATGACAAATCTTGCAACGCTTGTTCGACCGGATTATACACATACGCATTAATTACGCTAATGTGTTAAAGATGAGTAAGGTTGAATTCAGAGGAAACTCACCCGCATTTGCATGGAAGGAGAGTGGAAAGAAAACGTTTAGGGAAAATACTCTTAGTACACCCGACCGGGATTCGAACGCTTTCCTACCTGCAAGGTCGGAATTCCGGTCTGATGTATTGAGGGTGTTTTTTTCCCCTAAGCGGTTTCTCCACTTTCCTTCCACGCAAATGCGGGTACACTTCCTTTAAATCTAACCTTCCTTATCCCTAAGATATTGGCGTAATTAGTGAAAATGCGTACAATCCGGACGGTAGTGAGACGCGGTGCTAAAAAAACAAAAACAAAAAAAACTTCAACTTTTCTGTCTGTCCCTCCCTTCTCTGCAGACATAATTACCGACCTGAGCTTCAACGACAGTATTCAAGATGTTCACTAATGTCCTTCTTAATTAAATTACTTCCTATACAGATGTTGTTGTTTTGTTTGCTATTTATTTCTCCTTCTGCGAAATGAGAAAAGTGAGCTTTTCCTCAGATTGATAATATTATATATATATATATATATATATTTTTTTGTAATTGATATCCTGGCTCTTTTTTTTTTAATTTGTGTAGTAAACATAACACGATTGGATGGTACATGTATTTAATTGAATTATTTCAGGTCGGTTTGAGTTAAATTGGTTGGGGGATATTACTAATTTTCACTAAATCTATGACGCCCCCATTTCAGTTAATTTCTGGCCGCTTAAGGGCGTAAAGTGAAATATTTAGAGGGAGGTTAAGGGTAGTTACAGACGATGTAAATAAAAGCATAACGTTTTTTTTAATGAGCAGGAAAAAAAAAGCAACATTGTACAATAATTATGTTTTCATCCTGTGTCGATAGTCACGTGCACTGAACGTCAAACTCATACCTGCTGGTAAACGAGAGGTCGGAGATTGAATCTCAGTTGCGTGCACTGTGGGTGGTATTTTTTCTTCCCCCACAATTATTTCCCATACTTTCTCCTATCATACCGGTAGGTTGATTACCTTTAAAAAAATGCAACCAGACTCGCACCAAAACCCCCTTTAGTGTAATTATGGGGACTGTTGATTTAAACCCCTTTTTATGCCATAATTAGAACCTTATTATGATTATTTTTAATAATTTAATGTAATATGATTATTTTTTAGTTTAATTTTTATTTTTTTTAGCACTGCGTCTTACTACCCGTTCGTGTTATACGCTTTAAGTACTAATTACGTTAATGGATTAAGAATTGGGAAGGTTTAATTAGAGGAAGTGAACCCGCATTTGCGTGGAGGGAGAGTGGAAAACCATTTAGGAAAAACCACCCCCAGTTCACCCGACCGAGATTCGAACCTCGATCTCCCCGTCCTCAGCAGTCGAGCTCAACACGACAAGCGCGCTAGCCAACTACGCCACCGAGGCGGGTTTTAGTTAGTTAAAGTCAGATAATAATGATAAAAATTTATCTAAATCAGTTTTATTATTGTAATTCAAAGTTTTATTTATTGTTAAGGCTAAGTATAAAGGTTATAAGGATAGTATATGGGTTAAAAACATCCTTTTCGCTGATAAAATGTCTTTCCTATAAATTTGCTGCGAGTAAAGTATCGATATTTTTATTTCGATACTAGAAATGATTAAGTATCGATAGCTAGAAATTATTATTATTATTTATTATTTTTATTTAGCACCGCGTTTTACTAACCGTTCGGGTTAAACGATTTAAGTACTAATTACGCTAATTGATTAGGAATTGGGAAGGTTGAATTAGAGGAAGTGAACCCGCATTTGCGTGGAGGGAGAGTGGAAAATCATTTAGGAAAAAACACCTTCAGTTCACCCGACCAAGACTCGAACCTCGATCTCCCCGTCCTCGGCAGTCGAGCTCAATACGACAAACGCGTTAGCAACTACGCCACCGAGGCGGGTTAGAATTATTTAAGTATCGATATTAGAAGTGAGTAACTTATCGATATTTTTATTTTTATGCTAGAAATTAGTTAATTTTCTTGAGCTCGAAGAAGTTAATTATCAATACTAGAATTGAGTGAAGTTTCGATCCCACATTGATAGGTGCTGACAGACATCGAACTGTAACGCCTGTTTGAAGGCGAGCGTGTGGAACTCCACGGAAGTAGTCAGGGATAAAGAAAGTGGGTGTCTGAAAGAGGGGGAGAATCTCGTGGAAGTTTGCTATGATTGGATTGGCGGGTAGACAACTTTCAAGGGGCAGCTTAGAAGCAAGTGTCAAAACAAGTTTGGAAAGAGCCGGTAAAACTCGATATGAAATTATTTCCGACGGAAGCACGTCTTGTCTAGAATATAGAATCAATCGCACACCGTAGGCTAGTTTTTTAAGACGGTCTGCGGCCGTTTTAAGTGTTTTTTTTAAAATTTGAGATATTACTTTCACCACTACATTACATGGTAGAAATGATAGGAAGGTAGAATTTATAGTAAACGTAACCTTATTTGCATGGTGGGAAACCATTTAGTAAAAAAAACAACTCATTACACCCGACCGGGATTTGATCCCCGATCTTTCGGTCATAAGAACCTAGTCTATTGTGCTACCGAAGTAGGTAATTTGAGATGTTCAACGCGCATTTTTTTTAGGAAATATCCTTTAACTGCGGTATGTCAGCTATGAAGCTTAAAAACCACTTAACCTTAGGTTGCGACATTTTTAAAAAAAATACTATTTATTTGAAAAAGGGTAGATAATGTTTCCAACCACTTACAATACAGTACTTTGAGCCCAGAACTGCGACAGTTCGTGTGAAACGTTTCATACCTGTTTGGCATACGTAGTCCTGTTTTAGGTTAGTCTGAAGGCGAGCAGGCTTACCTTAACGGATTATTCTATGGTCCTATCCTATAATCTAAGTCATAGTGGAACTTTGAAAAGTAAGCTTGCTACCTTTTAGGTCAAACAAAGGGTGCGCCTTAAGGGAACATGAGTTAAGGGCAGTTCTTTTGCAGTTTTTATATCAAAATATTTTTTGGTCATAATAAATCAAATAATTATCCTGTAAAAACATAGTTTAATCAACAGTTGTTGAATATCTTTCAAGGGTGTCCTAGAATTTAATGACAACTTTTTCTCTTCATTTAAAAAGTTTATTTTTTAAAACCGGAGCAATATTTTATTTTATTTGGCTTTAAAAACTGTATACAATGGTATAATTTACTGGTTACTGGTGTCGGACTTCTGTGCTGGCGCCGGGGTTCAATCCTCGGTCCCGGCACAGATTTATCTGATTTCCAAACCCTTCCTTCACCTCTGACAAGACATCTTGTGAATGTGGGGAATGCCAGGCCGCCACCGTGGTTCGGATTCCACGTTAAACTGTAGGTCCTTCATTTCATTTCACAATCACCCTACCATTACACATTAGCGTAAGTGCGTGTAACCCGAACGGGTAGTAAGACGTGATGCTAATAATCATTTACTGGTTACTGGAGGTTGGAAATTGAATCCCTTCTGGGTATACTAAAGGTTATTTACTTAATAAAGGCTTTTCACAAAAATGCGGGTATGTTTCCTCTCAAATTCTTTACATACCCACCTACCCCATAATTATAGATACGGATTTTCCGGACGGTTAATAAGACTTGAATAGTCGCGTTGAGCTTGACTGCCGAGGACGGGGAGATCGAGGTTCGAATCTCGGTCGGGTGAACTGGGGGTAGTTTTTCCTAAATGGTTTTCCACGTAAATGCGGGTTCACTTCCTCTAAATTCAACCTTCCCAATTCTTAAACCATTAGCTAATTAGTACTTAAGCGTATAACATGAACGGGTAGTAAGACGCGGTGCTAAAAACAGCCTTGAAGATCGGATTAAACTGAAAAGAGCCAACTAAAGTTCTGTTCCCACTGTACGTCACGTCAAGTAACGTCAAGTACGACGCGTGGCGTCATGTCGAATGGCGTCACAATTAACACTTAACACTACGCCGAGTGAAAGTCAGTTTTCCATAACGTTCTGGTGCACGCGGAGTTCTTTGACAAGCAGGCCGAGATTTAAAAACAAAGAATCTGCAATGATTGCGATTTTACTTTGATGAAGAGGAAGTGTGAGAAAAACAAACAAAGAGCGTGTGGACGAGAAAGATAATTAAAACGAGAAAGTATTTGGGTAAAAAATCACACATTGTACAAGGAATCGGAAAAGAAGAAAATTTAAGATTCTTTTTTCTTTTTTTAAAATTAGTTTCTTTGTCGATTTTTCTCCATATTGTATCTTAGTGGATATTATTTATTTATTGAGGTATTTGACGTGCACTTTCTGAACCGACATTATAACAGCACACGAGAATTTATATGATTGAAAAGGCAACCACTTTTATATGAAAAGGTATTTTCACATACCCTCCAGGATTCTTTATCACACACCACAATCGACATGGGACCGTCGGCTTTACTTCCTCTTCAGAAGAAAGTTGTGCTACAGATTTTAATCGCTCAAGAAAAATCCGTCGACTCCGGCTAGGTTTGACCCCACGAACATCGGGTCCTGAGGCAAACCACTTTATCTCAAGACCACAGAGGTCGACGTAGATATTTATTATCGGCTTTGTTGGTCATACCTTATAGCTCTTCATATTATTATTATTATTATTAGCACCGCGTCTTACTACCCATTCGGGTTATACGCACTTACGCTAATGTGTAATGGTAGGGTGATTGTGAGATGAAATGAAGGACCTACAGTTTAACGTGGAATCCGAACCACGGTGGAGACCTGGCATTCCCCTCTTCATATTGATCAGTAAAAAGATCATCAATTTTTAAAGGTTTTTTCAAAGAGCACAGGGTGAACGAACGGTGACATCGCGCCGACGAAACGCAATCCGCATCAGTACGGGTACCTATTAGAACGGATCGCCAACGTCAAAACATTCTACTTCTGCGTGACGTTGCCGATGAATGTCGCCTATTAAAATAATATTTTGACGTGACGTATAATCGAGCTTGAGTGGGAGCCCCATCTGACCGTACGCGGGGAGGGGACAGATGTGCAAGAGCGCGTTCTGTCACGCGCTAAATGTGTTTTGTTTTTAAAATTGACTCTCCCCTCTTCCCCTTTGCGACGCGTGTGTGTACTTAATTCATCACACTGACATATAAAAACATTCTATGTTTAGTTTGATGACGCGTGTCATCATGGTCGTCTTTATTGCGTCCTGTCTGTTGCCCGTTTGAGCGTGTTTTAAAAGCGCGTTCTGTCACGCGCTAAATGTGTTTTGTTTTTAAAATTGACTCTCCCCTCTTGCTTTGGCGAGCGTGTGTGTACTTAATTCATCACACTGACATATAAAAACATTCTCATGTTTGTTTGAGACGCGTGTAATCATGGTCGTTTTATTCTCCTGTCTGTTGCCGTTTTGAGCGTGTTTTAAAAAGGTGATTTGATCCTGCTTTGGGCTTTTCCGAGTACGTTGAAAAAGCTATTCGATCCTTGCTTTGTGCTTTTCTGAGTGCGTTGAAAAAAGCTATTTGATCCTGCTTTGGGCGTTTACCTTGACGTTGGCGTTCGTGTAATAATAGCTACTTCAATCCTGCTTTGGGCGTTTTCCGAGCACGTTGAAAAAGCTATTCGATCTGCTTTGGGCTGTTCTGCCAGTGCGTTTAAAAAATGCTATTTGATTGCTTTGATCGTTTCCGGGCGTTTAAAGCTATTTACTCTTTGGACGCTTTCTGAACAGTTCGAAAAAACTACGTTGATCCCTGATGTTGGGCGTTTACTGTGGATCGTTGAAAATTCAATAACGCTTTGGGGCTTCCTGATGTTGAACGCTTGTATGCTTGGCCGGTTTCGTGCCGTCGGGTTGAAAAGCTTGCTTCAGCTTGGATCGTTCCGGCGTAATTAATGTTACCCGACGGGTAACGCGGCTAAAAGACAAATACGTACACACCTGATGTTGAAGCTGAATTTAGTTGTGATGTTAAAATAAAAAAGTTGGCTCTCTGAGTACGTTGTTTGCCATTTATCCCTTCAGCTCCTCCCTTCAACTTCATTTCTGACATGTTAGTAGACTGCAGAGGAACGTTTCAGTTTGTGGTCGAGGGTTTTACTCTCCTAAAATGATTTAGGTTTTTTTTTTTTTTTTTTTTTTTGCGGGAAAGAGTTTTTTTTTTCCTCTTCTCTCTCTTTCGTCAACGAGATCGATTTCAACGGCGAGCTATCCAGCGCCTGTCTTGGCTATCGACGAATTTTTATGGTTAATTGGTTAAATACGTAGAAAGAGTTTATTTTAAGGAAATTTTTTACACCCATTATTGTTTCCAGCCTATGGTCTGTGTCAGTTTTTTATCCAAGCCATATATTTTACACTACCTGCTTGCCAGGCCTGTCGTAACTTCATATGCCTTATGATCTAACTTAAGACTAGGACAGACACAACATCCAGTTTTCCGGCCGTCAATTTATCAATGTGAAAGGGTAAACCCATATTTCACCAACGATAAAGTTTTGAGCCATGCCGGGAATCGAACCCGGGACCCTTAGTTCGGTAGAGAAACACGCTACCGACTGAGCTAACGTGTCGGATATTTCAAGAAGTGCTACAGGGTTCGAGACTTGAAAGAGGAAGAAACAACACACAGTTGACAATCCCGCTCTTTGCCCGTCCTCTTGGCTAAATGCGTGAGGGGAATTCAATAGACCTACCAAATGCGGGTACTTTTCCTCTAAAATCAACCTTCCTCATCTATAACACATTAGCGTGATTAGTACATATGTGACTGAACGGACGCGGGGCTAAAAATAAACTTATCGACATCCACTTTTCAAAAAAAAAATCGGGGTTGAGAAAGGGGTGAACCCTCCTTTGACTTGGGGAGTCTATCCCTCAAAATACTCTAATTTGCTAACTCTCCCTCCTCCTCTTACACAAATAAGGGTCTTCCTCATTGCTTCTAAGCGAGAGTATATTTTTTTAAATCGCGGGTAAAATATTCCATCCTACCCTCTTCAGTGGTCGAATAGTCCAAGGCGCCACTCTAGTGTTAGACTGACCTGCTGGTGACGGGGAGATGGAGGTTCGCATCCCAGTCCGTAGCTCTGTAGGTTTTTTTCTTAAATTGTTTCCCACTCTTCTTCCACGCAAATGCTTCCTTACTCATTTTAACCTCATTAGAGTAGGTCTCATTATTTGGGTATAACACGAACAGGTAGCAAGACGCGGTGAAAAAACAAACAACCACAGTATATTCCTCATGGGGAACGTAATTGGATCCTACAATATGATTCATTGAAACTTTGGGGCAAACACTATTGATGGGCGCTGAAACTAAAGTGTCTGTGGAAAGCGAGGATATTACGAATTTGAAATGTTTGCGGAGCTCTTGACATTATCGGTACGGGTTTTTTTTTTTTTAAGGGAAGGCAAATATTGGATTTTATAGACTAACATGGCACATTATGTTGGCAGACTTGAGACTTCTTCTTCGGCGACTGTCTGTTACTCTCAAGATCGGAGGGAAATTGAACTTTTAGTCTTGTCTCTTTCTGTTGTTGTTTCCATTGTCTTACTACCCGTTTGGGATGTACGCATATTTACCAATTACGTTAATGTATTAGGGATGAGTAAGATTACCTGAGTTAAAGGAAGTTTTCCCACATTTGCGTGGAAGTATAGAGGAATACTATTTTAAGAAAAACTACCCTTGGTACACCCGATCGGGATTCAAAACCCGACCTCCACGTAATCATTAGTCTAGTCCGTTGCGAGAGTGATGCCTTATACCATTTAGGGTAGGTCCTATGACTACCGGATAAATATTGCTATTGGGAGGTTAAAGTTAACTACCAGATATCAGTCGCCATTTTGAAGCTATGTTCGTTAGAAGTTTTTGTGAAAGTGGTGTGAATATTTTTTTTAAGTGGACTAAAACGATAAATAAACTTTGTGTCCTTCCTCAAATAAATATATAAATAATATTGGCATAAATTACTGTGATTAACTATCACATTAATATATTACCATCTGTTTTCATTTACAGTCATCCAAAGTGATGGATGTCAGCTGTTGGCGTAGGGATACTTTAGGGTTTACTTCTAGTAACATTTCGAGCTGTCATCCAGGTAAACTTAGGTCGTGAATGAATTATAAGTTTGTTACTGTCTTTCTGTTCAGGTCGTTCGTTGTAACTGCTCACGCTGAGTAATGACAATATACGACATTATCTCCACCCATTGCTATCATGTCACCATGTTTTATGTATGTTCACGTTTGGCGTACTTACTCGTATGTATGCTCGTTCCCTGGGAGTCGATCACACATCAAGGGATCCTTGTTTGAATTCCGGAAGGTCTTAAAAAATATATATTTTAATATTTTTCACCCGGGTTTATCATGCTATCTGATCATTTCATTAAGTATCTTCGAGCTACTCTGTGTTTTTCCCTAAGTTATTTTAGTTTGCAAGTCGTGTGGCGATAAAACTATTAATAGGGGCTTATTATTATTATTATTATTATTATTATTATTATTATTATTATCATCACCGTGTCTTACTACCCGTTCGGGTTATACGCACTTACGCTAATGTGTAATGGTAGGGTGATTGTGAGATGAAATGAAGGACCTACAGTTTAACGTGGAATCCGAACCACGGTGGAGGCCTAATAGGGGCTTATCATTGAGTGCATAAGAAAATACCACATGTACAGTAAGGTAAGGATGTAAGGAACGCGCGTTAAGGTGAAGCATAACATATATTTCATGTTAACTTTAGCGGGATTTATGAGTTTTAGTGAAGGAATTTTTTTTAGGGCGTAATTTGGTCTCACTGTCTAAAATAAAGACACAATACATAGTGTGTTTTATAGTATTTACGATCCTTAAAAACTAGCAGTAAAGAACAGGATAAATGGTAAAAGATCTCCCCGAACTGAGGTGTGATTTTTTAATTGACGTTGATTTGAAAGCGACTTTGGCCGATTTCTTTCTAAGAAGGGAAATCATCCAAAGGGACGCATTGAGGGTTGTAAGAAGCCCTCGCGGCAGCCATTGGGAAAACACTCGCGATCATACCATTACACATATGGGTGTGTGTTAGACGCTAGCGTGGTCACTCCAACTCAACTTCCTTTATTTATATTCTTTAGTAACCATAACCAAAGTGGGAAATAAATTAATCCTGATAATTAATTTTCTATCTTTAATTTTCCATTTAAATCAAATCAGGTACAATCCTCGATAGGGAAATCGAATGAAGTTGTTATAGCAAAAAAAAAGTTTGCTAAAATAAATCCAATATTTCTCCAGTATAAACCTAGAGTTTAATTTTTTTCACGTGCTGATATCAACAGTTGTTGAATATCTATCAATAGCATAGTAGCATTAGATGACAAACTTTTACAATTATGAGAAAAAGTTGACAAATTCCAGGACACCCTTGAAAGATATTCAAGAAATTTTGAGTTCAACATGTGGAGAAAATTAAACTTAATGTTTTTAACGTAGAATTATTTTATTTATTTTGGTCAAAAAAAAAGTTCTGCTATAAAAACGGCAAAATATTTGAGCTTTTCCTGCGATTCTTTCCATCTCACCTTTTTTTAGCAATCTTTAGGGCTCATAAAATCGTCATTCATTCCTATCACCATAGCTAAGTGGTATTCTTTTCTCTGTGTTATCTACCTTCTTCCCGGCACCTGGATGGGGTCCAGTTAGGACCGAGGTCAATGTTATGAAGTTTCTCACCCCCCTCCCCCTCCCTCCCGCCGCCCCATTTCCACCGGCGCGGCGCAACCAGTCCGAAATCTTGTCTCTCCTTGTAAGGCGCCCATCTCATCACCCTGCCCTTGCCGCGTGTCTGACAACTTGAGGGGGAATGTATATCCTTTGCAAGCAAGGCCGTACCTGAGGGGGGACTCAAACTCCCGCGAAATTGTATGAACAAAATATATATGGCTTTATTTATGGTTCAAACAATATCAAAATTAAGATACAAATACAAATTAGGGGGCTGTGTTACCATAAAAAGCACTTCAGTGAGCTACTAGAGGTGGTAAAATATTAAGAAATTTCCTAGCCTTCAGCATTTAGGGTTATTTTACCATAAAAAAACTTCAGAGAGCTTCAAAAAATGTTTAATATTTAGAAATTTTCCAAGCCTTCGGCAGCTAGGGGTTAGTTTACCATGAAAAGAAACCCACTTCAGAGAGCTTCTAGAACTGTTAATCATTTAGAATTTTTTCTAGCTTCCAGCAATTGGAGGTTGTGCTACCCCCCCCCCCCCCTCTTCCCCGTAATTATTGGCTAGCTACGGCCTTGTTTGCAAGCTCTCTACCCTTTTTTCTTTTAATAATTCCAATTAACCGGGATATTTGACTCTCGAACCAGAAAAAGTAGCCAAATGCTGTTTTCATTCATTCTTCAATTGGCAACACCAAAATTGGACTTCAACTTGTTAGGTTTTAAAACATTTAAATAATCATTTTCCATATTTTTTTAACACATTAAAATGGAAACAATTATTCTTTCATAAGTATAGTGTATAAAACCACACAGCTAGAGTCCAATTTTAATAATAAGAACCTTATATGGCATCTCTCAATTTATCTGAGCTTGATCTTAGTTCGTACTTTGTGTGCCACACCTTAGATGCTTGGAGCGTTCTCTAGCTCGCACGCTACATTAAATTGTACACCGTACACATACACACACTTTTTCTCTCTCTCACACACACACTGTCTCTCTCTCTTTCACACACAAACACACACACTCTTTCTTTTTCACACACAAGCACACATTCTTTCTTTCTCACACACACATTCTTTCTCTCTCACACCCACTATATTTCTCTATCACAGACCCACATCCACTCTTTTCTCAGACCCATATACACTCTCTCTCTCTCTTCTTTATCTCTCTCACCCACACAGTTTTTCTTTCTCTATATCTCTTTCAAACACAAGCACACATTCTTTCTTTCTCACACACAAACTCTTTCTCTCTCTAATCTCACACTGTTATCTCCCTCTCGCACGCAGTCTTTTTCTCACTCTCTCTCACTCACAAACTCACTCACTCACGCTCTCTCTCTATCTCTCACTCACTTACTTACTCATTCATTCATTCATTCACTCACTCACTTACTCAATCACTCACTCACTCCTCTCTCTCACACTTACTCACACACACACTGGCCGGGGTGATCAGCCGTGTGATACTGGTTTCTGTGGAGGAGGACTACCCCTCAAAAATGAATCGTTCAGGGTAGTGAACTGTCGCCGCTGCAAACACTTGAATACACTCAGATCAACATAGAAAGAACCTTCCTTGTCTCAGAGCTAAGCATTCTTATAAGTATATTCACAGTTATTCAAACGCCAAGTAATGTATTTTGCTTCTATCATTAATTTACTACACATGGTGTCAATTTTAACAACCTTCGAATTGGATACTTTCTCCGCTTTTATTTATTATATTCTATAGAAACTATATTTGCATAGACAGTAAATTAAATTCTTGGGTCGTATAAACAATAACATTCAACATTTTACCCATTAATATAAAAATAACAGTTTGTTTTCTATAGTTTACAAACAGCGTTAACTCTTAATAAACACCTTTTTAATGAACCGTGGAAAAGTTCCAAACCATCTCTTGTGACGATGAAGGGCATCAAAACAATGCTGTATTGACGAGTATAATAAACTTCTCACAAAATGTTTATGCCAAAGGAATGTAAATAAATGGAAATAAATATAATTAACTCGCTATCACGGCGGGCAAAGACGTTGCCAAGAAGCTAAGCCCTGAATACACGAGGGAAAATAATGAAATTGGAAGAGGTGAATGTGAAAAAAATTAAACTAAAGAGGGGGAAATGACAATGAAAAGAGATGAATTAAAGGAACGAGAAGAGGTGAATGTGAAAAAATTAAACTAAAGAGGGGGAAATTACAATGAAAAGAGATGTATTAAAGGAATGAGAAGAGGTGAATATGAAAAATTAAACTAAAGAGGGGGAAATTACAATGAAAAGAGATGTATTAAAGGAATGAGAAGAGGTGGATGTGATTAAGGAAATTGAAGGGATACACTGACAGTGACACCTACGTCAAAAGAGGTGAACTAAAAGAATGGGAAGAGATGAAGGAAACTAAAGAGCAGAACATGATACCGACTCCAATTTCAAAAGAGGTGAACTAAAATAACGAAAAGAGGGGAATTAAAAGAATGGGAAGAGGTGAATAAAATTTAGGAAACAAAAGAGTAGAAAATGACATTGAAACTTACCTCAAAAGAGATTGTTGTTGTTATTATTACCGCGTCTTACTACCCGTTCGGATTATACGCACTTACGCTAATGTGTAATGGTAGGGTGATTGTGAGATGAAATGGAGGACCTACAGTTTAACGAGAGATCCGAACCACGGTGGAGGTCTGGCATTCCACACATTCACAAGTTGTGATTAATACACGTCTTGTCAGAGGTGAAGGAAGGGTTTGGCAATCAGATAAATCTGTGCCGGGACCGAGGATTGAACCCCGGACCCCCAACACAGAGGTCTTACACCTTGGCCCTAGACCGCCAGGTCACCTAAAAAGAGATTAACTAAAGGAACGAGATTATGTTAATTAAATTAAGGAATGTGATATTTGGGAATTTGGCAAAATTTGGAAAATTCTGGCATAGGAGGTTGGTGGGTCAAGTGTGTAAGCTTTCTTCGACAAGGATCAATTCCCAAACATTGTTAAATCTGCGCACTAAATACGTGCAATGAGTGGGAGCATATGTTAACAGTTGTTCTCACACATGAAATAAAACCATAAAAACGGAGGGATCTCAACTTACAAACACACATTTGTCTTCATAATTTTTTTTAAAATTTATTACCGCGTCTTACTACTAGTTTGGGTTATACGCTTAAGTACTAATTACGCTAATGGATTAGGAATTTGGAAGGTTGAATTTAGAGGAAGCGAACCCGCATTTGCGTGGAGGGAGAGTGGAAAACTATTTAGGAAACCACCCTCAGTTTACCCGGCTGAGATTCGAACCTCGATCTGCCCATCCTCGACAGTCTAGCTCAACACGACTAGCGCGTTAGCTAACTATGCCAACGAGGTGGGTTACATAAAATTAAACACCAATGTTGTAGATAAAATATTTTCAAATTTTTAGCAAAAGTCGTAGGGTTAGACTTATTGTTTTATATATAGGGCTTACTTTTATTTTTTGTAGTAATAATATATTAAGTTAGTGTAAATTATTTTTACTTAATATAATGACAAAAAAAAAGTTGGCCTATAATAAATCAAATATGGCTCCAGTAGAAAACAAAAGTTTAATTTTTTTTCACGTGTTGATATCAACCGTTGTTGAATATGTCATGAGCATAACGGCATTAGACGAGAAACTTTTTAAATGAAGATAAAAAGTTGTCATTAAATTCCAGCACATCCTCGACAGATATTCAACAACTATTCATATCACCGTGTGAAGAAAATTAAACTGTTTCTATTGGAGGATTATTTAATTTATTTGGGCAAAAAAAAAAGTTTTTCTGTAAAAACTACAAATACACTGCTCTTAAAACGCGTTTTCTTCGCTCCCTATTTAATGTTCAACGTGACTTTTATGATCAAAGAGTTTTACCTGTCTACCTTAAAAAATAAATCTCCTCCATCTGGACTTTAATATTTGTAATATTTTACCGAAAAAAATTAATCTCTATCTAACATTATGCTTTGAATTCTATTTTCAATAAATCATCAATAATAAATTTGAAATAATTTTAAGGCTGTCTTTAAGTATTTGCTAACAGCCTATAGCGCCCAACATACTATTTGATGACTTTATGTATAGGCCTACATTTAATAGCCTCTGGGTAACGCCTCTACTAACCCAACCTATTATTCCCTTATTTATTAGGTCGCAGACCCCCACTGAGGAAAATTTACCAGAAAATTTTCATATCTAATCTTATATCCCAGTAAACGTAATCCAAGCGCAAGGTGATTCCAAAGGCTTAGACTGTCCGAGTGTTCGGCCATCATTAATGAATTAAACAGGAGACCAAACGGTCCGTGTGTAGAGGGTTTCAGTCGAAGTGAGAAAACGCCGGTTCCTCTGCTATTCTCGAAATAACCACATGGCGGCTTCGCGTCCACGTGGCCTGACAATCACAAAGAGAGAAGACTGACTAACTGGGGGTAAACGTATCAGCCACGTGGCCCGACAATCACAAAGAGGGAAGACTGACGACTCTGGGATAAACGTCTCAGCCACGTGGCCCGACAATCACAAAGAGGGAAGACCGATGACTCTGGGATAAACGTCTCAGCCACGTGGTTAAACAATCACAAAGAGGGAAGACCGATGACTCTGGGGATAAACGTCTCAGCCACGTGGTTAAACAATCACAAAGAGGGAAGACCGACGACTCTGGGGATAAACGTCTCAGCCACGTGGTTAAACAATCACAAAGAGGGAAGACCGATGACTCTGGGGATAAACGTCTCAGCCACGTGGTTAAACAATCACAAAGAGGGAAGACCGATGACTCTGGGGATAAACGTCTCAGCCACGTGGTTAAACAATCACAAAGAGGGAAGACCGATGACTCTGGGATAAACGTCTCAGCCACGTGGTTAAACAATCACAAAGAGGGAAGACCGATGACTCTGGGGATAAACGTCTCAGCCACGTGACAAACACAAAGAGGGAAGACCGACGACTCTGGGGATAAACGTCTCAGCCACGTGGTTAAACAATCACAAAGAGGGAAGACCGATGACTCTGGGGATAAACATCTCAGCCACGTAGTCCGACAAACACAAAGAGGAAGACCGATGACTCTGGGATAAACATCTCAGCCACGTGGTCCGACAAACACAAAGAAGGAAGACCGGTGACTTTGGGATAAACGTCTCAGCCACGTGGTTAAACAATCACAAAGAGGGAAGACCGATGACTCTGGGGATAAACATCTCAGCCACGTAGTCCGACAAACACAAAGAGGGAAGACCGATGACTCTGGGGATAAACATCTCAGCCACGTGGTCCGACAAACACAAAGAAGGAAGACCGGTGACTTCGGGGATAAACGTCTCAGCCACGTGGTTAAACAATCACAAATAGGGAAGACCGACGACTCTGGGGATAAACGTCTCAGCCACGTGGTTAAACAATCAAAAAGTGGGAAGACCGACGACTCTGAGGATAAACGTCTCAGCCACGTGGTTAAACAATCAAAAAGTGGGAAGACCGACGACTCTGGGATAAACGTCTCAGCCACGTGGTTAAACAATCACAAAGAGGGAAGACCGATGACCCTCGTGTTAAACGTGAGGCTGTATAACTTCTCTATAACTACGCCCAAGAATTAACATTGGATATCAGTGATATTCTGATATATTTAAATTGTGTGGGAAGATGTTCCAATATACTTTTAACTTTCTGGAAGACCACGTTAAATACCGATATTGAAAATCGAAACATGCCCTTATATGTTTTAACTTTTCAAAAGCGCACATAACACCCAAATTAAAAGTAGAAACATTTTCATATATAGTTTCTGTTTTCAGTAACGTTAAATACTCAACTTAATTTCTTTTTCCTTTGTGCAAGACCACTTTAATATACTCAAATTAACATTTTTTTTAATGTTCCTATATTTTCTAACGTTCTTAAATACCATGTTTAGTAACCAAATTAAAATGTTAAAATGCTCTGGTAATTTTTAAACTTTCTTAAAGGCCAAATTTTTCTGAAAGACCACTTTAAAGATCCAAACTAAATATGAAATATATATATATATATATATATATATATATATGTTTTTAAATTTTATGAAAGATCACGTTAAATTAACCAATTTAAGAACGGGATCAATGTTTCTACATTTTTAAAACTTTTTCCAAAATACCACAGTTAGTAACAGAATTAAAAAGGTGGATGGAGTGGGCAAAAGCTTCCTGTATTTCCCCCCAAATCTTTCTCTCTCTTTAGCCCAATTTTTTCTGCTCTCTGTTGGGAAAAGTTGTAACTAGTTTACTTTCCATTAGTAGCACTGCGGTGCTATATAAAAAAAACCTCCCCTCCCCCTACCTCCCTCCTCTCTCGTTCACACTGGTTAAAACAAACGTTGGTCGCGCTCGGAATGTGAATAAACAGCCTTTGATGAGATTGATTTTGTGTTGCTCTGGGGATGGAGGGAAAGAGAATAGGTGGTTGGAGGGGAGGGGGGGAGGGAGGGATATTATAAACTTTAAATGACGCTTTTAAAACTGTACTTAAAAATATACAATTCGCGATTGGATCGCGTGAATATTTCGGACATGATTTATCTACGTTCAAATCGATAAATAAAAATTTAAGAAAGGTTTCCTAATAAACTTTAACACGTCCGCAATTATCGTGCGTTTATTTAACCATAAATTGCGGTCTGAAATCTACCGTGGCGGTCACCTTAAACAACTGTGCGAGTCCACCATGTGAACAGATCATCTAGCCTTTATATATAAATAAATAAATAATAAAAATAAACTGACCCATTCTTCACATCATATCTTTCGGAGCATCCATATGCACAACACGCTACTCAGCAACACCATTGTATTTTTCCTACTGGCAGCTGAGCTCTGCTCAAAGTCACGTGTTCTCATACCGTTCCGGCTTCAGCGAGGGTGACGTTACTATCCCTGCAGATGCGTTTTGATCTGTAGTTGCTAAAGAGGGAGGTATGCGTTAGCATGCTTTCCTCCGACTCGGCGTGTCTCTCTTATATTCTCTACAAAACACGAAGGAAGGAGGGTTTTATTTCCCCCTTTCCCCCCGCGTTTCCCCTTCGAAATGGCGTTTACCCAAACCTCTACTCAGATAAACTAAAGCATAGTACCCTAAAATTCAACCTCTTCCCACTGTACTTTCAAATGAAATAGTTTTAAGTTTTTCCTTGCGCACCATGTTTTTATCACGACTCGTTCGGGCTGTTCGAATATTTACACAAATAGGATAGGGATGAAGAAGGTAGAGTTGAAAGGAAATGTACCTGTATTTTCTGTAAAAGGGAAAAATGGGGGGAGGGGGGCTTATATATTTTTTTAAACCCGCAAAACACCTGACCGTTATTCATTCATTGGTAATCCACTCTATGTCCACAGTGACGCCTTAGACCGTATGGTCACCGATTTGGGTATTAGCATAGTTAAATGTGGATAGCCCGTATGGGTAGTAAGAGTTTAAAAAAAAGGAACTTGGCTAACAAACACAACAACCAGTCCTTCGGCCGTTGCTTTATCACTGTCAAGGCGTACAGTTGCAATCCCACCAATGGTACAGTTTTCGGGGCAGTGTTCAGAATCGAACTTAAAGACTCCCAACTCGGTATATATACGCGTTAACGTCTGGAAAGTGTCGGTTGAATTTGAACCTAATTATATTCGGTGACATTACAGTCTTAAGGCGTAACTATCGCAATAGATTGGACTGATGATGACTGGTAGATCGGGGCTCGAATCCCGGTTAGTTCTGATCAAGGTGGTATTTCCCAGATCTTTTCCCACTCCCACCACTCTATCTACGCATATATATATATATATATATATAACTGCAGGGGAAGCGCGACAAACAAAGGAGGACAAACACTGCTGCAGTCATTAGAAAAAAAAGGTCTCTTACCTTTGTCACTCTTTAATTATAACTGGTCTGGGCTCTTTTTTTTACTAAAACTTTTTTGCTTATGAATTCAAACAAAGATTTCGCTGATGCTTTTCTTTTTTTACGTTTGTTTCTTTTATTTCATACTAATATATATTCTTCAGACACATTGGAAAAAGTTAGAGGAAATGTTTCAACATCTCTCATGCCACTTGCACAGATTTTTTGTTTTTGCACTAATGGCTGCCCATTATTTGTACTGGATCACCTTAAAATTAAATTTCAACCTGTTTCTTTAAATTAATGTTGAATCTTGAATAACGTGAATGGATAAATAATACGCGTAGGCCCTACCGCTAATTTTTTTTAAAAAAGGTACGGAACTCCACACGGACTTTTCACCCTATTGTTTAAAAAAATTAATATATTTACTCAAAATTCATAATATAATATACACTAGCGAACCCGAGAAAGTAGACCTTTCACTCTTGACCTTTGTTCTGTTTCTATTTAAGTAGATATTTTACAGTTCCTGTCCTTTTTATCTTCCAAAGCCTTTTTCAATTTATCTCGACTAAGTAGTTTTTGTCAAGCATAAAAACAACCGCCTGAGCTATTGGCTTCTGCTCCTGTAAAAATACTGACTATGCCGAGTTATTAATATGACCCAAGCGCAGCAGGTAGACGCGCTACGGACCGAGTCTAAGATGTCTGAAGGTGCGATAGTTTAAAGCCTGTATCTCGTAGAGTGAGTGTGTTGCGTGTTCCAAATTGGTCCTGATCTCTCACCTGGACTGTGCCAAGGTCTTTATGTCATTATCTCCATGGTATCTCTTTCATCATGTCTCACGGCTTTATTTTCTGTCGGTCGTTCTTCTAGAACAGCGGTTAAATGTAAAATGCTACAATAGTAGAGCAGTCATTATTAAAGCCAAGACCCGCATCGGTGGCCGCGTGGTTCAAGTCGCTATTCTCACAGTTGACTAGACTGCCGATAATGGGTAGATCGAGGTTTAAATCTAGTTTGGGTGTACTGAGTTGTCCTTAACTAAATAGTTTTACACTCTCCCTCCGTGTAAATGCGGGTACACTTAATCGGAATATAACCTTCCTAATCCTTAAAACTAGTAACGTAATTAATACATAAGCGTATAAACTGAACGGGTAGTAAGATGCGGCACTAAAAATAATAAACACCAAAAACCGAGTTGGTTTATGACGTTACTGAATGGAGATGTCAGGCAGTAGGAGAGCAAACAGGGGAAGAAAATACAAATGACAATACAATTTGTACCCCCACCTTCCCCGTATTAAATTACAGCATTCGATTCACAAATATCTATTCTATGCTCTTATACAAAGTAACTTTGATTTTTCGGGCATTTAGGTGTTTTTTTTCTATCGCCGCGTCCTACTACGCTTATTACTAACTACGCTAATGGTTTTAGGTACTAGGAACCAAGCGCGAATTTAAGGGGGAGCACAGGGGGCCCGTGCCGCCTTAGGTAGAATATTTGATGTTGGAAGTGGAGGGTGAGAGCTTTGGCGGCGACCAATGAGGTTGTATATTAATTTCTGGTGTGGAAGGGCAGGGTAATTATTTGTGGGGGTCAAGCTGGGTTTGAACTCAGCATGGGCGAATGGACGAGTCGTGGATGCAAGGAGAAATTTTTCTCTGTTCAATATATCTGTGCCCCCCCCCCTCCCCCTTTTACAATTTCTAAATTCGTGCTTGTTAGGAAGGTTATAGTTAGAGGCAGTAATACCGCATCGTAGAAAAAGAGTGGAAATTTATTTTAGAAAAACCACCCTCAGTACACCCAACCGAGACTCGAACCTCAGTCTCCCCGTCATCGGCAGTCTATATAGTCTACTGCGAGAGTAGCGCGTTAGACCACGCGGCCACCGAAGAGGGTGTTTTTAAATTATAGTCATGTTTGTACTCCAGCAATGTGGGATTTTGAACACTTCAAACATTTCTAAGCAGATCCACATTGCTGGAGTACAAACATGACTTTAATTCACATACAAGGTCAAATGGGACACAAGTTTGTATGAACTTTTATACATTATTTTGTTTCACCATTCCACCGCTGATGTGGGCCCCAAATGTTGGCTACACCACCTGTATATGTTATCAGTACTTATAACATAACATTAATATTACTAGTGGATCGTTGCGGATAATCGCATTAAAATGTATTCAAAACTTTTTCCAGTAAAAAGTTTTGTTAAAATGAGGCCTCACCTTACTTTCTAGTTAAAGGTTCACTCGTCAAAGACTATCAAGTGTCCATAGATTTGAAGTCAAACGTATACTACCCCCCCTCCCTTTTCACACCACGATGAAAACTTTTAAACGACGCCTCTCGGCACCATTTCACTTACTAGGTAATAATAGGGTTATTATTTTTAAGTAAAGATGAATATTTTATTCAATTATATACAGGTTCGAGCGGAAACAATTAGACGATCTCTGCTGTGGAAAGTGATGTTTACCTCAAGTCCGGTGGAGCACCTGAATGACAATATCTTCAAAAAGTGTATTATGTAGTTTACTTTTATTTAGCTAGCGAATATTTACTTTTCAATTAAAGTGTTAATTTTCAAGTTACTAATCTTCTAATTGTTTCGGCCTCAATCTTTATAACTATACACTAATCAGGGTTTCCATGGTGATGTATACAAAGAATGATTGTACAGATGAACTAACTGCCCACACAGCAGAAATAATAATAATAATTATTATTGTTATTATATTATATTATTATTATTATTATTAGCACCACGTCTTACTACCCGTTTGGGTTATACGCACTTACGCTAATGTGTAATGGTAGGGTGATTGTGAGATGAAATGGACGACCTACAGTTTAACGTGGGATCCGAACCACGGTGGAGGCCTGGCATTCCCCACATTCACAAGTTGTGATTAATACACGTCTTGTCAGAGGTGAAGGAAGGGTTTGACAATCAGATAAATCTGTGCCGGGAACGAGGATTGAATCCCGGACCGCCAGCACAGAAGTCCGACAATTTACCCCTGGACCACCAGGTCACCGACACAGCAGAGAAACTGGAACCTGCTAACAAAATCTGTTGTACGTTGGAAGATACTATTTATATAATAAGATAGTAAATTATTATCAATTTTCTCCACACACACACAAACGTTTTAAAATCCCAAGAAATTCTTTCAAACAAAATACTACGGAATATACTTTTAAACAGTCATACGCCAACGTTATTCTCAATCTCACATCTCTACAATTTATTTATTTTATTTGCGCTTAAAGGTTCTTCTTGCGACGATACTAGCAAATGTGCCAAAAACTAAAGTTTCTACCATTTAAAAGAAAGAGAGAGAAAAATGTAACAGTGGCTTTAAAAAATAAGTTAGTCGTCGTTCTTATGCCTTGTGTATTTTTTTTTTCTAATGGAATAGAAAAGCTTCAGTTCTGAGTGGAAAGTTTTCCCCCCTTTCATAATCATCATCATCTCTTATCTTTTTTCTCTCTCTTTCAAGCTCTCTCTGAGAAGTGACGTGGAATAGAGATTAAAAGCCCCGAGTGTGTAGCCAGGGTTCATTAGCGACACTGAAGCGCAAGTGAGATGGATCCGGGGATTTTTTGGAGCCGTGGAACTGAGGGGGTGGGGGGGGGGATTCTTTTCGACTTCTGCACGTGTGTGTATCTATCTTACTCCGGCCGTGGTCGTGATCGTTAACTTAGCACCACGTCTTACTACCTGTTCAGGTTATACGCACATATATACTAACTAATAATAATAATAATAATAATAATAATATTCAGCACCGCGTTCGGGTTATACGCTTTAAGTACTAATTACGCTAATGGATTAGGAATTGGGAAGGTTGAATTAGAGGAAATGAACCCGCGTTTGCGTGGAGGGAGAGTGGAAAACCATTTAGGAAAAACCACCCCCAGTTCACCCGACCGAGATTCGAGCCTCGATCTCCCCGTCCTCAACAGTCGAGCTCAACACGACAAGCACGTTAGCCAACTACGCCACCGAGGCGGGTTATATACTAATTACGCTTATGAATTAGGGATGAGTAAGGTTGAACTAAAAGAAAGTGTACCTGTATTTGCCGTGGGCGGAGAGTGGAAAACTAATTCGGAAACCCACCCTTTGTACACCCGACCGAGATTCGAACCTCGGTCATCGGAAGTCTGAATCTACGGCGAGAGTAGTGCGCTAGACAAGGATGGTCCTATTTTTTTATCCCAAATTTGATTATCTGTTTGTATCAAGGACTGAATATTTATTTAAAAATCCCATCTACTTGATATAAGCCTTTAAACCAGTGGTTCTTAATCTTTTCTTACTTGCGGCCCCCTAAATATCTAAAATATTATCGCAGTCCGCTAGTTTTTACTATCATACTAATCATTAATATTTATTCTAAAATAGTGGCTTTAATTACTGTTTATAATAACAAACAAATGAAAAAAACAGAAATTAACTTATAATAAAACTAAAGACTTAGATAGTGATTGATAATAAAGATGAATGAGAAAGAATAGGCTAAAAAGTTAAATTAAAGCAAAGTGATAATTAATGCGTTAAAAACATTTTACAATGAGAATAATAGCATTAAATAAAAACATATACAATAATATGAGTCAAAGGGGGTAAGCTAATAGAGTGAAATACATATATATGGTTGGCAATATTTACAAGTAAAACTGCAAGTCAAAAATATAACAAAACAATGGGTGTAACATGGTAATAACAATTAGAATGAAAGTTGGATTAATTAAAAATAAATAAACTAAATATAAACAATTGATACAGTTTAAAAAAAAAGTGAAATATAAAGCAGATAAGAGCATAAGTAAAATAATTTCATGAGATATAACGTGATTGAAAAACTTAGTTAAGAGATGGTCATATAATATTAATTGATATAAGTAGAACAAAGTAGCAGAATAATAAATTAAAAGGTTAAATTTTAAATCATTAACATAGAGTGAGATTAAGTAGTTGAAAAAGGTTAAATTGGGTGATATGATATACTGAGAATTGACAATTATTTAAATTAAGGTGACTGATTACATAAAACATTCTAAATAAGTTAAAGGGGGAAGGGGGGTAAAATAGTTCAAACCAGAAATTAACTTACCTAAATGTATTTAATGGGACACTTTCCACTAATTTGTCTCTTCTTGTTTCGAATGTATTACTTAATGCTATTCAAATCCAGGAGTCGATTCGAAGTCGATTTCGCTGCTTTGTTTTAATATTTGACATTGTGGAGCATTGCTTTTTACATAAATAAATAGAAACAAAGGGCAGCAAATTTTGAATAGCGGTGGTCAATAGATGTGGATTATTTTTACTATCCGTGAGTTCTATTATCTGTGCCCTTGCATCCATTACACTGGAAAATCGAAAATCTCTTGTAATTACATGCTTACGATGGTCAAATTCTTTCATCCAAAAAGTAAAATTTAATATAATCGACGTCAATAATAATAAAATAATATTTTGAATTTTTTTAAGGCCCCCCCCCCCCCCAAAAAAACCCTTTTGTATTTATTATACATTTTGACGTACCGACGGCTGCATGGTCTAAGACGTCATCTTACAATAGACTGGATTGTTATTAGCAAACAACTTATAAACTAATTTAGAACTAAAGCAGACACAACATCCGGCCTCCAGGTCTTTAGTTCATCACCAGGGTCCGGATTTTGATGACCTAAAAATTTATCAAAAAATAACCTATAAAATGAATTAATTTTTTATAAAAATTGCTTCATATTTTTTAAAAAATACCTAAAATACTAATAAAAACTGGTAAAAAAATCTACTCGACTAAATCAAACATGCACTTTACAAATATAAATGCAATGAAAAGTCTTTAACAATTCAACTCTTGCATTCAAGTAAATATAATATTAATGTACAAATATTTGGTTCAGACACAACTTTCTCAAGCCTTGTTTTAATCTCACCAGGAATGTGTATTTTATAAACCAGGCACTCAAACAGGAGACATAGTTTATTGACTACATCAGCTTCTTATTAGGAATGCCAGGCCTCCACCGTGGTTCGGATTCCACGTTAAACTGTAGGTCCTTCATTTCATCTCACAATCACCCTATCATTACACATGAGCGTAAGTTCGTATAACCCGAACGGGTAGTAAGACGCGGTGCTAATAATAATAATAATAATAATAGCTTCTTATTAAATCAAATGTGAGTTGAAAAAATCTATGTTTGATTATTCTCGGATTTATAAAATATTGATAGTATTTGAAAATATTCATATTCAATATAAATGTCTTAAAATGATGCAAAAATGCTTAAAAATGACTAAAAAAAAAGGGTATCATGAACAGAGTTTATATACTTAATGAGCATTGTATGTGACGAAGAAAAAAAAACCGATTACTGTAAATCATAATTCGAGGCCTGTTCATCATTGTGAAAGGGGAAACCCCACATTTCACTAATTAAATTTGTTATTTATGCCAGTAATCGAATCCGAAACCCTTAACTTTGTAGGTAGACACGCTACCGATTGAACTAAAGTGTAAAACCACCCTCTTCACCCCCTTAAATCAAGTCGTGACTATTAATTTTAGTTTAAAATGTAACGATAACAAAAACTGTTTTTGCATTATTATATGAAAGTTTGTGAATCGGCCACCAAGCGTAGTTGGGCCTGGATTTGACAATTGTGCCACGAATGTTCTCTCCCTCCCCTCTCCCCCACCCCTCCTTACAATCTTCCTACTTTACTGGTTGTAATGATGTTCACGTTTCCCTCGAGGCGGAAAAATAAATTGTGTTGTGAAATCTTTGTGTATAGTAGAATTCTGTTAGGAAGGAACTTTTTTTAGAAAATATCTCTTTTTATTCTGATGAATTTTGATAATATTTTATTATATTATCAGTTTTTAAGGCAGAGTCTATGATGGACAAGTGGAGTATTGGCGTACTAAACCAAAGGTCCCGGGTTCGATTCCCGTGTTCACGTGTAATTTTTCAAATTTCAGAATATATCTAGATGGAGTATTCCTCACTAAAAGCATAAATAATAACTTGGGCTATTTGATTTTAAAAATATACAATCCCTTATAATTATGATAATTGTACAAGTAGTAGCAATAAGCAAACTACCGAGCAAAGGTAGCTGAGTTATCTGATAGCTCGTGATCTTAATAAATCACACATTTGTGTCGACAATTTCCGCACGTCCATCATAGACTCTGCCTTAAAATATGAGTTAAGAATGACCCTGGGCTCGGGACGATTCCTGGATAGCACATTGGTCAGAGCATTGGTGTACTAAGCCAAAGGTCCCGGGTTCGATTCCCGTGTCCAGGTGTCATTTTTAAATATTCAGGATATGATGTCTAGATGGAGAATTCCTCACTAAAACAAATACTCGTGCTTTGGCTATTTGTATTTCTACATGTTTCGGCGTTACATTGGCGCCATCATGTAGAGAACATGTAGAGAATCTTGGCTGGAATTTGTACAGCATTCAAGGAACACGGGAATTAAAGAACATATAAGAATAGAATTCAATTTATATTCAACCTATATTCTTATTTAACTTCTCATTATTTTGCTAATTTATAAAATTCTATTTATTCTAACCTAAATTAAATCTGTCTTTTTCTGCCTCAATTTCACACTTGACTTAAACTCATTAGTTTATATTATATGTATATTAATGTGTTATCTATATATTTTACTATGTTCTTAACTTTTTTGATATTATGATGGAAATCTAGTAAAGTTCTCAAAATTGTCAATTCATTTCTAATTAATGTTACTTATTCCGGTGTGTTTATATCTTATATACTAGTTGATCTTTGGACTGTATAAACTCCAATTTTCAAAATCTTTTCCACATTGAATTATATTATTACATTTAATTTAAATATGTCGGAAACCTCTTTTAACCATTGCCTAAGTGCTGTATAAAGGTTTCATGACTCTAACAGATGGCAGCACTAGTTTAATCTGAGTTAAAACTAGACTTTCCTCCTCCCCCCTCCCTACCCCAATCATTCTTCAGTAAGGTTTCGGTTGACATATTCATGCGCCAAGTCATGTAATCTGAAGTCACTTTTGATAAATACTAACAATACCGATAGGTCTGAAAGAACAATAATAATACCCGCACGGGTGACCGCATGATCTAAGGCGTCAATCTTGCAATAGACTGGACTGCCGATACGGGGAAATCGGGGTTCGAATCATGGTCGGATCTACTGAAGTTTTTTATTTATGATTTACTTTTACGATCTTTCTCCACGCAAATGCGGGTACACTTCACCCTCATAATTCAACCTCCCTATTCCCTTAACACATTAGCGTAGTTAGTAAATAACCGTATGACGCTAATGGGTAGTAAATCTTTTTAAAAAAAAGCCCTTTATTTGATAATTGCACTAAGTAGGTCTCTTTCATGTAAAAACTTGTGACCCGTTAGAAGCGAGCTCGACTCCGTGCTCCTTCCCACCCCTCCTCCACCCATTTACCGTGTTCATTTCATCCCCTCCCCTCTCCCACTTATCGTGTTTCTCCCCCCTGCACCCCGTCTCGCGCCCGGATCACGCCGTGTTTAACTAATAAACTAAATCACTACCCACATGTCTGAGCGCGGATGTAAACCTATCGAGAATAACCTAGTTATGGAGCCACGCGCGTGGGGATTTTTCATTCATCTCTCTTCTTTTATTTATGCCCTACACCTCTCCCTTCTAGTGTGTGTGTGTGGGGGGGGGGGGGGAATAACCCCCCCCTCTGTTACCCCATTCTTACGTCATGCCATATTTTTTACGTTATACTTTTTATTTTGTGATTTTTTTTGACGTGTAATTTTTAACAGGCTAGGCGCGGCTAATCGTTTGGAATGATTTGAAGTAAAAGGGGCAATCTTAGATGCAGTCAGGGCCGTGTACCATAGAAGGTTTTTTTGGGGGTGGGGGGTAAAAGGGGTTGTTAATCCCCCCCCCCCCAAAAAAAACTATTCTTATGAAGAAAGTATTAGTATGTGCGAAGGTTACTTTTTCGAAGTGAAGTAGAAGTTTAGGATAAGGTTTTTTGGCTATCGCATCAAACAATTTTTTTTTTAAACTATCCATTAGGCCTGTTGATGACGGGTGGATTAGGATTTGAATCCCGTTCGGGTCTACCGAGTGTTTTTTTTTTCCAATATGGTTTCCCAATCTCCTACGATGAAAACGCAGTATATTACCTCTGAAATGCTTATCATATATGCGTATAACCTGAACAGGTACTAAGACCTTGGTCTAAAAGGGAAAATAAAACTGTCCATATCACCGTGTGAAGAAAATTAAATTCTTATGTTTCTACTGGAGAAATATTTGATTTATTTTGGCCAAAAAAGTTTTGCTTTAAAAAAAAAAAAAAAAAAACTGCCCTTAACTTGCCTTTCCTTCCACTTCACCTCAAGTTATTTTTTCCATCTTCTTTTCGTTCACCCCTTTCCCTCCCGCCATAGTTATATTCTTTGTTATTCCCCCCTCCCCCCCCCCCGCAAGTGTGCAAAGCTTGCACCAGTCTCGCCGTTGTACGAACCGGGCGGGGGTATTTGCACAATCCTAACGACACTCTGTAATGAGAAGTTATGTAGATTAGCGACTCTTACATGTAAAGCCACCCGCGGTCTTTGTACTTAGACTCCAAGCCTTGCTCGCTGGAATGGTGCCATCTGGAGAATACTTTAGCTGGATAATGATCGGCCCTTCCCTTGCTTAGGGATGGGGTACCTATAGAAGAGTATAGATACCCTACTCTTAAAATTTCAAGTATTGGAAGAAAAGTATCAATAATTCATGGCAATACCTCTTAGTTATCAACCATCAAATTGTTATGCGCTCTAAATGTCTAGCTCGTTAATTAGTATTAACATTTTAGAAAACATTCTAAAAGATTGTAAATGAGGAGTGTATAGTTTCATAAAAGAAATTAAATTGTACTGACTAATCTTTATTAATTCAAAAATGTATCAATCACTGTTAAAATTATGGAGGAGGTGTGTATATAAAAATTATAACTTAATCGACATGCTTCTATTCTTGAACAAACTGTATCCGAAAAGAAAATTGTAAAACAATTAAAAATATGTATTTAAGATAACCGTTTGTTCGCATTTCCACGCCAAATGAAAAGGGCCAATCGCCCGAAGATGGTGTACCGAGGTAAGAAGATGCTACTGAAAATATCGACTAATTTGTCTTATATTTGAGGGGAGATTGACCACACAAAAATTGGAGATTTACAACACTCTTTCTCAATAGTAACCGTGCACTTCCCTCAGAGATGATATCCAGTATAGGTATTCGCCGTCATAGGAGACCACACATTATCTTAAAATATAAGCGTTTATCTCGAATGAGTTGGGAAAAGCGTTGATTTCATTTTTAACCATCGTGTTGAGGTTTTTTCTAACAAATAGTAAAATATTGACCACGAAATGTTGTGGGGCTATGAGCGTTCTACTCCTTCCTGTCGGTCCACGGGGGGGCTGTGGGGGATGAGGGGGGAGGGAAAGAGAGGAGGAGGAGTAGGAGGAAGCTTTTGATTCGCGGAAACCGCCTCCGACCGTATGGTTATAGTCCTGTTTAAATAATGGATCCAATAAACAAAGCATATTTTAGAAGTGAATGACCCCGCATAGCTTTATGTCTACCCCCCCCCCCTTCTCCCCCTCTACCACCTTCGATCATAGTAAATGACAAATGAAGAGCTAGGGTATAAAACGGCCTATGTCAATATTATCCACATTTCAAGGAACGTGGTTTGTTTCTCTTACGCGTCTTGCTGCTTGTTAGGTATTTCTCCCAAATTGCTCTAACCACCCTTAATATTCCGTCTCACCCCACGAATAATATTTAGGGTGGGAATGTAGGAGAAGCTATAATAGTTACAGTTTTTATAGGAAATTTTTTTTTGACCAAAATAAATCAAATAATGCTCCGGTAGAAACAAAGAGTATAATTTTCTTAACATGGAAATATCAACAATTGTTGAATATCTATCATGAGCATAGCAGAATTAGGTGAGAAACTTTTTAAATGGAGCGAAAAAAAAATTCATTAAATTCAGTACATCCTTGACAGATATTCAACAACTGTTGATATCACCTTGTGAAGAAAATTAAACTTTGTTTGCACTAGAGCAATATTTGATTTATTTTGCCCAAAAAAATGTTTGCTACTTATTTCTTTTCATTTATTTAATGTTTATAATGTGTACTTTCTGAACCGACTGAATATATCAGCACCTGGCTAATAAACTAACTTAAATCTAGAACAGACACAACATCCAGTCCTCCGGCCATGAAATCATCATTGTAAAAAGGGGAAACCCACATTTCACCATTGATACATTTTTCGGCCATGCGAGGAATCGAATCTGGGACCCTCAGATCATTAAACACATACGCCACCGACTACTCTAAGAGTTTCGGACTGTTTACTATAAAAACCGCAGAACACCTTTTCTCGGGTTTCCTGTCTCCTCCTTAAATGCGAACGACTAGTCACATTTGAAGGTATTAAATTTGTTAAACATGAAACAAACCAACGTTATTTTGTGTCGACAGAAAAACAAAAGAGAGGTACTTGATATGTTTTTCCTCTGCGTTCTACAAATTGTGGGAAAATGGCGCGTGACAGTTCACAGCGTTTTGCTATACGAGACTCGCTTTTTATGAGAGTCGAGTGATTTAATTCAATGAGCGTCTGAACTTGATATACTACTTGCGTTATTGAAGGGATGCGAAAATGGCGGAGTGATGTATGTGATGGCTACTACGATCCGTTATGAACCAATCATTTTATTATTATTATTATTATTATTATTATTATTATTATTATTATTATTTAAGGCCCATGGCCCTGTCGAGTGCAAGTTTAAAACCTAATTTGTGGGCTGGAGGGAGAAAGGGGTGACGTGGCTTCACAACCGACCGTAGATGGCGCTAACCACCGGACAGATCTTGCGGAAAAATCATACGTTTGTAAATACCAGTTTTCTCGAGAACGAGTGAAATTTGTATGTTAATATTTTCAACACCTCTTCTTAGATAATGTATCGATGTTTATTAACTGTTACATTTTCTTAGTTTTTTACTACGCAGCCGTAAATTTTCTATTGAAAAATGTCAATTTTATCGATATTTGACCACTGTTAAATTCATAAAGGAGGTGTATATATAAAAAGTATAACTTAAATCAATATGTTTCTATTCTTGAACAACCCTAACCGTTTCCGAAAATAAAATTTTCAAAACAATAAAATTCTTGAAGATAACCGTTTGTTCCCATGGCTCTGCATTTCCACGTCAAATGAAAAGGACCAATCGCATTTATGTTCAACGTACATTTTATAAACTTACTCGCTTTTCTCGTTGTGGGCTCCGCCCCTAACTCCCAATGAGTGTAAACTAATGTAATTCCAGCGTTGTTTTGAACGTTGATATATTTTTGTAATTTTATGATTTTAGCTGTCCCATAAGTGTGTCAGAAAATTTTAAGAATGTGTGGAAAATGTGCAAAATTTACCAAAAATAAAAAATCTAGCTCTGGTGCAATCATTTTTTTGTTATAGGTCTTACCGTTTAGCCACAAGAGTTCTCCAAAGAAAGGTCCGCACTGACTTTAAACTTGCTCCTCAATTTTGAATTTTTTGGGGTAATTTTTAACTTTTTGGAACTTTCCTGTCGATTACAAGCTAGAAGTAATAAGTTTACCAAATTTCGAGTTTCTAGCTAATCTGGAAGTGGGTAAACATTGTCAGTGGGTGAGTCAGCCATGTGGCTTTAAGTATAATGACGGACCATATCAGAACACGCCCCCCTCCTCCCCTTCCCCAATGCCAATTGGCTTACCACCCTTCTGAACTATCTGCATATTACGGGAATAAAATAAGTATGAGAAAGATAAAATCGAGGAAATGTAATCGAATTTGTGTAGAAGGAGAGTTCAGAAAACCGATAGGATAAAACCACCCGTATACCCGAATAGGATTCGAACCCCCATCTCCCTGTAATCAGCAGGCAAGAAAACACAAGAGTTATGCCTTAGACCGTTCAGCCACTGGTGTTGACAAAATAGGTTGACTAGTTATGTTGTTCTATTAAAGTTGGTTGTAGTTTATTTATTTTTTGAGGTATTTAACGTGCATTTTCTTAATCGATTGATTGTAAACTAACTTAAATCTAGAACAGACACAACATTCTGCCCCCAGGCCTTCAACTCATCATTGTGAAGGGGAAAACTTCAATTACATAAAAGATAAATATTTTGGTCAATAAATCCCTTACTAGCACGGTGAGACTAGATTTGCAGTGTAGCCCCTTGCATGGTATGCAACTCTGCGCTCCTACACGTTTCCAAGGGAAGCCTATACTACCGCGAGCAAGGAGACCTAGCGATTAACCTCTTCTTTGTGCATCTGGGTATATATATCCCTTTTTCTTGCAAATTGACATAACTGAAAGCTAGGAAAGCTACTAGATCTACCTTAACGTATTCATACGTCAATTCATGTGATTTACAGCTGTCACTTGAAATATAGATATTGTCAAAACTTATAAAATAACAATAATACCATAGTAAATTATCACTGTTGAGCACCCAAAAAATAGTTTTTATATTTTATAAAATTTACTTCAAAGGTCCATAGCATGAGGGCGTAAGCCCGCACTCAAGCTATACCGATCAAGCGACTTCCACCGTTGGCGACGATAATGCCAACATCTGCTGATAGAGGGTGTCATGCGGTCACCACAATGAACTCTCCGGCCGTTAATCTTAGTTTTCTAGACCGGAGACTGTTACTTATTTATTTAAGTTTTCCTTATTTGTCCTCACGAGGCTGAGTTGACCCCGTTACAAACCCACTGCTTCACAGAAATATCTGGAAGCGCCTGATATCGAACCCGGGACCTCTGGATTTGTAGCCAGGATCTCTGACCACTAGACCTCATAGGTAGTTTTAAAACCTACTATGGTTATTTTTATTATTTGAGAAGCGTTTAATGCGCAAGTACCCGCTTCGGTGGTCGTATGCTCTATGAGGCGTCGCTCTCGCAATAGACGACGGCGATATTGGCGTTCGAATCACGGCCGGATGTACAAATGATGGTTTTCCATCAATTATTCCACATTTTCTCCAAGCGAATATAATGATATTGCGTGTCTGGGTTACATTGACCGTAGAGTGAATGACATTATTTCATAGGTGTATATATTACTCGTCTGCGCCCCATCATTCGTAGCTCAGTTTGTGGAAAGATTATCCAGTACCAGGGGCCGCCCGAATGTACTAATAATACATCCTTTTCGTGGAGGCTCTTTCCATGTCCCGATGAGATGAGATGAAGGTGTGGAACCAGCGGAAAAATTTAAACCTAACTTAAGACTAATTTAACCAAATCCTGATGACCTTAGAGGTAATTCCTCTTTTGGGCAAATACCCAAGGTATTAGCCAAGAATCAAATCCGGGACCCCTAGGCTCTTAGCCAGGAGCACTGACCACTACACCATGAGGGCCGGTCCTACGCTAATGTGGGGGGAACTTTATCTACCATGAAGCCTTTCTCAACCTTTATTACACATTAGCAAAATTAGTACATAAACGTGTAACCAGAACGGGTAGTAAGACACGGTGCTAAAATAAAAGGTTTAAAAAAACATGCATTCGAGTCTATTACACATACATAACCTCTATTATAGTGATCACCCTACCACTCATGCTTTACCCTGAGTCATAGACATCATTGGTATGACTTAAAGATCTTGGGCAAGGTATTTCAGGTATAAGCAAGTGAAGGGCACGCAGATTATACACTTGACCCGTTGGAGGTTTACTGATCCGTTAAGTACTATCAGTATAACGGGTTATTAACGATAGAGTAACGAGGATTTCTAATTTAATACCTTAAGACTAACTTTACGGTGACCCACACTTTAATGTGGATAACATTTGACAGCGTCATTTTGTTTACATTCTTTCCCTTAAATGTCTATACCACTGTCAACGTTATTTTGTATATTTATTTTATTTAAACGTTATACCTATGGCACTTATTTTGTTTACATTATTTCTCTTTAATGTTTATACCATCGTTAGTGTTATTTTGTTTACATTATTTACATTAAATGTTATACACTGTCAACGTTATTTTGTATATTATTTTATTTAAACGTTACACCTATGGCACTTATTTTTTACATTATTTCTCTTTAATGTTTATACCATCGTTAGTGTTATTTTGTTTACATTATTTACATTAAATGTTTATACCACTGTCAACGTTATTTTGTATATTTATTTTATTTAAACGTTACACCTATGGCACTTATTTTGTATACATGATTTCTCTTTAATGTTTATACCATCGGTAGTGTTATTTTGTTTACATTATTTCCATTAAATGATTATACCATTATTGTATACATGATTTCTCTTTAATGTTTATACCATCGGTAGTGTTATTTGTTTACATTATTTCCATTAAATGATTATACCATTAGCAGCATTATTTTGTTCGCATTCCCTTAGTTGTTTATACCATTGGGAGTATTATTTGTTTACATTATTTCCATTAAATGTTTATACTATTGGCAGCGTTATTTTGTTTACATTATTTCCAGTAAATGGGTGTATCATTGTCACGATGCAACGTTCGGTTCGAGTTGTATTACTTACCTAAATTAGGTGTTACAAGTAAGGTTAGACGGGCTCTTAAAATTTATAGAAACAATTATTTTATCATGACTTTAAAATAAATAGTTTTTATTATGACTTTAAAATAAATTGTTTCACTTTATAATTAATTACCTTGACACACTTTTTTTTGACCTGGCAGAAAACATAATGTCGAGCGTCCGCTCTTCGGAGTTAATTAATTCCTCTCCTTAATGAGTTGCTCCTATTTTGAGTGGTGCGAAACGGAAACTTTTCAGACTTGCCGGGTAGAGGGACATTTAGACTCGTGTAGCTCGAAATTACGTTGGGGTTGTGTGTGGCGGGCGCTTTGCCTTCCCTGTGTAGATTAGTGAAGTAGTTGTTCTAGGCTAACATTAAGTAGTTGAGAGGAGGTAAAATTGTCAGGCCGTGCTTATTATTCAGTTCTTTTTCTCTGTGAGGATATCTTGACACTTCCTGCCCCAGACCCCATTCTCCCTCTTTATTTTTGCCCCTAGTTCCTTGTTAGCGCCCCTAGTTTCAAGTGTTGTGCTACCGCCACATTATCTTACTATAGTAGGATTCTGTTAAGGGTGTAGCAGAAGGGATTGCGAGTAATTTTACAGTTTTTATAGTATTTCATTTTTTTGACCAAAATAAATTATATTCTATAAAAACTGAAAAATACTTGCACTCCCTTCTACCGCACCCTTAAGGTGCGGATGTATGGAACGTGAGAAAGGTCATTGTTTTTGCATTTTTTATCAACACTTTTTTTTAGCCAAAATAAATAAAATATTGCCCGAGTAGAAACATAATTTAATTTTGTTCACGTGGTGATATCAACAGTTGTTAAATATCTGCCATGAGCGACATTAGATGAGAAACTTTTTAAATGAAGATGAAAAGTTGTCATCAAAATCCAGGACACCCTCGACAGATATTCAACAACTATTGATATCACCAAGAGAATTCTATGTTTCTACTGGAGAAATATTTGATTTATTTTGACCAAACAAATGTTTTGCTATAAAAACTGCAAAAGTACTGGCCTTTTCTCGCGTCCCTTACATCCCCACCCTAAGAAGGAACTGTCCAAAACCCTAGGTTAGTTGGTGTAATGTTTGCTTGATGGTATAAGGGTCTTGGGCTCTATCCCCGAAATGACAGAAAAAAATATAATTGGTAAAATGTGGGTTTCACGTTTCACAGTGATGAGCTAACGGCCTGGGCCAGGTGTTGTGTTTGTTTAGATTTAAGTTAGTTAGCTAGCCGTGTGTTGAGGCTGCTGATATAATCAGTCGGTTTAGAAAGTGCACGTCAGATACTTAAAAATACTCGGAATTTTTTATCACCGTGTCTTAATATTCATTAGGGTTACACGCATACGTAACTACTTAAACTATTGGGTTAGGGATTAAGAGACTTAATTGAAAGGAAATGTACCCGCATTAGCGTGGAGAGAAAGTGGAAAACTATTTAGTAAAAACCATCCTCACTGCACCCGACTGGGATCGAACCCCGATCTTCCCGTCTTCGGGAGTCTAGTCCAACACTAGAGTAGCGCGTTGGACCACGCGGCCACCGAAGTGGGTTTAGATTAAATTTTTTTTAGCATTGATAAAATTTTACCATATTATAGTTGTCATATTATAGATATTGATAATATCTATCAAAAATGACAGCAACAGATCATGACTTGGCGTATAAATACATGAATATGGTTTCACTAACTTAAATATTTCTCAAAAGAAAATAGTTTTTTCTAAAAGCCAAATCGAACTATTCTAATTTTTTTTTTAATATTCGCGAATTTTTTGTTTTCTCTTAGCTCCTCGTCTTACTACACGTTTCTGTAACATTGTATATTATATTATTTTTGCTCTTTGATGTAGTGTTTTTGAAATAATGTACATATATGATTTCTTTTCACAAATCTTACGAGTTTTTAGTAAATGTCTCTATTATTCGTGTAATTATTATATGTCAAAAAGATCTTTCTAACGTTGTGGCCACGGCCAATCATTTAATTTTGTGACCATGAGATACAACAAGTGACCACAGAAAACCACACTTCGATACTTTTCAGATTTAAACGTGATAATATTTATAACCCTCTGGTTAATCATTCGCTAGATAGGTTCTTAACAACCTTAAACAGTGTTGGATATAAATAGCTGCACCCTTATTTTGTGCCTCATGGGGTCGTTTTTAAAACTTTAATATGTTATAAAAAAAAAGTAATCGCTCACATACTTTATTCACTCTAATGAGCAGAACATTTCAAAATTTACCTTTTATCCAAAACTTTGAAATGAGATTTCGTAAAGAAGAGTCCCGACTTTCACAACGAGATCCTATTTACATCGCGCTAAACTCTCATGACCTTTTCAAGTCGAGTGTGTTCATCTTTTCTTTTTTCACTAGATAGCTGTTGCCCGCGGCTTTGCTCGCGTGGAAGTTGATTATATACATATACGAAAATATACATATGTATTTACAGATTAATTTAAAATATTACGTTACGTTGATGACCATAACTTGACCTCAGATCAAAAATAATGCAAGTCCGATACAAATTTTCACCCCCTTTTTCATCCCTTATTAAATAAAATTTCCAAAATTCCTGAAACACGTATTTATTTGTTTTACGTCAATAACCGAAATACAAAATTTTGTTTATGTAACTTTCAAAATGACGGACTTTCATACATATTATCATCCCCTATTTTGAGCCCTTTGGGGTGGAATTTTCTAAAATCCTTTCTTAGTGGGTGCCTACATAACAAAATGAATATACAGTCCGAATTTCATGCTTGTAGCCTTGATAGTTTGCGCTCGGCGATGATGAATCAGTCAGTCAGTCAGGACATGTTATTTTATAAGTATAGATATCCGCCAACAAATAAATAACAATTTTTTTAAACCCGCTTCGATGGTTGCATGGTTTGAAGACTTCACTCTCGTTATAGATCGAAGTTCGAAACCCGGTCGGTTTTTCTGAAAGTGTTTACATACATGGTTTTCTACTGCCACCAAACAAATGCAGGTACATTTACTCCTAAATTCAACCTTTCTCATCCCAAAACACATTAGCGTAGTTTAGTACATATGTGAATAACCCGGGTGGGAAGTAAGACTAAATGACTAAGAGAATGCGGGTTAAGGTAGTAAGTAAAGGATGCGGGTTAAGGTGGTATGTAAAGGATGCGGGTTAAGGTGGTATGTAAAGGATGCGGGTTAAGGTGGTATGTAAAGGATGCGGGTTAAGGTGGTATGGTAAGGATGCGAGGAAAAGCCAGTGATTTTGCAGTTTTTATAGCAAAACTTTTTTGTCCAAATTATTATTATTATTATTATTATTATTATTATTATTATTATTATTATTAGCGCCGTGTCTTACTACCCGTTCGGTTTATACACACTTACGCTAATGCGTATGATAGGGTGATTATGAGATGAAATGGAGGACCTACAGTTTAACGTGGGATCCGAACCACGGTGGAGGCCTGGCATTCCTCACATTCACAAGATGTGATTAATACACGTCTTATCAGAGATGAAGGAAGGGTTTAGCAATCAGATAAATCTGTGCTGGGGCCGAGGATTGAACCCCGGACCCGCAGCACAGAAGTCCAACACCCTACCCCAAACCACCAGGTCACCCTTGTCCAAAATAAATAAAATATTGCTCCAGTAGTAACATTTTAGTTTACTTTTCCTCACATGGTGATATCAACGGTTGTTGAATATATGTCAAGGGTGTCCTGGAATTTAATTTTTAAAAAAATCTCTCCCTTTTAAAACGTTTCTCATCTACATTCATTATTATTATTATTATTATTATTAGCGCCGTGTCTTACTACCCGTTCGGTTTATACACACTTACGCTAATGCGTATGATAGGGTGATTATGAGATGAAATGGAGGACCTACAGTTTAACGTGGGATCCGAACCACGGTGGAGGCCTGGCATTCCTCACATTCACAAGATGTGATTAATACACGTCTTATCAGAGATGAAGGAAGGGTTTAGCAATCAGATAAATCTGTGCTGGGGCCGAGGATTGAACCCCGGACCCGCAGCACAGAAGTCCAACACCCTACCCCAAACCACCAGGTCACCCTTGTCCAAAATAAATAAAATATTGCTCCAGTAGTAACATTTTAGTTTACTTTTCCTCACATGGTGATATCAACGGTTGTTGAATATATGTCAAGGGTGTCCTGGAATTTAATTTTAAAAAAAATCTCTCCCTTTTAAAACGTTTCTCATCTACATTCATTATTATTATTATTATTATTATTAGCACCGCGTCTTACTACCCGTTCGGGTTATACGCACTTACGCTAATGTGTAATGGTAGGGTGATTGTGAGATGAAATGAAGGACCTACAGTTTAACGTGGAATCCGAACCACGGTGGCAACCTGGCATTCCTCACATTCACAAGTTTAATACACGTCTTGTCAGAGGTGTAGGAAGGGTTTGGAAATCAGATAAATCTGTGCCGGGACCGGGGATTGAACCCCGGCCGCCAGCACTGAAGTCTGACACCTTACCCCTAGACCACCAGGTCACCCATCTACATTCAACAACACTGTTGTCATCACCCAGTTGAGAAAATTAATCTCTCTCTCTGTTTCTACTGGTGCAATATCTTATTGCAAGAAAAAAACACACTGGCCTTTCCCCGCGTCCTCTACCGTCCCATATTAAGGTCCGTATTTACTGTAGTATTTATGAAAAAAACATTCCTTTTACCAAACATAACGAAATACTGCTTCAGTAATTTTAATTTTCTACACTTGGTAGTCCCAACAATTCTCAGATATTTTGTCAAAGTTGCAGAGGCTCAAATTCCTCGATGTTCATTACAAATTTTCAAGAACTGTTGAGATTAGGGTCAGTCCTTAAATTACGTAAGGGTTTTTGGAGGGAGAGGGGGGGGGGGGGGGGGTCAGTATTTTCTTAAGTTTTCTTACAAGGGGGAGGAAAGGGTCAGAATCCATCTTACGTGAGTTTTCTTACAGGGGGAGGAAAGGGTCAGAATCCATCTTACGTGAGTTTTCTTACAGGGGGGAGGAAAGGGTCAGAATCCATCTTACGTGAGTTTTCTTACAGGGGGGAGGAAAGGGTCAGAATCCATCTTACGTGAGTTTTTTTTGTATCAGTGTTTATGGCTAAAGAAAATGTCAGAAAATAAATATATTATAAAATTTCATATCACTCGCTTTATTACAAATTCTTATGTCTAAAAATAATCTAATTTATCAAATCGTAAAATATTACGTAGTATAGTGAAGGGGAGGAGGGAATCAAAAATCATTTTAAAAAATTACCTAATTTTAGGGCGGTCTTTTACCATGTATAGAAAATGTAACCAAATTTATCTAAGAAATACTTGATTCATTTTGTTTAGAAAGTTTTAAAAAAAGGTATAAATATTACCTTTATAACTCGTGTTACATCCCACCTTTAACTGACTCAAGACGGTTTGAATCTGTCGGCTGCATTGAGGGTGTTTTTTTCCCCAAAAATGGTTTTCCACTCTCCCATTAAAATGCGGGCACTCTTCCTATAAATATAACCTTTTATTCTTTAAAACCATTTGTGTAATTAGTACATAAGCTTATTAACCTGAACGGGTAGTAAGACGCGGTGCTAAAACAAATCTTTGGTAAACTAATTTAAAAAATATTTAATCAAAACTGGTTTGTTTGTAGACAGCAACCTAATTCACCAGCATTGAGTCGCCTGGAGAATTTATAGAAGGCCTTTTTTTGGGGGGGGGGGGTGAAAGGGGGGGGGAGGAGGTTTTAGACAGACAGACACAGCACCTGATCGGAGAATGTATATAGTATTTTTCGATTGCCGCGGTGTCGCTTCGTCTTGGAGACGTCAAAGAACGAAGCTTGTGATATATATAGCCAAACGCACACGGCTCCACGATAAAAAAAAAAAAAAAAGTTGCGTCCGAGAGAGCAGAGTCGACTTGCGTCTCTCTAGTGAGTTAGAGGGATGGTAAAGAGGAGGGGAGGAGGGTTGTGGAAAGAGATCAATACGGCCCGACCCGCCCTACTACCATCGTGCCCTGTTTGTACCCTCCTTTCTCCTCCAACCCTTCCATCAATCTCTCTCTCTCTCTCTCTCTTGAGTCAACGCCCTCTTACACAATCAACGCGATAACAGACCCGCGACCATCCTGACTGGACAATGGTCATCCTTGGATCTGACCACTAAAGTCGCCCCCCCTCCCCCCCCTTCCCCATTCAAAATCATCATCATCACCACCACCATTCACATCTCAAATTTAAAATATAGGTATACCACCGTTTTGCAAGAAAAAAACTATTTGAAAACAATAAAAGGTGTATGAGGGAATAGGAGTTAAGGTAAGCTTATCCCTCTAATCGATATAAATAATTATACGTAATATTAAATTCACAATAAATATCTTGCCTTAAACCATTTTGCACCTTAATAGTTAAGTGAGAAAAAATATTTAACATAATTTTCACTCTGGGTCGAAATTAATCGTGGTATTATTGATTTTTTTTCTAATTTCAATAGAAATGTCATATTATTTTGTATAATCTAGCGCCCAAGTATATTATTTTAGTAAGAAAAAAATAACATGTTAAAAGTAGAAATATGTATTTATTAATTTTAACGTTTTGTTTTCAACTGTTTTCCGTGCAAGATTTCTACCTTAATAGTTTTGCAAGAAAAAAAAATACTATGAGGGAAATTAGAGGATTAAAGGCAAGAGTTTTATGCTACTTCTTAAACAATAATGTTAGTTTTCTTATCAATATAAAAACTAATAGTTATACCCTGATTTGCATCTAATCATGGCGTTTTTCACCTTTATTGATTTAAAAGGGACTGAAATTCTACGAGCGAGTGAGAAATAACCTACCAATTTGGCCGTAAAGGTATTTTCACATATTGTACATTCCAGGTACTACATATCACTCCTAAGGAAGTTGTGCTACGAATTTTTGATCGTTTACCTCAGCTGGACTTGAAATGGCAAAACTTTTTTGGTCAAAATAAATCATATATTGCTCCAGTACAAACATAGAGTTTAACTTTCGTCACATGGTGATGTCAACAGTTGTTGAATATCTGTCATGAGCATAGCGGTATTAGATGAGAAACTTTTAAATGAAGGGGAAATAGTTGTAATTAAATTCCAGAAACCCTTGACAGATATTCAAGAAATTTTTAGGTGTCCATGTAAATAAATTCTATGTTGTACTGAAGCAATATTTATTTTGTCAAAAAAAAATGTTTTTTCATAATAAAAAACTGCAAAAAACACTGGCTTTTCCTCGCATACTTTTCCATAGCACCTTAAATACCACTATTTAGGTAAAGATCTCAAGACCTCTTCCCGCTTTGTTTTTAAGCTCACTAAGTTTTGGTTTATTTAAGTCGGAATCTATTTTTCTTTTCTTCTGTTTTGTTTGATCGCTTCTCCCTAAAGCGGAGGCTACATCGCGGGTGACTGACTGCGTGGCTGCTCTTTAAATGATCAAGCTGCTTGAGATCTTCATCGGGGAGGCTGACGAGGTCAGAGGAGCTCATGCTACACGCTGCGGCGCGAAACATACTCACCCTCTAAACCCCCCAACCGATAGGTCCGCGGGACATGGCGTCTGTCTTTACCAGTCTCTTTCACCAGTGAGGCCTTGACTCTCGAACAGATACAGTAGCCCCATGACTTCTTTGGTGCTGACTGACAGCTTATTAAAAAGTTACCAGACCAAATTACGTATCCCTACGCCGAACCAGATGATCTGTAAAAACATGTGTTTAGCAGCTGTCACTTTTGAGAGTCAAAATTTAGGTATATACCTAAATTTTGACTGTCAGAAGTCAGGTGTCAGTCAGCACCAAAGAAGTCATAGCGCTACTGTACACGACTTTGTTTTCTAAATCGCTTTCCACTCTCCCTCCACGCAATTCTGGAGTACATTTCCTTTGAATTCAACCTTTATCTCTCCTAGCTAATTAGTGTAAATATTCGGATAGCTTGGACGGGTAGTATGGCGCGTAAAACATTAATCGGTGATCGCTTGGTCTAACGGGTCACTAGCGTGTTTCTACTGGATTGCTGGTAATGGAGAATATCGGGGCTTGATTCCCGGTTGGTGTACTGGGGGCGTTCCCCCCCCCCCCATAAATAGTTTCTCACTCACACTCCACGCAAATATAGGTACATTCCCTATAAAATTCCATCCTCCACATCTTTATTCCATTAGCTTACTATTTTTTTTTACCTAGTTATATACCCTTTCAAGTTATACGCATGCATACTAATTACGTTAATGTGTAAGAAGATGAGGAAGGTTGAATAAGAGGAAATGTACCCTTATTTGCTTGGAGAGAAACAGTGGAAAAAACATTCAGGAAAAGAAAAACACTTAGTATACCTGACTGGGATTCAAACCATGTTCTCCCCGTCATCGGCAGTCCATTCTACTGCGTGATCGACGCCCATGCGGCCACTGAATAGGGTAATTATTGTAATTAAAATTTTTATAATCTGAACGGTATCAATAGACAAATAGAAACATGGATCAAAACATAAGGGAAAATAAATAGTCGTGGAGAAACAAATATATAGTTTTTTCTTTGATGGAAAACTAGTATTAATCGTTTTTGAAATACATTTTAAAGTTTGTTAAAGAGAGATAATATATTAATCTATGAATAAATCAATGTATTACAAATATATACATAAAATCAACTTACAAAAAGATATAATAAACCTTTTCAAAAACTAGTTTGTTTATTTTCTGTTTATATTAAATATATTAAATAAGCTATACATTATCATACGGTAACTTATTTTAATGAGTATGATAATATTAAATGTAATATGTCCTAATTTTAATGTGTTTGTCTTGTTGTTACAAAGGTTCTTAAAATAAATGTTTTTACTATCATCCTTTTCGATATAAAATTAATGAATTATGTTTCACGTACTCCTAATTTATTTAGTGTTTAATACAACTATTTTTAATAACTTTATAATTTTATATCCTTTTTGTAATACATCGAATGATAAATTAATATACAGTAGTATTAATCGGTTTGTTTGGGTCTGTACCGTAGATTGTAGAACGAACATAATTATTATCTTGATTGTGAGGCTTACAAGGACATTGGCAGGAGAGGTTGGGAAAGGTGGTGAGAGCGGTGGGTGTTTCATGGTATTTGTTTTTTGTCTCTCTCTCTCTCTCTCTCCCCCTTTTGTCTGGTATTACCCCGTGATTGTAAACACACCGGAATGAATCGTGTCGCATCGTTCTGTTCTGTGCTGTGCTTCAGATGTCAATATCACATGGTTTCCATTTCAAAGGTAATCGGCCACAGTCACAGGCTTTTCTTTTTAGAATCGTGTTTTATTTTTTATTTTATTTTTACTAATGGGGGGGGAGAAATATGATTGACCTGCATGTTTTAAAAAAAACAGGTATATAGACTTGTACTTCACTGGAAAAAAAAAACCACAAGCTATTATACCGACCGAGCGGCCGCCGCTGTTAGCGATGACAGGTGTCAACATGTGACTAGCACAATGTACCCGTCGGCCGTTAATCTCACTTTTATAGACCGAAGCTGCTACTTATTTATTCAAGTAGCCCCTCATTTGTCCTTCCTTATGAGTTTTGACCCCTTTTACACACCCACTGCTTCACAGAAATATTCTGGAAGTGCCGAGGATCGAACTCGGGGACTGCTGGGTTTGTAGTCAGTAACTCTGACCACTAGGCCACAGGAGCGGACCTATTTTACCTACAAACCAACTTAAAAAACAGGCACAAAAAAATAAACCTTAATTGGTTTAGAATGGTCGACAGCAGGGATTCACAAACTTTTATGTTTGACGGAACCCTTAATTTTTTATTTTATTTTTATCTCGGGGTAGCCCTTCCCTGTCTGACACGATTTAGGTTCGACAGGGGTACTATTAACTCACACTTTATGATAAAATATTTCAGGATTATTTGACCTTAGCTCAGTCACTATCGTGTCCCGGGTTCGATTCCTGGCATGGCCGAAAATTTATCATTGATGAAAATATGGGTTTACCCTTTTACATTGATAAATTAACTGTCGAGGACTGGATGTTGTGCCTGTTATAGTATTTAGTTGTATTATAAGGCTTATGAAGCTAAACCAAGCTTAGCAAGTCGGTCTACGGTGGAAAATATAATAAACTGACCAAGCCACAGGATGGAAACAGTAATGGATGTACAAATGGCAAGATTGTTTATTATCTAGTTACATATCACTGTTCTTCAGTACTTGTACATAGCTTATCTGGTGACATGAATTGTGGAACAACTCATCCGAGCTAGGTAATAATACCCTTACACAAACAGCGGAGTAAAACATTAAATTCATAATAATCTTTGTTCAAAATGAAACTTGGGGAAGGTTAGGTGAGTTTAAGTTAGTGTTTTAGAAGTTGAATGGGATTACAGGTTGTTCTGCAATTCATGTGGACCTGCTGACAGGTATACTTTATTCCGCAATTCGAGTGCGCCCGGCTTATTAATATCCTTACTAACAAACCTTTTAACATTATTACCAGCACTGTTTTCTTCATTTTTTTCGGATATATAAGTCCTCTTAACATATCTCCACATTGTCCAAAAATTATGGGCAGACCGACAAATTAAAAAAAAAAAGCGTTTACAAATTCTCGCTTAACCCCGGAAACAGGCTTGTGGAACTCTGTTTGAGAATCACAGGTCTAGTGTGACCTGTGGTATTCAACCTTCTTTGTTCGCGCAGCACCAGATACTATTTCTCTTCCATCTCTATCTATAATATAATTTACATCCAAAATAATATATTATATAGAACGTTTTATATGATAATTATATGATATGGAGCCTATATATATGACGACGAGAGTGACGTCTTAGTCTAGTAGTTTCAACTTGTGGTGCGCGTACTCTCGAAGGAACGTGAAGACGTCCTAGGTGATACCTAAAATTAACATGTGTATGTGTATATATATAAAATAGGCTGAACTGCCGATGACGGAGAGATTGAGGTTCGAGACCCGGTTGGATGCACTTATAGAGTTTTTTCCTCCTTACATTATTTTCCACTCTCTTCCTCCACGTAAATACGAATAAACTTTATCAACCTAACACATTAGCGTAATTGGAGTACGATGCGTATGGTGTTTATTTTTTTTAAATCACTAAATTCTAGAGACGGTAACTAACCAAGGTACATTCGAGACATGTAGTCTGTCTCCTTGAGTTAATGTGCCTAAATTCATTCCTAGAAGGTCCTGTGTTTGAGTTCTACGCGCATGCGTATCAAATAAAACAATCTAATTGCCGCAATGTATATCCCCTTCCCTTTCCCCCTTTTTATTATCACTGCGTCTTGCCTGTTAACTTTATACGCTTATTATGATGATTAGTTAATTACTCTAATGGGGTAGGGATGAGTAAGGCAGCGTTTTAAATGTAACCTTAAAACATTCGCGTGGAAAGAGAGTGGGTAACCATTTAGAGAAAACCACGCTCAGCTTATCCGACTGGAATTCGAACCTCGATACCGTCATCAGCAGGCCAGTTTAACGCGAGAGTGACGCCCTACTAGATCGTGTGGCAACCGAAGCGGGTATCTTGCGTTTTAATAAAACTTAGATTATTGTTTAAAAAAAATATATTGCACAGCAAAATATATTCTCAACACTTTCTTCTATCAAGGTTTTTTTTTTTCGCACCAATCCTCGATCCTCTCCCGGGCTATACACATATTTAAACTAATAAGACTGTAGAGTCTCAAAGAAAATGTACCCGCATTTGCGCGAAGAGAGAGAGAGTAGTAAATTATTTAAGTAAAATTTAGTCTCAGTTCACCTGGTCAAGATTCGACCCACGAGTAGGCCCCTACGTTATCGTGTACTAATCCGACTTGAGATCTATAGACTGCACTCAAAGTGTAGATAACGGAGAAAAGGACAGTGTTTTTTACAGTTTTTACATAAAAATATTATTTTGTTTAAAATAAATAGCATATTTCTCCACCAGAAAGAAACAGAGCTCGATTTTCTTCACATAATGATATCAACAGTTGTTGAATATCTGTCAAGGGAGTCCTTTAATTTAATGGCAACTTTTTCTCTTCATTTAAGATGTTTCTAATCACGCGCTAATACGCTGATGACGGATGTGTTTGCTTTGAAAAGTGAAAAAACAAATATTAAAAAAAGTTTTTTCGCATCTTCTTTCATCACTCCTTAATTAATAACTTGACATTTTTTTAAAGGACAAAATGGTACATTAATTTTTTTCCAAGAAGGAAAATTTTCCATCAAACATCTCCAGGCACAATAGGTGACCTGGTGGTCTAGCGGTGCTCGGGGTCCGGGGTTCAATCCTCGGTCCCAGCACAGATTTATCTGATTACCAAACCCTTCCTTCACCTCTGACAAGACGTGTATTAATCACAACTTGTGAATGTGGGGAATGTCAGGCCTCCACCGTGGTTCGGATCCCACGTTAAACTGTAGGTCCTCCATTCCATCTCACAATCACCCTACCATCACACATTAGCTTAAGTGCGTATAACCCGAACGGGTAGTAAGACGCGGTGATAATAATAATAATCTCCAAGCACACATTAGTGTGTACAAGTAGTTTGCTGATAGATCAGTCTGTAGAACGCCTCGTGTAACATCTTCTCTCAACTCTCGGGTCCCCTCAGCTCCAGTTGTAACATGATGGGCGGGCATTTCGCTCAACTCGGCTACGCGGCCGAATTGCTTCAATTTGAACGCCTCATTTCTTGACGGAATTAAAAACTAGACGTTTGTGTGTGTGTGTGTGTTGGGAGGAATGAAGGAGGGGAGGGGGGGATGCATGACGAGATGTCTCGGAAATCCAAGGGCTATATAGTATGATAGGCGAACCTAGATTCTACAAAACTTTCGATCTCGATCCCGAGCTTTATCGACAAGTTCGACTCGGAGCTTGAATTCCGAGTACTAGCAGTCAGCCCTGAAAATGTTTATATAAAACCGGGAGACTAATCTATATATGTATGTCTCGAATGTACCTTGGTTCGTTACCGTCTCTAGAATTTTGTGATTTTTTTTAAAACACCACTTTAAGGCCATATGTACAGAATTTTTTTTTTTCGTCTTTCGAAAGAGTTTTATTCTATGAAATATTAAACATCAAAAATTTATTTTTAACTATTTTTATTCAAGAGCTATGAGGGTAAGAAACTTCAATTTTTACGTTTTCCAAATCAAGTTTTAGGCTAAACTTTTTGAAATAAAATTTTGAAAATTAAAATTTAGTATCTTTAATACTATACCTATTTGATAAAGCTGGGATTTTACCGTAGTTATTAGCATACTCTTTATAAATATACTCAAAGTTCCCTTAAAATCAACACAATTCAACAATTGTTTATTAATACTAATTCATCTATAAATATATAATATTAGTATTCATGCGATGTATTGATGTGTATACTTAAGATTAAAAATATATTCAGATTTAAATATGCAAATTTTTACTGAATAACTTGATTTGCGTATGACATAAAAATATGCACTGAAATTCCAAGTTCGCTGACGGGATCAAAACTTTGTAGGGAAGTGTAGCTTAGTCGACAAGAACGGTTGATAGCCCGCCTCCACAGCAGTTACACCAGCTGTATTATCACAAACACACAAGTAATCTGCAGTCCTTGCGAGATTCGAGATTTCTGTTTGAACGATCATTCACAAGTTGTCTCTTAAAATAGTTAGACTCATATTAATAATAATATTTAGAAACGCGTCTTACTAACCGTTCGGGTAGAATCATATTGTAGTGATTTTAATATTTATACCACTATCAGGGTTATTTCATTATTAAAACATGTTGTAGTAATTTTTAGATGTGTTTTATTTGTGATCTCTGTGAACCGTAAACACACTATATATATATATATATATATAATTATTAAAATAATAAACAATGGTTCCTTCCATCACAACCTGGAAAACGTCAAGCTTTGAAACCGAGTACGGGCATAATATAATGTATTATATAGGCAGATAGGCTTTATGTTTGTTTTATATGTTAGGGGTTTCCAGAATCAGTAACACAGAATATACGATCTAGTAAACAATAAATGGCTGTAAGCGATCGCCCAAGGTTTCGACACATTTCATATCAAGAATGATGAAATAAATATTTAACATTTAAAAACACTTTTTACAGCCATTGTATAAAAAATCTTTTTCATGAAAAAATTTCAATTTAGGCAGTTTATAGTGTTTAAACTAGTTCAAATAGCTAAGAAATTAAGTCATTATTAATGCAGAAAAAACATTTTATATAGTTTAAATTGGCAACACTTATTACTCTGAATACATTAATATGCATATGGAAAAAATAATTTCACAATCTTCAATTTAGTGAACACTGCAATTATTATTTTCAATTAAATTATTTATGTTTTTAGTAGAGGTAGAATATTTATACTGTCAGTCAGACTTAGATCTTGGTTCATATGGGATTATCTGCATGATAAATTTGATTGATTGATTACATTTTATAACATTACAATTTTGTGATTATTTACATTTTAAATCATATGGGCGATTTTCCTCAAATTAGTTAGGCCTAGGTTATAGGTAAATATAATGTGGGCATAAATGGTGATTATGAAAGCATTAATATATATATATATATATATATATATATATATATATATATATATATATATATATATATGCACTTTATCTTAAGAAGCAAACCCAAAAAGTTAAGTGGTTACAATTAAATTGATTATATTGTTCAAATATTTGATAATTTTAGGAATATGGCAAGTTTCTACAGTTAAAAAGAATTATTGAATTCTAAGACATATACAACATCCAGAAGAAGGCCGAAAAGTGTTCAAATAATAAATACTACGCCCCTACCAGAAATCGATCCCGAAGCTCTTTGCACTGTAGACCATCCCACTAGCGACTGAGCTAACGTGTCGGGCTATAATACTATAATTATATCACATTTATAGCCTGTATTTTCTTACGTTCTCTCCCACAACTGTCAAACTGTTAATTGAGTGGCCTATTATTATTATTATTATTATTATTATTATTATTATTAGCACCGCGTCTTACTACCCATTCGGGTTATACGCACTTACGCTAATGTATAATGGTAGGGTGATTGTGAGATGAAACGGAGGACCTACAGTTTAACGTGGAATCCAAACCACGGTGGAGACCTGGCATTCCCCACATTCACAAGATGTCTTGTCAGAGGTGAAGGAAGGATTTGGTAATCAGATAAATCTTTGCCGGGACCGAGGATTGAACCCCGGCCGCCAGCACTGAAGTCTGACACCTTACCCCTAGACCACCAGGTCACCGAGTGGCCTCTTGAAAATATGCTTGATAAGAAATAGATTATTTATCGCCTTAAAAATTGTGTGAATGCAAGAATCTACGTTTAAGCTTGCAATTTTTCCAGCATTTTATATTACTTAAATTTTGAAATTCTATTGGTATATTTAGAATTTCTCTGTTAATTCCACCTATAAGGGTATAATTAGGTCAAGTTAAACGTTGTAGCTCCTATATAAGTAGTCTATAATGATGATGTGCCAATTAGTGAGATATCCTGTTGGGGACCTAAACAATATAGAAAGGTATAGTGTTAATTATTTATGCATTTTTAACTCACTTAGAGAGTAATTTTAGGCCCAAGTATGATATTATAGTAGCAATTGATGTTTGCATTTGCAAGAGTGTGAGCACTTTGAATTTACCTCAAATGAAAAACCGCTATTTACTATTGTAATGACAGTCTTTCTACAGATTTTTTAATTATTTTTTTGCAAATAAATAATGTAATAAAATAATTATTTCATTCACTAAGGAATGTATTTTATTACATATGACTCATAAAAAATTATGTGTGAGAGAGAGAACGATTTTTATTTGGATTAATTTAATCAAAATAACTGAAACATTCTTATCCAAATAAGATGTAATAATAATAATAATATTTAGCACCACGTCTTACTACCCCTTCGGGTTATGCGCTTTAAGTACTAATTACGCAAATGGATTAGGAATTGGGAAGGTTCACCCGACTGAGATTTGAACCTCGATCTCCCCGTCCTCAGCAGTCGAGCTCAACACAAGCCCGTTAGACAAACTACGCCACCGAGGCGGGTAAATAAGATGTAACTTATATATAATCGCTCTCCAATGTTTTTAGACCCTTTGAATTATTTAGTGATTAGGTTTTGAGGTTTGAGTTATTCTAGGGTGCAAGGAGAAGGAAACACAATTTAATAGTAAATGCACCATATTTACTTGGAGAGTGGGTTGGAAAACTATAGAAAGAGAACACATGTGGAAAGCCACCTAAAAATTTGTAAAAATTATATATATATATTTTATTTGACTAGGTAAATTATTAATAAACCCACCTTTTTATTGTAAACTCTAGTTTATTGCTGCAAGTTCCTAGTAATTTTTTGAATACATATTTTCTACCTGATTCACCAACCGATTCAAGTCCTTATCGAAGTTTGGCTTTATATAATATATGCTCACTTTGAAATAATATATTATTATATGTCACATGACTTGCACAAATTAACAACGTAATCACCAGTTTTGTTCAATTTTCTCTCTCTGGTGTGTGTATATATATATATATATATATATATATAATTACAGCTTATATTGTTGTATAAAACATATTTATCTTTATAATACGCTTTATCTCTAATGAAAAATCATTATTGGCCTGGTTTTTATTAGAATAGATAATATACATTTCAAAATGATAATTTAGGCCCTAATACCGATTCAGAATTCCAAAGCTCTGAAGATGATAGTTGTGAGATTAGTTCAATAGAAAATTAAGAATTTTGAGTTGTATAGGAAAGTGACGATGACATACCTAGATTATTGATGAGAACGATACCTCCGTCAAAAATAATATAACAGGAATCATGGATAGATATTTAATATTTTCTTAAATAATCCCACAATTTGTAGCATGGGTAGGTACCAACTGTAAAAAAAACACGTCCGCGAAGTTGCCCTCTCCCCAATTTAAAAATTCAAGTTTTTTTTAATGCAATCGTTTGTTTTTCGCTTGTTGCAGATTGTTCCACAAATATTTTCGTTTGTTTTGTTTTGATAGGCCCACAAATGATATGTCTACATTGGTGGGGCCAACTTCACGGTAACACCCCCCGGTCCTCCCCCGCCCCCGCACCCCTCCACACACACTTTGAAAAAATCACATTTTTATGTTTTCCGATCGTTTGTTTCCGGATTATACCGCAAAAAGGCTCGTTTGTTCTGCATTTGTTCTTGCACAAATGGGACATGAACTTGTGACACTTTGCTTACTCGTGAGGGGCCAACTTTACGGTAGCCCCTCCACTTTGAAAAATTCATGTATTTACTATTGCATTCGCTTGTTTCGGATTGTCCAGCAAAAATTTCGTTTGTCCGTTTTGATAGGCCCACAAATGGTATGTTTACATTGGTAGTGCCATCTTTACGATATCTTCCCCTCACTTTTGAGAAATGAAATTTTTATGGTTGCGATCATTTATTTCGAATTGTTAAAAAAAAATTATTTACCTTTTGATACGTCCAAAAAATTAGCTATACTTTACATTTTACATTCATGAATTCACCCTTCTCCTCTTTTAAAAACAATTTTTTTTTTATTACAATACTGTTTCCTTCGTTAGTTCCGGATTGTTCCGCAAAAAAAATAATCTGTTTTTCCGTTTTAATACGCTCACAAATGATATGTTTACTTTGTATCTCCACGAAGCTGCCTCACCATCTTTTCCCCCTAAAAACCTTTAAAAAATAAATTTTATGATTGCAATTTTTGTTCTTCGTTTGTTCAGGATTGTTCAGGAAAAAATAGTTTGATATGTCTTTATACGCCCATAAATTGTATGTTTACATTGCACGTCAATGAAGTTGACTCCCTTCCCCATCTTTTAAAAATCCATATTTTTATGATTGCAATAATTTATTCTTCGTTTGTTCCGGAAGGTTCCTGAAAAAACGCACATTTCGTTTTGACAGGACAACACAAGATTTATTTACACTAGGAGCGTAGATTGACGCTCTATGGCAACCATATTCTCCACATGAACACATACAACTTTTAAAAATAGTATTTTATCTTTGCAAACAATAATACGTTCTTGGTTAGTTTTAAATTTCTTTTTGCGAAGATTTCCATTTATTTCTTTTGTAAAGCCTCGATAATTTTTTCTAGTAGTAGCTCTCTCACATTATTTCAAAACTTGAACATTTTTTGTTTAAAGTTTGTTTTTATTTTGTTTGAGTTCCTTAACATGTTTAAGCGGGGATTTCACGACCCGATTTAGGGACTCTAAATCGGGCCCGATCACCGTCGGCCCTGAAATCCGATGGTGAAATGTGTGCTCCTGGTCACGTTTTGGGGAGGCGACCAGGCAGGGAGGTCGGGAGAGATTTCCAACCGATTTAGGGAGGAAGGGTGGGAGTAGACCAGGCCCCCACCGCTTCTCCTGGTGAACGGGACGTGAAATGCTCCACCAGGCAGATCGCTCTGTCCGTAGTGTGGATCTAGATTTAGGTTAAACACTTGTTCGCACCTCGCGTTTTTTTTTTTTTTAATTTTAGATTTTATCTTATGGAATCTGTCATACGCAAGACATTCTGGAGATCTTCAGCATCCAATACTTCCTTAAGTCTTGCATGATTCAATACAGGTCTTTGGCGGTATACCTGCTTCATCCACATCTTTTTCTTCCTTTCTTTCTCGCACACGGCCAATGCAGTTAATGCAACACCAACAACTATCTGCTTTGATATATACGGAGCCATTTTGAAACTTTAAGAGCAACGAACTGAGCAGTAGATCGGACGCAAAAGATCGGGTCGTGAAAATACAACGCTCTGCCGAGGAGAGAGGAGAACAGTGACAGGGAGATCGGGACCAGGAACGGGAACGGGTGGTCGGGGACGCGTCGTGAAATCCCCCTTTTTCTTTATTTCGTTCTGAATTTCTTTTAAAAATGTGTTTATTTCATGTTGATAGTTTTAAAATTACTATATTTTTTATCACTATGCTAAGCTCCGTTTCCTCACCTCAACTGGATAAAATATAACAAAATTTTTATTTTTTATTTTAAAACTTTATTAGTTTGTTCCAGATTATTGTGCATTATATTTTAGTTTGTTAGTTCTTAGATCTCTTACAAACGCTAAATAAACTAGTGTCACTAGAGATGATGGCCTTTTGTATGTGCGACCTGTATAAGAATGTCCCACCCTCTGTGTCAAAGTATGAAAAATAATGTCTTTGATTCGCTCACTATGCACAAAAAAGCAATAAAATGGCGGAGCAAGTCAGAAATACAAAAACTTGGTCTTCAACTTATTGCATGCCATAAAACTCATAGTAAAGAAAAGTATTTTTTTAGGCCTTACTTCCTCCTAAGCTTCAAAATATTGGTTTCGTCTAATTGGGTTGTTGTGAAATTACCGAAAGATACCCTCCTTCCCTCACCCCCTCAAGAGAGCTCATAGCTAGGTTATCATAAAGTATTGACATCGCACCCTCCTTTTGTTTGCTACTATTACTGTTATGATGTAGTAAATAGAACCTTTGACCGCAAAGAGACATGATTGGAAGGAAATGTCAATTATTCCAACTGACACAAAAAAGACTAAGAAACTCCTCGACAGTAAAAATTATTTTTTCAAATCAAAGTTTACTAACAGGACCTAGAATAAATTTCCAAAAAAAGTTATTAAGAATATCTATAGAATAGCCTGAAATTCTAAAAAATTGCTAAAAATTTGCCAAAAAAACCAAACTAAGAAATTAAACAAAAAATCGAAATGAATGCACATAACTATATCAAACACGTGCCTTTACAAATGGAAAATAAAAAATAGCCATGCAATAAAGTCTTTTAACAGCTAAACTCTTGCATTCTGGTAAATATAATATTGATTTACAAAAATTTAGTTTAAAAAAAAATCCCATCCCATCGTTTAATTTCAGCGTCTAATTGTTTATGTAGATTTTACAAACATGACAAACAAATAGGATACATAGTTCATTTTCAACATTATCTTATCATTCCTACAACTATTTGATTAAAAACAATAGGTTTGAGTATTTATAGATTATAAAATATCGATATCATTTAAAAATATACTAATTTAACATAAGTGCCTCGATCTTATTCAAACCAAAATGGGCTACCATGAAGTTGGCCCCTCTTCCCCCAATGTAAACATACTATTTGTGGGTTTTTCAAAACAGAACAAGCAAAAACATGTGTCTAACAATCCGGAACAAGCGAGGAACAAACGATTGCAATCAAAACGCCATGAATTTTCAAAAGTGTGTGGGGGGGAGATGTTTCCATGAAGTTGGCCCCTCATGAGTAAAGAAAGTGTCAAATTTACGTCCTATTTGTGCAAGAACAAATACACAGCAAATGAAACTTTTTGCGGAACAATTCGGAACAAACAATGAAACAATGAAAATGTAAATTTTCCAAATGTAGGGGGGGGAGGGGGGTGTCTACCGTAAAGATTCCCCCAATATAATAAGCATATCATTTTTGGGTTTATCAAAACGGAACAAACGAAAATCTTCGCGGAACAATCCAGAACAAAGATTGTAATCATAAAATCTTGACCTTTTCATAATGATAGACCAACTACGGACGTAGAGGTGACCTGGTGGTCTAGGGGTAAGGTGTCAGACTTCTATGCTGGCGGCCAGGGTTCGATCCTCGGTCCCGGCAAAGATTTTTCTGATTACCAAACCCTTCCTTCACCTCTGACAAGACATCTTGTGAATGTGAGGAATGCCAGGCCTCCACCGTGGTTCGGATTCCACGTTAAACTGTAGGTCCTTCATTTCATCTCACTATCATCCTACCATTACACATTAGCGTAAGTGCGTATAACCCGAACGGGTAGTAAGACGCGGTGCTAATAATAATAATAATAATAATAATAACTACGGACGTAAATGACGGATATCCAGCCAGAAATGTAATCGAAGAGAACTGTACTGAATGTATTGCTCTTTTTGCAAGCTAATCAACACTTCCCGGCCCTTGCTACTCTGATGCTTCATCACTGACCAGCCAACGAAATTATCAAACACTAAGTTCAAACAGTTGACCCAAGGAGTATCAGCTTACGTCTGTGCTTCTGTGCCGACACAACAAGGCTGCTCGACGTACACTACCATGATAAAGCTGAAGTCATGTATCCATGCGAAGCTCTAGAGTTGCGAGTGGTACTAATGCCCTTAAGCATCGTACTCCAATTACGCTAATGTGTTAGGTATGATAAAGTTTATTCGCATTTACGTGGAGGAAGAGAGTGGAAAATAATTTAAGGAAGAAAAAACTCTATAAGTGCATCCAACCGGGTCTCGAACCTCAATCTCTCCGTCATCGGCAGTTCAGACTATCACACACACATATATATATATATCATATATATATCTCATATATATATGATTTATATATCATATATATAATATATATATATATGATATATACACACAGAGAGTAGAGTCTCGGCTATCTGACCTAAACGTGACCGGCAGGGGGTCGGATAATACGGGAACAGGGATGAAGGGAGCTACTTTGGAGAGGGGAGGGGGAGCAAAACTAATCCAAACTAAACGTAAATGCATAATAGGTATAAAATAAGGTTTATTAGTCATTACTCTACAGTATTTAAACAGTGCTATACATTACAGAACTATTTAATTCATTTAAAATAATATCAATGGAATTTAAATAAATTAAATACAACTTTTAATATGTTGGTAAGGAATGTATGAATATTTACTAATTACATTAATGTGTTACAGTTGAGTAAGGTTGAAACTACAGTGGCCTAATGTCTTATTATTAATAGTAGGAGCATAAGATTGATAGTGTGAGCAATGCTATGAGCGCTTGTTGTTGTGTTTCAGGCGAAGGCAGTGGGCCGGGTGTTGTTCGAACAAGTATGCAAGCAGCTCCATCTTCTAGAAGCCGATTACTTCGGGCTGGAGTACCAAGATGCCAGTAACACCAAGGTATGCACACCAAGGCGTTGAAACACTTGTCAACGACATTGCCCAATTGGAGATTTTAAAACGCGTTGCATCTTAATTTGAACCACCTAAGCACTATCACACTTTGACCACAATGTACAATATATAAAGAGGGAAGAAAATGAGCAGTTCTCACTTCGGGTTCTCTTGTCTTTGTGTCGGTAAACCTTCCCCGCTTTCTTTGATGAGTTCACTCACTCATCATACTATTTGCACCTTGAAAACATTGACTACCTTCAAGGCCGTAGCCAGCCAATAATTTCAAGGCGGGTTTGGTGGACACATACCCCAATTGCCGGAAGCTAGAATTTAAAAAAAATAATGAAAAACAGTTTTAGAAGCTTTCTGAAGTGTTTTTTTTTTGCAACATAACCCCCTCTAACTGCCAAAGACTGGGGCAAATTCTAAATACTAAACAACTCTAGAAGCTATCTGAAGTGTATTTTTGGGAACATAACATCATAACTGCAGAAGTCTAGGAAAAATTCTAAATATTAAACACCTCTAGAAACTATGTGAAGTGTTTTTTTTTTACAACATAACACTATAACTTCCGAAGGATAGGCACATTTTTAAATATTAAACATCTCTAGAAGCTACCAGAAGTGGTTTTTTTTTTTTGCAACATAACCCCCTAACTGCGAAGGCTAGGAAAGATTTTAAATATTAAACACCTCTAGAAGCTCTCAGAAGTGCTTTTTATGGTTACACAGCTCCCTAATTTTGTACTTTTATCTTAATTTTGATACTGTTTGAACCATACATAAAGCCATATATATTTTATTTATAAAATTTAGGGAAGGGTTCGAAACACCCCCCTCCCCCGTCTCTATGGCCTTGGTTAACTTTTTAATTTTACCTTTTTCTTGTTTCCTATTAAGACCAAGACAAATAGCCTAAGTTGTAGATGATTCATAAAAAATATGTTTACAAAAAAACTACTCCAATATAAAAATAAAAATTTTGTGACACTGTAGGACTATTTTTATAATTATTTAAAAATGTATGTTTTTGTTTCAATGTCGTAGCTTAAAAAAAAATTCTGAATAAAACGTAAATTCACTAACATATAAAATAACTTGATTTATCATGAAGTCGCAGGTAGGCAACACCCTTAAGGGTGTATAAGTTAGTTTTAAAGTAATCTCAATATTTCTGGATTATATGTCATGGGTATCACAGAATTTAAACAGGAATTTCTGTTTTAATTTAAATCTGTTCAAATACTACACTGTTAATGCCAACCTAAAATACAGTAAAAGTCTGATAATTCAGCACCCACTGGTTTGTCACACCCGATAGTTCGGCAAGCGCAGTCCTCCCTGCACCACTCATCTACCAGTCAGTCTTTGTTCCACCGTGGTTCGGATTCCACGTTAAACTGTAGGTCCTTCATTTAATCTCATAATCACCCTACCATTACACATTAGCGTAAGAGCGTATAACCCGAACAGGTAGTAAGACGCGGTGCTAATAATAATAATAATAATAATTTGTTACATTTGTCAGATTGTGTGTAGTTCTGTATTACATAGGTGACCTGGCGGTCTAGGGGTAAGGTGTCAGACTTCTGTGCTGGCGGCCAGGGTTCAATCCCAGGTCCCGGCAAAAATTTATCTGATTACCAAACCCTTCCTTCACCTCTGACAAGACATCTTGTGAATGTGGGGAATGCCAGGCCTCCACCGTGGTTCGGATTCCACGTTAAACTGTAGGTCCTTCATTTCATCTCACAATCACCATACCATTACACATTAGCGTAAGTGCGTATAACCCGAAAGGGTAGTAAGACGCGGTGCTAATAATAATAATGTATTACATAGCTTGTTCCATTTGTGTGTCTAGTTGTTTTTTTTAAATGTTTTCTAAGCTTAATGAAAGTGTTGACACAGCTAAAGGAATGAAACATGTGGCACCAAAAACACTACAAACACATTACATACTAATGATAACAGTTTTACTTGTTTTCACCTCTTTACATAAATATAATCTAATAACCCTCATATTTGGTAATTATATTTCTGAAGTCCTGATCATGCCAGATTATCAGACTTTTACTGTAACTTCATACGTGGGAAACTAAAATATATGTAGCTTTTGAAGCAATATTTGATTTATTTTGGCTAAAAAGATTTTTTTTTTCCATAAAAATTGTAGATTTTTTTTTACATACCTTAACTCTTATTATCTTCCATCCCATTTTAAGTATAATCATCTAATGGAAGGGGTGACTGAAAGAGGGGGTAACAGTTGCAAACATAAGTTTACATTAATTTAGACTGACCTTTGGTTTGACCACTTGATATAACACTGACTTCTAAAAAGTCTCATTTATGTGTTTATAAGTCCCAGTTTACTGAAGGAATATAAGAAACACAGGCTAAGGCCAGTGGTTTTGCTATTTTTATAGCATTTTTATTTTGTCAAAATAAATACAATATTTCTCCAGTAGAAACATAGAGATTAATTTTCTTCACTTGGTGATATCAACAGTGGTTGTACATCTGTCAAGAGCATAGCGGCATTAGATGAGAAACATTTTAAATGAAGAGAAAATGTTTCACTCCAGGTCACCCTTGACAGAATAATATACAACTGTTGATATCATCTTGAGAAAACCAAACTCTACGATTCTGGTCGAGAAATATTTGATTAATTTTAGCTAAAATAATATTTTTGCTGTAAAAACTGCAAAAACACTGGACTTTTTTCTCGTATGGTTAAATATTCTACCAAGAAATAGTAGGGGGGGGGGGGGAAATACATATGTACTGGTACCTTGCTTTAAATCGCTAAACGATGTTTTTTAATTAGTGCTTGAGCTGGCCATGCTCTTAAGGAGGTTTTCGTCGATTCCAAGGTTAGCAATACAGTTCTTTAGAATATTTATTTATTTACTTTTTTTTATACTATATAATTATATAAACTGTGTTACACAACCACATATACTTTCTTTCTTGCTTGCTCCTTGAATTGTCTAGTGTATTAACCAAGATGTATGTGCCCTTCAGTACTGGCTGGACCTGGAGAAGCCCCTCTCCAGACAGGTGGGACTCACCCTCGTGGACACGTTGCTACGGTTCTGTGTCAAGTTCTATACCCCTGACCCTGCCCAACTCGAGGAAGAGTTTACTCGCTACCTGTACTGCCTGCAGATAAAGCGAGATTTGGCCCAGGGACTTCTTCAGTGCAACGACAATACGTCTGCTCTTATGGCTTCCTACATCGTGCAAGGTTAGTACAAGTTCTTCTTTCCCACGACATCGGGTAGATACTGCTATAACTGTAATTAACAAATAAAATAGCTTGGCTCTTTAATTCATCACTACCAGACATTTAATCTCAAGGAATTCTTAAGGTGCTCAAGACAAACATCCTTTTTTCATGTCCTCTTATATTTAGAGTATCCTTCACACTCAGGGCTTCATCTTGTATGGTTGTCAATGTGTCCTTCATTTTTATAATTTCCTACATCTTTCATTCGAGGTTTATTTTTTTCATGATCTCATACATCCTCAAAGCTTATTAGTAATTTATTAGCAACTATCTATCCTTCATCATTCTATGTAGGGCAAGGCGTGATCAATATTATTGAGACATTGTGCTCCCCTTGATGATCAGCTGCCTCTAAGAGACTTTGATTAAATTTAGTGAGATTGAAACTTATATTTCAGTGTTGACGTAAAGCATGCTAATACAAGTGTCCTCAAAAATAAGCCAACATTATCAAAGGTCAGCCATCTTTAATAACCAATAGTACTTTTACTTGTTTGACTTCTTACAAAACAAATTTGACCGTGAAAAAAAAAATGATTTGAAAGTTTTGTATACATCTCTAACATTTAATAGAAGGGTAACTATACCATGTTCACCGGCCTCAGTGGTCTTAGGCCCAGTTTCATAGTCAAATCTAGTACGCCTCAAGTGCGGCGCTTAAGTACATGACGACACCTACCTAAACCAGAATGGAATGGGCCGTTCTCACATATGAAACTGGTCCATTCCATTCTGGTTTAGGTAGGTGTCGTCATGTACTTAGTGTAGCGCCGCACTTGAGGCGTACTAGATTTGACTATGAAACTGGCCCTTAGGGTAAAGTAAAGTGCTCACCTCAGGACTCAATATTTTTCGGTTCAAACTCGGCTGAGGTTGATGGTTTTTCCTTAAGTGATAAAAATCCTTTGGGTGGGGAAGTAAAGCCGTCAGTCCAATGTCGATTGTGGGATGTAAAATAAACCTGGAAGGTATGTGAAAATAACTTTCCTGTCAAAATTGGTAGGCCCTTTGGCGCTCGCTCATAGAAATTCAAGGTTGAAGGCAACGGGGAACCACCACATTTTATGAACTCCCCTAGTATATGGTATTTCTACCAGATGGTGCAGGTAGCACTAACCAGCTGGAAGGATGAGTGCATGCCTGATGCCGGTGGATAGAAATCATATCAAACCAACTTTGTGGTTGTTGATTAACAAGAAGAAGAATACCATGTTCATACAGAGAGAGTAATGTGACGTTGCCTCATGTTCCAGCGGAATGCGGAGACCACGTAGTGGAAGACTACCCAGACCACACGTACCTCTCCTCGTACAAGTTTGTCCCTAATCAGGATCACGAGCTGGAGAGGAGGATCATGGAGAACCACAAGAAACACGCGTAAGTTTATTCTGCCGTTCATGCCGTGTGGTAAATAGTATTCATTTTTATTGCTCAGAATTAATGACGGGTAGGTCCCTAAGTTCTCGCTGTTTTCCGGTCATGTTGGCTACAGGCGGGGAAAACCTTGACCAATTCATAAAATGTTATCATAGTTTTGCAGATTTCCTGCCAAGGCTGGTTCTCTAATCTCAATTCTCGGTGTCAGCATGGTTATATATCCTCTAAATTATATCTCCCTTATTTCTACTCCAATAGAATAAATATGCAGGTAGTTGGAATGGCTATTATACATAATAAACAATCATAAAAAACGTGTATTCAGTGTCACTGGTCAAAAAACCCTATTTTAACAATCCGAATTTTCATTTTATCTTCAAATCTCAAATTCGAATCTGAATTTTGTAAAAATGAATATAAGAATAAATATGGATATAACAGAATAATACAGAAATTTTCGTCACTGGCCAAATGGTCTAAGGTGTCACACTTGTGTTATACTGGCCTGCTGACGATGAAGAGATTGGGGTTCGAATTCCGGCCTGGTCTACTTAGGGTGGTATTTTCCTAAATGGTTTCCCACTCTCCTCCCACGCAAATGAGGGTATATTACCTTTAAAATGCACTTCCTTGCTGATCCATACCTCATTAAAGTAATTATCAAATATGTGTATAACCTGAACAGGTAGTAAGACGTGGTGATAAAAATATAAATAAGAATAATAGAAAATAGAAATAGTAACTAGATGTTAAAACTGATTTGCTAAAATACATTCATTATAGCATTCATACGTCTAGTTAAGTGCTAAATTAATGATCTGGGTGTTAATTTTTTCCTATAATTACGTGGGGGCTGACCCACCAATAAACATTAGTAGAGCTCTACAAAACAAATTAAAATTCAAAATTTTGAAAATAAAATAAACCCATTTTTATTTTTTGGAATATCAAATCATCATATTTTCTGAAAACCTTCTAGACTTAAATAACCTTAAGGATTCAAGGGCGCCATCCTTAATATCATATTTAATGTTTGGGACTTGAACTTGTAGCTCATTGAGAAAGTCTGGGATCCGTAGATTGGGTTTTGCCCTAGAATTGAATCAACACACACCATTAATAGCCTAAACATACATTAAACATACAGAATAGAATAGTAAACATATCAAACCTGGTACTTGAATAACACTTGTTTGTTGTATTAGGGGCCAATCACCAGCCGAGGCAGACTTGAATCTCCTGGAGACATCTCGAAGGTGTGAGCTGTATGGCATGAAGATGCACGCAGCTAAGGTAAGTGTTATTCAAACTAAGACTTATATTCCTTTCCAGACTTTTTTTTTTAATAGTAAAAGAGTTGAAGAGGGCAGCAGGGGGAGATGTTATGTAAGCAAGAGACGAGCTATAGAAAAAAAGAAGTGCCCTTGAAGGTTAAGGAAGTGCAATACAGGGTGTATTTTCTACCCATAGTCACATATGCAGCAGAAACATGCACATTGAATGTAAGAGAGACCAAGATCGGGGAAGACCCGCCTCGGTGGCGTAGTTGGCTAACACGCTTGTCGTGTTGAGCTCGACTGCTAAGGACGGGGAGATCGAGGTTCGAATCTCGGTCGGGTGAACTGGGGGGGGGGGGTTTCCTAAATGATTTTCCACTCTCCATCCACGCAAATGCAGGTTCACTTCCTCTAATTCAACCTTCCCAATTCCTAATCCATTAGCTTAATTAGTACTTAAAGCTTATAACCCGAACGGGTAGTAAGACGCGGTGCTAAATATTAAAGACGGGGGAAGCCATGGGGATGAAGTTTACAGATATACCCTTGTACCACTTGAAGGAGCTCACATTGCGTGAGGACGCAGACAAACTAGCCCAGTTTCATCTTGTTTGGTTTGTTGGTGACTAGGAGGTGAAACCTTTTCATATATCGGTGACCTGGTGGTCTAGGGGTAAGGTGTCAGACTTCTTTGCTGGTGGCCGGGGTTCAATCCTCGGTCCCGGCACAGATTTATCTGATTACCAAACCCTTCCTTCACCTCTGACAAGGCATCTTGTGAATGTGGGGAATGCCATGCCTCCACCGTGGTTCGGATTCCACGTTAAACTGTAGGTCCTTCATTTCATCTCACAATCACCCTACCATTACACATTAGCGTAAGTGCGTATAACCCGAATGGGTAGTAAGACGCGGTGCTAATAATAATAATAATAATAATAACTTTTCCTATATCTTAGTTGTTCTGTTGAAAGCTTGTTCTTGCCAGGTTGTTGTTTGTTCTTTTGTTCATCACACATATTAACCATTTGGTTACTGAAAGCGTACTGATTTTGGTTATAATCACTGGTTAGTAAAGAAGAAAGTTTGATGCCAGGTTATTCAAGGTTTATTAATTGTTGACTGAAATCTTTGTTAAACATAACACGCTTACAGGTTGACGTTACAGCTACAAAAATGATCCACAAGCAACTATCTATGATGGAAGTGTTTTGCTAGAGGTGCCAGGTGGCACGGTCATATTCATTCGACTGACCTGAACTGAATTACGGAACTGAGAGTTCACAAAAAAGTAAGAGCATGTTAAACTGAGCTGCCACTCACAAGACCGCGGGACTTGCCCTCTAGCGCCACACCTGGCAGGCTCAGAATTCAACAGCGAGGGTGACAGTAGAGTGAGTCATACTCTACAGAGGTCAGGGTTTAGTTTGGAGCAGGTGTATTGAGGTGGCTTTTTTTTCTCTCCTAAATAATCTTCCATTCTTTTTTTCACTTAAATGAATGTACACTTCCTCTAATTTATATCTTCTTTATTCCCATCCCATTAGTGTAAAATATGTGGATAGTCCTAACATAATAGTAAGGTTGTGCATTTGGGGTAAAAATATTACAAGCTATAAAGCCGCTTGTGTATTTATATCTGAAAATTGTCATCAATGCAGTAAAATACGTAGATGATCTAACATTTCTGGTCAAAAATGAAGAAAAGTTGCTGGAAATGATGGAACAGCTGGTGGAGTCAAGAAGAAGATATGGCATGGCAATTAACACTGAAAAGTCAAAAGTGATGAGAAGATAAATAAAAAAGAAGCAAGAACCGCTGAAAATCAAAACGACAGGTTGGAAAGTGTTGAACATAGCCAAGGATACTTTCAACAAGAAGAGGTTACTTCTGAACACAATGAGTTGAGTTTGGAACTGTGGAAGAAACTGATGAAATGCTTCATTTGGAGCATAGCATTTTATGGAGCAAACACTTGGACTCTAAGGAAAATGGGAAAGAAAGACTTGGAAAGCTTTGAAAAGTGGTGCTAGATAATACTTAAGAAGATCAGGTGAACAGACACGGTAACAAATGAATAAGTGCTAAGGAGAGTGCCTGAGAAGAGAACCATTTTGAATGTAATTCTTCGGTACAAAGCAAACTGTACCGGACACATCTTTAGGAGGAACTGTCTTCTACATGACATAATAAAAGGAATGGTTGAGGGGAAGAGAGCTTAGGTAGGAGGAGGATTCAAATATTGACTGACTTTAAGGAAAGAAAAAATTCTGGTAGCTGACGGAAGAGGCACACATATTGGCGGTCATAAGTTCACTGACAAAAGAAAGGGATCTGCCGTAAGAAAGAACATCTTTAATAATAAAGATAATAACTTTGATAAAAAATAATAATAATTTTAGAGTTTATAATAAATTTATTGACTAAAACATAACTTGATTCCATAAAACGAAATCACTTTATAATTTGTAAAATAAAACCCGATTTAGAAATTAATATACTTGATCCAATTTAAGTTTTTTCCTCGGCCTGATATTTTGTGTAACGGGTTCTCTCCTTTGGCTTGTTTGTTTGTAAATTGCTTATAGATATAAACCACTAATAAAATTTTACCATTTTCTTTTTGTCTGTTTTTGTGTCTTATAATTTTTTTTCCCCTTTCTTTTTTTATAGGACCATGAGGGCGTGCCTTTAAACTTGGCTGTTGCACACATGGGTATTGTTGTTTTTCAAAACTATACAAAGATCAACACATTCTCGTGGGCGAAGATACGAAAAATCAGTTTTAAAAGGAAACGGTTTCTTATCAAGCTTCATCCAGAGGGCTATGTAAGTATGAAATCACAGTTTTAGTCAACTCTTTACTCCAGCATAATGTTTTAGTACAGTGTGTGTGTGTGTGTTGTGTGTGTATATATATATATATATATATATATATCTTGATGTTTTTATGTGCATTTAATAAATGTCAGCATTTTTCAAACTTTTTTTAAAAATATTTGTTTGCATAGTACTTAAAAAGACTTTTTTTTCTCTTAAATCACACTCAAATTTACCATTCTTTCTCCCCTTCATCTAATATAAGATTAGCTCTTTATGAAAAACTCTCCCAGACAAAGATTTTAAGCCCATACCTTTGGATTAATTCACCAATGTTCTAACAACTGAGCAAGAATAAACTTTAAAAAAATGCTCGATATTTATAACATATTTTATTTAATTATTTAATTAATTTATTATTTTATAGGTATTGATAATATCAATCAAAAGTGGCAGTTGCAGATCATACGACTTAAAATATAAATATATTTAAAAAAATATTTTGGTAGCTTTAATAACTGTCAAAAAAAGGCTTTTCCTACTTAAATCAAAATGTATCTCTACTTAAATCAAAATGTATCTAAGGAAATATCTTTATTCTCTGTGAGTTATAAACAGAAAGCACTACTATTAAAATATTCTGACGAAATCTTCAGTAACTTTAGTAGCAGATCATACTGTGTACGGGTGGGTGACCCGGTGGTCTAGGGGTAAGTGTTGTACTTCTGTGCTGGGGTCCGGGGTTCAATCCTTGGTCCCGGCACAGATTCATCTGATTGCCAAACCCTTCCTTCACCTCTGACAAGACGTGTATTAATCACTACTTGTGAATGTATGGAATGCCAGGCCTCTACAGTGGTTCGGATCACACGTTAAACTGTAGGTCCTTCATTTCATCTCACAATCACCCTACCATAACACATTAGCGTAAGTGTGTGTAACCCGAACGGGTAGTAAGACGCTGTCATAATAATAATAATATTATTTTTGTGTTTGGTAAACCTCGGTGGTCCTTATGGATTTTTCTTGAGCTATGAAAATCCAAAGCACTACTTCCTTTGAGAAGAAGAAAAGCCATCTGTCACATGTCGATTATGGCATGTAAAAATACCTTTCCCGGAAAAATACCCAAAATTCACATTTAGACATAAAATAGAATCAATCCACGGTTTGGATGGTTGGTAACTGACAGAGAAGCTCTCGTTTGAAAAGTATTTTTAAGTGAATACAGACACAGACCTCTCTCACACACACACACACACTCCACCCGCCGCACACTCACACACACACACACACACACACACGTTAAATGGCTTATTATATAATTTCTTGTTTGAAGAATATAAAACGCTTAAAAGGTTTGCTAGGTGAATAACCTGAACAGTTAGTAAGATGTGGATCTAAAATAAAAAATATTTTTGTTAGCTGTCAGTTACCACATCTCTTATGGCAAATTGACTTAAGATTACAGGTTCATTCTCATTTATCAAACATATCAATAGAGCTTAGTGTAGATTTGTAAAATTTTACATTTTTGCCAATTTTTACTATTTTATTGGTAATCGATTTACAACAATTTTTTTTGCATTTATTGGCACTTACCAAAAGTAAATTATGCACTGAAATGTTAGTCTCACACATTTTATTTATTATTTCATTCAAAAATGTACAAACATTTTCACACACCCATTTAATTCACCCTTTTTTTAATCGGTCATAATTTTATTTTATATTTAAACTGTTATTTATAGGTATGTTTTAATTTTCTTACCTCTTATTAGATCTTTTCTCTGTATATTTGAAATTTATTTTGAAACTAACAGTGTGTAGAGAAAATAAATTGTTTTTGTTTTGGAACATTGATTAACAATACATAATCGACAAGCATATTTTGATTTTCTTATTCAAATTGTAGTAAATTAGTTTTTAAATCTTAAAAACATTCTCTCTTTATCTGATTAGTTGTTTATTTTAAATAACCTAATGTTGATTGTTTTAATTTCACAACACAGCTGTTATTCATTTTCGATATAATGCCAGTAAAGAAACATTATTTTATATTAAAGTGTATAATTATTCATATATCCTAGTATAAACTTTAAACCCAAATTCAGATAATTTTTATTTAGTTGTTTACATGAAGAAAAACACTTCAGACTTAGTTCATGTTGACCGCAACATAAAATATTTCTCACATTTTAAGATCTAATTAAACCTTTTATTATGAAAGATTTTATTATGAAAAAGAAAAGCCTAATAAATGTTCTTGCATTGTTTCATGTTTCTCTTCTACTTTGGCGCACAGTCTGAGGTAAACAAAGTAAAAAAAAAGTCATGCAATACCCCAAAAAATACTGCAATATTCTATATAATTGGTTCTAATTTATTTATATTTATTTTTGGCCTTGGAAATTACCTACCATAACATTTTAATTTTCTAGCAGCCTGTTCTAATCATTACTTATTTATTTGGCTTCAGGTAACACTCAATAACAGCAGTTTTTTTTTTTTTTTTAAATATTGGTTTGCACTCTAAACCTCCACAATGCTCACAGAAACCTTACAAAAAATAACTTTTATTTTGACACCAAAGTTGTTTCAAAGAGTTTATTGTTGGCATGTTAGTCTCGTCAATAATTTGATTAGTTTGGTTTTTAATTTGTTTTTCATATCTACCTTATGTCATGTTTAAATTGTAATTTTACTTAGATTAAAAATGTCACAACTTCTGTTTTGTTTTGGTTTCTTAAATTCAAACCTAAATTTTTCCATTCCAATTCTTTTAAATTTTGTACTTTAAACAACTAAGTGATTCACTTTCACAGAGGACACATGATAAATATTGGCAAAAAAAAATCCAAAGTCTATGGCAAAATACAATAATTTATTTCCTAATGCCACAATCAACACCCATGTTAACCCCCCCCCCCCCCCCCCCCCCCTCGATGGCCGCAAGGCTAACTCGCTACTCTCGCACTAGACTAGACTGCCGATGATGGGGAGATTAAAGTTTTAATCTTGGTTGAATCTATTGAGGGTGGTTTTTCCAAAATGGCTTTCTACTCTCCCTCCATGCAAATGCAAATACACTTTCTGTAAATATAACTGCCTTAATTCATAAAACCATTAGTGTAATTAGTACATAAGCGTACAACCTGAGCAGGTAGTAAGACGGAGTGGTAAAAAAAAATATGTTTTGTACTAAAAAAAGACCAATCAAGTTTACTTGTGGATTCAGATATTTAGGCCTAATTCAAGAATATAGTTTGAATTAGGAGAGATAGCTAGAACAACTATCTGGGGTGTGCTGGAGTAGAAATAATTTATATAAAACACTTAAAAAACAAATAAATACATAAGGACAAGCTTTCACTGTAACAGACAGATTCTTCAAGTTAAAAGAGAATATTGATGCTCTTGTTTGGACCGCACGGTTGACCGTCAACGGTTTTCAATTGATAGCTCTGTATATGGCAGCACTTGGAATAAATAGATAGAACAATTAGACAGTTGTAAATGTACCGAATTCAGTGGCCAAATGGTGTGAAGCGTCACACTCATTTTAGACTGACCTGCTGATGATGAGGAGATTGAGGCTTCAAATCCCAGTCAGGTCTACTAAGGCTGGTTTTACCTAAAAGGATTTCCCTTTATACTTCCACACAAATACGGGTAGACTACCTCTAAACTGCTTCTTGCCTCATCCCTTCCTCACTAGGGCAATTATCATATATGGTATAACTTGGCAAGTTCATATAATTTTATTACAAGGTTCAAAATAGGTTTTAAAGTTTTTGATAATTTTTTATTATTGCCTTTAAGCTTAAAACAGAACATTTGTTTTGGTTCATCTGCTGTTTGATTTTTGTTATACTCATTCTCTAATATTAGATGTAAAAAATTAACCAAGGAAGTAACACGAAGTGGACATGTATGTATACTTATCAAGCTAACCTCTGTCGAATAAAAGTTATTTTGTAGTAAGTTCATACAAATTAAAGCTTCTTTAGTTTTGGGAACACAGTGTTCACTAACAAGTGTGTTTTGGTTTTGATAAAACTGTATTTATATAATCAACACTAACAATCTTTTAAAACAAATACATATTAGACATTAAGTGAGCATAATTATTAACCACATTTGGATAAAGCACTTTATTCAAACTAATCTTTTTACCTTCACATATAGAGAAAGTATAATAACTGTGAAGATTTTTGAATTCAATATTATTAATTGTTATAAATCAGGTGACCTGGTGGTCTAGGGTAAGGTGTCAGGACTTTTGCTGGGAGCTAGGGGTTTAATCCTAGGTCCCGGCACAGATTTATCTGATTACCAAACCCTTCCTTCACCTCTGACAAGACGGTATTAATCACATCTTGTGAATGTGGGGAATACCAGGCCTCCACCATGGTTCGGATTCCACGTTAAACTGTAGGTCCTCCATTTCATCTCACAATCACCCTACCATTACACATTAGTGTAAGATTTATTTCCGTCCATCCCTTAGGTTGCATCTGAACTGGTTTAATGGACTTTTTTTTTTAACTTACCTTCAAGGGTGGTTTACTGATGACAGATTTTTTTTTTAAATATTAGAAATTGATAGCATTTTTGTTCAAAATTTATATCTGAATAGTGTTTCCTATGAACAAAACCATGTTTGTTTTTCTAAGTAAAATTTACCCCAAGTCACAGATAAGTTACACTCCAGAATCTCAACCTCCATGTCAAATGACTGCGCTCATTGGCGAGAGCTTGTGTCCTTCACCACAGGTATCGCTACTTGCAATCTCAAGTGAGAACATCGCTATTAACTAGGCATTTAAAAAAAAATAGTTCACCTTAAAGATGGTTTTATTAGAGAGCAGCCTCTCCCCCAGTGGCCAAGGACTCGGCCTGGCTCAAGGAGTGCAACAAATCTCCTGTCTGAGGTATACCATGTTTGTGCCCCAGGGGTAGCTTACGGATAAAGATTGTTTTTTATTATTATATGATTGTGTCAAATCATTTATTCTTTATCATTGGTTCACCAAATTATTCTTCCCCCTTGTCAAACTAGTCCTTACATAATGTAAAAGCTAACCAAAATTCTTAGGGACCATAAAAAAAATTGTTCTGAAAAATAAATATAAATAATAAAGTTTCCCATATGGCATACAAATAAGTATATTTATATTGCTACAATAATTTTTGCATATAAATATGAAAACTTAAAAAGTGTACATTGTATTGAAAAGATGGTTCAAAACTAAAATTTGCCAAAATTTTATTTTATATCTATTTATTTCTTTAAAAAAAATCACATAAAAAGAGTTTTCACTACTTTCAATTTCATGTTAACTAAAATGATTCATTTTGTTTGGACAGTACAATTTTTATCGTGACTAAAGTTTCTCACAACAATTCTGATATATTATCACTTTCCTACAGCTAGTTAATATTGATAGGTCTAATGTACGACTCTGTGAAAAGTGTAAATAAATATCTTTCATCCTATGACAAGCACACTTATCTTATTTCAAACTAAAATATGAAACATTTTTGTCTAAAAAGTACAGAGGGGGGGGGGGGGGGGGGAGCATAGCCAATACTTTAAAGTAAACACTGAAAAACAAAATAAAAGAATTTGTCAGCGGCAGAATTGAGCAGAATAAAGAGGGAGCTACAAAAAATAATATATCTTTCTAAGACAGTTTTGAACATCTTTGAACAATGCCTCTATAACTGGGTTCAAATTTAGAGTATTAATTGAGTGCAAAGGCACGAGAACTTTATTTGGACATTATAAATACGGTATATCAAGTATGAATGCTCTCTACATCTTAAAAAAATCTCTGCATAAAACAAATATTAGTTTAGAAAACAAATCTTTTTATAAACTTAATCAAGAAGGAATAATTTGTAAATGTTGGTATATATATAAAATTAGGGCTATTATTTACATAATTAATAAAATAAATCATCTTCCTAAATAATGTTAATCAAATTACTATTAATTAAATAATTGATTTTAAATTGCATACTAATTTAATATTTTTGTAACTTTCTCAACATGATCACTGTTTAATCATTCACTCAAGAAAAACTAAAGTCTACAAATTTTGAGATAAAGCTGACTAGGAATTAATAGCATGTAAAATATATTATATACTGAATAGTAGGGTGTGCAAAGTCCTCCTGATATCAATTTGAACCGAACTCAAAATATTCTCTAAGCCAAATCATTGTTCAAAGAGCTCTTTGTTAGATGTTTTATGCTTGTAAAAAATATTTTATTGCTGTTGTTGATATAACTTTTTCACTAAAATTACTTTCAAAATGTTTTGTTAAACAATTGTTTGTAATATTTAATCTTATTATAATTAATAAAGTTATTATTACAACTTACAGTTAAATTATTTCAGATTTTTCCTTTATGAATATATAATTTGTGATGTTTATAACAGCTCAGAGTTGTCCATACATCGAGTAGTTTAGCTGTGAATATTTTTATTGGCAAAACTTTGTAATTGTTGAAGCCAACATTATTTTTTGATGCAAATCAAAGCTGATATTTGTTTCAAAGTCAAGCCGAAAGTTTCAAATCTTTGCACAGCCCTACTAAATAGTGAATACTTTAGACAAGTATTAAATTATCTCACCACCATTGCTTTGTTAGTGTCAGATATTATTTTCTGAACCAAAAGAGGTACATTGATTTCACAAGGTGAGAAAAATAATAGTAGAGAGGGAAACGAAGGAAAAATAGTGCCAATCGGTTATTTTAAATTAAACATTGAAAAGAGGATAGAAGGTCAAGGCCAGGCCTACTACACACTTACCAGAAAACTGCAGGTCTCATATTTCACAATAAAAAATATGCTATGAAATGTTTGGGGTACATCAGTCTACTTCTTCAGTAGAAAAGAGTATAAACACCGACTGAACTCAAGCCACTGTGACAAGACAAAATAACAGTTTATTTATGCAATCATAATAGTGCTTCTTATGGTTCATATAATATATTTATTAATGTGCATCGCATGTAAATGAAAATAAACATCATCAAAAAGATGTTGTTGTTTTTTCTAACACCTTGATTGTATATAGTCAAATCTTTCCATACCGTGTATATCATAGTATTTTCTTGTGATAACATTATTTTCTTCTGTCTTATATATCAAAATAATTATTCCGTGAAGGTCCCCTTTAAAGGATGGCAGATTAATTTCATATCTTTCACTCGGACAAAATTGTATGCCTGCATTTGGAATCCTCTTTGTTAGTGTGGTCCAACCTTTCAATCATGATTTCGGACTAATCTACAAACTTATCAGGCAGCAATACTCGTAAAATAGTAATGGTAATAATGTTAAAAACAAGTAACACCTTTAAAGTTTAGAACCCATATATGAATACCATATAGTTGTATTACTAGAGATGTCAAACTTTACTCTTCAATACCTCGATACCCTTGGTTCTTACTAGTATCGAAATAATCAAGAATCAATCTTAATTAGGGACAATCCATAGAATCCTTAAAGATATTCATAACCATTAACCAATTATAATAATAGGATGAACTTAACAGCCAGACCCTAGACCATTAATTTAATAGTTAACTAAATCAATGAATGTATTATAAGAAAGAATGTTAACATGTAGCTATTATTTGTGTTTTCTATTATTCTTTTTATATTTTATTTCCTCTTATGTTGATAATTTTTCCAAGATTCGGATTCAAAGGTAAATGCACAAATTGAAGATTTGGTTTCGTAAAATAGTGGATTCAATCCAACTCTTAGGATTCTTGATAAATCATTTCTTAGCTTTCAATGAAAGTACCGGCAAACAAGTGAAACAAAAAACTCAGAATGGGTAGTAATCGGTTATCTCTCATACATTAGTTTATTAGCTATACATTTGGTTTAGTTAACGACCTCATCTTGTGAATTTAAACCACTTGTGTTTTCAACTCTTGTTTATTATAACTTACTTTTTTGTTATTATTTGGTAAAATGGATCTTATTCTTTGTTAAAATGATTTTTTTTATCACTAGTTACAATTTTTAGTTTGTTTTGCTATGAAGTTGAATAAATGTTTTCATATGAGGTTGAATTCTTGGAAAAAGAGGAAATGTTCAAGAATAAAAATTGAGGTTGGACGTAAGAGACAGAATCATGACATCTCTTAGTTATTACTAACCCGCCTCGGTGGCGTAGTTGGCTAACGCGCTTGTCGTGTTGAGCTCGACTGCTGAGGACGGGGAGATCGAGATTCGAATCTCGGTCGGGTGAACTGGGGGTGGTTTTTCCTAAATGGTTTTTCACTCTCCCTCCACGCAAATGCGGGTTCACTTCCTATAATTCAACCTTCCCAATTCCTAATCTACTAGCGTAATTAGTACTTAAAGCGTATAACCTGAACGGGTAGTAAGACGCAGTGCTAAATAATAAATAATAAGTTATTACTACACCAATTGAGATGATTGACCAGATTTTGAGCTATAAGATTTTTGATAAATGTAGATCAAGGGCATGCTTTTTTCTATTTAATCTTGTTTATTGTTGATCTTGACGACCCAAGGTTGGACCACACTGTTTTACCTAATCTGTTTATATCAAATATTGCATGCTAGTGTAATATTTAAAATTACGTTAAATTGTTGTATCTGTTGAATGCATGTTTTATTACGTTGAAGTGATTGACAAATTAGATTTAATTTTTATGATTGTGGGCCTACAAATAAACATATATATTTACCAATATTATCAAAGGTGAATTTAATATTTTTAAAACTGTGTTTAGTTAATTTTGGAAATTTCAATAACTGACAAAGGGGTTTGTATTAAGTTTACATGTGTTTTTTTCTTTCTTTTATTGCAATTAAAGGTAAGCCTTTGGGTATTTCTATTTAATTATAACTGCTCTATAGTTGCGAAACTCTTAATATTGATTGTGCATTCTAAGACACTGATATTTCTTAGAAATAATAAATGATTTTAGTTTAAGAGTATGAAATGGTTTATAAAAGAATTATTTAGTGGTGGATTAAAACAATTACTTTTATTCAAAAGATTGTGTTGATAAAGATTTACTATGTGAAATAACCTATGAAATAAAATAAAATTATGTATTAAATTAGAAACTAAAACAGTCATTTATGGTTGTAAATTGCATATTTTTTTATCGGTGGAAATTCATAATTTGTTCATTGAATTCAAAAATATAATCTTATTTATTTAAAATAATACTCCATAGTTGATATGACTATAATCTTAAACTAAAAAAATCAATTGAAGTTTGCTAAATTTGTTTTTCAGGGCTACTACAAGGATACAGTCGAATTCTTTTTCGAAGGTCGAAACGAGTGTAAAAACTTTTGGAAAAAGTGTGTTGAGAATCATGGTTTCTTCCGGTGTTCTGCGGTGAAACACGTTCCAAGACAGAAGACTCGCGTACTCAGCAGAGGTTCTTCTTTTAGGTTAGTTATATCAGGAACTATACCACCCAGGTTTGATTCTATCGGAGGTCCAAATTAATTAAATATTTGCGTATGGGCTTGTCCCAAAGTACACTCAGTTCAAAATGTGCTTTTTTTCGATCCTTCCCCCAATAATAAAGATTCCTTGTGCATAGCACTAGAAATATAAAAGTATTCTTATGCACAAGTTTAAAAAAATCTTAACTAAAAATAGCCCATGCACATCTCATTGTATAACATTTAATTTTGGCAACTTTTTTTACAGGTATAGTGGTAGAACGCAGAAACAAATTGTTGAATTTGTTAGAGAAAATTATGTGACGAGGCAGACATTCCAAAGGTATGTTGGCCGGAGTTCTTCCCTCATAAATATTTACCTTCTTAAGTATAGCAGGATTCTTTTAGCAAGGACCTTTCAAAAATAAAACACATTTTCTACAGTCAACATTGAAAACATTAACTGTGGTATTTGTGTTATTTTGATAGGTATTGATAATATATATCAAAAGTTACAGTCTAAGATCACATGGCTTGATGTATGAATATATTAAATCTACAGTGAATCCTTGCAAATAGGTTGCAGATAATCTGGATTTGTGAATATCCAGATCGAAATACATAATTATGTTCGAAAACCAGTACAACTTCTGTGTTTTCTATCGATGAAAGAATGCTTTGTCTTTTTACAGTTTTTAAATAAATACAACAGTGATATGTCATTTGTTTTCATCAGCACTATAAGATTTCAGTTAAATTTTCCTTGTATTTGTGCTCTTTAAAATCTCCCTTTAAATATTTTAGGGCTAACTTTTGCTTCACTAATCTGGATGACCTTTCTCCACAATTAATCTGGATTATCGAAGGCTTACTGTAGCTCTAGTATTGTTTTTAACTGTCAGATATAATCCTTCTTACAAGAATCCTACTAAAATGGCATGTACTAGGAATATGTAGAGAAGGCAGATATCTTAAGAATTTTGTTTTACTCTCCAACTTATTTTGTTATATGATGTACCACTTTTTTCTTTTCTTTTTTACTTCCGATTTAATAGCGGCATAACATAAGCATACCCATTGGCATCTAAGACCTTACTTAGTGAACTTCAAAACACCCTGATCAAAATATCTCAAGAGGTTTTCAGGCGATATTGGAAGCCCAGCCACGTTATGGTTTTGCTGGCACTGGACTAAGAGATAATGGCTGCCCCTTGATGAAAATTGATCTGCTCATTACTGCCCAATCTACCAACCTAGTTTTTGTTCTGTTAGAACTAATCAGTAGGGAGTGTGAGAAGCACAACTCAATTTCCTAAAATAAGGATGAAATAAATAAATATATTTCTATTTGATTTTGTTGGTTCAAATTCCATTGATGTCAAATTTTGATTGTCGTGATGTGGTTCGAAAGTAGAGACAGTAATAATAAATTTGTAGTTTACTTTATGCATGGTCTCAGTTGTTTTTGACACTGTAATTTGGTTAAGTACCTGAAAAAGTAAGTGACAGCAAATTACAAGGTTTGATATTTTCCATGGAAATGCCTGGAGCATTATTCCTTTTAAAATTAAAACAAAATCAACCAATTTGTTTAAACATCATACTTGCAAGATTGAATTCATTTAATATATGCTTTGTATGCCCTTATTAAACAGATTTACACTCTCTTCGGTGGCTGTGTGGTCTAATGCGCTACACTCGCAGGAGACTAGACTGCCGATGAAAGGGATATCATGGTTCGAATCTCGGTTGGGTGTACTTAGAGTGATTTTCCATAAATATTTTTTCCACTCTCCCTCCATTCAAATGTGGGTGCACTTCCTCTAAATAATTAAACTTTCCTAGTCCCGGAAACATTAGTGTAAAGTACTTTGGTGTATAACACAAATGGGCAATAAGACGCAACGCCAAAAAAAACAACCACATCGTCCCCCCCCCCCCCCGTCATCCCCCTCTCCTCTACACCACCCTCTCAAAAAATTTGGAAAATCAGGCACATCCATGATGTTTTCTTTCTTTTGTATCCATACCTGTCTAGTATGATAATTAAACAGAGATTGCTTAGTTTTCTTAGTTACTAGTTTAGACTGTAGGGGTTCTTAGGTTATTGCCAAGTCAAACAAAGCTTGACAGGACTGTACTAGCAAAAGTGTTTCCTTTCTCCCATTCAGTATCAAGCTATGTTGTTTAAAAGTCAATACACTCAACATCCGCTTCAGTGGCCGAACAGTCCAAGGTGTCACTCACGTGTTAGACTGGCCTGATCAGGTCAGGTCTACTGAGGCTGGTTTTTCTTAAAGAGTTTCCCACTTTCTTTCTGCGCAAATGCTGGTAGATTACCTCTAAAATGCCTCCTTCATCTCTACCCTTATTAGAGTAATTATCATATATGCAACCTGAACAGGTAGTAAGACTTGATTTTAAAAAAAAAAAGACCCCAACATCTGTTCATACCATTATTTTGTGTGTAATTGGTTAAATTAATTGTTAGGGGGTGGTACAGTCCCGTCAAGCCTTGCTGGCTTTGGTAAAGACCCACATGTCACCACTAGTCATAGGATGATAATTATAAATCATTTTCAGATGAAATACCTGTAATAAGGTAGGTTAGATCATTTTTTTTAAGTCTTGGATCACTATCAAGTGTGAGAATGGTAAGTGGTTGTTGTTTTGGTGTGAAATGGAGGGAGAGGGAGGAGGATGCGAATTATAAGCGAACTTTTTTTTTTTTTACTAAATTGTATTTTTATTTAAAATATACAAATTTTAATCATCTATGTTCAGACATTAAAAAAAGAGCATCAGTTGTTGAACTATGTATTAACAAATCAAGTTTAGCTTTAATCTAATTTAATTTGAGGTAATATATTATTTTTTAAATTTATAATAAATAATTATATATTCCATTTTATGTGTTAAGTACGTTTTATAAACTTATATGCATGTATGAATATTACAAAATACAAACTAAACATTAATAAAAGAGAAACACTATTTTTAAAATATTTACAATCACCAAAATATAATATTTTCATTGTATTTAATACTAATTTAATTCTATAATAACCACAACACTCAGTCCTCGGCTGTTAATTAATCACTGTGAAAGGGGAAGAATTTTAATTTTAAATATTTAACAGAATATATCGACTAGCAATTTTTTTTATTCAGAAATTTTTTTTCGCATGATAATGTGTTAGGAAACTTGAAATTTGTCATTAGATGTAGTTATTAAATTTGGTCTAATTTTCGATTTGTCTGCTTGATAAGAAGTTTGTTTTAATTATTTCTAAAACTAAACATCAAAATAACATTATAAGTTTCATAATCATCCAATGTCATTGGTAGCTTTTCCTCCCTGTAAAAAAAATTCCATACCCCTCATCCTTTCCTCCTAAGCTATGAATGTAACAATTTGTTAATATACAGCTACAAGCAAAACCACTTTACTTAAAAAAAGATTCTTCAAAGCAATTTAATTTGAAGATTTTCAAAAAGAAGATAAAAAAATGACATCAAACTTTACTTATTGAGAAGTAAATCCTTTAGTGTTTATACTTAAAATTCACCCTCTTTGTTATAATACACGCACAAATAAAATATTACACAAAACACCTAAAAGATAGTCTAATAATAATATGTCTAACAATAGTAATAAATGTTAGTTGTTAAAATAATTGTAATCGTCGAGAATTTTAAAATGATTTACAGTTGAATTGTAATAAATAAATAAATAACAAAATAATATAGTAATAATAATTCTTATTTTTGCCTTTTCTTGATTCAAATGTTATTTATTATTATATGGTTGTTTTTATTATATTTTTATTGTTATTGTTTTATAGCTTGATTATAAACATATCTGCTCATAAATAAAGTCCATAAACATTTAATCAAGAACATCTTAAATCAATTAAATGATTAAATAATCATCAACTAAATAAATAAATATAGGTATACAATTTTTATCAACTGATAAAACAATTATATTCTTAATTTGTATACCTCTTCCTCTTCAAATTTACATTCGACCAACCCTTGTTAGCCCACCAAAGGTGTTGAATAAAAGTTATTTTTTAGTGATCTAGACTAAATTGTTGTTAAAAGAATAGGGGCAGCTTCATTACTTAAGGTTGACTAGTTGAAGATTTGTAAAACTAAAGTAAGCTATAACCAAACATTATAACATAAACTTTCATTATCTAGGATACGGCCATATATGTGACCAGGCTGCCTAACGGCAGCGACTTGGTTGCAGACGAGAGAGATTTTAGCTCTATATGGCCATGACTTTATAAAAACAAGAAAGCTTACATTTTTTCATTTATTTTTATTTTTTATTTTATTTTGTAAAAGTCATCTGCTAGACAAACTTAGACAAGATAATGAAGTTGGCCTATCCTCGAATAATTTTTATAATGTTTTATCAAAGTGTTTTTTTTACAACATATAATTTTTTTTCTCGCGCCTGATTCACTTCCTCTTCTCTTGTCTCCAGGTCTCAGTCGTTCCGACATTCGAGCTCGGTTCACTCGAGTGTTGCCAACGTTGGCACGAGTTTGTCTGCGCATCCTTTGCTACCTCTTGGGGAGAATGCTGTCGGTAGGTGCTCCAACTAGCATACTTTACTGGCTCTGCCTCATTTTAAATCAAGGGACCTTAACCAGGGAGGGGGCAGGGGAGGTGTGAACCAAAAAATGAGGGCATGGGACTCGATATAGGCAATTAAAAAAAAATTTGTTGCTATATTGGAATAAACCCACTTCAGTGGCCTTTGGTTTAAGGTGTCACTTTTGGGTTAGACTGGTTAGCGGGTCTGAGCTTGGTTTATTCTAAATGGTTTCTCACTCTCCTTCCAGGCAACTACTGACAGATTACGTTTAAAATGCCTCCTTTCCCATCTCTACCCCATTAGAGTAATTATTATCATATAAGCATGTAACAGGAGCAGGTAGTAAGATGCGGTGATTTAAAAAAAACAACGGATTGTGTATTTTTGATTTGCCGTTTTTCTATTTATGAATAAATTTTTTTTCAGCTGTTCTGTTTTTTTCTGCCAATATATTAAGGTATCAACATCTTTTAAAGTTATATAAGTGGTGATGATTTTGACTCCATGTTATAAATGGTCAAATATATTCTTCGTCAAGCCTAAATGGTTGACCTGACCTGGCTTAGGCGAATAGAAGTGAGGAGGAAAGATTGTGATTGCTATGAAATATATCTTCACCCTAAAACAATCCAAACAAAAAAAAAGAATTTCAAATTATTATTATTATTATATATTTTTTAGTATCGCATCTTACTACCCGTTCATCTTATACACATTATGTACTAATTACGCTAATGTGTTAAGGATGAGGAAGGTTGAATTTAGAGGAGGTTTACTTCCTTTTGCGTGGAGGAAGAATGGAAAACCACCCTCAATACACATAACCAGGATTTGAACCCCGATCTTTCTGCTATCGGCAGTCTAGTCTATATGTGAGCGTAGTGCGTTAGGCCATTCAATCTAACAAGTGGGTTATTTCAATCTTATTTTAATAGATTAGTTACATAATTTTTACATATTTTTATTATTTTAATGTGTTTTAGTATCTTTTTTTTAATAGTTTTAAATAAAAATTCAGATTTGACTACCAAAACATTTAAACATATTTAACAAAATATTATATAGTGTGCTTTATATGTAAAGATATAAAAAATAAGCCTATTTTACATATAGCATGAATTGACATATTATTTAGGTTAATGAGTTAAATTGTACCAAATTCTAATGTGTTTTAATTACAACTGGAAGTAACACTTATATAAGCTCATAATTTTTTCTTTAACAATACTATAAATAACTGAAAGTATCTGACAGGATATTTTGGAAACAAACAAATGTATTTTTAGATTCGTATAGTAAATTATACATCACTTTTGAATATTGGTAATTTGAAAATTTGTATTAAAAATTCTTAGCTTTTAATTATCATTTTTTCATTGCATTTTAATCTTTTGTATAAAATAATGGTAGCATATAAAAGGCATGGCTTAGCTCTGTGATGGTTACCTTTATGATACTTTGTGTTAAGCTAGTCTTTATCTAGAACTGGATGTCACTCATTTTGCCTATACCTTGTATGTTATTTATTGTAAGTATATTTTCCCAGAAACTATACAACGTATCAGGCCAAAAAAAAACTACCACTTCACAAATTATCTAATATTGTAAAAGTGTGAATTAGAATTGAATTTAAAATAATATGTTTTTATATACGAACCATTAGACATAGCTGAATAGTCAGAGAACACTTTAACAATTTTTGAGAACTTATGACCCACTTCGGGGGCCACATGGTTTAAGGTGTCACTCTCACAAAATACTAGACTGCTGGTTACAGGGAGATTGTGGTCCGATCCGGTCGGGTGTATTGAGGGTTGTTTTTCCTAAATGGTTTCCCACATTCTCTTTCTATCCACAAGAATACGAGTACACTTTCTCTAAACTCAACCCTAATCCATTAGTATAATTAATATGTAACCGTATAATCTGAATGAGTTGTAAAATGCGGTGCTTAAAAAAAAAGCTTATGGAGTGATATTTTGTTGGTACAATATGTTGTATAGTTTCTGAAAAATGTTTACCTGTAATCACATGTAGAGTGTAGGAAAATTATCCACGTCCAAATGCCCTTAAGATATTTTGTGCTAAGCTAGTTTTTATCTGTTCTTTAAGGTGGAATGTCGGTTTTTTTGCAGTTTTTTTACAGCAACACCTTTTTTTTGTGTGAAAATAAATTAAATATTTCCTCATTAGAAACAAAGAACTTAATTTTCCTCACATGTTGACCTCAAGGGTGTCCTGGAATTTTTGACAACATTTCTCTTCATTTAAAAAGTTTCTCATCTAATGCTATGCTCGTGATAATTACTCAACAACTGTTGATATCACCATGGGAAGAAAATAAAACTGTGTTTTTCTACTGGAGAAATATTTGATTTATTTTGGAAAAAAAAAAGTTCAACTGCAAAAACACTGGTATTTTCTTGCATTCTCCACATTCGCACATTAAAGCTACAATATTATATCAAATTGTATTGTAACAGTTTTCTAACTTTAAATCTTTGTCGCAGCCGGCACGCCAGCGTCTCTGTCTTGCGGCTCAATGAACCTGAGCTCCTTGAGCCGAGATCACCGTCGCCACCACCACCAGCCTCATCCACAGAGCCCGAGTATGACAGCGACTTCATCCCCGACACACACAGCAGACATCCACGACTTCGACACCAGGGACTTTGTGGTTGCGCCCACCCTGACTCCTTCGCCCCCGCTTACAACGTCCCTCTCGCCAGGGACGTCCGTCACTTCCAGCCCCCAACATTTCTACCCCCGGAGTGCCAACACAGGTTCCGGACATCCGAACACAGACGACGAAGAACAAGAATACAGCACCAGCAACAATCTACAGAGCCCCTATCATCACCGGATCACAGGTCAGCAAACTTGCACTCATCGCATTACTACTTCACCAATCCAAACTATTGCTACTATTCCACCTGTAACTACAACCCCTCCTCCCTCTGAGACTAACATTTTGACTAATTCTAACAATAGCAACGCTTTCAAAACTAATTTCAACAGCAGGTATGACTGGCAGAGAAGCGCCAGCTGCAAAAATCTACGCACCGAAAATAAGTTATATTACGGTAGTGAAAAGAATGTTGATACTCCTAGTCCTTACAATGATTCGACGAGGGGCTATTATGACAGTATTTATAGACAGGAGCGGTTGCTTGACGCTCCTGTAACCCGCTACGACGACAGCCGGAGGGTGTGCTACAGTGCTGCGGGTAGTAAGACTAACTCTGTGGACAGGGGTTCAGATGCAGTGCCTGATACCAAGATATACTCTAGTAGCTATCCCGGGACCACCTCTAGCCTCTCAACGGAGAGCGGTGGGGCGGACGAACCAGGCATGATGGAGGGGGGCAGTGATTGTATTCTGATAGGAGCAGGGGACACGGGGTCACAGGAGGACATTCTTTTCTCTAACGATGACCTCTCTCACGACTCTTACGAGCTCTTGGAGCGGGAACAAGATGAAGATGCAGATGGTGATGATGAGAGGGAAATGGAAGGTGAACTTAATAGAAGGGTGAAAATTTACTCTGCCACAAGAACCTGTAGTATTGATTCTAGTGGTGACAACTTACCTTTAGATGATATAATTGAGGAATCCAGAAAACGCATCGGGCGTAGTCCAGAAACGGAAGGAGTATTTTTTATGGATTCGGATGAAGTGGAATTAACAGGGTCATCACATAGTTATATTAAAGCCGCGGACAGTAGGAGGCATCTAAATATTGAGGTGGCTGATAAAGGTATAGGGAGTATTGACTACAGGGATGTCGTAGATTCTAGGAGACAAGTAAATATGGCAGATAAGGGTATCGGTAGCATAGATTACAGGGAAGATTATATGATTAGGGATGAAAGTTCATATGTTCAAGTTCCGTTGGTTACAGAGGTAAAAAGAGATGTAACAAAGAGTGGCACTCTTCATGTTTATCAAAGCGAAGAACAATTTGTTATCACAAATATGCAATCTCCTGTAAATGTAGAAATCAATAAATTTGGTTTTGACAAAATACAAGATATAAAACCCCAACTCAAAAGTCAGGATTTTCGAACATCTCTTGAGTATAGTAAAGAAATTTCAGAAAATAATGCACAAACACACTTTTCAGAGTACAATGTCAAATGCGAGCCAGGTTTGGTTATTGGTTTCCATGATAAGGATGACATTAGCAGGTCAAATACTAGTCTGCATGCGCATTTTATGGGGGAGAGAGCACATAGTGATTCCCACTCTTGTGTTAGGCAGGGTCCAGGTCTGAGCAAACGCCGAACTCTCACTCACCAGAAGTCTATCGACCTCACTCCGGCTGAGAGTGGCGAGATAGGGGGTGTAGGGGAGGGATCGGAGAGTGTTCTCGATCTGACCACTGTCGGTATGACATGTACTAGCGAGCTGAACATACCTTACACATTGCACAAGCGACACGCGATGAACGGCACTGTGCCGAGTGTGGGAACTAGTCAAAGTTGTAAAGATCTGGGAGCATTGGCATCGTCGGAACAATCGGCTGAGTCGTTAGAGCAGCAAAAAGTAATGTTGAGTGATTTGCATAAAATTAAGGATTTAAATCTTAAAGAAACCAAATCTGTAGAAATAAAATCACAGGAAATATTAGTAAATAAGGTTTGTTCTGAAAGTCCAAATAAAGAAGGTAAGTACAGTAAGGATTTAAAATCTAGCTGGGAGGACATTAGTTCAGATTATGTTGCAAATGTATTTGATAAGAGTGCATTAGACAATGTTAGAGCATTTGGTTTTGAAGAATTTTCATTAAAAGGTTCCTCTGGCTTTGAACAAGCACATAAAGTGAAGGATTTTGATTGCGATAAAGAAAATAAATTAATGATGGGAGTAAGTAGAGAAATCAAACCTTTTGAGGAAATGGTAGGACGTAATGATGAGAAGACAAGCGAAATTTACAGCTCTGAAGTCGATGTTAGGAATGTTTCATACCAAGAAGAAAATAAGAGTTGTACCAACAGTTTCAAAGATGGCAGTATGTTAAATGATAGAAATAAAATAAAATCACCAGTTGGCAGTATTGATAAAGAAAAGGAAATGAATAAAATTAGTGGAAAGAATAAAATAAAAACTCCAACTAGTAGTGTTGATAAAGAAAAGGAAATATTAGTTTCAGGTGACAGAACTAGAATAAAAACTCCTGTAACAAGCATTGAAAGAGAGAAAGAAATAGTTGGTAACAAGCATATAACACCAGTAAGTAGTTTTGATAAAGATAATGAAATCAAAGGGGACAAGAAAAAAATGAAATCTCCAATAAGTACTTCTGAAAGAAGTAAAGAAATCGTAGGTGACAAAAAAAAGTTAAAAACTCCAATAAGTAGTTTTGATAGAGAAAAAGAAACCATAACTGACAAGAAAAAGTTAAAAACTCCTATAAGTAGCTTTGACAAAGAAAAAGAAATCAAGGGTGACAAGAAAAAACTAAAAACTCCAATAAGTAGTTTTGATAAAGAGAAAGAAATTGTCGGTGACAAGAAAAAGTTAAAAACTCCAATAAATAGTTTTGATAGAGAGAAAGAAATTGCAGGTGAAAGGAGAAAGATTAAAACACCACTAAGTAGTTTTGATAGAGAGAAAGAAATTGTAGGTGACAAGAAGAAAATTAAAACACCCGTAAGTAGCTTTGATAGAGAGAAAGAAATAGGTGAAAAGAAGAAAATAAGAACCCCGGTAAGTAGTTTTGATAAGGAAAAAGGAATCATTGTGATTGGTGAGAAAAAGAGGGTTAAAACTCCTGTTAGTAGTTTTGATAAAGATAAAGAATTTATTGTGATAGATGGTAAGAAAACTTGGAGAACACCGGTTAGTAGCTTTGATAAGGAGAAAGAAATGGGGATAGGTGAAAAGAAGAGAATTAGAACGCCTGTCAGTAGTATTGATAAAGAAACAGAAATTATTGTTATTGACAGTGAGGAAGAAATGAATAACATTGTTAGTAGTTTTGATGAAGAAAGAGGAATAATTGTAATCAGCGAAGAAAAAACAAAACCCGCTGCAAACAGAGACGTTATTTCAAATACTGATCAGTATTTTTTAAGAAGAATATCAGCGATGACCAGCAGTGATGATGAACTAAATAAAATAGTTATCACTAGCGATGATGAGGAAATGAAAAGAGTTATCACTAGCAGTGATGAGGAAATGAAAGAGTTATCACTAGCAGTGATGAGGAAATGAAGAGAGTTATCACTAGCAGTGACGAGGAAATGAAGAGAGTCACCACTAGCAGTGATGAGGAAATGAAAAGAGTCATCACTAGCAGTGATGAGGAAATGAAGAGAGTTATCACTAGCAGTGATGAGGAAATAAAGAGAGTCATCACTAGCAGTGATGAGGAAATTAAGAGAGTCATCACGAGCAGTGATGATGAGAAGGTTATGTCTTTTGATCCTCACACTGAAAGTAAAAAAGAAACAGTTATCAATAGTGATGAAGAAAGAAAACAAACCGTGTTTAGCAGCAGTGATGATGAAAAGAAAAAGCCTGGTACCACAAGGATAAGTTCATGGGAACAGGAATTCCCAACAGCTCCATTAATACCTCGTAAACGAGACAGATCACCCATCTTATTTGCAAGACTTGGACTTTCAGAAGGCTCTGCTTTCTCCCCTGTCCATTCTTCTCCGACGTCATCTAAAAGAGCCAAATCCTTGGATGCCCCTGTGGTTTCAGTTCATCATTTACCTCCAGCTTATGCCTTTTCTAGCAAGGATGACACTTTAGACAACAGTGATGACTCTTGTGGGAAAGGGGCAAAACATATATCGTCATCTAAACAGCCAGTTGGAAATGGTGCTGTGACAAAGACTGCAACTCCTAAGCTTGGAGATAAAGCATTATTGAGAAAAATACCATCGACGATTGTGGACGAAGATTTTATAGAAGACTGTACTTTGAAAGTTGATGAACAACCAATTTTATATAAAAGTGTTTCAAGTGAAAGGTTTATCGAAGTGACAGCTGCTGGAAAGAGGTCTCCAGAAATTACCGGTTCTAAAGTTACAACACTTAACAAAGATGACGGGGCTGTCTCACCGAGCACGGATGTTTCGACTGACACGGATATGCAGCCGCAGAGTGAAACAGCTTACTATATAGCCAAACAAGCTTTGAACATTAAATCTTTAATGAAAGAAAGCCCCAGACTTTTATCGCCTAGGCTAGAAACTCAAATCAGCCGCTCGTCTTCAAGTCCAGTTAGCCCTTCAAGGTCTCCTCTACATGGACTTGAGGAGAAAGTAAGCACTTTGCATCATTTCTTTGGAAATAAAGTTAAAAAATTTATCGAAGAGGCAAGCTCCACAGAATCTTCTATAAACATTGATGATGGACAAGAACCACAGCTTAACCTTGAGAATATAGTCAAAAAGGATCTTTTACCAAATGATAGCTTTGAATACACAACTGAAAGAAGTGCTTTTTTGCTGAGGGATACTGGCAGCTCTGGGGACTATCAAACATTTGATGAAATAGATCTACCTATAGAGTTTAAGGACGAGCCACAAAGAAGCATAGAGTTAATGGCAAAATTAGAAGTTCCTGAAGATTTGTCGGGAAATGAATCGGCCAGCAACAAGTCCATGCAGGAAGAAATTGAAGATTCTAATATATTAAGTGTTGAAAAGAAAGAGACTGATACTTTAACACCCCAAGATGAAGTTGGTAGTCCAGAACAGTGGGCATCAGCAGAAGACATGCGCGAAAAATTGCCTCCAGGGGATGTTGGTACAGGGGAGTTTGAAATTAATACTAGAGATGCGGTGAGTAAAATCCCTGAAGTATTGAGTGATTATGATAACCTAAGTCCACCACCAACATTCCAAGAAGAAGACTTTATAGAAGAGACACCTGTGGTACCTGAAAGAGAGTTTGTAGAGATTCAACTTGTGGAAGAAGATTTTGATAAAAGAACTAGTTGTATCAAGGAAGATATTCTTGAAGAAGTCAAAGAAGATGAATTCGAGATAGATTTCCCTAGAAGCCGCAAAGAAGTGCCTGTCTTGACACAAGATAGTGACGGGAACTGGATAATACAGGAATGCACACAGCCTCAAGAGAATGTTAAACTAGAACAAGACTTGGATAAGAAAGGTGAAAGCTCCCCAGAAACTCCAAAAGATGATAAAAGCTCAGTGGAGAGAACAAAGTCTGAAGAAGAGGCTTCATCTTCTTCATCATTAAATTTACCAGCTAAAAAAGAGCTCTCATCTACTTGGCGACCATTTCTTTTAGAAAGTAGCGGTAGTTCAAGCTTGGAAGAAGGTTTTTTCCCTCCAGACGACAGCGCACATTTGGCAGACGAAGAGGAGATTTCAAGCAATTCCAATAATCGGGATGACACATTCCATGATGATGTGATAGATTTTCCAACTGGTTTCGGCTATCCCTGTATAGGCAGCAGTATAGGCATGTCAGGGGCAGACATGATCATAGGGGGCTATGGAGGTACATTTGCTCTATCGAGAACATTATCTAGAATCAGTGAACGCAGTACGACATCTGAACAGGAAAGATCTGACCTTGATGATGACTCTACAAAACCGTCTTCGCAATCTCCTTCTGTTGATGATGAGAGTCTACTCTCAAGTGATCACCAGCCCAGTCTTTCTTCTGATCCTCCATCGGGATCAGCACAGCAGCCTGAACCTAAGAGGGAAGAAAGCCCTCGCGTTGTACCCATGGAACTGCCAGTGGGAACTTCCGTTACAGCTCCTGGATCTTTGATCCCACCACCGGTACCATTGTTGTCAGATGATGACTGGCCATCGCCTCCAACTTCATCCTCCATGTTTGAAACTCCTGTGGTAAGTCACGTGGAAACCTTTTACATGGAGATCCATCCTGAAGAAGCCTGCAAAGTTATGGTAATAGATTCAACCGATCCGACCGGTGAAGATGGCAGCTCAACAGATGAGAATCATACTCTTCATGACGAAGATGATGATTTTATGTCTGGTTTTGGTGATGACTGTCTGTCATCATCAGCTGCTACTCTGGATGGCACTGTGAAGATGGTTGTGCGGCCAAAGTGCCCGTCACATTACTGTACAGGTAGCTCTCTGAGTGAAGACACATCAATGGGGCTCTCGCTCTCCGAATGGTCCAGTAGCACAGGAACCGTTAGACAGCAGTGTCGTTTGCACTACTCCAGCACAAAAAGTGATGACACATCATTGGATGAGCTGGGCCCTTCACTCTCCGATATGGGTACATGTGTAAAATCGAGCATCAGGTCAAAAAGTCCTTCGTACTACTCTGGTGCTAAAAGTGATACTTGCCTTGATGAAACTAGTCCCACCCGTTTGGGGAAACCTTCTAATCCAAAGAGCCATTCATATTACACTGCTTCTAAAAGTTTAACAAACGTAGGGACTTCATTAGATGACGGCCCCGCCCCCATCATGTCTTCAGAGAGACCTGTGAAAGTTACAAGACCCAAAGTGACACCATACTATTCAAGTTCAAGTAGTTTGAGAGAAACAAGGTCACTCTCAGAAACGAGAAGACCAGACCAGAAACTCAGTCAAGATGACCAAATTGAGTCGAGCCCTACATCACAGGTGTATGCGGAAGAGCTGGGTTATCCATCCCAGCCTCAAGTGACAGAGAGAAGTGTCAAGATGCCGGTCAAAACAAAAGGCTATTCATACTACTCTGTGGCGAAAAGTCCACCGAGCGACGGCGGCTCATCGTCATCGTTGGACGGTTCTAACACTGTGGAGAGAGCGCCGAGAGTTCCTAAAAGAAAGAAGTCTCAACCAAAACGACGACACAGGGTCACAGTCGAGATGGAGGTGAGAGACGGCCACATCGTTGAAGTTCCTACTGCTCCGACACAATCTGTTACAGTAGACACGCATTCTTTATCATCAGATTTCAGTGAACATTCGCCTTCTACTCACAGCTCTGAAAGTAATATATTTGTTCCGAAACAATCGTCGGTTTGATTGTGGGGCGAAAAATCTGAGGAATGTGCCTAGTAAATCTGTTTCATAAGTTGTTATACATTTATAATGTTAAAAAATGTGAACTATCTTAAGGCATTCAATTTCATATATAAATGTATTAAGTATTAAGATTAAACTATCGAAATTATAAATATTAAAACTAAAAAATTTGGGATAACTTTTCATTAGATTCTAAAAGTGAATACCTATATCTGTTTTGTGTGTTCCCCCTTTGCAATATAAACCTAGTTCTTAGCAATGTGTCTTGAAACAAATATCTTGTCTCTGAAAAACTTTTCATAAGGAAAACCAATGTCTTATACAGTTTTTTTTTTTTTTAGAAAATTTCTCACGACACAGAATTAGTGTTGAGGACAGACGGTTGGTCATAGGAAGATCTTATTGAGCATATATACTTTTGTTTTTTAATATACCCAACATTGTCAAAATATCTAAACGAATCTTCCAGCTATCAAAATTGACACCATCATTTGAAACCAATGTCTGGGTAACTCACGGCATGTGAATACATAAAAGTAGATCTATATATTATGTAAAAATATATCTTTTGGATGTTTCTAAAATAATATTGAACACATTTTATACATTTCTGCTTATTCAATAAAGTATATTAACATTTAAAATGGCCCCCACATTTTTTATGGTGATCATTAGGGTGTGTGACAGAGCTTCAAAAACTTTGAATTTGTTAAATGAATATTTGTTTGCCTCGAGATCGATTCAAGAGTAAAATTCCCTCTTCATCAATTATGAAGCTTTGAAAGAAAAAAAAACATTAAAGCTCACATTACTCGGTTTTTTCCTGCTGTTATTTTCTTAACAAATTACTGATAATGTAAAAAAAAAATCTGAATTAATTATATTACATTTTGTGATAATAGATTAAGTTATCGTTTTAAGACAAAATATATTAATTATATATAGCATTTTGTAAATTATATTCATTTCCTAAATCTACATAGTTATGCAAAGTATAATATTTTCATCGAATATTAATTTTTTTTTTTTTTTTTAATTCAAATTTGATTAGGCTTTGAGAATATTTCATATTATTTGATTTGACTTCACTTTGAATTGAAAATGTGGACTTCACACACATCAAGTTATCATACTTTGTCAATATGTTTGTTTGTTGAAATATTGGTATTAAATAGATAAGGAAATTGGTTGGTAACATTTTTTTAAATAGTGAAACTAGTGCTGATATAACTAAGTTAGTTTCCTTGTTTTCATAACATATGTTTTCCTTATTCAATCCGCTAACATCAGTTCCATTGCTAAGAGACAATGATTAATATCTGCAAAGGAAAGGAATAGCATAATGAGGTCGCATTTTTTGTGTCTATTAAAATGAAGCATTAGTGATTGGTGGCTTTCTCTTTTGATTAATATATAAACAATGTGTTTTTTTAACTCAAAATGTAGCCATAAAAGGCAATATCGGATGTTGTAAATTCGTTTTTTTTTAATTATTTCTATAACAGCGTAGTTGGTAAATTAACCTTAAACCAATTAATTTGACAGAACGAAATCTGCGAATGAACACTCAAAACCCCTTGCGTGTCAATCTAGTATTTTCGTTCACATTTCCAGCATAGTTAATCTTTAGTTCCAGTGGATTGTAACTAATCATTTAATGTATAATTCGTCACTAGAATTATTTTCTCCATATTTTAAAAACTTTTAATCTTTATTAGTAAATGCAAAAATTACATCATTTAAAAACTATCCAACAAAATTTGTTGTATAACTTTTAGATACCGTAATTTTATATTACCTCAACTTAAAACGCTGTTTATAATATAGGGGAGAGGGAGGGGGGTCAACTAAAGGTTTTCTTTTGTGAATGTTACTAGAGAAATATTGAGAAAATAACTTAATAAAATATAATGTTATCAATTATGCTGAACATATATGTTACTTATTACTGCTGCCTCTAGTTTGTGAATATTAGAAATGTGATAAATTTAGTCTAGTCATGTTTCATATTTGATTCAGTAATTAATGCTAAAAGAAAGTTAATTCAAACTTTCCTAATTTTAGGGAACATTTAATAATTTGTTAGAACTCACATGAGCATATATCATGGTTAAGACTGAAAAATGGGTGTATAACGCATGTTTTATTATAGCAGTAACATTTTTGCCTTAAAATAAAAGTTATTGTAGATACTTGTAGAGATTATTATAGATTTATTTCCTTATTTTGATGAGCACTAAAAACTGTTAATACCAACAGGAACTTGCTGTTAAGCAGATCAGTTTGTAAATGTAAAAAAAAAAAAAAAAAATCTTACCAATAATTATGTTGATAGCATATCTTTAAAATAACTTGTATTTGGTACTATGAATTACAAAGTAGAAGCCTGAACATATCTGAACTTTCTTATTTGTTGAATGTAACACCAACTCTGAACCAATTGGTGCCTGTACGCAAGGCGTTGGTTTAGCATCACATTTGTTTGCCATTGATGAGTCATCAATGAAGGTTGATTTTACAAAAAAAAAAAAATCCTTTTCTTTCACCCGGTTATTGAAAAGATATATCTTCTCGGTTGAATATCTAATAGATAACATGATTAAAAACCTCTGTACTATATATATAATGATAAAAACAAACTCGGAAGCAACTTCAGCTATGAACATTTTACTAAAGCCTGCAGCGGTAATTTTTTGGTTACTCCCATGAAATTAAGAAAAGGTTCATTTTATTCATTGAGACTTTATAAAATAGATGGAATATTATATAAAAATAAAAATGCTTTTTATTGAAGAAGCTACAAGAAACGATTAAATGGAGTGAAATTATCCGTAGAATGTTTGAGATTCGTACTCGAATGAACGGTTTGAGAAAGAGCAGTTTATTAAAATAATTAATGAAACACACACAGAGACACATAATATATAGAAATAACTCTTATCATAAAAATCTTTTTTTTACTGATAAGATTGGAGTTATAGGAAATAAGATGTATTTTATAGAGAAGATTTTAGATATTTTGAGAGCAATATGACTAACAATATAAAAACAAGTACTATGGATTTGCAGTTGTTAGAAATATGTAACTATAACAAATACCAAGAAGTTTTTAAAAACCAAAATAAAGATGATTTGCACTATTATAATAGAAAAATAATCTTTGATTTTAATTCATTAGGCATTTTTTTACGAACGATGAAAAGATCTTAAAATTCGAACAAATTGTTCTTTGAATAGTAAAAATTATTTATTTGTAGGGAGACTTTCATTAGAATCAGAAGTATGGTATCAAATCTGTCAAATGGTATAAATAATAAACATAAATTGAAATATATATATATTTTAGGTAAATAGTTTTCAGATTTTGGCTTTGTGCGAATTTTATTTTTATTAATTTCACAAATTATTTCCACAGCTATAAAATGTGGAATAATTTTTCAAAAGTTTGTTTATTTGTCAATGTTACTTAGACTGAGTGTAGTACTAGATATTTTTGGTGCAAGTGTACAAACTCTACCAAGAGGAGACAGGTGATTTAGTAATTTTGGGATTTGAAAGTGTGTATTTTAAAAGACTTGTCTAAGCCCTTGCATTGCATTACCTTCTTAACAGTACTTTTACTTCTACTTTATAATTTGTAGTACCATGACATACATTATATCATATTATGTTTCAAACTACTTCTATGAATCTTAGATGTATACAAACTCATAAATGTGAGATGTACCAGAAACATTATTCAAATTATAAATATAGAAACAATCAATGGCAAGAGTTAGTTTATTCTAGTTGTCGATAAAAAATATTTTCATTCCTTTAGATCAAAACATTTAATATGTGTTTTATGATTTTCCACTATATTGTAATTAGATTAACAGTAAATACCAATAGCTTATGGCAATATTATCTAAATATTTAGTAGGTACTTAAAAAAAACTGGCGTATTGTATTATAAGATTATTTAATTTGTGTATTTAATAATATACTATTATTCAACTATACCCGTGGCAGCTTCTCACATATTCTTGTGAATATTTTGAATTTTGATGGGCCTAATTGATGCATCGAAACAAAATTATCCATAGTGAATAATATTTAAAAATGCCACTCTTAGTTAATAAATATTCTAATTGCCTTCCACTGATACAATTTACACCGAAATAATTTTGAAAATTTCATATGAAAGACAATTTAATAATTGATTTATATATTTTAAACTTTCACCTAATTTATTAAATCAGAGCATATATTTGTGTTGGCCATTTATAATATATATATATCGGTGGCAGATTTAGTGGAGTGATCAATGGTGAATCCATCAGTTATCAATCACGTTGATATGTAGGCCTATTTAAAAAAAAAAGATACGGGAAAGTGGCAACAACTTGAATCCGGTTTACGACGCTTATTTCACTTTTAATTATCAAGTTATGTAAAATACATTTTTCATATTTCCTTTCTGTTATGGGTTTAAACCCCTCAGGTTATTAATATTACTATAAATTTATGGTGTAGCGACACCTAACCTTGGTCTTAAGCCTGTCACTGTTATCAAGTTTTATTATGGATACATAACATATTTTATTAGACTATATGTAACTGTATTTAACTTTTACTTAGTCTTTAACTTGTACATGTTAAAATCACAGATTCGGATGCTGTTTTTCATAAATCTTATGAAGTGTGTGGACAGCATTTTTATTTCACATCGATAAGTCCTTGTTAGGAAATTATATCACCTTTTATACATTTCAAGCATATATTTGCACCACTCGTCATATATTCTAGAGTTCAGAAATATTTTTTCAACACATTTTTATTTGTGTGTTTAAATATATATATCTTTTTGGTCAGCTTGTATAGTTTTATACTTTTAAAGTCTTGCAGTAATGTTTGTACCTCGATATGTTTGTGTCGGATGTAATTTATTCATTAATCTAATAATTTTGCTCAATACTTTTAATAAATTCCATGTTGTTATATGGACATACTTGGGAGCAAAATCAGGGGGTGGGGGTTTACTATCGAAGGGAATACATTGCAATAAAGTTGTGATTCTTACTGTCGGTAACTAACCCAATGGGGGCTTAACTTTGTATTATTTATTGTCGATGACATTCTATAAATTCTAGGACCGAGTATTACAAGGAATTTATAAATATTGTAATATTTAATACACATCAATGCTCTACACAAACAAACCCAAATATCAGTATTAAGTTTTTTAATATTGTACGTATGTTGTTGAAGTTAATTAGGCTCAATCAGTAACTCAAGTTGTACATCAAATCATCATCAACTGTTTCCAGCCGGTGACAGGGTCAGTTTAGTAAAATGCTTTTATCTTCCTTTTTCATTCAACCATTCTTACTCCCTTAATTACTTCCATTCTTCTCTTCTCACTTACACACTTTCTGTTATCTGCTCCTCCCATCTCTTTCTTGGCATCTTTTGTGGTATTTGCCCTAAATATTTAATTTCCATTATTTTCTTTGGCATGCCCTTCTTCTCCATCCTTATTCTCATTACATGCCTATACCATCACAGTCTTGCTTCCTCCACTAATTTATGTACTCCCTGTACCCATACTCTTTCCCAGATAACTTCATTCTTACCCGCCTCGGTGGCGTAGTTGGCTAACGCGCTAGACGTGTTGAGCTCGATTGCTGAGGACGGGAAGATCGGGGTTCGAATCTCGGTCGGGTGAACTGGGAGTGGTTTTTCCTAAATGGTTTTCTACTCTCCCTCCACGCAAATGCGGGTTCACTTCCTCTCATTCGACCTTCCCAATTCCTAATCCATTAGCGTAATTAGTACTTAAAGCGTTTAACCCGAACGGGTAGTAAGACCCGGTGCTAATATTATATAACTTCATTCTTAATCCTGTTCCTCCTATTGAGAGCTAATGTTCTCCTCACAAACTTTATTCCCATGGCCTCCACTGTCTTGGTCTCTCTTACGTTCATTGTCCATGTTTCTTATGCATGTGTGACAATGGGCACAAAGTATGCCTTTACAACACTTCAAGGGCACTTTGTTCTCTATAGCAGGTCTCTTACACACCTATACAACAACTCTCCTTGCTGTCCTCTTCTCATTAGTTACACATATATATTTTTAACTAGTCTTATAGTTTTTATAATAGATTAACACTATCAACAAATTAACAAATTGTAATGTAATTCATTACAATTCATTCACTTTCAAAAAAAAATTTTTTTTTGTCCAGTACAGGCATACCTCTTTCTTATGAAATGCTGGGTTCCAGATCGTTGCTGTAAAATGAATAGTTTCCTCTTTTTCGTTTGTCGATGATGTACTACAGTACTGGGATCATCGTACATGGGCATAGTTGATGTAAATAAAGTAAAATGAAGTTATAAAAAGTTATAATTCACTAAAACACAGCTTCTGAAAAAAAAAAAAAATGCAGCCATATTGTGTTTGTAAAACTGAGTCCAACAGGAAGTCAGCATAATCATATCGCTAAATCGTATTACTGATGCAGAGGATACTCGAGGTATAGTCAATATATAAAACACTCTTATGAGCAAAGTGTCTAAAAGCAAATGGTCACAAAGAATGGTATGCCTGTATTTTAATTTTCACAATACTTTTAAAAACACATAAAATTATTTCAAGATGCATTCTTTTCACCCAATTTTGTGATGCTATATTGTACAGTTTTTTTTAATGCATAATATATTAAATATATATTTCAGTCAAGTTGGCTACATTAGTGTTTCAGTACACTGGGCACTAAAATTGCGCTTTCCGTATTATGTAAATCATAAGATTGTGACCGCTATGCTTACTTTGTTAATTTTATTAAATATCTGATTGGATATTAAGGGGTTAAACATTCTTCGTTTATGAAAACTTATTTTACTACATGGTATCAATTGAATTTAAATACTTAAAGTGTGATTGTGCATAATATTTTCTATACTATTAAATTGATTGATCAATTTACAACTCTCAATTAGAAACTACTTTTACCTTTACAATATTATTGAATAATACGAAGTGTTCATCAAGTGTTAACAATTGTTCTTCTGCAATCAAGGGAATGTTTTATTTTACCGTTTTTTTTACTGTGTTAGGGTAGGTTGGGTGTTGATATTTTTTAACCACTATTTTTTAGTATAGAGATGGAATATTTTCAGTATTGTGATATTAGGAATGATGATTAATGTCAATTTAAAGTCTGGGTGCTTAGATACATTGCTACTTGTGTAGATATTGGGTATCGATTTAAATAATTACAAGTGGTAGCCAGAGGTGTATCCACAAATCTAAATCAAGGGTTGAAAGGGGATGGGGGAGGTCCGGAGATAGAGGAGAAAACTAAAAGTAAACCAAGCACTCTAAGCGATGGCAGAGGGTAATGGATTTGTGGGGCTCTTCTTATTGTTTTCAATCACTCGACATGTATGAATATCCATTTCTTAAGATGGATAATAATCTACACTTTTATTAATATGTTAATATCACATACTGCGATATTTAACTTATTTTATCAGTGGTACTTTTTATGAATATAGTCCAATCCCCCCCCACGCCTTATCGCCCTTGTAGCTACACCCCTGGTGAGAACTCAATACCCAGGTACTCTTTTCCAAACAACTTGACAGGAAATCTTGGTGAGTTTTTTTTTACTAGGAAAGATACATGAATAAAAAAAAAGTATAACATTCTTTAGTCAAGAACTTTAGTACCTGTTGTCATTCCTATACGGTGGCTGGTAGTTAATGGCATTACTCAATAAATTAATATCAGTATTAAATGATATATTACTAGCATTAGTCATATTATACTTCAAACATGAATCTCATGTCAATTTTATTACCATTATTGAGAATTCTAATTCCTTAATGATAATTACGTTTGTCAAAATGTTATATTACAAGAAATAATTTCAATATGTTTAAATTCAATATAAAAGAAGTTGATTAAAATACACACACACATATATATATATATATATATATATATATATATATTATGGTTTTATTTGTTATAAAATAATAATTGTTAATTTCATTAGCTTAGTTCAAATAGATCCCTCTTTGGCTAAGTAATAAAAATAATTTTAAATAATCAACAATAAACTAATTTGCTTTCTTTAGTAAGTAGATACTATACCATACCTTGAATAAAATGTTAACTAAATCATAGTGAAAATCTTACTAAAAAGTATTTCTAAGCCATTAATCAAATATTGCAAATAATCTAAATAAACAATTAGTCGACCTCAAACATGATGTACCATAGGTTATGTCAATGGTTCTTTTTTAATATAACAACCAAAACTAATTTGTAAAGTACTTATGAATATTGCAGTCTGTTCAAAAATTTACTTCAACCAGGTTTAATAGTAAAGAAAGAAAAAATCAGTGAATACTATTAAAATCAATAAAACTTTAGTGATTTTAACCGATTGCTGTTTATTTCTGTTTTAATCTGGTGAATTCAATAGTGTGCACAGAAATTCTTAGTTACTATCTTTTTGGGGAGCTATTGATTAATATATTGTCATTATTACCTCTTCTCTTTTATTATATCTTAAAATCCTCCAATGAAAATAGAAAAGAATATTCTGTGGGAAAATGTCAAGAAAATTACGGATTAAATGTAAGTTAATGTCAATATTTTTTTGATTTTCATAGCAAATAAACATTTTATTCAAAATAATGAAGAAAAAAAAATTCTTCAGTAGATGTGTTTGGTTTGATTTTTATAAAATAGTAATCTCAACAATGGTTAGGCATTTGTCATTGTGCATAGGGGCCTTTGGACAGAAACTTTTCAGCAACATCTATGGCAGATTTTAAAGAACTGTTAAGATAACTTTGTGTAGAAAATAAACAAAACATGTCCACTGAAGCAACATTTGATTTATTTTGTTCAAAAAAGGTTGTTTTTTTGCCACACAAACTGTAAAAATACTGACTTTAATTGACATTTCTTCCATCTCATCTTAATAACAATAATTGACAGTTTAGTTTTTTGTTGTGGGTTGATGCTTAGCTATTTTAATATTGATATTTTAATGTTACTCATGCTGATAATTATAAAAATTAATTGCTAATGATAAATAAAACATTTGTGTAACAATGTAAATAGATTAATTTTAGGTATCTAAATTAAAATTGATAATTTTTAATGTTACTTTCATATATGTTCTTTCAAATAAAAGTATAAAAACAGATTAATAAAATATGTGTGTGTGCGCTTTCAGTAGTGTGTGAGTGTGTGTGCGTGCTTTGGTACTTGAATACTGTTTTTAGCCTGTGCTAATGCTTTACTATGTGTTATTTACATTAAATGGCTTCTACGTAAGACTCACTTCTCTTTTTATATAGATTATCTTTTGCAAAATGACTACATAACACTCATTAGAATGAACTGAAAACGATGCACAAGATAATAAGGCAACTCATATTATTAATATAATATGGCTATAAACTGATATATAAAAATTATCAAGATATCATAATTAGCTTTGTTTGTATACAAAATCTAAAGAGTAGAGTGTGCCATGTTTTACCATTGTAGCTAGCTCCTAAATTATTTACAAAGGACTTTACCAGATGGAAAATATTAATTATAAACTATTAAAATATCAATATTGATAAGTTTTTCCCCCTCCAAATTCATTCTAATGATGTATAGTAGTTTAAATTATTAAAAAATCTTTTGGGCTGAACCTTAATTTTTCACCTTCATATACATTAACTTTTGATCTTATTAAAACTATGATATAATAATAGTACTTGGAAACTGTTTTAATTAAATGCAATTAAATTGGTTTTAATACAAACAAAAAAAAGTTTATATTCGATGTAATATGTTCCAACTCAAAATGTGATTTTAACCCCCATAAGGAGTTAAATATCAAGTGCTTGTGTTTCCATCATTAAATCAAGTAAATAACATTAAAACTAAGTATTTAAAATAATTTGAATTTATGGTTGTTAAAATTGTTTATCACTTATTTCTAAATTATGTGGTCTCATATCCAAAGTTACCATTTTGGAATACTGCAAACATTTTAGTCATCAATAGATTATCTTTGATCTAATTTTTAAATTACCTTTATTGACATTGATGGATTAAACAGCAAAGCTATTATAATTATGTTAATTACAGCTATAGCCACATCTAAATATCATATTATTTTAATTGAAAAATTATTACTGGACATGGGATTCGAACCCGGGTTATTCCTTAATCATATTTTAAGAATGACTCTGGGCATATGACAATTCCTATATAGCTCAGTGGTTAGAAGATTAGCATATTAAGCCGAAGGTCCCGGGTTCGATTCCCTTGTCAAGGTGTCATTTTTCAATTTAATGAATATTTAATTAAATCATTTCTTCACATCTAGCTAGCTATACTAATGTAAATAATTGCTTTGCATTAGTTGTTCATTAATTAAAAATCCTATTTAGGATCACTTAATATGTTTTGTGATTAAATCTGTGCACTTTTTTTTTTACAAATTTCATTAAAAAAAGTTTGTCTGTATTTATCTTACTAAAAATAGGACATAATATGAAGCTTTGTATTTTATAGTCACACATACAAGAAGAAAACTAAATAAATATTTAGAACAGCAAAACCCAGTTTGTGACAGAAATTTAAAATAAAAGTACTTTCCTCCAATCGGAATTCTCCTCTCTGTTGCCGTGATTGTGTTTATAAAAAACAATCCAGGAACTACTATTGAATTGTGTATGTTATAATTGTGTCTTAGTGAGGCTTTATATTGTTGTACATTTCAGCTATGGATGGCACATCTTGGCATTACCGTAATGGACTACCCAGCTATTTGGGATAAAATAGTCCTACTCGTTACGGCACAACTTTGTCCCAATAATGTTGCGGGATGGTAAGACAAGACAATGGGGCTATAGATCGACGATTACAATAATCAAAAAAGAAAGGATAATAATGTGTTTTGTTAATAAAAAAAAAAGTTATTCTATTCGGTTAACTTTGTATGTGAAAATTATCATAAGATTATTTTTAATTTTATTTACCAGACATTGTATATATTTCTTTAAATTATTTGGGTTTATTTAAGCCCTTATTATTGGTACCTTCTGTTTTGACACTTAAGTATTTTAGTAATGAAAACCTTGAAAATAACTTTAATTTCTTTTTTTATGTAGACTAGAAACATTTTGGCGATGTCCATTGGTTTGAAGGCAGTAATATGTATTTTTTAAAGATTTTTGGACGCTATAACAGTTTTAAAGCTGGGATAAAATATCTTAGAAACCTATACACTTGGTTTGTGGGAAAGATTAAACATACATTTGTAAAGAATTCGCACAATTCCAATTATTAAATAGAATGTCAATTATACTGTCTGTCTTCACACATCGATACACACTCACCAAGCTGTTTCTTTATTTTATCCATACATATCTTACAAACACAAATCAGTAAAACAAAAAGTTAGAGCTTGGCTTTTTTATAGTATGGTTTATTTTTAAGTTTTGTTTTTATAATCGATATCACGTTTTATTTTGAAAGTATTTAACCAGCTTGTCCGGGTAGAACGTTTAAATTTTATTTTCAAATCTTGCAGAATCTTCTTATCACAGTTTTTTTTAAACTCTAACAGTCATAACAACAAAAAGAAAAAAAATTTAGCTTTAATATTTAAGTTGAGGGGGAAGAAGGGAACAAGAGTTAAGGTAATTGAGTATTTTTGCAATTTTTATAACAAACGAATTTTTTTTTCTCCCAATTGATTGTTTCAGTATATATTATCACTATAATTCGTTATTCGTTATGAAAACTGCAAAATAATCTATATATATATATATATATATATATATATATAATATATATATATAAATATTCACCTAGGCTCACGTGTTCCCTTCCACTGCACCTTAAAAATTTGGCGTTTAGTATTTAAAAGCTTGAAAATGTGATTGTAATTACATTTGCTTGTCAAAACTAGGAACACACCACAAAATTAAGAGTAATTAGGGGAACACTGTTTTGATCATAAACAGAACAAAATGGCCCCATGATTGCAGGTACTAAGGGTGATGCATAAACTCATATTTACACTCCCGAATGCAATTTTTGGCAAATACATTTTGCCTTGCTGGTTAAACTCTTCTAGTTTGTTGGTAAATTTTGAAAGCTTGTCTTACCATCCATCCGCAAGTTGACTTGTTGATTTCCCCTTTTTAATTCGTCAGCCTCCTCGTTATTTTTTTTTTATGGTTATGTTGCTCAGCTTGTTTATGTTGTAGTGGCTCTTAACAGTTACAGGTAACTGTGATCAGAATGCTGTGCATGTCACTTTGTTAGAGTATTGGAATGTTCCCTATTAGTTTGATATTTCTAACACTAGCACAAGATTGTTTGTGATTAGCGATATATTTTATATAATAGCTGTTAGCATTTTAATGGTATGTAATATGTAGTGCTTGTAATTAGAATTTTATTTCAGGAATTTTATAAATTGACAATATGTTTAGTCCCATCAACACATTATCCATATATGTTCTCAGCCCGAAAAAAATGTATAATTTTATAGTTCTGCTTTACTTAAATTGTTTGTTTTTGGATATTTCACACTGATAAAGATGTATACTGGTCTTAAAAGTTAATTCACTGATAATTCTGTAGTGGCTACTAATTATTTATTTTTTAGAATCATTGATAATCTTATTTCTTATTTTAATTACACTGTGAATTTATTTCTCTTCATATGCTTTTACATAATATAACACTATTTTTTATCAATATAAACAGCTTGTATATGTTTTGACACTCAAAATGGTTGTGTATAGATGTCGTACTCAATTTTGTTCAAAAGGTTTTCCAGTTAAATTTAGCATGAGTCTATCTGTTTGCATTGTTGGTAAAACTGTCTATAATAGCATAAATATATAGTGTTATATTTTTATTTTTAAAGGGGCCACTGAAATTGCATTCAACCCAATTTGACAAATATAATTATTGATCTGTCAACTTTGATCAAAGTCAACAATATAATACATTTTTTTTTAAACTTGATAAGCTCAAATATCCTTATAGGCATCTTAAGTGAATATTTCAGTACTTTGCTACTTTGAAAAAAAAAATCTTCATAAAAAGTTATTTGTAACATACATTTTATCTACACAAAACTAGCAAACTTAGGGAACACTTTATGCTGGTTTTCCTTAAAATGAGTACTTCCATACCCTCTCCAGACAAATGCATGTGTGTATTTCAAATTTATCCTTCTCATATCGTACTCTGTTCATTTAGGCTAGATGGTTTTACTCACTGTCACAAAAGTTTAATTAAAGAAACAACACAAAACTAAGTGTAGTCCAGAACCTTCCTATCTTTTTTGTTAGTCTTAACCCAATATTTTGTTGATGCCACATTTAGCCTCTCTACAGCTTTTGGAACCTGTACAGTAATCCCTAAATACTAACTTTTTCTTCTTTTTCTCCTCCTTCTAATTGGCCACCAAGAAATTCCGAGCACTTCCTATCTCCACACTTCTTTTTGGCTACCAGGTACTTCTTATCAGCCCCTTAGCTATTGTTACTGACCCTCCGAGAACTTCTTATTGGCATCCAAGTGCTTCTTTTTGGTTCCCGGGTACTTAACTGACCCTGAGAGCACTTCTTATCTGCCACCGAGCTCTCTTCTCCTCGGTTATTCCGTAACGTCTCAAATCTTGAGGGATTCTATTGTGAAGTTATTGTTTCATGTGTTTTGAGGCATATTTTATCACCTTTTGTCACTGCCCCCCCCCCCCCCCCCTTCCAAAGAATTAATGTTGTACTCAATACTCTCTTCCTCCCCCCTCACCCCATTTTCTCTTTTTTATTATAAATATTTTTGTAAGTATGATGAGTTTTTGTTGACATATTTTTTAAATTGACTTTTAGACTAACAGATTGGGTGTCACTTTGACATGTGAATAAAGTAGCTAAATCACTGGAATTAATATATAATCATAAAAAAAGATAGGTTGTCAAGGTTTGCAAACTTAATGGAAAACATGAAAAGTTATTTATTTGAGGTATTTAACGCTCATTTACACAGGTGATTGATTATAATCAGCACACACCTTATAAACTATTTTAACTCTAGATCGGGAACCCCCCCCCCCCTCCTCCTCTGGAAGTCTATTCATCGCTGTGAAGGGGGGAACTCAAATTTCATTTATCAACCAAACTGGGAATCGGATCTTGGAGACTGAGCAAAACTCTCAAATTAACTCTATATTAGATGCATATCAGAACAAAGAAAATGAAATATTTTGACTTTCTGATCTATATTAAAATGATTAAACCATGTGTAGTAACTTAATTTCTAAAGATACCTTCCTTGTTTTCGAGTAAAATTGTGAGTTATTTCATCTTTTATCACTTCACCATTTTTTTTTTCACTTATATTGTTCGCAGAACTGCATTTTTTTATATAATTAGTATAATAGCTCTTATATTTTAGTCAGTTTCTAGCATGGTTGTTTTGGTAACATGCAGTTTCCCTTTCAGTGTTTTTAACTACTATGAGTAGGTAAGGTGTTTAAATCCGTTTTAAGTCAATATTTATGCAGTTTTTATTACAAAAAAAACTTTGTAATCTCAACATTTATGAAATATTTTTGATAAGTATAGTGGCATGTGACCATAAACTTTTTAAACGATGAGAAAAATGCCTGTACAATTTACGCGGTGTCCATGACAGATATTCAAGAACAGTTGAGATTACTTTGTTTATAAAATTATACTAAATGTATATACTGAAGCAATATACTATATTTTTTTTTGCTAAATAAGCAAGTTTTTTTTGTTATAAAAACTGAAACAATGTGGACCTTATCTCGCATTATATTCCATCTCGCTGTAAACAATATATCCAGCCATTTCTGTAAGAATCTCTGGTTCTAATTCTACAGGGTGTCTACTGAATTATCTAAACCATATTTAATGACTTTCTTCTAACATTTTAATGACCTATGTATAAATGTAATGACAAAAAGAAGAAAGAGAGGAAGAATGCCCACTTAAAAGTCATTCACGAGTTATGGTTACCTGGATGACAGCTCGAAATGTTACTAGAAGTAAACCTTTAAGTATCCCTACACCAACAGCTGACATCTATCACTTTGGATGACTGTAATGAAAACAAATGGTAATATATTAATGTGATAGCTAACCACAGCAATCTAGGCCAATATATTTATATATTTATTTGAGGTCAGACACAAAGTTTATTTATAGTTTTATTCCCCTTAAAAAAATATTAACACCATTTTCACAAAAACTTCTAAACGATTATAGCTTCAAAATGGAGGCTTACGAATCTAAACCATATGATTGAACATAATGGTAAACAAGTTTTTTACAATGGTGCAGACACACAGTTGATAAAAATATTTTATTCACTTTAATATTTCAAAATACGATAAAATAATCATAAAATCATTTATTGTATGTAAAAAAAATTACAACAATTTTCTCTTTTCCAAGTAAATACAATGCCTGTATTAAAAGGTATTGATGTGTACACAAAATCAATAACATTCCAAAACGAAAAATAAGTACTTTTATTATGTTTAAAATATTGTTTCGAGTTGGATAAAAAGAAATTATTTTAAAAAATGAAATGGTATGAGAAAACTTAAGTTTACGTTATTTTAAATATAATATGTAACAGGTAATTAAATATCTTTACATTTATAACAAAACTGTGTTGGCAACCCAAAACCTAAACATATGATTTTCAAACTGTCATCCAGGTAAAAACCTATCGTGAACGGAATATACATTTTTTCATCTATTACTGTTTCCAGCCCATGACCTGAATCAATTTTTTATTAAATCCATATATTTTCCACCACCGGCTTGCTAGGCATGTCATAGATTCATATGCCTTATAATCTAACTTAAGACTCGTACAGCCACAACATTCAGTCCAGGCCCATTAACTTATCAATTTATCACAGTTCATTATTGATAGATGTTTTGGCCATACCAGGAATTGAACCCAGCACCACTAGCTCAGTAGCAGACACACTACCGGCTGAGCTAAGGTGTCGAATACTCACATCTTTTATTCAGCTATAGTTGTCCCTGCTTGCATGCTTTTTTTCTCATTTTATCTCGTGTCTTGTAAATTTAAGCTAATTTTAAGCAAATTATATTTAAAAAAGAATAATTTTCCTACATGCACATATAACTTGGCGCACAGCTGATTCGGTGGTCACATACTATAAGACTCTACTCTCACAATATACTAGATTGCTGATGATGGAAAATTATGGTTTTATCCCGGTCAGGTGTACCGAGAATGGTTTTCCTAAATGGTTTCCCACTCTTTCTCCATGCTAATGTGGGTACATTTCCTCTGAATTCAACCTGCCGCATCCCTAACCCATTAAAGTAACTAGTACGAATATTAGTAACATTCAGTATTAAAAAAAACTTTGTTCACAAAAACGCATGATCTGAAAGCTAATTTCATGAGATTTTAATGACTTTCATAGCTAAAATCTCATTTCATGACTTTAAAAGACTGGTAGACACCCTGTTCTAGTACAAAATAAGCTAATTATAAATAAATCTAACGCATTTTTGACCATTACTACTCAATAATAGCTCTTTGGCATTTTATTTTATTTGTGGTAGATAATACCTTAGTTTTGCATATGTGTGTCTAGAGTCTTAATTTAATTTAAAATGTATGACTTTTGCTTTTAGAACCTTTAATATGAAAAAAAAAATGTGTGATTGTCAAAGCTTCACATTTTAATACTTTATTAATTTGAACAATAAATGAAAGTAACATTATTCTAAATAAAAAATGTGTGATAGTAAGTTACATTTTAATATATTATATTAATTTGAACAATAAATGAAATAAATTATTAAATTAATTTTATATATATATAATACTTGTATAGACTACTTTTTTTTACTGGTATTTTAATTATTATTTTTAATTCGATAAATATTTTTAGTTTGAATAAATAAGAGTGATCAAAGGTATTTTACTTAATCGATATTGTGATGGGCTGTCATGAGCTTTTAAAGAAAACAAAGCAGTTGGGACAATGAAGTCTCTTAATTTGATATTTTTCAATAAATTGTTATTTTTAGTCACAAATAAAAATGTAAAAGTAAATCTGAAGAAATTTCCACTCAAATATATTAGCATACCACTAACGTTTTAAATGTACCCACGTACAGGTTGCATCGTTTATTTTTTATTTTTTTAATTGACACCCTTTTTTTCCCCCCACTTTTTCCACAATGAAAATATTATTTTCGAGCATTGGGCTGTCTGTGGAATCTTATCACGTACTTTATCCATTTGATACTATACTTGTTCGTGCAAAGCAAGTAAACACGTTTAATCATATATTACCTGCCAAAGCTAGGTGGTATCCATGGGGTGAGACAGGCTCTTAAGATGCCTGTTTTTAGCTGTATTACCTGCCTGTCAGGTGTTACCTATGGGGTAAGACTGGCTCTTAAAGCAGCCAGCACATTTTTGGCATCACTCTTTGCTTCAGCACTACTTCTGAAAGTTCTAGTTTAAAATGAGGCTCGTCACAATTTTATAAATCATCACTTAATTGTTTATCAAATAAAAATAAAACCTCTTTTCAGGGTAGACTATGATAGACTTGCTCTTTCCCTTAACCTAAAGTTTGGTAGTAGTGAATAACTTGTAAACTAAATACTATTTTCCACCGGGCACTCCGATTTTTTTTTTCTCTCTCCATATTTCTCATGGATTCACATTATAAAATGTCACCATTCATGGCTCAGAAACCTTCACATGACAATTATAATGCACTCAATATAACACTTTTTAATACATAATAATTATCTTAGACAGAAGTTGTGAGGAAATTAATCTGTCTACAAAGCTTTTACCTAATTATTAATTTGGCATAAACCCAATTTGATGGCTGCATGGTCTAAGGCACTACTCTTGCAATATACTAAGCTGCTAGAAACGGGAAGATTGGGTGAGATTCGATCCTGGTCGGGTGTACTGAGGGTGGTTTTTCCTAAATGTTTTCTCACACGCCCCTCCACACAAATGCTGGTACAATTCTTCTAAATGCAACCTTCCTAATCCCTAACACATTAGTATGATGAGTGCATAGGTTAAACTGAGTGATTAGTAAAACGTTGTGCTAAAAAAAATTGGCTTGGGTGGTTGAAATAAAAACAAATTAACCATAAGCTTCCTTCTCATTTATTTATTTTATGCCTAAAAATCAATATTATCCTAGGAAATGGTTTTGACATTTTTCTAAACAAAACATTATGTTTGGTTGCTTAAATTTGTTATGATCCTTTCTTGCAGATACTTTTTTTTATCCACAATCAAGCTAGAATAATTAAATTAAATTAAATTAATCCACCCCACACAATACCACCATCTCCTCTACCTTATCTGAAATGATAATCATTAATACATAAGCAGTATTGTAATATTAAGAATAAAAATCAATCATAATAGGAAATTTTTAAATAGTCTTTAACTTTTAAATTTAATATTAAAAATCAAACTTAAACAGTTCAACAATATTGACTGCTCATTAGAATTGATCTACACTAGAGATAGAAGTGACAACCTATTGTTGAAATGGCAGTACAAAATGAATTTTACCATTTTTAAGATTTATATTATGTACACCTATACAGTGTTCTATATATTTGCGTATAATTTTATTTGTTTTAGTTTGTATTTATACCTTAATCTTCAAGAAATTAAGACAATTTGTTGTCATATATTAGTGTGTTCCAAGTTTTTATATCATATACCGGTACATCAGTTGTTCTCTTATTTTTGTTGATATTATCATCATAGGAAATATTGTTACTCTCAGTGGTTGGTACACTGCACATCAAAAACATTTATTTATTTGCTAGGTTTCCATTCAATTTGTTACAACATACAACTGCTATGTCTTAAGGTGGGGATATAGATGACATGTGAAAATGTCAGGGTCTTTGCAGTTTTTATAGCAAAACAATTTTTTGGCGAAAATAAACAAAATATTGCTCCAGTAGAATCAGAAAGTTTAATTTTCTTTTGATGGTGATATCAACAGTTGTTGAATATATGTCTTAAGCATAGTGGTATTAGATCAGAAACATTATAAATGAACAAAAAAAGTTGTCATTAATTTCCAGGACACTCGTGAACAGATATTCAACAACTGTTGATATCACCATCAAAAGAAAATTAAACTCTGTTTCTACTGGAGCAATATTTTATTTATTATAGACAAAGAAATGTTTTGCTATAAAAACTGAAAAAGCAATGGCCTCTCTCGCGTCCCTGTCCACCTCACCTTAGGAAACATTGGCATAGGCATTATATATGAATAGTTAAAACCAGGGGTGGACTGGCTAGTTCCAAGCGGCCTGGAACCACAATCAATATGACGGCCCTTAACATATATCTATAAACACCACTGAGATATAGTTTCATGTTTCAGTGTAAGCTGAAGTGGTGAGGTGATGTATTTATATTTTAATCACTAGAAAATCCAATCCCAGGTCCCATTTCAGCTACAATATCAATGAAAAGTCGCTATTCAGTCCACTTAAAACATAGTTTTCACTTTCTACTGTCATGAGCACAGATGCTAGTAAATTATTAAACAATATATGGGAGTCTATTTTTTATATATTTAAATTTGTAAAATGATCACCCACCCGTTACATGTTTGGATAGAAAAGCTACACCCAATATCCCTGCTGAGGGAAATGTAGGTGTTATGGAGAAAAGCTTAATATTCGCTCTCTCTCTCAGTTAACTGTTCCCAAATCTCCTCGCTCTCAGTTATGTCAGAAGGTGGTGTTCTGTAGTGATGGGTCGCTCGTGAGCGAGTCATTCAAATTGAACGACTCTTGAACGAGAACTGTGAACAAACGACTCTCGCTTCGCAAACGAGTCATTCACGCCACCATTATTCAAGACTTTTTCCCTCTCGTTCATTTGCTATGGAAAGAGTCAGGAGTGTTCGTCATTCACGCCTCTTCTGTCGTTCTTTCGTTTGCTACTAAGAAAAAAATCAACTATAATGCTTACTATTGTTACTAGTAGCAGTACTGCCTACAATATTAAACTAAGTATTTTTCTTAACATCACTTATGACATAATTCTGTGAATTAGACACTAAAGGTTATATGCTAAGGTTAATTATTATAAGTAATATGAGTAAGTAATAAAATTAAAGAATCAAACACAATAAGATTCAGATAAATTACACATAAAACTTAATTCATTCATAAGTTGTAAGGAAAGGGACAGATTTGCATGCTCAGGACGGGAATTGTGAGAACTAGTTAGCAGTCGCTCTTCAAGTTATGGATGGTGAAGGGGTGAAGGGATTGGGAGCGATCGAGCCATGGGTGAACGATATGACTCATATGAACACTCTTTTGATGAGCGAGCTTATGTGAGCTAGCTCGCGTCAACTAGCTGGTTCGACCCATCACTAGTATTCTGGGGTAAGAAGGCGTTACTGGCAACCTCGACTAACCAGTGCAGCGGAATCTCATTCTATATTTGAGGGAGACTAACCGCACAAAAACGAGAGAATGACACGCTGTTTCCCAATATTAACAATGCAGTTCCTTCAACGATGTTATTCAGTGCAGTAACAGTCAATATTCACTAAACAAAGTTAAGTTTGTCTTAAGAAATAGTTTATAAACAACAAGATCAAGAAATGACAAATGGATACAACTTTACATTTAAATGCCATTGTATATCTTTACAAATGATTTATTCGTGACACTTTCAGACTTACTAACTGGAACTTTTACTTAACATTTAATAAAAACAATCATATAGAATTGAATTAATATATTTATTTTAGTTTTAAGTAGTTGCACTAGCCTAAATCAAACAAACCTACTGGGAAATCTCCTAATGTCCCAGCGCCTAGTCCACCTCTGGTTAAAACCATTAAACTTTTGAGGGTCCCTAAAATTAATAATTCAGAGGCTGACTGAGCCCATTTTTCACAATACACATACCATATATTCGTTCACACACTTTTAACTAAAATATAAATGTTAATCCATTAGTTCCAACTACTGAGAACAACAAAAGTGTATGTTAGTCAATATATTTATAAGGAGTCATATTTTATTATAATAATTATCATCAATATTACTTTTTGGTTTTGGCATAGCTAGAAATCAACTCAGAAGTGAAATATCTTAAATTATATTAAAAATGTGTCATTGAGATCAAGGCATGAACTTTGAATTAACATAAAAATAAACTTTAAAAAAATTAAGTGTAATTTCAAAAATTATTGAACTACTTGAAAGTAAATGTGTATCAAAATCTTTCAAATTCATTTATTAAAAAAAAAAGTGCCAACACTTTTGTGCCAATTACGAAAAATATAATTTTTGAAACATTTCAAATGCAATTTGTTCACAAGACAATTTTGGACACTATTTTTAAGTAATTTAATCGTTAAGTATAGATCTCTGGTTAAATTATTGTTGGTGAAATTTATTTCTGGAATAATTTGTATTTTGTGTTTAAAGTAAAAGTAACAATTATTATATATTTTATTCAAATATTTATTATGATGACTCAAAATAATAAAATTAAACACTTTAATTTAGTGGCACACCCAGAAATTTGCTTTGAGGGGAAGCGGGGAGTAAGAAAGCAATTTATCGAAGATAATATTATGACCTTTCTTTTCTGATTGCAAATATTTGTGGCACTTGTAATGTGGTAAACAGTATAGCTTTTGGACTATCAGGTTGTAAGATTTACCTTAAATTTAAGCTTATTCGTTTGTCACATCTCCAGTGCTCTATATTTATTTGTAGTCAAAGAAAAGGGGGCAGAGGATTGTATATATACTATTATGCTTGCTCCCCCCTCCCTCATCCCTTCCCTTACTTCCTCTGGGTGTGGCACTGTGTTCGACTCCAGCCTATGTCTGTATTTTGTTTATTCCATAGAAGCTGTGTCAATGGATGAAATTATGGTGTGAATTAAAAATGATAATAATTTTAAATATTTTTTATAGATAGTCTAAATAGTTTTATTTGCTAAGATTTTTAACTTTAAATAAATGTGAACTGTATCTATTTATAAAATACAGAAAAGAATGGAAATGGGCTTTCAGAAAGAAGGGTGCTCTCCAAAATTGGAACAAAGGGAGGGGGAAGAATAATATGGTTTTTTTGTTTGTAAAAAAAACAAATATATTGTGTGTGTGTTATTTCTACTTATTTGACTCTTTATAAAAATTGAGTTTCTTTTAAGACCTTACCTTGGTCAAAAGTTTTCTTATTACTACCTTAGTTTTCCCATAAATATCGCTCAGTTCATAAATAGTATACAATGAATATAATTATGTATATTTGAGATTAAATTTTTCTAAACTATTTTCTGAGTAGCGCCAAATGCTATGTTTGTTTTTTTAAATTTGATTTGTTATTTATATTCAAAAGAAATGGAAGTACATTAATTTACAAGAAACTTCAGCTAGCTATAGCCAAATCATACTAATTTATAAGAACAAGATTTAATGGACATATTTTAGTTTTCAAAAGTTCTGAAAGGAACTGCATATACCATATTTCATTCTTTACAATTTTTAAAAATGATCTAATTTATAAGATATTTGTTCAAAGTGAATAAAGGGGCAGGGTCGCTTTATCATCAGGGTGTGGAAATGGAGTTTACTCTCTAGACTTGGTACTTGAAACTTGGCCTATTCCATCATTTTATTTTCCAAACACCTCTTCTTCCTTGCAAGGCCATACCCAAAATAATTTTTTTGGGAGTATGCAAGGGCTTATATTTTTTTACTTAAGGTACTAGAATATTCTAGCAGAAATACATAAACTCATAAAGCAAGTGGGTTTATAAAGTTTACTATGCAAAGCTGTCTGGCAGTAGGAGAACAAACAGGAGAAAGAGAAAATACAATTTGTGTTGTGACCCCCCTCTATTAAATTAAACCATTCAATTCACAAATATTTGTTATACGCTCTTATATTGGTAAACTTTCATTCCCCGAGAATTTAGAACCAAATGATCAACCGATTTTCTTTTTCTTAGACTTTTCATGGAAAAATTTAACTTTGAACTATTTTTACAAGTGTGTGTGTGTGTGTTTGGTTAATATATTATATAGGAATTTCGAAGCTTCAAAACTCTGACTTGGCTTCAAAATAAATATTAGCTTCAACTTCTCTTCGAAAATAATCCCACCTTCACCAATCAAAGTATTGAGAACTAAAATACTCAATTTACTGTCAATCCCATTCCGAGCTGTTTTATACATTACAAAATAGGGGGGGGGGGGGGGGGGGGGTTGAGAAGGTGGACCTTAAAGTAATAGACTTGTTAGTTGTGATAGTAACTTAATTCATCAGATTAAAGCCAAATATTACAAACAATTGTGCAAAAAAAAAAAAACATTTTAGTGCATAAAGTTATCTATAAATAACCACAATATAATATATGTTTATCAATCATAAAACAACTAGCAAAAAATATTCAAAATTCTATTCGATTTTGCCTTGTGGACTTTGAACACCCCTAATGTGTGTGTGGGTGTGTATATTTGTGTATATGTCTATATACATATATAACTGTAAACCAAGTTTATATGCATGACTCACTTTGCTCGTTGGGGGCTCTGCCCCCAAACCCTTGGTGAGTTTTATCTGCAACTGGATGTAAACTAATGTAATTCTAGAGCCGCTTTTAGATAGGTTTTACCGTTTAGCCACAAGACACCTCCAAAGAAAGGTTCGCACCGACTTTAAAGTTGCTCCGCCATTTTGAACTTTTTCTGGGGTTAAAAATTAAATTTTATAACTTTTGGAATTTTCCCTTTGGTTACAGGTTAAAAGCCGTAAGTTTGCCAAATTTCAAGTTTCTAGCTTATCTGGAAGTGGGTTAACATTAATGTCAGTCAGTGAGTCAGCCGCGTGGCTTTATAGTAATATAATTAAATAAAATAGTTTTGTATTCATTTGATAAAAAACAAACTCATGTAATATTAAAGGTTTTGTCAATATTAAACCTAAACACAACTTAATGGCAATATCTCGGCTACCTATGCAGTCCCATTAACCTTAATTTTGGATGTTACCCTTTGGTTTTAAAACCCATTTCCATCCCTGATTATATGTAGCACTTGTTAAACATAAACTTACCTACTTAATAAACATTTTGATTTATTTATGTTATAACTGTGTTAACTGCTACCACCAAAGAACATATTGTTTTATTCGGTAATAAGCCAGAAGAGATTATTTAAATATTGTTAATGGGTGTTGATTGTGGTTGTGTTGTGATATTGTTGAGCGGTATAAAAGTATTTTTAATAACCTTGTATAAAATAATAAAATTTAATTACAAGGTGAAGTGAGTGACTGAAGACATAAATGAAATAGAACTACATTTTATTTAGTGTTTTTTGAGGTGGAAGACTTAAACCCCCCTCCCCCACTGATTTTTTCCTCTCCCCAAGTAATGTAAAATGATAGAATGTACATTGAAAATAAAAGTAACAAAGTTTGTGTAGACATTTTAATACTGTTTGCCTTGTGTTATTGTAGTTTATACGCTGTGCTTACTCTAAGTAATATGATTTTATTTTTTATAAATAATAACCTAAACAAAAACTAGTATTGATAGTAAATAATAATAAAATTTAGATGCCCTGAAAACAGACATTAGAATCAGACATTTTGGAGATTTTAATGGTGGCAAAGTTAGATTAAGAACATGTATTATATTAATTATTTAAGGTGTCTGTTACATCTACATTATTGAAAGGTATCTAGGTTGTATTCTAACACTCTTAACACCAGTTAAAAAAATTCTACCTTTTGACCACCATATCTATAAAAACATTTAAATACTGGGGATAAATTATGAGAGGTTTAATTTCCATATACTTCCTTTATTAGCCTATATAGTAAACACTGGACAAAAACAGGAAGGTAACCCCCACCCCCACAAACACCTTCTCAAAAAAATATGTTATTTAAAGAACTTTTTTGTGACACTCCTCCCAAAAATGCCATTTATAAAACTATGTGTAAATGCTGTGATCTCTTTTTGCACAAAATCCATAGTTTTATTTTTACTTTTTTCGTGTTAATTAATTTTTAAATAAAAACTAACCTTAATAATAAATTTTTTCAAGATATGGGGCAAGATTGCTCAAATGTATCTTGGCGGTAGTTATGCATTACTTTAAGTTGGCTATGACTTAAAGAATCGCACAATTATCTCTAATATATACTTGTGTTTGGTTCATGTCTCACTGGGTACAAAATGCCTTTGTTTTTACACGGTGTAATGTCGGGTGAGGTAAAAGGGATTCAAGGCTCTCTAAGAGTCTCAGGAAATGTCTTTGTTTGCTGTACGACAAAAGCAACAATGCATACAAGACTCATTAATGCCCTTAAATGCTAAGAAGTTATTTTTGTACATCCTAAGTACAATCCAAGGTTTTAAATGATCTATTCAAAGGTTATAGGGGTGAGGTTATGTTTGAGAAAATGCACTTGCATTAGCAAGAAGAGAGAATTGTATAATCTTTCTCAATCTTGGCTAAATCTTACTAGTTCCTTGGAACAATCGACAACCATTGCAGTTTTGATCCATCTTTAAAACGCAATTAATAATATTTATGAAATAGTAATTAAATAAAACTTATGAGAACCAAATTTATTAACCACAATAGTATTTCTACCTTTTAAATATAATAAGGATAGTTTCAATATTTTTTAATGATTTATTTTACCAAAGTTTTCAACGCAACACAAATATGTAGCATATAAACCAGAGAGAACAAAACAAAATATTTTAAATGTTGTATGGTTCTCCTTACTTTGCCTCATGAAATAGTAAATTAAATAAACTCCTATAATCCTTAAATTAAATAGTTTATAAATATTATATCGTGTGTTAATTTTCCCATTTCATTAGAGAAACTGAGTTTCCCAGTTCTTTAATCTGAGCACATTCATAACCTAATTATAGGACCTAAAATAATACGAGTGTATGTTTTATATCTATGTTTAAAAAAAGTTAGCATACTTTGTGTAGTCAAAGGTAACAAGCATCATTCCATTACGGCCAGCTTACAAGATAAGGTCATAGTTTCAAGGTAAGACTGTCACCTTTCAGGCTAAACGAAGTGTACATTCATTTAGGTAACAAAAGTTTGCTGCACATAATATGTTTGTTAAAATATTAGTTTCAAATATGTTAAGACAAGATAAAAAATACTAATCAGAAGAAGAAAGCTAGAATTTAGAATATTATAATTTTAAAATATAGTTAAAATTCACAAAATCTCAGTATTGTAAACATGTAGGGACATTTATCACCAACAATTTCATACAACCTACTTCGGTGGCCGCACGGTTCAAAGCACTACTCTAACAGTAGATAAGACTGCTTAAGTCAGGGACATCGAGGTTTGAATCTCGGTCGGGTGTACAGAGTGTGGTTTTTCCCAAATTGTTTTTCCACTTTCGCACCACACCAATATGAGTACACTTTATCTAAATTAAACCTTCTTCATCTCCAACACATTAGTGTAATTAGTATGAGTACATATTTATACAATCCAAACTGTTAGTGAGACACAGGGCTAAAAAAAATTGTAATTAATTAAGCTCCCTGGTACTATTTGATGATCATTTATTATAATCGGAGCAATTTTTTTTTCTGTATAATATTAATTTTAAACTATCCACAAGCTTAGGAGAAGATGTGTGTGGAATACAAATGGCTACCAAAAAGGTTTTATTGAAACTGATGTCAATCAAACGTGAGTCCGCAAAGCCCAAAGCTATGGATGTTTGCTGTTGTACGACTGTCTCATAGTTACTGTGAAGATTATCAACCTTAACTTATCAACTAGTGAGTTCACTTACGCCATCTGCATGTCTATGTCTCTTAAAATAATGTCACGTGGTTTTATTTATGTTCATTTCTATCGATTTTAATGTGATTTATTATTTTGTAGTTGATTAAATTTAATTAAATACAATCCTTTGCATTTGAAAGGCGCTTAAAGTATTTGAATGATAATTTTTGTTAATAGTTCTACTTTTTAATTAGATATGATTAAATATATGCTCTGGAACATTTTACATTAAGGTAAATATTAAGATATGTTATTCTTTATGTGTATTTAGTAAATTAGGTTAAAATATTTTAAACTTATTTTGTAGTCATTGCTGATTTTTTTTTCATTTTTTTTTTTTTTTTTTTTTTTTTTTCATTTAGGTTGACATTCTCGCATGTCGATATTTGCTATATGTTTACTATGGTAGCATATCAATTAAAAAAGTAATTTTATCTTTATGTCTATAGCAATTAATTGATTAAAATACATTATTAATATCGCTTATATTCTCAAGATCATTAATTGGAAAATGATTTTGGTTCAGCTACTGAGTGAATAATCTATCTAAAACTCGCTATAAAATAAATTAAATACCTAAATATAGCAAATTGAATATTATTTTCAAAATATTCCTGTTTTAATAAAATATTAGTGCCAAATATGATGTACAATGTTTTTTTAATCTGTTGTTTATTGTTTGCAATATTTTTTAATAATCTTATTGTATTGACTGCTTAGTGTTTAACCAAGTGCTACTATGTTATACCAAGCATGGCATCTTAAAAAGATGGATAGTTTCCACCATAATTTTGTATGCATTTTTATTTATAATTTAATTTAATTTGTATAATTAAGTTGATATTTTACATAGGAAAATATTTAAAAGAAAAACATTCTGTTGTGATCGATCAATGTAATCTTGTTCTCTAAACTAAATATAAAAGACACAAAAAAATGTGTTAAATAGATTTTCAAAAATTTAGTAACCTATAATGAAGGGGAAAGTTCTTATATAAATAAAACCTCATCTATTTTTAAGTGTATTTGTAGATTTATTTGGGCTGATAGCTTTTGCATTGCCACAAAACTTGAATTCGTTAATACTCATGTATACATTAATACTAACACAACAAACCTGAAACTATATATTAAAATAATATCTATTATTTTTTTAATGGTTCTAACTAGTTGATACCTTGAAAATATGGTTAAGTTCTAACCAAATAACATGTCAATATGATTTATTGTTATTATTAAATCAAAAAACCAAAATTAATATTCCTAGGTGGTATTTTTTCCCTAAGAAAATAATTCATCAAATCTATCTCGCTTTCTACTATTGCAAATGGCCTCTTTGTTATGCTATGCTTACTCCAGCCGATTTATTTTAAAGTCTTATAAAATTGTAGGTTTCACACAAGTGGGAATCTAGGGTGATGTGACATTTTTATGGTTAGGAAATCACCTTAAGCCATGTCTGCCTTAAAAATGTATCCAAATCAATAGCTGTTGCAACGCACTTTGGTAGCCACATGATCTTGCAATAGACTACTGTTGAGGATGGGGAGATCTGGTTTTGGATGGTTTTTCATTCTTCCTCCATAAAATTCGAGCAAATTTACTCTAAATCAAACCTTTCTTATCTCTAACACAATGTAATTAGTACATGTGTTTATAACCCAAACATGTAGTAAAACATAGTGCAAAAAAAAAAGCTATTGCAATCAGAGGTACATTTAAAATGTTTGCGCCCCTAGCCACAATTATAATATGTGCCCTCCCCCCTTATCCATTTTTTTTTGTCAAGAGCTTTAGAAAGTTTCTGTGGAAATTGGTGTTGGGGAGGAGGGGGCGGAAGTTAGTATTCAATAAAAGATTTCTACCAAAGATAATCAGGCATGTACAATACATTCCCTACAGTCGCTTGAGTTAACATTATGAAGAAGGGAAGACTGACCTCAGTTACAAGCACAGTTATTTAAAAATAAATATTGTCATTCTGGCTTTAACTTTGACTATTACGATAATGTTAACTCAATAATTTTTAAACATAATTATTAAAAACAAAGTATTATAATAAAAAATAGTAAATGTTATCCAAAATGTGCCGCTCCCTAAAGACGCCACCTCTAGTGGTCTTATAGTGTAAATTCGCTTCTCATTGCAATAGTACTACGTACACTTTGAATGATCACTCTTTCGAAATGAATGCCTTATAGCATATAGCAAAAAATTCACAACAAAAGAATCAAACCTGGGATCTTTTGGCCTAATACATCAATGCTCTTAACTTTGAGCTGTCCTTGTCCAGCCAGGGCTAAGAGTGGTTTTCCACACACGACTCAAGTAATGTATCAATGCAGAGGTATCCGCTAATTTAAGATCTATTTATATCATTTTTTATGGTGAATCCTAAGTTGACTTTTTATTTTCTGTCCTCATTACCCTCCATACCATCTCAGCCTTGCTTCCTCTACTATTTCATGTACTCCAACACCTTTATTACATGACCATACCATTTCATTCTTGCTTCCTCTACTATCTTACGTAATCTCTTTACACCAACTCTTTCCTGGACAATTTCATTCCTAATCCGATTTCTCCTTGTGACAGCTATCATGCTCCTCAAAAAATTAATTCTTGTGGCCTCAGCCTTTCTTTGTAACCAACATTAATAAATGCACAACTGAATACAAGTTTTTGGCAAATCATATTTGAATACTCTTTTGATCGGTTCCCTGATACGCCACTGGCAAAGGAGATTATGTATCAGCTAAGCAAGGTCTAGTAGCATCAACAAATCTAATATTTACACTAACCTACTTAAAAACTACTCTAGTCATATTTATAATTATAAACACATCGAGAATAAATTGGCACAAAGTTGATTTTTCTTTTTTTCAATTAACGCTACAACTAAATTTTTTGTTTTAAGCATAGCATAAAATTGTATTCTTAAGATTGTTTTCTTATTAATTGTTTCAAATAAACTATATGAATCATGAAACATATTTTCAATGATTCATGATTGTGTAAGTTTATGCAGCATATATGTTGCATGTGCATTCATAGAACTATTTTTCTAGTTTTTTCTCTGATATCCATTCCTGTGTGTTTGTATTGGTAAAGAAATATCAACCATGTTGACAGTCATTGCTACTGTCAAAGCTAACTTAGTTGAATCAAAATCTTGAGGAGGAAATTTTGTGAATATTATATATTGTGCCAAGATTTTGATGAATTTTATTTTGAGGGTGATTCACAAGGTTTCCTGGATATGTGTAAAAGAACTATATTAAGCTCTAAAGGGGATTTTAAACCTTGCCTTTGTAAATCTATTGCAGCTTAGCACGATTCATTTACCCTTAAAGGTAGTAGGCTTACCTCGACAGGTTACACTATGGTCAACTTATAAGATAGGGCCATAATGTTATCAGTTAAGGTAAGACTGCTACTTTTTATGGTAAACAGAGTATACATTGATATATAAAATGCTATTATTTTTATCAAGGGTGTTACACCAGTGCAGTGGCTACTTGGTTTGATCCCACATATGTTTTCTAGATGTGTCCACACTTTTAATATTCATTCTTATGTTCCTGTGAATTTGAAGTTTATAATAACGTCTACATCCTGTGATTGACCGAACTAACCTAATCTGCAAATTATATCAGTTGTAAAACTTTTGAAGCCTTATTAGTTTCTTTAAAAAAAACTATTTTTAACTTGCGTATAAATAATGTTTTGGATAAATTTGATTCTCGAATTTTAATTTTTATAGGAGAGCAATCAAGAGTGTTTATTTATACAGGTGAGACAGAAAAATAATTGGAATTGGATTCAATAAAAAAAATTATCGGTAACTATTTACGTATAATATACATGTATCCAAGGAATGTTTAAAACTATCGTTGTATGTAAAACTAGATACAGTTTCTTATTCTCTTGAATCAAAGTTAGAAGCGCCGCTCCCAGACCATGTTTTGATAATTAAACACCCAATATCTGCTTGATTGTAGTTTATTTGCTCGCAGGTACAGATGACGTGGATGGTTCTGCCGACGAGAGTCGTACTTCTGTGCAGGTCCAAATAACTCCGACACCCCAGGAGAAACATAATACATTCCACATACCTTCCACACCGCATCACAATGGAGTTATCTCAAAAAACTACATAAGGTATGAGAGATCAGGGTAAAAATGGGGTCCTTGCATTTTAGAACCCTCTAATTTTTAAAGATCTAATTGATTTTTGGGGGATTTAATATTTCAAAATTTTTAATTCTAATTTGTTTTCATATCTCTAATACTGCTTATTTGAGATTCAGTCCCAACATAAGTATAGGAAAAACATATATTAATGATCTGGGGTCTGGTTGTTAACACTTAGATGAATGTATGAATGTTATAATAAACGTGGCTTAGCAAAAAAAAAAAAAAGTTAACATTTAGTTACTATTTCTATTTGAATTCAAGATTCTGGATAAGAAAGTAAAGTGAAGATCGATTCTCAAAATAGTGGATTTGACCCATCTATAGTTGGGTCAAATCCACTATTTTACTAATCTAAATGTTCACTTTACTCTTGAATCCCAAATTTTGAATTTAAATCTGAATCTTGGAAAAAATAATGAACCTCAGAAGAACTATAAATATAATAATAGATTAATAGAGAATATAAATATTAACTAAATGTTAACATTATTTCTTATATTTCATTCATAATAACATTCATACATTCGGTTAAGTGTTAAATTACTGCTCTGGGGCTTGGCTATTAAGCTTGTCTAACAATTATGATGATTCTGAACCACCAATAGGCAGAATTATAGCTTTAAAACAAATTTAAATTGCAATTTTTATTATTATTATTTAATGATTTAAGTTTAAATCCATATTTTCTCGATGTCAATATCCTTCAGGAACGAGGTATTCAAGAGTTCTGGTGATTTGAAGGGTCCAATCCCCTAGACCCATCCCTATATCAAGTGTTTCCTAAATTTTTGCAAATCACATATCACTTAAAGATTATAGACACCCATAATATCCTGTCAAAATCTCTGTTAAAATGTTCATCAAACCTACTATTATCTAAATATATGTTACGACCCATAAACTCGTCCGAAACCTTAGCTTATTTGGTAGTGTGACTGTCTCTTGAGCTATGGGTCCCGGGTTCAATTCCCAGCATGGCAAAAAAAAATCTATTGTGAAATGTGGGTTTATCCTTTCACATTGATAAATTAACAACCAAGGACTGGATGTTATGTCTCTTCTAGAGTTAAATTAGCATGTAAGTCATGTGCTGATACAATCGGTTGGTTATGAAAGTGCACTTTAAATACTTCAAATAAGTAAATAAATTTCTCATTGAAAATATATATATATATATATATATACACACCCACACACATTGTGCTGAGCATTCTAATGATGGTTTGGTTTCTATGTTTTTTTCCAGTGATAATCTCGATAGAACCAAATCCCCTGAGTTGACACCGCTCAAGTCGATCAAAGATGAACTGGTGATGCCCAAAACGATCATAGAAGGCGAGGTGGATATGAGAAGAAAAGTTAGTTTTCTGTGCTTTATACACAAACCTTATAGCTATCAATATTTACTCTTTCATTTGGTTTCTATATCTGACACCTTAACTCAGTCGGTAAGTGTCTGCCTACTAAACTAAGGGTCTCAGGTTCGATTCTCGGCATGGCTGAAAAATTTATCGTTGATGAAATGTGGATGTACCCTTTCACGATAGTTAATTAATGGCCGGGGACTGAATGACGTGCTTGTCCTGGTCTTAAGATAGGTAATAAGACATAATAAGCTAGGAAAGGCCTAGCAAGTCGGTAGTGTAAAATATATGGCTTGAATAGAAAACCAACCCTGACCATAGGCTGGAAACAATAATGGATGTAAAATATTTTGTTTCTATTATCCTTTTTTTAACTGTGAACGGCTTTTCTAGCTGAAACTAAACTATAAATATTCTGAAAATTGAAAAATGACACCTTGACACTGGAATCAATTCTGGGACCTTTGGCTTAGTACACCAATGCTCTAACCACTGTGCTATCCAGGAATCGTCCCGAGCCCAGGGTCATTCTTCACTCATATTTTAAGGCAGAGTCTGTGATGGACGTGCGGAAATTGTTGGCTACAAATGTGTGATTTTTTTAAGATCACGAGCTATCAGATAACGCAGACACCTTCGACTGGTAGTTGGCTTATTGCTACTACTTGTACAATTATTATAATTGTAAGGGATTGTCTTAAAATATGAGTGAAGAATGGTCCTGGGTATGGGACGAATCCTGGATAGCTCAGTGGTTAGAGCAGTGGCATACTAAGCCAAAGGTCCCGGGTTCGATTCCCATGTCCAGGTATCACTTTTCAATTTTCAAAATATGATATTTAGATGGAGTAATCCTCACTAAAAGCATAAATAATAGCTTTTGCTATTTGATTCTTAAACTATAAATGCTGAATAATTTTATGCTTTGAAGATAGTTGAAAATTTATAGGAACAAAAGGTGTGCACAATGAAAATAAAAACATTATTAAAACACTTTAAATGGTTGCAACTGATTAAAGAGGCAATGATTGCCTTTTTAAGGTGAGGTTTTATCTTTTGACTCATTACTTAATAAAAACAAGTGAAGTGTGGCCTTGTATACAAAATTAGCCTAGGTTATTATTATAGCTTTGAAGCTAAAGGCCAAACATTCTCGGATTGATTCTCACGTTCAGGTTGTCTTTTTTACTTAATTGAAATTAATCTTGTCTTTGCAATTTTAACTCCATTTTCTCTTTTGTTTCTTTCCAGAAATATCCAACCGACAAAGCTTACTTCATTGCGAAGGAATTACTGATGACTGAACGAACGTTTAAGAAAGATTTAGAAGTGATAAATTTGGTGAGAACTATGTTTCCAAAGAGGTCAAATTGCAAATTTAAACACTTAGATTTTTTCATAAAATCTATTTTTTTAAATTTACCATAGCTATTGTCTACATAATTCTCTTTTGGTCAACTTTGTTTAATATTAATTAATAAAATTTTCTTTACTTTAGTAAACATTGTATCCAGGCTAGAAATCACCCAAGTCAACTTCTTTTCTAGTCCAAATCACAGCGGTTCTAGTAGGAGTGTGCAAGTAGGCATTTTTAACTTAGAGTTTAGTTTGAATGAAAACTAGCGTTTTCTGAGTTCGAGTAATATAAAGAAATATTGCACCCGAAATACTTTCAGTTGAATTTCTGTAATATATTCATGCATTAAAACATAAATTAGTACAATCATATGTTTTGTATAGCTATTTTTTTTTTTTTTTGTAAAAAAGTTTATCACACAAAAGTAAATAATGAGGGAATCTATTCTCAATTAAATTATATTTTAAAATTGGATAAAATTAATCAAAATAGAAATTTTTGGGAAAAGAGATCGAAAATGTTTAGTACTAAAAATTTTTTGAGTTTCGTAAAAATCTTGAGTCGAGTTAAAGCAGCTACTAAAACTCATCTCGAACTTGAATTTTTGATTACTCACACACCCCTAGTTTCTAATAAAGCTCAGTGTAAGTCCAGACTTTTCGTGATAATTTTTTATGCAAATCAACAGCTCAAGACATTTTAATTTAGAAACCTCATCCACTCTTTTTACAACATCCTTAATTCTTACTTATACATCCCTATGTTCATATTGAGAACTAGCATAACATAGCCATATCTAATAGGGAAATGGCGGTCTAGGGGTTTTAAGACTATCCCTCACACCACCTCTCCTCACCATCACCTAAAATGATAAAATAACATATGATGATTCACTTACAAATTAATATAAATTCTTTACTGATATAATAAGTAGTGTAAGAAATCTGGGAACAATGATTTTCTAAGAAATTAGCTATAATTATCCTTTAAAACTAACATAAGTGTCATAAATACATAGTTTAAACGACTTTAAACTTATCCTTTTTTCCAACTTTTGTGAAAACTTTTCAGAACGAAATTAACTGCTTAAGTCAAAGGCTTAGTGTATTTGTTTTTTTTGCTCGACAGTGGTTTCGTGATGAAGTAAGCAAGGAAGAGGATGAGATGCCTGATGACGTGTTGAACCTTCTGTTTGCCCTGATCGATCCAATCTATGAATTTCACTGCACTTCCTCCGGGAAATAGAGCAGAGGCTGGCCTCGTGGGAAGGGCGAAGCAATGCCCACTTCAAGGGAGACCATCAGCGAATGGGGGACGTCATCTACAAGAATATCTCTACACTTCCAGTAAGATAGATTATGTATTTATTGTGCGTATAACCCGAATGGGTAGTAAGACGCGGTGCTAATAATAATAATAATAATATGTATTTATTTTCATGACAGATTTTTATATATTCTACAAAACTAGCAGTTTTAGTTTTTAATTGATAGAATAAAAAATTATATGCATATATACTTTGTTCACTTTGAAAAATAACACTCTTACTTTGACGCACTTTGATGGCCTTATCTGTCACAAACCAGTGTTTACCGACTTTCTTCCAATCATATATCCCTTTTGGGCCTAACCAACATACCCCTTCCAGCTCTTAATTAAAAAATAATGAAACAGATACTTGCTATCTTGTAATGCATAACCAGTCATTTCAAAGGATATTATAACTTTTGTAGTAAATAAAACAAAGCTGTAGCAGAGACTGATAAAATGTTTAAAAATGAGGTGGCCCAATGGCTAGATAATTTTATAATAAAGGAAATTGATAAAACTAAAGAAAAAGGTAAAGGAAACTACTAAAAGTAAATTTGATGAAGAAAGCCCACCTAGGGAAAGAGGAAAAATGTGGGAAGAATCCATTGCACAAAGGTGAGATCTTCTTCCTTTCTTCTGTCTTCTATAGTAGAAATAGTCTCACACACATTTTAACACAAATAGAATAATATTTTGGCATTGTTGCCTTAATCAAATATAAAGAAGAAGAGAGTACAAATAACTCAAAACACTAGATTACTCCATTTTGAATTTAAAGAAAAACTTCTAGAAACACATTGTGCCAACTGTTTTTGGGAGTAAAGATAAATTCCTTGGCTATGGTTAGTATTTATAGAAAACTATTAATAATAATAAAAAGATAAGAAAATAATGATAATAAAATAATAATTATTATTATTATTATTAGTTTTCTATAAATATTCACTATATCAAAGGAATTTATCTTTACTCCCAAAAACAGTTGGCACAATGTGTTTCTAAAGTTTTTCTTTAAATTCAAAATGGAGCAATTCAGTGTTTTGTGTTATTTGTACTTTCATCTTCTTTGTGTTTGATAAAGGCAACAATGCCAAAATATTATTCTATTTGTGTTTTAATGTGTGTGTGACTGACTACTTCTGCTATAGAAGACAGAAGAAAGGAAGAAGATGTCACCTTTGTGCATTGGATTCTTCCCACATTTTAACCCCTCTTTGCCTAAATGGGTTTTCTTCATCAAATTTACTCTTAGTAATTTATTTTTCTTTTTTCTTTAGTTTTATTTATTTCTTTATTATAGAAGCTGATAAAAGTCAGTGACATGTGAAAATCTCCTTTAATTTATTTTTCAGACTTAGTTTCATAAAATCTCTATTCAATTAATTAATATGTATGAAATAAAGTGCATGGAGCAAAAAAATTACACTTACATATATTTACATACACATCAATATATGTTAGTGTTTTTACTTTTATTTGTGCTCTACCATTTTCCCAATACTCTATAATTTTATATATTACCAATTATTTTATTAATTAAAAACTGATGGTGCATCGCCTTGCAGGTATGTGCACCACAGTTTGGTAAACAGTCATAAACTATTATTATTTTGTTGGTCATTTGGGAATAAAACTAGTACGCCATTCTTTTACAATTTTAGGCTTTCAATTTCTCCTATCATCTAGTTTTACAGTAGAGAGCTTTGTTTTAGAACTTTGACACTCTCTGGTTTATGTACCATGTTCCAGCGGTATGACCAGTACCTGGAAAATCATTTTGTAGTCCTCGAGCGCCTGGACACTGCATTCAGACTCAATAAAAAGTTTGAGCAGCTCTACCGAGATTTTGAGCTGCAGAAAGTATGTTATCTACCCCTCACATCGTTTGTACTGAAACCCATGCAGAGGTTACTTCACTATCAGAATCTGTTGGACAGTAAGTCATATTTTGAATTAAATTATTTTCCTGATTGTTTTAATACTATTTTGAAAAAGATAAAAAGGTATCTTTTGTATCACAAAATCTATATACATATCTTGGCAACATTTTTCCACAGAGATAAAATATGTTCAAAGATCTGGAAAAAATGTAAACAAAAGCTTTGATTTGTGGAAAACTATCTTTTATTCTTGAATTTGGTTTGTATACTTAAAATAGCATTATTTTCTTTTCTCATCACAATTTTTTTATTTGATTTCTATTCCATTACACACATCTTTTAATGTTGTAACACAACAATATGTCAGACTATCACTTTAACAAGTAGGTGACCTGGTGGTCTAGGGGTAAGGTGTCAGACTTCTATGCTGGCGGCCGGGGTTCAATCCTCGGTCGCGGCAAAGATTTATCTGATTACCAAACCCTTCCTTCACCTCTGACAAGACTTCTTGTGAATGTGGGGAATGCCAGGTCTCCACCGTGGTTCGGATTCCTCGTTAAACTGTAGATCCTTCATTTCATCTCACTATCACCCTACATTATACATTAGCGTAAGTCGTATAACCCGAATGGGTAGTAAGACGCGGTGCTAATAATAATAATAATAATAACACAAACCTTATTTATTTTGCTAATGTTATTTTCATGTTTATGAAATTAGTTTGATGTGATTTTTTTTTTTAAGATTTTCCTAATAAAAATTATTGATACTATTAATAATATAACATTGAATTAACCTTATATAGTTTGATTTACTTGAATTGATTAGTTTACATTATACCAAATTAAAAAAAGTAATTGGGTGTGTTGTTTTGCATTATTAACTAGTTTGAAAACTTTTAAATTATCTAACCGTTTAAAACTGTGTTATATTAATAATTTTAAAAAAACATGATGAAAATTTCAATTCAAACAACTCTGACAGAATTTGTGTTAAAAGAAAGAATGCAATACCAAATTGTGTGAAATACTTCACTTAGAGTATTCACTTTCTTTTCTTTTTTTCCCCTCGCATTACCTCTTGATTAGTTATAATAAAATGAAACCTAAGTCAAGGGTTTGGGCTGTAATAATCAATTTTCTTCAAAAGGTAGCCACTACCTCTTGGTCCAGTGGCATCAATTTAAAGTGTGAACTGGGTTCGTCTTTTCATTATCAAAACCATATTGTGTGTGGTCTTTTTTATATATATATATATATATATATAAACACACACACACACACACACACACACCTCTTTCCTATACCTCCTTCCATGTGACAATTGTTTCCAGCCTATGGCTGGGTCATTTTAGTAAAATACCTTCTTCCTCTATCCCTCCTTTAATTGCTTCCTTCCATTCTTCTCCTCTCACTTGCAATTTTCTATTATACTCTCCTCCCATTTTTTCTAGGAATCTTTTGTGGTCTTTTTCATGCACACTTCATTTCCATCATTTGACATCCTTCTCTTTTTCCATCCTCATTACATGCCCATACCATCTCAGTCTTGTTTCCTCTACTATCTCATGTACTCCCTCTCGTTCACAGATAACTTTGTTCCTAATTTTGTGTTTCTCCTTGTGAAAGCTAACATGCTCCTCACAAATTTCATTCCCATGGCCTCCACTTTATTGATCTCTCTTAAATTCATCCTCATATTTCTGTTGCATATGTGACTATGGGTACAAAGTGCACACTTCAAGAGCGCTTCTCTTCTCCATAGCAGGTCTCTTACACATCTATAGAACAACTCTCCTTGCTGTCCTCACTCACCTCATTACATCCTCTCTACTTCCACCTTTCTCCTCAATCACACTTCCAAGATATTTTACTTTCTGTACTTTTCTCGGCTCTACTCCATACCTTCACACCTCACCAGCTAAACTTCACTCCACACTCTTTCACTTCTTCGTAGCTGTTCCTGTACTTCAGATAGTGACCAATCTTCAACTCACATTTTCTCAGAATAATATTTATTTCACTGGTTTATATATTTGAACATATTTCATATATAGGAATAATTTTTACACGACATTTTCAGAATTTTGGTTTTTATAATGACTGGATAGAAACTAAAAAAAAAAAGTCCAACTTATGTCCCTTTTACTCTCACATAATATGTGTTATGGCTGCAAAGTATGCCCTTTACAACAGTTCTTAGCACTTCAAGGGCACTTCTTTTCTACATTGCAGGTCTCTTACACATTTATAATATACCATAGTGTGCAAAATTAATTTCTATGTGCAGCTCATCTCGTTGCAAACCCAATCATTCATCGTAAATCCTTGCATTTTGTGTTCACCAAAGATTTTTTTTTTCAGGGTTACTGAACCACTATGGCAAGGATGCTCCTGACTACGATGACTGCTATGCTGCCCAGCAGAAACTGTCGGAAACCACCATGTGTGTCCCAGTGATACTCAAACAATCGGTCAGTGGAACAGTTGTGCAAACCTTATTGTCTTTTTTAGGGTTAATATAAGAGGATAAATAGTAGGGGTGCCGGGCAGCAAATATTTGTATCGACAGGCACTCCAAATTACACTCGGGCGGGCATTTCATTTTGCAAACAACTTTGTAACAGGCCTATAAAATTTCAAATTATAAGTTTAACAGTCTAATTTAATTTGAAAAAAGATGGAAACAAGTTTGTCACAGGCCTATTAAATTTCAAATTATAAGTTAAAACAGTCACATTTGATTAAAAAAAATTAATTGGTTATCTTATGCTCAAGAATGTATAATTAATATAGTTAATATGCACGAAACTTGGAACATACATATGTCGAAATCAAAAACGTATTTACTTAAATCAAAATGGGTGTTTCATATTTATTGTTCATTTGATGCATACTTTTCTATTTATATCCTAATAAATCAGGCTGATAATAATAAATTAAAGTAATGTAAAGAAAACAAATTTGAATAAAGTTTTCGCAAGTATAGGATTTAAAAATCTCAATGAAGAAATGCTGAATTTGCTATGTTGTAAACTTGTAACCTGTGTGAAACATTATCGTAGTGTTATTGAAAGCAAACATAATAATTTATGAATTAATAAAAAATAATACTTACCTTTGTTTAATAGTAGTTGAATTGAAATAATTCCACTATGAATATCAGTTAAACATTATTTTTTTCAAAGTTTGAATTAGAGGTTAGTGTTAACATGTTATTATATACTTATATTATATTTGGAAGAAGGTATAGGAAAGGTGGATAGAAACATATAAAAGAGACTAACACAATATGGCTTTTACAATGAAAAGAAGAACACAGTTCACACTTTACACTGCTGCCAATGGACAAAGAGGTAATGGTTGTCTCTTAAAGAAAATTGATCGTCACCCCCCAATTATATACTTAGCAAGTTTTTGAGATGATCAATCGAAATACAGGCATAAAAATACTCACCTGACATTCTGGGAGTTCTAGATGCCCGATTTATCGTACAAAATTTCGGGTGTCCGACTACCACTAGTTAATTGTATTATATTTGGAAGAAGGTACAGGAAAGGTGGCTAGAAACATATAAAAGAGATTAACACAATATGGTTTTTACAATGAAAAGAAGAACACAGTTCACAATTTACTTTGCTGCCATTGGACAAAGAGGTAATAGCTACCTCTTGAAGAAACTCATAGCTACCGCTTAATCCCCTGACCTAAGTTTCATTCTACGGAACTCATCAGGAGAGAATGTGAAACACGCAACGTCTATATATGAGATAATATTAATAATACGAAGAAATAATATTGATGTAGACCACCAAAAAAACCTGTTTGTATTTTCTATACATCTATAAAAGGAAAACCTCTTTTTTGCTTTATGGTGTAATTGAATTATATTTGGACGAAAGTAAAGGAAAGATGGCTAGATGGATTATATGTTTCTATTTACCCTCTTTCAAATATAATTCTGTTTAGATTTTCTAAAAGTTTCTTCTTCCCAAAATCCTGCGATAGTTATGTATTTAGCAAATAGTTATACATTTTTGTTCAAAAAGATGTGTTATCTATTATGGGTTTTGTAGGGTTTTTTTCTCTACTCTTTCAAGGTTTCAAAGAAACAAAAGGGTGAAACTTCATCGACATGCTCAATTCCCAGCCTGTGTATACAAATTTTATGTTTGTTTTTACATCTTTGGTTATAAAAACTTGTTAACTGACAGTTACATGTCGTATTGTTTCTCTCTAGGAGAACTTTGTGCAACTGTGCGAACTGCAGCGAGATGTCTCGGGGTTCGACAGTTTGGTACAGACGGACAGAAACTTCTTGCGCCAGGGCTGCTTACTCAAACACTCTCGCAAAGGGTACCAGCAGAGGATGTTTTTCCTGGTGAGCATTGAGTAGAATATTCCGAGCCTGTCCACTAGAAACAACACAATTCCTGTTCTTATCGATTCTGATTCCTCAACATTTACTATAAGAATGGGACCCTCGAATCATTAAGGATATTTGAGTTTCAAGGATTTAAGAAAATTTTGAATCTGAGACTTAAAAAAAAAAAAAAAATTCAAGTGAAATTTGTTTTAGAGCCTTAATACTCTTTATTGGCGGTTCAGTACCGATTGTAATTATAAGATGAACTCGACAACCAGGGCCTCGGCCAGTAATTTATCTCTTAACTGATTGTATTTATGTTATAATGAAGGGTTTATAAGAAAGAATGTTAACTATTTAGATATGAGATTCAGGATTCGAAGGTAAATTGGAGACTCCAATTCGAGATTTGCATTTGTAAAATAACCGATCAAACCCAACTCTAGTTTACAATTTAAATACTTTTCTATCTTGTAGTAAAATACAAAAATATATTTGCTAAATCAATAAAAGTATAAAAGAAAAAGTGGACTTCACATACCTCTAATTAGTTTCAACATTGAAGATCCATTAGTCACTAACCAAGAGGTTATAACTTCTTATTATTTATTTTAAGAGATTATGTTGTTCTTTATTCCAGTTCTCGGATATTCTGCTGTACACAAATCGTTCTTTGCAGCCGAGCATGCAGTTTAAAGTTCACGGCCAAATGCCCCTCAGGGCAGTCATTGTGGAGGAAGCAGAAAACAAAATGGGGGCAAATTTTTGTTTTAATATCTATGGTGGCAACAGGTACAACGAAATGAAGTAAATATGGCATGAAGTATTTTATTTAGCTAAATACATAATTGCAAGGACACCTATTGCTAACACAGGGAAAGTTACATCTCACAGGACTGTATAGTATTTGTGAGTTTAATCATATGTTATAGTATTAATGTTCAACTAAAAGTTCTTACGCTTTTTTGGGTCATAAAATTTCTCAATTTTTGACTGGAACAAATAAAATAAAAAATAAAACTAAGAAATTAAAAAATTGTCATATTTGATGTCTTAAAAGTTAAACATACATAATATATAATTTATTCTCTAAACAACGTATTATACCTATTTTTTAAAGTAAAATTCATTAGCAATAAATTAAAAATTTGATGAAATGTTTAAACAAAGTGTAAGTCTAGATAAAACTCAATACAGTGAAATTTCTTAGTAGAAAATGCCTTCTGAGATCAAAATAATGTTTATTACTAAGAATTTTCTGTCGTTTGAGAAAATAACTTTAAAAAGATTTACAAAATCATCCTGCTTGAACAAAGTTTAAATGTCTAAAGGCACCTAAACGTCTGTTCTGTATATATTAACTTTGTATATTAAATACAACACTCTCATTTCTGCATTGTGCAGTATTGAATGCAGGATAAATATGACTAATGAATAAATATTGTATACAGCTAACAGAACAAATCTTATAATACATAAAACAATACTCAGATAGAATGAAATTTGAACTGTAGAACTTCTGTACTATCTGTGTACATGAGTGCAAACTAAACCGCTGTAACAACCCACGTTGATGACTCAGGAGGAGTGGGAGGGTCAACCTTGACGCGACATATTCATCAAAATATAGGCTATTTTAGAAACTTTCCCTAGTGGGCTCATACTTCACGCGACACAATGACATTACTGACATTCTTACAGTAAAATACTGTATAAAGACTGGTGTTTTCAAATTTTGTCCGCTGCTTAGTGATTTATATGCATAAATATGTGTCGTTAGTTGTGTCGCTTCTGTTATTGGGAAATTGCTTTACTGTTAAGAGCCCTTGTTATTTTGCTGAGGATAAATTTCCTCTTTTCTGCTATTCAGAGATTTCACTGTATTCAAGTCTTAGATATAAACCATTGCTTAGAAGAAGAAAAAATGTACTCGAGAGCAGTATTTTTTTTAACTGCATATCATTATCTTTATTAATAAAATATGGTATATATTAATTGAATAAAATTGTTTTTTAAAGACTTAATAAAATACAATATAATTATCAAGATTAGAAAGTTGTAGTAATATTTATATTAATGACAAAATAAGTAGATTTGAAAAGATCATTGAAACATTCACAATGTCCATTTCTTATAAAGTCCTATCTATTAGTGGTGATGGATGTTAACCTAATGAGTTGGGTATGAAATAGAAATGTTGTTATATATGGAAGAAGGTATATAGGAAACAGGTATAGAAACAAATTTAAGGGAACAAACACCAAATTGGGTTTTACAATGAAAAGAACGACACCTTTCACACTTCACTTTACTGTCACTGGACTGAGATATTACTAAATAACACTTTATCTAGCGCACAACAAGACACATCTTGATAGAAATATAAACAACTGTGCATCACTCTAAAAACAAAACACACAAAATGACCGCAATATACCTATCGCATGTCATGACATCATCAGAGAGAAGATGGCATAATTTATCTGAACGCAGACCAATAGACTGCGTGTTTGATAATAAAGATAATTTTAATTTACTATACACAATAGACGTAATGGCTATCTCGTTAGTAAAAAATCGATCATTTCCTCTCAATAACTCGACCAAAGTTTCATTCTATCAGACATAATCAGGAGGGATTGTGAAACCCTCTCTGAAGACATAAAAATGTGAGAAAAAGGAAATTGGTAAATAATGACAGTAGGCCCTATGAAAAAGAACATGTAAAAGTAACGATTAACATAAAGGACAAACAAAAGAAATAAACATTGGATTTAAATATTAACCTATTCCCTGATGCGTGTTAGCACAACGATCTACGCAGTACCAGCAGCGATTTTTGTTGTATAATCCTATCCGACACATATTTTCACTACTCACTTATTTTCTCATTTATTGCTTTATTCGTTGGTCATAATATAGCATTAAACCGTATCCGTATCTATTAGCTTCAATGTGAAGTATTCAGACTTGCTAAAAATACAATGGTTCATTGATAGATTGCATTGCAATAACTTATTGCAATGAAATATCGATTCGCACCTGCGCCAGGGAATGTTTGGGAAAACAAAGACTTTTTCAACGCTCGCTCCAGGGAATGGGTTAACTCTTTTCACTATTTGAGGTATATTTTGTTATATTTATATATAAAAAAAAGAAGTAAATTATCATAATCAAATTTGTGCAGCGAGTATCCAACCCTGTTAAGGTAGTGTTATCACTGTTCTAGGATACTGACTGTAGCCGCTAGCTCCCAAGAAGAGAAAGACAAATGGCTGGAAGATTTGACGTCTGCCATTCAAGGGGCTAAAGAGAAGGGCGACAACAAACTTCAATATCTGAGTCTCAAATCTTGCAGTAAGTACCTCACAAGTGCAAGCAATGTGTTAATATTCATTAAAAGCATGGTGGGTAATCTTTTACTTGTAATTATATTGCTTTCACTAACCCTTCGATTTAAATTAGATTTTCCCACGTTAAATTCAACCTTATAAAGAAATAGAGTTCAGAGATAGATATCTTTATTCAAGAAAGTTATTAATTACATCATCATGATATATCTTGATAGTCTTACAAATGGACTTTGTAGCACCTTATAAAAAATAAAAACACATTTTTCGCACCCACGGTTGATAACATTTTACTATATTTTAAGTGTTATTTTATGTGTGATGAAATTTTTATAAATAGTGATATCTGCAGATCCTGTGACTTTACATATCATCATCATACTCATCATCGACTATTCCCAGCCTATTGGCGGGTCAGTTTAGTAAAATACTCCCATCTTCCTTTCTTCTTCCACCATTCTTCCTCCTTTAATCACTTTGATTACTGGCCTCCCTCATGGTCTTTTTTTACATACTTCATCTCCATAATTTTCTTTGGTATTCTCTCCTTTCTCATCCTCATTACATTCCCATACCATCTCAGTCTTGCTTCCTCTTCTATCTCATGTCCTCTCTCTCTACTCGTATAACTTCACTCCTAATCCTGTTCCTCCTATTGAGAGCTAACGTACTCCTCACTAACTTCATGCTCATGGCCTCCACTTTCTTAGTCTCTCTTACATTAATTGTCCTTGATTTTGCTGCATATGTTACAAGAGTACACTTCAAAGCACTTCTTTTCTTTAAAGCAGTTATCTTACACACCTATAGAACAACTCTCCCTGCTTTCATCTTCTTACTAGATATTCTATACTCTCACCATTCGCCTCAATCACACTTCCAAGATATTTTACATTCTGTACTTTTCTCAGCTCTACCCCATTCAGCATAATTATGAATATGTAAAAGTAGATCTAGTAACCTTTCTAGTTGTCAGGTAGGGGTCCTGCTTATGAAAAATTGAATTGTAGTTTTATTATACAGCTTGTGTGTTTGTCAAATTTCAGGCTCATCAGACGAAGTTATTGACAAGTGCGGTGACGAAGCCAACTCTAACCGGGAGAAAGCATCCTCTCAACGCAGCAACACCACCGTCCATGTGTGTTGGCATCGCAACACCAGCATCAGTATGGGAGATCAGCTAAGAGCTGTTGAGGTAGTTATAATGCACTGTAATATTACCAAAAGAGGGCAAGAAGTGGGTTGGACATAGAGAATCCCTCCCTCACCCCCTCATCCCAAATTCTTCTTTCTAGTCCTTTTAGTTCCACACCTATAATAGATTTGTTTGCTAAAAGTGGCACGTTTTTGTAAGGCTGTTAATGGAAAACCACCAAACTGTTATTTATGAAACGATTTTTCAGATTGTTTTATCAGTTTTATGACCATCGCTGTGGTCTAGTGGTCGGGGCTGCTATGTCGGCATGGTTCAATTGCAGTCTGACGCCGTGTAGTTTTTTTTAATCATTTTTATCTGTGTATACAGTTGTATAACAAAGGGGAATGCCCTAGTGCTAATTAAATAATGCACTCCCACCATGTCTTTCAGATAGCTCCAAAACTAGCGCAAATCTGTGAAGATGCTATAAGGGTTAAAGTCTATGACAGCAGTTATGTCATTAAAGATACAAAATATGTTAACACTTTTAAAATGTGTTGCTAGATAGTTTCAAAGGAATTTCCACACTTTTTCTATAATATGATCTGGACTCATCACACTTTTGTTTGAGATTCACTTCTCAATTTAATTGTATGACCCATATCGGGGATTTAATGGTCTAAAAGAGGAGCTTCCAACTGGCAACCTGCCTGGAATCTCACCCCCCCCCCCACCGCCAAACCACAAAGTTTTATGGAAAAGTATTCTAATGTAAAATTTATGTATTTATTTTTAGCCGAGAAACGAAAAGTTTTGACTTGCATGGGAAAATTCCATGAACGATCCAACTAATAATAATGTTTAATTTCTTCCTTACATCACCTTTATTATATTAACATTTCAAATATAGTATATTTGTGTTGGAAAATTTGTTTAGTATGTAACTAAACATGTATAAACTACCACTACAATTAAATACCCTTTCTCACTTTTTGCATGACTTGACAAAAATTAGCTGATTATGATGTGATCTTCCGCTAGAATTGTGGATTCAATTGTGGTTATAGGGCACTTTTAAGTTGGAAACCCCCTTTCAGTAGTCAGCCTTGCTAACTATGGGAGAGATTGGGGCTCAATTCTTGGTCTGGTGTTCTGAGGGTGCTATCTTCCGTAAATGATTTTCCACTCTCCCTCCACACAAATGGAGCTACTTTTCCTATAAATTCTACTCATCCCTACCTTTGTAATTTTGTAAATTGTATGTGGATAGCCAGAATGAGTACCAAGACAAGATGCACAAAAATAATACACTACGCAATAGCCTATCCTATCTTTACAACTATGTCATCAAATGATTTGTTTTTGACATACTCGCCTTTTATTTCAAGGGTCTATATTTATTTGCAACAGTGTGTATCTATTTTTTAAGAGTGCTTTGTGCGTTACTACACATTTTAGCAATCTGCAACGCACATTAATTTAAAGCAAGAGGATGTGGAAGGTTAATTTTATGAACTATAATCAGCTACCTGGAAAAAGGATGGGAAAACCAATATTAAATTACAGTTTGGAGAAGCTCCTCAAAGCCGGGTGTCCTATTATGTCCTGATGCTTTGTTATGAAAATACATCTCTTCATATATTATTTTATTTGTCTTAGAATCAGCTGAGCGGATACTTACTCCGGAAGTTCAAGAACAGCAATGGTTGGCAGAAGTTGTGGGTGGTGTTTACGAATTTCTGCCTCTTCTTCTACAAAACCTTCCAAGTACGAATATTAATGTGAAATAATCAATTAAATCCTAAACGTTATATATTACCCTGGAAAGTAGCAAGCCTCTCTTGACAGATTACAACATGGTTTCCTTTGTTATTAGTTCCTTTTACATGTTCCTATCTAAGTATCCTATCATTGTTTACCAATTTCCTTTTTCTCCTTTTCATTTTTTGGTTCCCTCTTTTAGGAATTGCATTTCTCATTTCACACTCCCTCCTGATGAGTTTCTAAAGAATAAGACCAAAGTCAAGGGATTGGGTAGTAACAATCGATTTTCTTCATTACCTCTTTGTCCAGTGGCAGCAATGTAAAGTGTGAACTGTTTTCTATCCACACAAAAGTGAGAGAAAGTAAAATAATACAAAATCTTTTTTTTGACACTTTTAGTAAAATTTACTCAAGTATGTAGCATTATTGTTACCCACATTATGGTATTTCTATCTTAATCATGATATTTAAAAAAAAAAGTTTAAATAATGCCAGTTCCAATCATAGCACTCATTATCAGCATCAACAACTATTTCCAACCTTTGACTGGGTCATTTTAGTAAAATGCCCACATCTCTCTCTCTCTCTCTCTCTTGGTCTTTTTTTTAAACATATTTAATATCCATAATTCTCCTTGAGATTTTATTCTTTTACCGTCCTCATTACATGACCATACTATCTCAATCTTGCTTCCTTAGTCTATTTTACATTCACTGTCCATGTTTCTGCTGTGACAATGTTTCAACTAAACAATGGGGTCAATCAAGGAAGTGCCCTCTCACCATTACCCTTTGTATTGGTGATGGAAATGAACATGAATAAAGTGGCAGGGAAACGTGGTGAGGAGAAAATGAAAGAAATGTGGTCTGCTGATGACTTGTTGGTGCGGGGGAAGAAGGAAGAGGAAGTACAGGAACAACTACAAGAATGAAATTAGGAGGTGACAACATGTGTAGTTAAATTTTGTATGGAGAAAAGTGAAGTGATGATGATAAGGCAGAGGAAAAGGTCAGGAAAGATGATAGAACTGGATAGAGTATAAGTGAAAGAAGCAAAGAGAGTAGAGTATCTTGGTGGTGTGATTGAGGCAAGAGGGGCAGCAGAGAGAGGTTTTTTTTACAGGTGTGTAAGGAAGTGCTGTATAGAGCATATTTCATACCCCTAGTAACGTATGCATTGTTATTCTTAAAAAATCTGCTCCCATCCTTCGGATTAGTCACACTTTCAAGATATTTTACTCTGTACATTTCTCAGCTCTTCTCAATCCAACTTTATAGCTTTTCTTGGACTTATCCTCTTTCTTGTCATTACCATCACTTTACTCTTGGCCAGGAAAAATTATAGCACTAAAACTTATGATAAAAATGTGATGATTGATCTTCATCGTGTTAACTTTTCTTTTTCAGGATGACTTCCCACTGGCTAGTCTACCTTTACTGGGCTACACGGTCAACACACCTACAGAAAATGACTCCATTCATAAGGACTTTGTGTTCAAACTACAATTTAAAAATCACGTTTATTTCTTCCGAGCGGAAAGTGAATACACTTTCGGAAGGTAAGTTTAAATCTAATTGGCTTTACATCAGTCTGTCTTCAATGATAGTGATAGCTTAAGAAAACCACATCAGTGAGTCACAAAGTCTAGAAAACCACTTGACCTAAATATTGGTTAACTATTCTATATTTAAACCCTGCTGCAGCACTAACACCGTCTGTCATTTACTGACCACAATAGCAGAATCTTAAAAGAATTCTTAATTCACTAAATAAATTTTAGTTCCTAAACATCTAAGTTGGCACCACTTAATCTAATTTCCTGTTCACTCTACTACCTCCTGAAGAAAATGCCAATTAAAAAAAAATCATGTCTTACTACCTGTTCAGGTTATTTACTTATTTGATAATTACTCTAATGGGGTAGGGATGAGGAAGGAAGCATCTTAGAATTAATCTGCCTTTATTTGCATGGAAGGAGAGTGGGAAACCATTTAGGAAAACCACCTTCAATAGATCCAACAAGGATTTGAACCTTTATTTCCTCCTCATGAGCAATTCAGTCTAATACGAGAGTGACGCCTTAGACCATTCAGCCACTGAAGCAGGTAATAATCTGTGTTGGATCGAAATATTAAAGAAGTGTTTGTAAATACATATTAGTGTTTATATTTTTGCTTCATTTAAAAAAAAATTATCATACTTATTTAATGGCATATTATAAGTATTGATGTTAATCCTGTGCAAAGCTTTGACATTTTGAATCCGAATATAAATTTTGTTATGATTTGTATTTGAATCTTAATATTTAAAGGGGTCATAAGTAATCTAAAAGTAAAACATTTGATTGATTTAACTTTATAAACAAGTTAGCAAAGACCTATTATTTGATTTGACCCTATAAACTTGTTAATTTTGTAATATATAAAAAAATACATATATCACTAAACATTTTCATCATAAAATGTTGCGTTATATTTGGGAGAAGGTACAGGAAAGGTGGATAGAAACATATAAACGGAACAAACACAGTATGGTGTTTACATTGAAAAGAAGAACACAGTTCACACTTTACATTGCTGCCACTGGACAAGGCTGCCTCTTAATATGTGAACTGTGCCCTATTTTGGGGATTTAAAAACTTTTATTTTATTTTTTCGATGTATAAACTATTTTGAAGAACCCCTAGGGGTTGGAGAAAATTATTATTTCAATTATGTCCTGTCAATTTATGTATGTAAATAGCGATTAAGTATGATGAAATAAAACACTAAAGAAAAGAAAGAAAATCTATCATCACAGCTCGAACCCCCGACATATTCATCTTTTCTATAACTTCTTCTAAATATAATACAATTTCCTCATAAAGCAAAAAAGAGGTTTTCCTTATAGAGATATTGTAAGATATTTAATTTGGATTTGGTTCAAACTATCTACATTTTAAAATTTTCAATTTGCGTTAGTAAGCAAAGATTCCTATTTTATTCATAGTTTGGATTCCCATAGGATTAATCTCTATAAACATTAGTTTAAAGAAAATGGCTATTTTAAATTGAACATTGAAAAGAAGATACAAGGACAAGGCCTACACACTTACCAGAAACTGTAGGCCTAAAAGGTCACAATTGGGAACACAACAAAACAAATAATTGTGAAATTTTCAGGGTACAACAGTCCTCTTCTTCAGCAGAGGAGAATGTTTTACTCTTTTTTTACTCTCCTTCACTGCAGAAGGGGACTGTTGTACCCTGAAAATTGCACAATTATTTGTTTTGTTGTGTTTTTAATTGTGAACTTTTAGGCCTACAGTTACTGGTAAGTGTGTAGGCCATGTCCTTCTATCCTCTTTCCTATTTTTAGGTTAAAGCAAACTATGTTAGAAGTTACTAATTGCCTGTAATTTTCCCCTACAGATGGATGGAAGTGATAAGTAGTGCAACCCTGCACTCGGGGCGTGTCCGTCTGTTCAGTCGCCAAGAGAGCGCCCTAGAAATGTCTTCCTGAACTTTCTAGTCTTTGTATAAAAATGATGAGAGGCCACCCGTGTAATCTTCCACTGAACAGAAAATTGTTGACTCAAGCAGTTTTATCAATCATCTACTATACCATCCATTTTGGGGTTGTTTTTTTAACTTTAAATTTCAACAAAAGCCATCAAGCTTCATAGTACTTGAATATAATTATATTTTTATATGAGAAAAAAAAAAGCCTCTTAATAAATGTCAAAAAAAAAAGAGATTGTAAAAGCATTTTAATACATTGGTTTCATATTTGCCAAATTGTAAATATAAAAAATCTATTTTTTACACACAGATTATTATAACTGGCCAAATAATAGATATATTATATTTTTTATGGGTGACATTATGGATTTAGTAGCTTGTTGTTTTTGTCTGGGTGTTTTAAAAACCAAGATTTTCTTTTGGGAACAAAATTAACTGTGTCGAAATCTGGAGTTTTATTTTCATCATAATCACTAGTCCAATAAATATATTTACATGACATTTTTAAAATTCAGTCGAATGTTCTGCTGCCGACTTTTAATATTAATAAAATGGTTGTTTGGAACAAAACGATCATGGGTAACTTAAAAGTAAGAGGGGTGAATCACCACTTACATGGGTAGTGGGGGAGTAAAAATATTTAACACACACAAAATTACAATTGAACACAAGCTTTTGTTGACAAACACAAAAACACAATCAGACACTAGCTTTTTCCATCCATCGGCGGCTTCTTCGACGGTTGAAATTACTGATACGGTTCCCAAGATTGGAGCTGCACTAATACTTTTATAGAGAAGTCCTTTTAGAAAATACAATATTTTTTCCTTGCTGTTAACATTTATAATGGTTATATAATTGGTGTTATTTTATCAGTACTGTACATATATATCAAAAAGTGACAGCGGCAGATCATATGACTTGACTTGTGAATATGTGAAAATAGATCTAGGAACTTTTCAAGTTGTCGAAAAATGAAATTTGGCCTATGTTAGTATGTGCGCTGGTTGATAATACATATAACCTCAACCTTAGATAAACTCTTATCCCAACCAGCACACTTACTAATTAGTAATTATTCATTTTAATTTCACATTAATACATATATACTCTCTAGAATAATTACTGCCATCTAGCAGTAGTATTTCCAACCTATCTCCCCAAACTGTATCAGTTGAAAACGTGTTTCATTTATCAAATTGTAAGGTTAAAAAAAATACCTTTTTTTTATACATATTAAATTAGTCTGTTGTTTACATAAATAAGTTTTACATATTCATTACTGGTATCTTGAAACTGCTAAAATAAAACAACATGAAAGTCAACCATTAAAATAAGCCAATGATAGTTCCGTGCTTTATGCCACTTTTTTTTTTAATTGGAATGTATCATCATTTGTGTGGCAGAAAGGTGGATTTAAAAAACCATGGAGAAACAGGAGATAGTCAGAAATTACTAAGGGTTTGACGTTAAATTTTATAGAGTTGGTTTACCTAAGTAGGTTCTTTTTAGAGTTCCTCACTTCTGAAAAGTAGAGTGGTTGGTTTTTCCTCTTAATGAGCTAAATTTAAATGTGTTTGAATAAATAGGTGTGATAAATTACATATTTTTATGTCATTTAAATGCATATCACTGTAAATAATTTCATTTATTAATAAATAAACAAAATAGCAAAATGCTAATTTCTATGAGAAGTGGGCAAATGTGCACAGAAAAGAAAAATTGATATAAATTAGTGGTCGAAGAAATATATTTAAAACTGTTCTTTTAAATCTTTATAAGATATTCCCTTATCGGCATTGTGCAAACATAAAGGAATAAACATATTAATACACAAAATATAATTCATGTTAATAAAGTTATTTATATATTTGAGGCTATTTTTTTCATCTGGAAAGTATTATATTTCTAATTATCCACCTCATTATCATATGGTTTTGTTAATTTGATCAAGACTGTTATGGAAACTATACTTGTGTATTAAGTACATATCTAAAGCGTTTATGAAACTGCCTTTATAAAATTAGCAACTCATTTTATTAGTCTTATAATTTACATCACTTAAGAGTAATATATGAATAAAGTATCCCAATCGTATGCATTAATTTTAATTTAGTATGAGGATGGGAAAAAAGCAGAGCTTGTATTTTTACTAAAGATGGAAGCATAATAGAAACACCGAATTGAACACAATCACGGACATAGCCAGACCTCTGTTCACTATATACTTAACCTCCTTGACATATTTTGATGAAGAGTACGAGTCATAAGATATCAAGACACACAGATACAATGCCAAGCAGGGCTCCTAAACTCGTGTTTAAAAGTATTGTGATATGAAATTAAATAGTAATACTGGTGGTTCATAAAAGCCCAATTAATTGCTACATCAAGGGGCTAGATACAGCATTAAAGTAGACAATATTTTGATAGTATCGTCTTTAAAGTAAAAAATGTTTAATCATCAACCGTTTCCAGCCAGTGGCTGGATCAATTTAGTAAAATGCTCCGTCTTCCTCTTTTTTTCATTCTTCCTCCTCTATTTGCTTCACACACTTGCTGTTATCTGCTTCTCCCATCTCTCTCTAGGTCTCCCTTGCGATCTTTTACCTACATACTTCATCTTCATCATTCTCCTTTGGATTCTTATCTTTTCCATCCTTGTGTACTTTCTTTTACTAATGAATAAGTTTTAATGAGGTGTTGCATTCCTATCCTTATTCTATTTAGATATTTACATCACTCTAGTATTATTAGAGGATTTACCTTAAAAACATTTTGGGTCAACTCTTCGTTCTTCAAATTGCCAAACATAAATAGCTTTTACTTTTGATTATTGATAATATTTTCTTGTCTTCTCTCATTTGATGGTATGTTTTTGGGACTAGATATGTTTGTAGTTACTTGTAGAAACCTATTGTATGGTAACTTTCATTCTAAGAAAGTTTATCTAGTTATATGAACTAAGTATATTGCTTCTTTTTTTTTAATAATAATGACATATATATTTAGTGGTTTTAATTCTGATTATTTCTGTATGGTTGATTTTTATATATAGTTTGTATATAAAATGTTATAAAGATATACTAAATAGTGACTAAACGTTGGGTATTAAATAAAGCCTATTTTAGACCAACAACATTTAATAAAAGTCTTTAAAATTTGGCATTGTATGAATATATTTTGAGTTATCAATTATATATTATATTAAAATGTTTTAAATAATACTTCATTATGAATTATGCCTGGTTTACAAGATGTGTGAAACCATGCTGTTTGGTGAGCACGCAAGTCAGAGTTTACTCAAAGCAAATGATGTGTTTGGTCTTGACGCAAATCATGAATGAAACTAGGATTTTTTAGTGTTAGATATTTTGTGCTCCAAGCAAGTTGTTCCACATCCACGGCATGTATTATCTATACTAATATTATAAAGAGGAAAGATTTGATTTTTTTTTTTTTGTTTGTAATGGATAAACTCAAAAACTATTGGACTGATTTTAAAAATTATTTCATCAATATAAAGCTATATTATCAGCGAGTAACATAGACTATATTTTATTTTGAAAATTTAATTTATTCCTCATAAAAATGTCAATAGTATATTATAGTCGGAAAAAAAAGTTGTTGAAGGGAAAGTGGGGTTGGTGAAGGGGGCGGGGGGCTATGGGTGAGGAAAGAGGAATGAGATGAAAATAGGAGGGAGGATAAAAAGAGGGAGGGGCTATACAGTGATGGTAGGACTGTATTTTCAAAAAAAAAAAGTAAAAAAAAGTTTTGTTTTTATATTGGCATGATGGATGATTTGAAGCTTTTGTTTTACAAGATTCTGTACAATATTTTTTTATGGGGAAGGGGGCTAGTTGATTTATATATATATTTTTTTAATAATGACTTGATGTTAAACTTAAGAAACGACTTGTCAGTTTATTAAATTGTATCCGGCAGAAATAGGCCTATGGTAAACTATCTCCCTCCTTTACAGATAGAATTCAGTTCCTCGTCCAAATTCTTCGCATTTTTCCATAGCTTTCGGCAATTAATTTCAAATCAATTGGGATACCATAATAATCAAGTAACTGACACTCTTTCATCTTGCCAAACTGAAAAAAAGGCTCCCACTATATTTTTCTGGTAGAAATAAGAGAAGGAACATACACACGAAAACTGAACAACATGTAAACATTTCTGAGCACAGGACTTGTGTGCAAATAACACACATGCAAGACATCGAGCTTGTCTTCTTGATGTGTTTTATGCATGGTGTAAACCAGGTATTACTGTTTAATTTATCTTTACAGTATTAACTAAACAGACTAAGAATATTAATACAACTGTAAAAATTTTATTTCCACCATTGTGGTAACATGAGTTTCGAGTTTTCAAATAATGGATTTCCTATGAAATATAATTTGTATACTTTGAATGCAGAGTTATTTTTAAGAATCATGTTTCGCTTCTCAGTTACCTTAAAGATTTATATACTAGAAATTAAGCAGAAATTGTTTAATACTTGTTCATGCAATGAATTGTTTTATGATCATGTAAATCTAATCCATTCTGTCTAGATAGAAGATTTTATTTTTTTATTTTACAGACATTTTAAATCTAATATATATGTATATACAGGCATACCTTGCTATTACAACATGTTTTGTTACAGACTGTTGTAAACCTAATCATTGCACTTTTTTTTTCTTTTGTCGATGCATGTATTATTGTGCTGCAATCATCACATGTGTACATAACTGAAATAAATAAGGCATTTATTACTAAAATAAATTTACATTTTATAAATTCACTAAATCACAGAGCATAATACACAAATGCTGCACATTTTGTGTTTGTAAACAAAATGATTCCAGAAATAAGTTAGTATTGTAATTTTGCTAAACTGTCATATCTACAAGGCAGCTGTCAAATACTTGAGGAAATAGTTACAATTTAAAACCGCTGTATAAACAAAGCTTCAGAAAGAGGGGTATGCCTGTATTTTGAGTCACTAAACAAAAAAGTATATATTTTATCTAGGGTAAATTTGTTTTAACCCTATTGTAACAAATTTATAATGTAAATATTGACTTGGATTAAAAAAATTCTTGGAAAAATGTTGATACTCATAGTTGATAAGTCAATTAGTTTAACTGGCAACTCATTTGATTTAAAGTTTGTTGGTAGCTCAAGTGTTGCTAAGAATTCTTGATAACACACACTGGACAGCAATGACATCTTCTATAAGAAGGTTGACGTTATAAACAACCAGTGAAGGATACAATCATCGAACTCTCCCCTTTAGAAATATTACAAAGAAAAGCTGTGATAATAAGTGCCTTTGGAATATTTACAGTATGAAATGGAATGAATATGTAATATCTTGTATTTGAAATACATACAAGTGCCTAAAACAATATATTTCTATAAAGAAAACATCTTTTCACTTTTTGAGTTATTTTTCTTATAAAATATGTAATAAGTACATAAAATAAGGATAGAAAACACACCGATTTTTTTTTTTTTTTTTTTTTTTTCTATCCCTCATTTCTTTACTTTCTTCCATGAATAATTTGACAATACTGTGATTCTGGAGTAAAAATTTTTGTTTAGATAAAACGCCACTAAACCCAAAAAGGCCAGTTTTCACTGCCACATGCAGCTTCTTCAGGTTAATAAAGTAAACTGTTGTTAAAAGTAATGACTATACATTCCCCATATGTTCTCTCTTCTTTTCATACAGAATGCGCTTCTCAGGTGTAACTGCTCATTACAATTCAAACTGTATTTATCCCTGCTTAGAACAACATGGTTTATAAGTATTCAAAATTTGAACTGGGATTATCTTAAGGGTGTTGCAAACTTAAAGGAAATAAATACTCTCACACTGTAAGACAATCTTCATAGTAAGACACCTTCAAAGATTTTTAAAAAAGTATGTTATTTGAAAAATCATGATGTTTGTACATAGTTTTATTCTTTATAAAACTATATATTGTGCAACATTACAATTTTGCATGCATTATAATTATGACCCATGAACTTAATTATCGACATTTAATTTAAATTCTATCTTTGTTTAACAGTGTCATAAATAATGTCTACTTACTATGTATAATTCATTTTCTTATTGGGTTGTCAATAAATTATGCCATACACTTTTGTTTTTTAATGTTTTTTGACCACCTTCCCTCCTTATTAACATAATAAATAATGCACTTGATCAAGCTGTACAATATCTAAGAGCTTAAAAAGTAATATACATTATTAATCAGGCTATACTTAAATATTCTTAACATGATGTTTAACATAATTGATATTAAATGAAGGCTTTCTTTAAACGATTTTATTTTAAATTGGGTCAAGAAAATTGAGCTAATAGCATAGCTAGTTTAGTAATTTACATATGTGATTCGAGAGCCAAATGTTAGTATATTTACTTAAAATTGGTCCTTCTCTTCTGTGTTCTCTAGATTGTAATAAAAATAATTTAACATGTTATTAAAATTGTGAACAGATAAAAACAGATCTCAAATAAAAATTATGATTTAGAGTTCCACATCCTCTTAATAAACTACTTGACAAATATTTTCCTCTTCAGAAAGTCTTAAAATATTGATCAAACTCCATGGCCTGAGACCGGCGGCTGCCATTAATGACCATAGTGCTTAACATTGAGAAAAGCTTTGTGTGATCATCTTATCTTTCTAGACCAGAGTAGCTAGCTGTTTATTCACGTTGCAGACTTTGAGTCCGTTTCAGACCCACTGCTAAAAAAAAAAAAAAAAAGATACACCCAGAAATGAACCATTGACTCTTTGATTGATAGCCAGGCACTCTAACCACCTGACCACAGTAGCAATCACAACATTGAGAGAAAATACTAAGAAACAAATCTTTCAGATACCTTTTAAGTAAGAAGTACCTCTTAGGTTTTATATTCTTCTGGTACAAATAGTTGGAAAAATCCGCTCAAATTGAGATATTCTACCTCTTGAAGCGTTATAATCTCCTAGTAAAATTAGTAAGAAAATTCTTTCAAAATAAGCCAATATTTTGCCATTTTTCTCGATGGTTGTACTAAGAGAATATGAAACTGCAAGAGGTATAACAATCTAAAAGAAAAAAAAAATCCTCTCTATTCTACCTCTTGAAGCGTTATAATCTCCTAGTAACATTAGTAAGAAATTTATCTCAAAATAAGCCAATATTTTGCCATTTTTCTCGATGGTTGTATTTTGGCATTTTTTTTCGATGATTGTACTAAGAGAATATGAAACTGCAAGAGGTATAAAAAACTAGAAGAAAAAAAAATCCTCTCTATTCTACCTCTTGAAGCGTTATAATCTCCTAGTAACATTAGTAAGAAATTTATCTCAAAATAAGCCATTATTTTGGCATTTTTCTCGATGATTGTACTAAGAGAATATGAAACTGCAAGAGGTATAAAAATCTAGAAAAAAATCTCTTAAAAGGTGATAATTGACGACTTTGCTTAATATTCTTATTAGGAAAACAGAACTCTTCAGAAGGTTTGATTTTTATACCTCCTTGAATATTATACTTTCCTAATTAAAGTTTAAGAAAATCCCCAATTCCCACCACCTTTTTTAGAGGATCTTATACTGTTATTTTAGCTTTTTATAGCCTTTTGAGTTCTATGTTTTCCTAGTACAAGTTGTAGGAAAATCCTTTCAAATTTAACTAATAATATTATTCTTTAGATTTTTTTGATGCCTGTATTAAGAGAATATGAAACTCCAGGAGGTATTATAAAACAGAATAGGTTGCTTTCTTATTAAACAGAACTATATAGTAATGCCCCCATATCCTTAATACGTTCCTAAACAATTTATTTTCTTTAATTAAAAGTAAATAAAATTGGGCAGCTGTAAACTGTGGATCTGAATCAGATGATACAGCTTTAGTAAAATACTTATTAAGGTCACTTTTGATATTTTATTTAGAAATATGAAGTATATGATGGAAGAGTTCCTGCTTAGTAAACCAGTACCATATAAATAGGATATTTAGGATTATAGAATTTTGGCACTCATGATATTTGAAAAAAAAAAAAAAGTATATTAAATAAAATCCACCTTTATCATAAGTTTTGAATTGGAATTTAATACTTTTTAACACTTACCTGCATGAATGCATCATAACGAAAAGAGTTTTTTTACATTTAACTACTTTCTCTTTTTATGTTCCAAGATTCATATTGATATTCATAGGGAAAACGATTCATATTTGTCAAATAATGAATTTGATTCAACTTTATTTGGGGGATGATGATGGAGATAACAATGAAACAAACACTTTATTAACAAATTATAAACTTTATTGAGAAATTTTATAAAGTACATAAAAATGTATCATGTTGAGTAACAACAGTGTCTCGATATCAAAAGTATCGGTGATTGAGATATCAGTGATCGGAGATACTCCACACTCGCATCAGATGGCAACAATTACTCGAGATACGGAGCTAGTATTGCTTCTTATAGACAATACTCGCTTCGCAGCCCTTGTTATTGTTATTTTCTAATTTCTACCAGCTAATTGAGACTTATTGACTGGCATGTTTTATTTACATGTTATTTCTATTTAAAACACTTGATTTTGTCGCGTTCATTTTTCAAAAACGCTATCAGATTACTACATAAAATTGACTTTACTGGTTTTAATGTTTCATTCACATGCGTTTTCAATACAAAATATTTGTTGTCAAGAACAAAATCGAAAAACTTGATTACTAAGCAAATAACATTTCATTTACTTTTTAAAAGTAGGCTATGAAAAAAATAATTTATTCTTTTTTTCGATGATCCTATCCCAAAAATCGCTCATAATAAATTAAAATAAGTAACAAAATAGAAAATATATAAATAAACCTTAATACTATGCGTTAATGATCCTAATCAACCTATAGTCTAATTTATAGTTTATTTGCTTCTATTATATTTATTTAATCTACAATTAGACTTACGGTATTTAAAATAAAATAACACAATATAATAATATATGACCTGCATTCTAAACAACTTTTTCTAAACCAATCGCCATTATATTAGGTTCATTTTTAATGTCACATAAATTTTAAATGTAGTAAAACAGATCACTAAATAAATTAAACAATTACAAGAGTTTCTCGTAGTACATCTAATAAGTTTTAATATTGATATTCAAGTTTAACATAATGTTTGTTGGAAAACTAATTTTGCCCAAATTACCTAACATTTCATTATAAAATATTAAATAACATTTTCTTTCTCTTTTTTATCAACTTTATGAAACATTTGTCAGGCAACATGAAACCCAGATGAAACCTGAAGATTAGGTAGCTGTATGTCGATTGTCAAGGTCAGTGCCGATAGGAAGAGTTTATGTTAGGTCTTTAAGTATCAAATTCCATTGCAAGCCGCCAAACACCCGAGTAATTAGTTTTCTTTCAACCGATACTCATGGGACTTTTTGGGTAAATACCAAATACTCATAAATACTCCATACTCTACTCAGGCAGCAGCTAAATACTAGCTTTGACCGTGGTTGGAAAGTGAAAAAATATTTGTCCATCAAAACACTGTGAATACAGGTCACAAGTGAAAAATCACTGGTATAAATCACCGATATTTTAAAATCACAGTCACTGTATTCACTGATATCGTAAAATCACTGTTTTGCCCATCTCTAATTAATACCTAACATTCATTTGAGTAACATTTACTATAGTAGGTATAATGGAATCAGTTACAGGAAAGGTGGATAGAAACATATAAAAGGAACAAACACTATATGCCTTTCATAATGAAAATAACACAATTTACAATTTAAATTAATGCCACTGGACAGAAAGAAATGAACACAAAAGTGAAAAGAGGTTTTCCTTATGGAAACTTGTAGAGATTTTGTAACATTTATTAAACATTTTGAAAAACTCAGTAGAGAAATGTTGAGACATACCTAAGTTAGCCACCTTGACAGTCATGACCATAGATCATAAAAAGCATCAATATCAATATATTTAAACCTTAAACAAAAATAAATGTTTTAGTTTTAGGAAAAACAATCTTCTGTAGGTTTTCAAACCTTAAGCACAAATTTAAAATCTTCCGATTAACTTATGTGATATTGACCAAAAAACAAATGTTCATGTATTTCAAACAACGTCTTTAACTATAACTTATTATTTGATAGGTGTGTGCGAAGCTTCAACTGAACTTCAAAACAAATGTCAGCTTTAACTTGGCTTTGAAAAAAAAATCCTGCTTTGAAGCTTTGTCAATTAAAATATTGACAGCTAAAATACTCGACTTATGGTCAATTGTCATTTAAATATGATATATAAAACACTATTTATTTGGAAAAACTCCTAGGTAATTGAATTGTAAGTTGTAATATAATTTGATTTATTTGATTAAAATGAAATATTAGTAACATTAAGTACATAAAACATTTTCAACGTAATTTCAGTACATAAAGTTCAATAAATTACAATATAATATATTTTTCCAGTGTAAAAACACTAATAAAAAAATGTTCGAACTTCAATTTGGCTTTGAGAATATTTCATACATTCAATTTGAGTTCGCACACCCCTAGTATTTGACAAATTCTTATTGGTTTATTAACGCCAATCTTATATGAACAAAACAAATAAATATACACATTAAATTATTTTTTCCTTTTTTCTAACAAAGTTTATTCATATATTCATACCAAGTATTTTTAAAACAATGTTTTTAACAACTTCTTCCTTAGTTTATGTGATTTAATAATTTTAATTTGTTTCAAGTCATTTTAGTTGTGCCTGTATATTATTTCCTTGATCAGTGACCTAGTGGTCTAGAGATAAGATGTCGGACTTGTGTGTTTGGGGTCCAGGGTTCAATCCTCGGGCATGGCACAGATATATCTGAATGCCAAACCCTTCCTTCACCTCTGACAAGACATCTTGTGAATGTGGGGAATGCCAGGCCTTCACTGTGGTTCGGATCTCACGTTAAACTGTAGGTCCTCCATTTCATCTAACAAACACCCTACCATTACACATTAGCGTAAGTGCGCATAACCCGAACGGGTAGTAAGACGCGGTGCTTATAATAATATAATAATAATAATAATAATCTTTTCTTGCTCAGCACATTATTTTCAAATGTATTTAAGTTTCTGTAGGCCTCAAAGTTCACAATTAAAACACAACCATACACATAATTGTACTATATTTGTAAGAATGTACAGGAAAGATGGATAGAATCATATAAAAGGGACAAACACAATATGGCTTTTACAATGAAAGAAACACAGTTCACACTTTACATTGCTGCCACTGGACAGATAGATAATGGTTGCCTCTCAAAGAAAATTGATTGTCAAGAGGCAAGCATTACCTCTTTGTCCAATGGCAGCAATGAAAGTGTGAACTGTGTTCTTTTCATTGTAAAAGCCATACTGTGTTTGTCCCTTTTATATGTTTTTATCCACCTTTCCTGTACATTCTTCCAAATATAATACAATGACATCATAAAGTGAAAGGAGGTTTTCCTTATAAAGGTACAAACACACAATAATGAAATTTTTTGGGACATCAATCCCATTCTTCAGCAAAAGAGAGTAAAACACAGACTGGACTATGACAGCATGGCTAGAGGTTGATCATGGTCAATTAGAGTCTGTTGTTGCTTGTTTCTTGATTCACAAAAAAAAGTTTAGGCTGAGATTTCGCAGTCGCCTGTTCAAACTTCTGTTTTTATTCTTGGTAGACGGCTAGAATGTTTTATCTGCCAAGAGTAAAGATACAGGTTTTGAACAGGAAACTGCAAAACCAGAGCCAGCACCTATTTTGTGAATAAAGAAACAAGACAGAATCTAAGTAACCATGTTAAACCTCTAGCCATGCTGTCATAGTCCAGTCTGTGTTTTACTCTCTTCTGACCCGCCTCAGTGGTTTAGTTAGCTAACGCGCTAGTTTCATGTTGAGCTAGACTGCCGAGGACAGGGATCTCAAGGATAGTGTCTTGCTCATGTGAAATGGGGGGTTCCTAAATGGTTTTCCACTCTACTTCCACACAGATGCGGGTTCACTTTATCTATAATTCAACCTTCCCAATTTCTAGCCCATTAGTGTGATTAGTACTTAAGAGTTTAGCCCGAACGGGTAGTATGATGTGGTGCTATATAAATAAAAATAAATACTCTCTTCCACTGAAGAAGGGGACTTGTGTACCTCAAAAATTTCATAATTGTGTGTTTGGTTATGTTTTTATTGTGAGCATGGAGTCCTACTATCCTATTTTCACCGTTTAGTACCCCCATACTATTATTGATTCATACTTTGTGAAAACTTATCAGCCAATAAACTTTTTCTTGTATCAAAGTCTTATCATATTTTATAATATTTAGTTATGAAATTATATAAATACACAAAACAATAAACAAATTTACCAGTAGAAAACAATTTAAAATGAATAAACTTCAATTAGGTTTCAATAGTTCATCACATTTGTTTAAGCTTTGAATAGAAAATGTTAACTTCGCACTTCCCACAACTTTTTTTTTACAGTAATTGTTAAATAGTAATATGTTAAAAACATTTGTAATAAATGTTTATAGATCTATTCTGGTGGTAAAATCTAGGTTTATGGAAGTTACCAACCTTATTAAACGTAGGTACACATGTATATCCTAACAATAGTTCACTGAACTAGACAAGTTAATTTACATTTATTTTACAAGGTGTTTTAAACACATATCTTCTAACATTCAGACAAGTTAATTTACATATATCTTACAAGGTGTTTTAAGCACATATATCTTCTAACGTCTAGAAAAGTTAATTTACATTTATCTTATAAAGTGTTTAAAAAATATATATATAATCTTAGTAATAGTTCACTGCATTATAACTTCCAGACAAGTTGATTTAAAACACTTTAAGTTAAATGTAAATTAACTTGTCTGGGAGTTATAATAATTAACCTACCATGCAAACCATTCATAATATATAAGTCAGTGATTATATTTGTGGTACATTTGTATAGTAAGGTGGTATAAATTATATTTGTGGTACATTTGTATAGTAAGGTGGTATAAATTATATTTGTGGTACATTTGTATAGTAAGGTGGTATAAATTATATTTGTGGTACATTTGAATAGTAAGGTGGTATAAATTATATTTGTGGTACATTTGTATAATAAGGTGGTATAAATTTTAACAAAACTCTTGGTTTATTAAACTGTAAAATTATAGTTATATTTACATCATATTATTAAATTTAGAGGATGTTAACATGTTAAAATGTTACAACAATCTTTTTGATATATTTTATTCCATTCATCTCATACTGTGTCTATAATGTGAGATATGGGATTACCAGGAATATAGCAAGTTCAGCTGGTATCTTACATGGCAAATGATATGAATCTATTCCCAATATTTTATATTATATATTACCGAATCTCAGCCTTACTACAATTTTGTTGGTATACAAAGTTTACTTAAGCTGATATAATTTGTTTTATTTCCAACTTCTGTCCTCATGTTAACATTTTGTTCAGTTCTGTTACCATTATTATTATTATTATTATTATTATTATTATTATTATTATTATTATTAGCACCGCGTCTTACTACCCGTTCGGGTTGTACGCACTTACGCTAATGTGTAATGGTAGGGTGATTGTGAGATGAAATGGAGGACCTACAGTTTAACGTGGAATCCGAACCACGGTGGACACCTGGCATTCCTCACATTCACAAGATGTCTTGTCAGAGGTGAAGGAAGGGTTTGGTAATCAGATAAATCTTTGCCGGGACCGAGGATTGAACCCCGGCCGCCAGCATAGAAGTCTGACACCTTACCCCTAGACCGCCAGGTCACCTTCTGTTACTGTTATTATTGATCAAAGATGTAGTAGATTATAGCCATAATTTATCTCGATATTTTAGTCAACTTAGGTGTGCGATATGCAGGAACCGGCTTGCCAATAAATTTGGGGATTCTACAGCTTTGAGTTAACCTAGGAGATCTTGGGGTAGAGTGCTTGTCTCAGAACCCGATGTTCTTGATTTCAAAGCCAGCCGGGGTCAACGGATTTTTCTTGACCATTAAAAATCTATAGCCCAACTTCCTTTAGAACTGAAAAAAAAAAAACCATCTGTCCCATGTTGATTGTGGCCCTGGAAGAAATGTGAAAATACTAGGGATGTGCAAGACTAAAAAAAATCTTGATATCTCAAAAGTTACAAAAAAATCTCAAAAATTCAAGAAATTTGAAAAAAATAAATAGCAAATACTGTCAACCCCGGCTGGGGTTGAACCCATGAAAATCAGGTACTGAGGCAAGCATTTTAGCTCTTTTGAATAACAACAGTGTGTTCACTTCCTGGTTCATAGTTTCGGCCCTAAATTATTGGTAACTAACCGAAGAGCTAAGTTCCTATTGTTTCAATTCTAATCATTTTTTTTTCCCCTCATTGGTAAATTAACAGCTGAAGGACAGTGTTGTGTCTGTTTATGAGTTAAGTTAGTTCATAGTTCATTTTATAATCATAAACATTCCTCTAGTTGCTTGGATGTGATTTGTGAAATGTTCAGTTCGGAGAGAGGTGAGGAAAGGACACAACAAAGAGTATAGGTCACCAACTCAGGATCCTTTTTTTTTTTTCAAGCTTCGTGGCTTACACTTATGATTTTAGGGATTAGGAAGGTTATAATTATAAGAGGTGTACTCACATTTGTGTGGAGGGCGCGTGAAAAACTTATTGTTGAAGGGTTGGGAATAGGAAGCATAGATAATTCTATAAGGTATATAGAAAGCCTAAATAAATACTAACCATAGCCAAAAAATTTATCTTTACTCCCAAAAAACAGTTGGCACAGTGTTTTTCTAACAATTTTTCTTTAAATTCGAAATGGAGTAATCCAGTGTTTTGTGTTATTTGTACTCTCTTCTTTCTTTCTGTTTGATAAAGGCAACAATGCCGAAATATTATTCTATTTGTGTTTTAATGTGTGTGACTATTTCTACTATAGAAGACAGAAGAAAGGAAGAATATGTCACCTTTATGAAATGGATTCTTCCCACATTTTTCCTCTTTACCTGGGTGGGCTTTCTTCACCAAATTTACCCTTTTTCGTATAACTCAAACGGGTAGTAAGACGCGGTGCTAATAATAATAATAATCTTTAAGCTACCAGAATTGTCTTCTTTCCTTTAAGTCGTCCAACATTTGATTCTTCCTCCTTCCTAAGCTCCTCTCTCCCTTAAACTTTCCTTCTATGAAGCACAGAAGACAGTTACTCCTGAGAAATGCTAATGTTACTTCAAGTAAAATAATTTATTTTATTCGTAATAGTGGTCGAATAGTATTAAGCAACACTCTGGAAATATATTGGACAAAGAGATTGGGGTTTGAGCCTTGAGCTGGTGGTCTGAAAGTGGTTTTTCCTAAATAGTTTTTCACTCTCCCCGCAAGCAAATACAGGTATGTTTTCTATAAGTTCAAACTTCCTCATCCCTAACACAATTATGTATAACCGCAATGGGTGGTGAAGAATGCTGAAACAAATAATTATACAAGAGTCTTAATTTAGTTAATCTTTTTTAAATAATTTTACTACACATTTTTTAAAATTTAGATTAGTTACATTTTTAAAAGATATTCAGCCCATACACGGTTTGATACCCGAGGGACTTTATGTAAGGCTCACTTGAGATAAAATCGAATCGAAAAGCTTGAGCTAGCAGGCCCATAAAAAATAACCCTCGTTAAAGTTAAATTATGAAATATGTTTATGTACCAACCTTTCAATTATGTGTATTTTCTTGGATCATGCAAAACTTCATCTTTCACTTTCTTAAAAAACAATGTTTTTACGGCGAAGATTCCAAATACACCACCAAGAACAATAAAGTATCCTCCATAGACCATATACTGAAAAGAAGAAAAGAAAAGTTTATCATTAGCATATTAGTATGTTTGTTTTGAAGGCTTTTGAGTGGATTAGAATTAATTTTTTCGGTTCTGAGCTGTGTTGAGGATGTTCTCGTTGACATTACCTACAACAGCACACTTTGTGACATATGATGAAACAAGTTGTACAATACCAACCAATCAATCACAAGAAATATTAGCGCTGATTGATTTGATGTGGAGTTAACAGTTAAATCTATAAAATGGCCTCAAACTATTGTCCACACATCATTCATCCCAGATGGTGACTGTTGTAATTACAATGGAAACTTCTACTATGCGGCTAGTCCGAAAACACTAGTTTTTGTATAAGTGTGTGCTATAACTAATATTAAACCACTACAGTGGCCAAATGGTTTAAGGTGTCACTCGCATGTTAGACTGGCCTGCTGATGAGATCAAGGTTTGAATCCCGGTTGAGTTTAACGATGGTGGTTTTTCCTAAATGTTTTCCAAATCTCCTTCCATGCAAATGTAGGTAGATCACATTTAAAATGCTTCCTTCCTCATCCCTACACCATTAAAGTAATGATCATATATGTATAACCTGAACAGGCAGTAAGACGCTGTGATTATATATATATATATAATATTAACATATGAATATTTTTCATCGAGGATTTGAAAATATGAAACAAGATTTTTATTTTTAGCAATATGTCATCCTACTCATTCGAGTGAAACAGATATGTACTAATTATGCTTATGTGTTAGAGATATGGAAGGTTGAATTTAGAAGAATTACACTCGCATTTGAATAGGGAGGAAGAGTGGAAAACCCTTTAGGAAAAACCACTATTAGGAATTAAACCTCAATCTCTCTGTCATTGCCAGTAGTCTATTGTGAGAGCGGCTTCTTAGATCATTCGGCCTTCGATACGAGTTTGAATATATTTAGTTAGCTAATTATAATAATGTTATAATGTAATTATAATAAAAGTTTGACACTGATTCAAAAATGAGGTGGCCCAATGGCTAGATAATTTTATAATAAAGGAAATTGATAAAACTAAAGAAATAGGAAAAATAAAATACTAAGAATAGGAATATATTTGATGAAGAAAGCCCACCTAGGGAAAGAGGAAAGATGTGGGAAGAATCCAATGCACAAAGGTGACATCTTCTTCCTTTCTTCTGGCTTCTATAGTAGAAGTAGTCACACACACATTTTAAACACAAATATAATAATATTTCGGCATTGTTGCCTTTATCAAACACAAAGAAGAAGAGAGTGTTATTTGTACTCTCTTCTTCTTTGTGTTTGATAAAGGCAACAATGCCGAAATATTATTATATTTGTGTTTAAAATGTGTGTGTGACTACTTCTACTATAGAAGACAGAAGAAAGGAAGAAGATGTCACCTTTGTGCATTGGATTCTTCCACATCTTTCCTCTTTCCCTAGGTGGGCTTTCTTCATCAAATTTATTCCTATTCTTAGTATTTTATTTTTCCTATTTCAAAAGTTTGACACTGTCAGAACATTTAACAATATAATGCTATGCTTTTGAGTAGTTTAACCAAACATAGCTTTGATGCAAACCTAGCCCCTCTTAAAACTCTATTTTTACAACCCGACTGAATGTGCATACACATTATTACAACAATTTTTAACCATTATTAGCATGACACCTTAGATCAGTTGATAGCGTATCTGACCATAGAGATAAAGATCCCGGGTTTGATTCCAGGCATGGCTGTTGTGTCAGTTCAGAAAGTTTGTGTTAAATAACTCAGAATTTATTAAATATTAAAACTGTATTGTATTTGGAAGAAGGTATAGGAAAGGTGGATAGAAACATATAAAAGGGGACAAACACGATATGGCCTTTAAAATGAAAAGAAGAACACAGTTCACACTTTACACTGCTGCCAATGGACAAAGAGGTAATGGTTGCCTCTTAAAGAAAATAGATCGTCACCGCCCAATCCTCCGACCTAGGTTTCATTCTATCGGAACTCATCAGGGAGGAGTGTTAAACGCGCAACGCAACTTCCTAAAAGAGAAATATTAAATATTAAAATGTGACTATTATTATTTTTACATTTAATCTCGAATATCCTGAAGGATTCAAAGGACCCTAGTAATGGGTTAAATAGCCACGCTATTATGGTTTTTATAACCGCTAAATATCATATTCTTTAAATTAAAAAAATGACACCTCAACCCAATAAGTGAACCCAGGGTTAATCTTTCCTCGTACTTTAAGGCAGAGTTTGTGATGGATGTACATAAATCGTCAGATACATAAAATACAAGTGAACAATGACCTTGGGCACAGGACGACTCCTGGATAGTTAGGTGGTAAGAGCATTGGTATACAAAGTCAAAGATCCTGAGTTCTATTCTCATGCCCAAGTGTAATTTTTCAATTTAATGAATAATAAATGTAAATTTTAGTCCTTACCTGCTGCCTGGGCCCAAGGGCTAAGCCAGTTGAACTCACAACCACCAGCGTGATAAGGGTCTGTACGAGGAGTGTTAGCAAAGTGTTCACTCCGAATATCAGGCCGTAGCTGTCCTCACTGATGTTGCGGGCAACTTCTGCACTGCAAACACATCACCATAATTACAGCTGACATCACAAAAATACAAACAAGTGCTTCAGGACTAAGACATATATGAAATCAGTGTAGAAACTTTGTCTTGGCTTCGATAATAATAGAGACTTCGAAAAGTACAAAGCTTCTCAAGTAAAAAATATTGACAGCTATAATAATCAGCTTATGTTCAATTATTGGTATTTTTAGGAATTTAAATATAATTTATTGTTAATATGATATAATATAAAGTAATAGAGTAATATGTTGTGATAGTAACTTACTTTATCAAATCAAAATGGAATATTACAAATAATAATTGTGAAATACAAAAAAAATTCTAAGTGATTTAAAAAATCACAATTTAAAGATAAAAACAACACTCAAATAAAAATCTAATAAAAAAACAATTAAAATGGTTTAAACACACATATCTTTAAGGACATTAAAATTACACTAGCAATTATAAAACAAAGTTAATAAAATGAATAATTGCATCATGGCTTGAAAATATATAACACAACACTGTAGAAACACTGTAGAGTGATGTAAGTGATAGTGAAGGAAGCCAACCTGAAAGGATATTGAGGTTAGGCCTAGATAGGAACCAACACATTTCTCTCTTTATGTCTTCTTAAACATTTATATTTTCCACTTCTTAACTTCCACAGTTTCACATTAGGTTGAATTTTCGGGAATATTACCTTTTTATTAATGTCTTTTCATATGAGAAATAAATATTTCAGAAAATTCAAAACAATGTGCAAGTGTGGAAGTTTTAAAAAGTGGAAAGTGTAAACGTATAAGAAGAAATAGAGAAGTGTGTTTGTTAGGCCTAACCTAAAAGAAAACTTAAGACTCATAAACAATTAGAAATTTGAAGTGTTTCATATTTTGTTTATTATTCCTTAGTCATTAGTGTAATCGTAAATGATCACGTCTTCTTGTTCTATTTCCATTCCTCTATGTGGAGTTGATCATTCTGATTGTACAGGCTCTTGTTAGACATTATTTTTTGGAGAAATTTAATTTGTAATGCTTATAAAAGTTGATGCTCATACTATAAAATTAAAAATATTTCTAGCAAGCAAGAGGTAATAGTAAGCACTTTTTTAATATAAATGTAGTAAGTTTGGTAAAATATGTGTTGCAATAAATAAGAGCAACAATGATTTTACACAGGTTAACCAATATAATAGTAACTGAACTAGAACTAGTTTTGTAGCTAAACATATTAATTAATACGGGTTTTAAATATCTTGAGTTTGAAAACATTTAATATAATGTATTTTTGATATTACATTTTGAATTTAACATAAATTATTATTTTAGAAAGGGACCAGGTAAAATTAGTAAAAAGAATCATTCAATTATTTAGTAATCTTCTTAGCTATATTAATTTTCATTACTTTGTCATGGCAATACAAGTAAACAACTTCAATCAAGTATAATTCAAAATGGATGAAAATATTGAGTAAATTTACCAGTCGAAAGTGGTTTTTAAGCTCTATTGCAAGTTGAAGCTCAAAAATGACAAGCCTACAAAACTTTAGATCCCGATCTCGAGCTTAAGCAACAAGATCAAGATTGAAATACGACTTGCAGAACACTACAAATAATCAAAAAAATTCAAACTTCGATTTGGTTTTGAGAATATTTCATATATTTGATTCTACTTTTCTTCGAAATTAAAACAAGTTTACTTTACACAACACTAGTGCCAATGTTTATTAAATTAAAAAAATTAGAAGAAACTTACGTTGTAATGGTGATGAGTCCGTTGAAGAAGATAACAAACATGCTATAACTGGAATATCCAAGCCAGATGGACTCGCTGACGGCAAAGACATACAACATGACACCCACAACCACACACCCCAGTCCTAGGAACACATCCCCAACACGTGTCCAGTCGAACTGAAGGAAACCACATCCAAATGCCACGGCAGCACCTTTAATAAACAAGCACTACCCTGTTTGTTTTTGTTTGTGTGCCTTAGAACAGTTTATTTATTTGAGATATTAAATTTGCATTTGATTATCAGTATACAACTTAAAAACTAACTTAAATCTAGAACCGACACAACCCACAAAAAACTCAGTCATTAATTTATCATTTTTAAAGAAGAAACCCCTATTTCACCAATGATAAAGTGTTAATCCAAGCCAGGAAGCCTAATTTTATTTATCAAATTAAAAATGCAATAAGTCGCCACAATAATAGTGGATTTGTCTAAGGCAGGATTCTTCAACCTGTGGCCCGTATTAACGTTTTTTTGTGCCCCACTTGCTCGTGAAAAATTATATCAAGAGATAAAATGACAATACAGATATATAAATTACATAATATACTAACAAAATAAATACATCTTTTATGTTATTTTATAACCGATTTTTGCCTTTTGCGTTAAGAAATGTATTGAGTTTTAAAACAAAATGTACTATTAACCAGTAAATGACAGTTCTAGTAGACAAAACCAATCGTGCTACCTCATGTTATGAAACAACAAAGAACATATATCACGAGAAATCCTAATCCCTAGTGTGAGTATTAGTGTATAAGAATGAGCTAATACAAATATTTATTCAATCTAAATATTGTTGGTACAGTATTGCGACCCGTTAACCAACAAGATAGAGAAAATTTAGCATTTGGACATAAAAAGGTTGAAGACCCCTGGTCTAAGGCATCACTCTCACAATACACTGAATTGCCGATAACAGGGAGGTCGGGGTTCCGATCCTGGCCAGGTGTACTGAGGGTGTCTTTTTCCTAAATTACTTTCCACTGTCCCTCCATAAATTACCTCTAAATCTTACCTTTATTCATCTCTTCTCCTATTCGTGTGAATATTATGCAGATATCCCAAACGGGCAGATAGACGCAGTACATACACACACATACACAAACAAACTTTTGTTCAAAGCTGTACCTAGTAGGGAACTTATTGCTTCTACTGCCCCGTTGTATTTGGCTGTCTCAAGCTCGCCACTCTCTTTGAGAATTACCTCGTAAACCATTTGATTATAGCCATAAGCCTGAAATAAAATTAAAATATATTTGTTTTTCGCTGTGTCTCACTACCCGGTCAGGTTGTACACATATATGTTAGTTACGCTAATGTTGTACAGATAAAGTAGATATAGTTTATAGGAAAAATACCCCTATTTGCATGGAGAGAGGTTGGGAAAACATCTAAGAAGAATCACCCGATCAAGGTTCAAACTGTGATCTCATCTTAGGCAATCCAGCACATTATTTTATTTGTCATATCTGTTGTGTCATAAGAAATTAAGATAATCCTTTTTGATTAAATTAGTAATATTAATACAATTTTGTCCTTTTTAGTTTTTAGTGAATTTGTTTTTTACCAACCACACAAGTCTGTATAATTTATTTTACCAACTGTTTAAAACTGGGATTTTAAGTCGAGGTCTTCTTAAGGTGTATTTGAGTTATCTTTTTGAGATTTTTATGAATTTTGAATCTCTCAAATACCATGGGATTTAAGGAATTGAGGATTTGAGCGTCCAATCTCTAGTAAAGAGAAATTTAAAAATAAATGATGATATTGCTCTAACGTGTCTTAACTCTTAGCTAAATTGTGTATTAACCATCTGGTTTAGGATTTCAATTAAAGGTTTATATAAATGGACAAACATTATTTGAATTCAACTGTAGTTGGGAGAGCTTGAAGTTATCTGAGAAAATGAGTGAGTACACGAGATAGTAAATGAAGCAAGGCTGAGATGGTATAGTATTGTAATGAGGATGTTGGAGTAAATAAGAAAGAAGAGAAAGCAAGACCAAGATGGTAAGGAGAGGATGCCAAAGAGAATTGTGGAAATGAAGTGTGTAGGAAAAAGACCGCAAGGGAAGCCAAGAAAGAGTTGAGAAGAAAAGATTACAGAATGTGTGCAAGCGAGAAGAGCAACTAAAGGAAGAAGACGGCATTTTACTAAACTGACCTGGCCATAGGTTGGAAAGAGTTGATGATGATGATGATAATTATAGTCAGGAAGTTTTGAATGCTTTGAGTATCTGGATTTAAAGAAATGTTCACAACTGTGTCAGTGAGCACAAGGTCTACATGTCAAGCTTGTTTAGACCAATTTACCCGCCTCAATGGCATAGTTGGCTAACGCGCTTGACGTGTTGAGCTCGACTGCTGAGGACGGGGAGATCGAGGTTCGAATCTCAGTCGGGTGAACTGGGGGTGGTTTTCCACTCTCCCTCCACGCAAATGTCGGTTCACTTCCTCTAATTTGACCTTCCCAATTCCTAATCCATTAGTGTAATTAGTACTTATAAGTGTATAACCTGAATGGGTAGTAAGACACGGTGCTAAAATATAAATATATATATATATATATATATAACACACACACCACGTTTGCTAGTGACTGGGAGATCAGGGTTTGAACCATGGCTGGTTGTATTCTTGTTATATTTGTTACTATCATTATCATTACTATCATCATTAGGGTTTATATGCCTGGTTGTATTAAGGGTGTTTTTTTCCTAAAGGGTTTCCCACTGTTCCTCCACACAAATGTGACTATATTTCCTCTAAATTGTACTTTTCTCAGCCCTGACACATTAGTGTAATCAGTATAGATGTGTATAACCCAAGCAGGTAGTAAGACATGTGGAAAAAATAAATATAATATGTATATAGTAAAATAAAATTATTTAGTACCTTGTGAGCAATACATACTATACTGGTATAGTGGGTAGGGGCACTTGTCTACCAACCTAGTGGTCATGGGTTTGATTCCGAGCTGCTAGCATGGGTATTTTTTTTACAAAAAAGGGGAACCATCCCTACAGTCGATAGGGCCTGATTAGTTAGGTTAAGAGTTAACAATGATTCCACAAGGAAAGAATGTCAAGTCACTATATTAAAATAAATATTAATAAATCAAACTAGAAAGTATAACTAAACTACCTAAATTTTTCTAACCTTCAAGATTTATTTATAAGTATTTTAACCTATTAAATTAACTTGAATGCAAGTATGATTGATTAAATGTAGTTAATTAAATTTAGGTATATTATATAATGTACTTGCATTCAAAAATCTCTCAAATTAATTATTCACTATAACCATTACCTCATCTTTATGGCACATTGAAAGAACCTCCACAGAAAGGATGTACGATTAGTACATTCGGGCATCCCTGGGAAAAAGAACAATAGTACTGACTAATCTTCCCACAAACTGGCCTACAAGTGATGTACCTCAGACATGCATAAATATAATACTTAATCCAAGTAAAATCATAAGAGTGTGAGAATTCTAAATATATCAAAGTTTGTAAAAAAAGTCAACCTGCAGATAGCAACCAGCTCCCAGTCCCCACCAAATGGACCACTTGACGACATACAAGTTCGTGTATGCGGCCAAGAAATCTTTCTTTAAGAACTTGAATGCGATGACGCACTTCTCCGTAAACGTTTTCTTCAATGGGATGGGAGACGCTACATCTTTGGTGTCGGTAACAGCAATTGTAACGTCCGAGTCTTCGCTGTTGGTTTTATCTCCCCGATGGAAGTAAATGCTTTGTTTGACGTTAGGAAGTAGTATCGCCCATATTGTCGACAAACTCAAAGCTGGAAATAGCAAAGAATTTGTCAATTAAGGTGAGAGTGTGGGGGACATGAGAAAAGGGCAGTGGTTTTGCAGTTTTTATATCAAAACATTTTGTTGGCCAGGATAAATCAAATATTTCTTCACTAGGGAGGGAGAGTTTAATTTTCTTCACACGGTGATAGCGACAGTTGTTGAATATCTGTCAAGGGTGTCCTATAATTTAATGACAACTCTTTCTCTTCAATTAAAAAGTTTATCATCTAATGCCACAATGCTCATGACAGATATTTAACAACTGTGAAGAAAATTAAACTCTATGTTTCTAATGGAGTAATATTTTATCAAATTTGGCCAAACAAATTTTTGCTCTAAAAACTGCAAACACTAACCTTTTCTTCTGTTCTCCACACTCCCACCTTAACTATCAGCATAATACATAGAATAAAGGGCTATAGTGGCTTTAACTAAAATGCATTATAATTAATAGGAAAACTTTGAAAATTTTGACTTGGCTTTGAAAAAATATTCCAGCTTCTACAATTATGAATCGTCACCAATAAGAAAATTTGCTAATAAAATACTATGAAAAAAACTAAACAATTGAATTTCATGAGGTCATAATAACTTGATTTATCATCTTAGAATGAAATATTACTAACAATAGCTGTACAATTAAACATTTTCTAAATAATTTTAGTGTATGATAAGACCATTAACAAAAGATATTCAAACTTCAATTTTGCTTAGAGAATATTTTATATAAATGATGCAAATTCTCTTCAAATTTAAAAAGTGGATTTTTCACATTCTTAGTTAATAAAGCGACCTGCCAAAATAGACAGAACAACCTTTGATGTGGATGTTGGTCTGAAATGGTCAAAATGTATCCAAAATTAATTGCGTTAAGTCCAGCTTAAAATTGATTCTCCTCCAACTATAAAAAGTAAGATAACAATGAACAGCCCTTCATAAAATTGAATCAAGGATTTGTACAGTTATTGTCATGACCAAACATTAATAAAATGATATTTACAATACTTTAATAAAGAACTTCAGGGAGTAGTGTGGGGCAGGTGTTGGATTGGTCAGTAGTACTGGATGTGCTATCTTAATTTTTCTTTTTTTAAACATCCATTATTGTTTCCAGCCTGTGGTTAGTTTTTTGTTAAACTTATATATTTTCCACTAGCGGCTTGCTAAGCTTCATACACCTTATAATCTAACTTAAGACTGGGACAGGCCAAACATCCAGTCCCCGGCCATTAATTTATCACTGTGAGAGAGTAAGCCCACACTTCACCAATGATAAGATTTTTCGGCCATGCTGGGAAACGTAATCTGGACCCTTAGTTAGGTAGACAGACATGCTACCGACTGAGCTAGGGTGTTGGATTCTATAGCAGTGTCCGCATTTCAATTTAAGGCTCACCCGATGGGTGGGGGTTGGTAGACCCGCCTGTCCGGAGTGAAATTTTGCCAGTAAAATTCGTACAAGGTCTCTCCATGGTGGCAGGCAATACCCGTCCAGTCTGATAACCCCGGCAGGTGGCTAACTCCCTAGAAGGTTATCTATGCCAGGGGGGGGAAGATGAAGGTCCACATGTCTAACACATACAAAGCGGATGGTATTGCGTACCTGGCTTTGGCCAAGGATAGTTGTTTAAGACACCTCCACGATCCCCCACTGGGCATTTAGCCTCAGGAAATCTTAGTAATCCGTAAAGCCGAGTATCTGACTTCCTCCATAACTCATAGTTAGCGTATGGCAAGGCAACCCCCCCCCCCCCCCCCATAAGCCAGGATGTGGTAAAGGATTGTCTGAGTTACCCAACGAGGTCTGGATCAATGAGTGACTGTTTCCTATCGTGGGCGCCAAACATTCTGTCATTCATGGTGTTGGTTGATTTTCCACTGCTAAGCAGCCTCTGGAACCTGTCGGTAAGATGGATAGATACCTCCATTGAGGGTGGAAATTGGCGTCCCAGTCTATTAGGCAGCAACTTTTACTTAAGTATACCGCTAGTTATGTAATGGTGGAAATGAAACATTGCAGGTGTAAATACCTCCGGCGGTAATGTAGGTGAGCGTGTGAGCATCCATGACACCTAACAAACTGAGTGTCTGCGCTACGACAGCAGAGAGGGAGTGTCCAAGGAGGAAGGCCGCACGAATGTGACTCGTCACCTTCTGTAATGCTGTCGGTCAACGGTGGCGTATATGTACGTGAAGTACGCCACTTCAGTTGCTGCGAACAAGCCCCAGACAGCTTCTGCTGCCTGGATGGAAACATTCTTTTGTTGTTCATAAGATAATTACAAATATACTTTATTTCATATAGTTTACAAAAAAAAACCACTTTAAATTGTATCTAAATAATATATTTGATTATTTAGAGAAGCTATCATTCCGATAGCTTAGCTCAGTCGGTAGCGTGTCTCTACTGATCTAAGCATCCTGGGTTTAATTTACGGCATGGGTCATTCTTCACTCATAGTTTAAGGCGGAGTCTGTGATGGACATGTGAATATCAGTGGCTACTAAGAGCTATCATTGATATCACAGCCACTGGCAGCTCGGTTGTCTCTTTATGCTGCCAATAGTACAAATACATTGTACATTTAAAGAGAAACAAGATGGAATCCAAATGTCCATCACAAGACTCTTGCCTTAAAATAAGAGTGAAGAATGATCCTTAGAACAGTAGGCCTACAGTAGAGTATTGGCACGATAAGCCAAAGGTCCTAGGTTCAATTTCTGTGTCCAGGTGTAATTTTTCCATTTATTCAAATAAAACATAATAGCTTATATGAGTCGGTTGGTTTGGTTAAACACATTTTAAAAAATCATGTTAAAAATGTAAGGGTGGAAATTAAACAGGTTCGAAACTCTAAATTTGTGTTTAAAAATGTCAAGCAGTCATGTTGATTCATGTTAAGTGTTTCAGGTAAAACCCTAACTGTGGATACAATTTTTAAAAATGTTTACATTCTTATCAAATGATAAACAATAATTGAGAGTGAACAAATGAGAATGGAAAATTCAACATTCTTCATCCCTAAATTACTAACGTATTTAGTACATAAGCATATAACCTGAAGAGATAAGACACGGTGCTAAATAAAACATTTAAAAGATGTCCCCGTAAGGTGATATGAAACTTCAAACATTTGAAGGGTTGTCTGAAGTCCAGGCAACTTACCTGGTATGCCAGCGCGCCACTTCTAGGTGGGGGTATTGACACTATCCAAATGTCGTGTGTCAGCTGACCAAAGGTCTCATGATTACCACGAGCATGCCCCAGTACAGAGACAACAGGTTCGTACCACACAAGAGAGGAACACATTCAGATAGCTAGCTGACATGTACCTTGTTTACAAGTAGAATAGGGCATGCTCACAGAAATCGTGTGATGATTGGTTGGATGAGGTGCGACTTTTGATAGTGCCATATATGTTTGAAGTTCCAAAAGGTCCTTACAGGACATCGCTAACCATACGTTCATTTTACCAATAAAGTTGTTATAGTACCATCCTCCACCCTTTTCAATTTGGAACGCTATATCAAACTCACCCATAATTTAATTTAAGTTAGTGAATATAAAATAGAACATTAATAATTTTAAAGCTCACTATAAAATGATTAAAATCCTTCCCCCAAGCGAACAAACTCCACACAACAATTCCCGCGAAGCCCTCCAAGACAATGATGGGTTTGTATCGCAAAATGTCTGTGATGAGGAGAATGACCATTAGACAGGAAATGTAGGAATATGTTCCTACCGGTAACAAATCCTGGTTCACCTGAAACATCAAAAGTGATTATCAAGTTTCCTTTTTAGTTGAATCAATTTATACCTTTTTTTTAAACTAAAAATTAGGATGAAAGAAACCATAAATGTAGTTATGAAATGATTAACTATCGTGAGATAACCTTAAAATTTTACTGTACATGAGTTACATCGAAGAGATTCTGATAGTTAATTTTATATCAATTTTTCCTTGATCATTTTGAATCTGATCATAAAAAGAGTTTCATCAAGAATCATGTATTTTTTGTTTGTTTATTATATTCTTCTTTACATTATGTAAAATGTATAAATGTATGTTTTCCATTGTCACACATTAGTAATAGCAATTTTTTCATAGTTCACAAGTAATTGTATGGCCGTAAATTTAAGTATTACCTTCTCTTCTGTAAAATTCAACCATGGCCCAGTAAGATATTGGATGAGGTAGGGTTCCGAAGGACGAAACTCTTTGAGGAACCCAAACAAACACAAAAGCATAGATGTTTTCACCCACAGCTTCATTTTGATTGGAACAAATTCTTCAGCCTGGAAAAAAAAAATTAGTGGGACCAAAAATCAGTACTATAATTCCAAGCAAGTTTGTGGATACACACATCGGGTACATCGTGTGAAAGTGTTACCCGACTCACATAAAAAAAAACTTTTATGTGATCAAAAATAAAGTTGAATTTAAAAAATACATAATAGAATTATTTGGTACTTCACATGTAAATTAAATCTAAAGCAAAACATCTCTAGGAAATCTTAATAATACATTTTAAGGCAAAATGATGGGTGGCCCTTGGAAAGGATGAACCCAGATAGAAAGTGGTAAAGCAAAGGTATCAGTTCAATTATTGTGTCCAGGTGTCGTTTTATTACATTTACCAATAGGTTTTATGTTGGGTATGTTTATTTGTAATAATGTCCCTAAAGTTATCTATCTCTATCGCTCTCTCTCTCTCTCTTTATTTGAGATATTTAACATGCACTTTCTGAACTGGCTGATTTTATCAGCACATGATAATTTCTATGAGCGAGAATGAAAGGAAATATCAATTTTACTGGGGAAAGTATTTTCAAAAACCTTCTAAGGCTTTTACACATGAAATCTTAACAAAAGAACACCAGGTTGGGTTTTTTTAAACCTGTAAATTATTCAACTTACTTATTTTTTAAAATCAAAAGTTCTATATGTTTCTGGGCGACATGCTTGCCACATCCTTGTGAACTTTCGAAGTTGCAGAATAGAATTAAATTATGGTGATGACATTTAAACGGCAGGAATTAGCCTTCTCTCTGTAATCTCATAGAATTGTATGATATATTAAGATGAATTATATTACCAAATTACAATATCTGTCAAAAGTAATATCGATTATTGACGTTAGTTGTATAACCAAGATAAAGAATCAGGTTTTAATGTCTTGTTTTAACTGCCTATTTTACTCACGTAACTGATGGAAGGCTGAGATGAGGATTGTCTTGATTAGTGATTGTGTCTCGATTATCAAAGAGTTTCCCAAATTGCATATTATTAATAATCCATTTTAAGCCTCTAGTTAACAATCAGCAAATCCCGGAATGAAACGCCTCTCTATGACTAGAGCGCACGTCATTACAACAGTGAATGTGAACCGACCTATCTAAACAAGCCGGAGAACTATGTCTCTATTTGATTTACACAATCTTTATCTTAAACATATAACTAGTGAAAGCACTTGATGTAATAACATTTATTGTCTTCTAACTATCAAGAAAGAATAGATGAATTAAATGATTTAGATAAGAGTTTAATAAGATAATGATTACATCAGGAAAAGCCCAAGTGCTGAAATTTGAAGATTAAAAAAGTATATAATTTTTTTTTTAAAATAAGAAAAATGAGTCAAATACCCTAAATATCTTTCTGAGTATATAAATTACATTTAGGTTATTTGAATCTAATGACAGAACAGGGTTGTGGATGGTAGATTGAATAATAGAAAGGAGGCTTAAAGCAGCCCCTTATTTCTTCTACTTTAACTTCAATTACTACCCGCTTCGGTGGCCGCGTGGTCTAACGCGCTATCCTTGTGTTGGACTAGACTTCAGAAAATGGGGTGATCGGGGTTTGATCCTGGTCAGGTGCACTGAGGGTAGTTTTCCCCTAAATGATTTTCCATTCTCCATCAACACAAATGCAGGCACATTTCCTCTAAATGAAGCCTTTCTAACCCCTAACCCATTAGTGTAATTAGTACAAAGGCATATAAACTAAAGGGGTAGTAAGGCCCGGTGCTAAAAAAAACTTCAATTACTAATCATGGTGGATAGAATATATTTTATTATTTCTCAAATATTAAAAGTCATACTAACAATTATTTTTTGTACATATCCATTTTTTCACCCTCCAATGTTTATTGGGACTATTATTTTTTAGAATATGTGATAAGAAAAAAAGATCATGCAAATTTAAATGTGTTATTACAATCTTTCAACTGTTTTTTAATTTGCCTATTTTTTGAAAACTATTAAAATTATTTATTTATCAGACCCACATACACACACATCGCTGGGCACGCAGAATAAATGTAAAGTTTACATAATCAAGTTTTCCAATGACGAGGACACAATTCGAATCTCGGCCGGGTGTAAAAGGTAATTTTTTTTCTCCCTTAAATAGTTTCCCTTTCTTTTTATGTAAATAAGATATATTTACTCTCAAATACCATGATACCTACCTCATTAGTGTAAATTGCCCGGTTAGATAATATGTACAGAAAAAAAAATTGTAAATACCAAGAAGACTAAATTAATATTTCCTTTAGAACTATAAAGAACTTAAATCACTTCTTTTTTGGGAAGTTGTATCACGTAATAGTTTGTTCAAAAATTATTGCTCGAGGTTAAATAGCTAGAAGGACAAAGATGTGAACAAGTAATTTTTATGAGTCCATGAATCAAAGTGCAGCAACTGTCTGGCCTTGGGATACTATCTTATCCCTTGTAGTAAAATGATGGTAACTTTAACTCACACTTAAAAAAAAGTAATAAAGGAAGATAAGTAGTTATGGGCCAGATTCCACTATTTTACAAATACAAATCTTAAAAAAAAAAAATTTCAAATCCTGAATTTCAAATTTGAATATAAATCAATATAATAAAATAATAGAAATATGCTAGTAGCTAAATGGTATCAATATTTCTTGGTGACCTGGTGGTCTAGGGGTAAGGTGTCAGACTTCTGTGCTGGGGTCCTGGATTCAATCCTCAGCACTGATTTATCTGATTGCCAAACCCTTCCTTCACCTCTGACAAGACGTGTATTAATCATAACTTGTGAATGTGGGGAATGCCAGGCCTCCACCGTGGTTCGGATTCCATTCACAATCTCACTACCATTACACATTAGCGTAAGTGCGTATAACCCGAACGGGTAGTAAGACACGGTGCTAATAATGATAATGATGATGATGATGATAAGGATGATGATAATGATGATGATGATATGATGAATGATATAAATAATAATAAATAATAATAAATAATAATAAATAATAATAAATAATATAAATATTATTATTATTATTAGCACCGCGTCTTACTACCCGTTCGGGTTATACGCTCTTACGCTAATGTGTAATGGTAGGGTGATTATGAGATGAAATGAAGGACCTACAGTTTAACGTGGAATCCGAACCACTGTGGAGGCCTGGCATTCCCCACATTCACAAGATAACTTGTCAGAAATATTAAATAATAATAATAAATAATAATAATAAATAAAATAATAACAATAATTATATTATTATAACATTTCTTATAATACATTTATTTTAACATCCATAATTGCAGTTAAGTATTAAATTACTTGTCTGGGGTCCGGTTGTTTAGTTTTCTTATAATAATGCTCAGGCTGAACCACCAAAAAGCAGTATTACAGCTCTAAAATAAATTTAAATTTTTAACATGTTTAGATTTTATTTATTTTGAATTCGATATTCTCTCAAATATTATTTAAAGACTTTAGTTAGGGTCACAGCTCTACTAGTAAGTTTCTACAAAAAAATATAGTTTAGACGTATTGGTTAATTCATGAGACCACACCATTAATTAACACAATGCAATTAAAAACATAAAGATATAAAATTATATTAATTATCGCTAGAATCAAACATTAACATAAATCGGGTTGTAATACATAGATAAAATTTTCATGAGCTAGTTTTTGATAAGTTTGACTATGCAAGAGATCAATGTTTCAATGCGAAGACATTCAAAGACAAAGATATGTTATCTTATACATAACTAAAACAACATCAAGCATTATATTGTTGCGAATAAACAACAATTAATAATATAAGCCCACTAACCTAATGAAGCTCATATCATACTTTTCTGATGTGTTAAAAAGGTGACATTGTTCGTATTTGAAAAGTGTTCAGTGACTTAGTTTTTAAAATGGTAGGCCATAAAACATACATAAAAATACACACAGCTCTAAATTCACATCTTAGATGCGCTCTAGAAAATGGCCACTTAAACCAGATCCATGTGAATCAAACAATATTTTCGCATCATAAATTAAGTAAATAATGATAAGTAATATGATGAGTTATGGTCAAAAACTAATTGATTCATATATTTCTTTCATCGCATTTTATTTTAAATTAAGCCTAATTATTATTGATAGTAAAAAACATATCACACTATGTAAACAGTTGGTAAAAAAACAAAGCATGATGTATATATATTTCCCAACAACATTGGCCAACTCGTTACTGTGTTTGGTCTTTAGTTTTAGTCAAGTAAAAATTACAATTATAATAATTATTGCATGAATTTGAAAATACTGACAATACCACTTATACGATATTCCAAAAATGTGTTTGTGTAATCGGCTTAAATTGAGAGTCTAATTTAATTAAGTGAATATCACCACAGGATGTTTCCAGAGCTGGTTGACATCATTAAGAGAATCTAGTATCATGGAACTATATTTCCACAATCAACTCATGACTTTTGAGACAATTGATTACTCTTATTTAAAATTGAATACACACCTGGCATTCAACCACTGCACTAAATAAAAAACTTGTTTTAGAGTCATGAATAAATAGGTGTTTTGAGTTTATCAACAAACCAAGGTTGGTTGATACAAATTCAAGGATGGCTTATCTTCAAGACTTGGCATACCTGGAGGGGTTAGTTAATGGTTTTCAAACAACGAAACAACAAACACGTCTCATATCAACCATAGTTATATAATAAGTTTTAAAAAATGTGTTAATAGTCCTGCATCCCAGTCAGTTGTGTTGTAATAGCTAGCTCTACTACCGCTCCCTTCACATGTATAAGCTAGGAATGGAGTCAGGACAAACACTATGCACTCTATCACGCATGAAAGTAAAAAAGGCAAGATCTTGGAAGAGTAGGTGAATCAATACTAACAAACCAAAAACAAATAAAGGCCAGAACAATCCCAATGGGAGGAACTAGAGCCAGGGAAAAATAAATATAAATACAAAACTGTAGACATAGTATTTTTTTTTTATTTGAGGTATTTATTGAGCACTTTCTGTGCCGAATGATTTTATCAGCACACAAGAATTTATATGTGCAAGCACAAAAGAACCTACCAATTTTGACAGGGAAAGGTATTTTTACAAACCTTCCAGGGATCTCTTACATACCACAATCTAAATGGTACCAACATCTTTACTTCCCCTTCGAAGGAAGTTGCGCTATATATTTTTATCGCTCAAGAAAAATCTGATGACCTCCACTGGGTTTGAACCCATGAACATCAGGTCCTGAGGCAAGCAATTTACTCCTAGACCAACAAAGTCGACAACACATAGGTCTTCCTCATATAGTATAATAGCATAAAAGTTTGAAACAACATTTTCAAAATATAGTCATCAACAACTAGTCATGAAGTGCACATCATCTAGGGAATTTTAACTGCATATCTAACCACACGGGTAGCCGGGGAGGTAATAACTCCTCACGCTATCAGAACAAGGACAAAGGGAGGACGACTACCTCCCTACCGACACCCTAGTAGGAACTATCAACGCAACGGCCAAGTGGCAACAATTACCACCGAAACCTGGATAGAGGACCGTTGCCAAGCAATGTGAATCCTGGCACAAATGGTTGGCGATCCCAAAGGGATTCCGGACCACAAGACCGACACCACCCCTACTACAGTGGAAGGAAGAACCCCTATAACCGTACTAATAACCAGCCACCCCAACAACAGTCCCGAGGTGAAGTCCAAAATGGTACTTACAGTCTCCACCCACATGACTCCCAGAATGATAATCTGCATCCTAAATCATGCGAGGTTAACGGACAGACCTGTGGCATAGATGTCCTGGCAGAGTCACAGGTCTTGCAAACGCCAGGAACAACCATTGCGTCAGTGAACGAATTTTGGAAGATCAAGTTGAATTTGAAGGATCTACATTTACGTGATTTGGACTTGAGGAGGGATCTTCTCGATGAATACCTGTGAAGAGAGAAGAAATGTAATGAGGATTCACCACACATGTTTATTTGGATTTTCTGGTTATATTTTACATTGTTGTGGAAAAATATGTCACGTAAGTTATTTTGGTCATTAGGGAATTTTTAAACCCCTGGTTGTTACTTATGTAATAATAAAGAGATCAACTGTCATATAACAAGAGCTTATTCCAGTGAGAAATGCTAAGTCCTTGATTGTTATAAATGGGTTATTGTGAGCTTAGTTTTGTGTCGATTATTATACTTACCTAAGAGGCCATTTGTGTTGTTAAAATGAGCCTATAATAGGATTATTAATTTATTTTGGACCTCGCATACCGCGATTGTCCCGGTGGTTAACCCACTGTTTGAGAAACAAACCATGTGTATCCTAGGAGATGGATACCTGGTTGTGAGATTATTCATCATTATTTTGTTTTGTTGGCCAAATTTCAGAAAATATATTAAGCATAAACCCTGCTATCACTTAGGCCTACCACACTGAAGGTACAAGCTGAAGAAATTATTCGATTGTGACAATTGGGAAAAATTTGGAAATAAGTAACATTTGGTTTGACACCCCAATTATTATTTTTTTAAATTTGATTCAAGATATTCAGAAATTTGAGAACATGACTGTACAACGTTTCGTTCTCTGCGTGAAAAATTTGTCAACATATTTTTTTGTAAAGATTTACCTCGCTAATTCAGACAGTGGCACGAGGACTCTCAATACTTGAGACCACTAGGAATACTTAAAATATAGAATGAACAATTTAAATAGACAATGGATTGTTGAAATAAAATGTAGTGATTTAGACTACAATAAAAAAATGTACAAAATAAACAATTATTGGAACTTTGGTGGATTTATTATCGTTTCCTATATTACCAAATTCCAATCCAATCTATGGAATTCCGGATAGTTATAATTCCAATTTGACAAAATAAAATAGTATCGTTGAGAAAAAAAAGTAAAAAAATTAATAGAATATTCAGACATAAAATACAATGTTAATTAACTCTTTGAAATAGATTAAAAAAAAGTCTGACTTTCTGAAAGTTCTTACATGAATTCTGGTTTTTGATAAAAGAAAAAAATATGAATTTAAAGTTGAAGAGTTGGCTTGACCTTACCATGCTGAAACAACACCAACATCAGAAATTTGTTTCACTTTATGCTAACTCGTCCACAATTATTAAAAATATAGTCTAGTTCTTGCACATACACTTAGCTTTCCATTTGCTATATACTTGCACTTTACTTTACACCCATTGATTCACTTTAAAAATAAATTAAATTAAGAACTCCACAGATTTTGCTTCATGTTAGACCAACACCGAGGAAGAATATTCTCCAATCTCCAGAAAGTCTTCCAAAAATCAAATTTAAAAACGTATTTTTTTTCCTTCTAAGTCCAAAGAGAAAACTAATATATTAAAACAAAAAATATCCCTGATTTGACCCCAAAGAATCTTTGAAAGCCTTGATAATATTCTCTTAATTATATGTATATTTTATTTTTATTTCAATTTTATACTTTGCGCTTAAAGCATGTCTTCTTATAAATTATTCATATATGATAGTTACCAGATTCTAACTAGGAAATTACTAATTATTTCTTGTTGTTAAGTTCACGCCTGAAGTTAGGAGGCATCAGCTACTGTAACTAACCTCAGTGTGTGACATAAAGTCGAGTCAAAATTACAATTTTAAAATTAACTTCCTGCTCTAGAACGACCCAGAACAGTGTAGATGTTCAATTTGAGGCATTGTCCGATTCTCGGCATTTCATATGTTTTGCGAACTAAACATTTTTTATAAGTTCCATTGGGCTGAGGTATATTATTATTATTATTAGCACCGCGTCTTACTAACCGTTCGGGTTATACGCAGTGAGGTATATTATTTTTATATAATTCCATTCACGATAGGTTATTATTATTATGTTATTATTATTTATTATACCTGGATGACAGTTCTAAAATCATGTTTAGGTTTTGGGTTGCCAACACTTGTAAAAGATCACAGTTTTGTTATAAATGTAAAGATCTTTAATTAACTGTTATATATTATATTTAAAATAACGTAAACTTAAGTTTTCTCATACTATTTTATTTTTTTTAAAACATGATTAAAAGTATTTATTTTTCGTTTTGGAACGTTACTGATTTTGTGTAATATAGCGCATACATCAATAACTTTTAATAAAGGCATCGTATTTATACTTGGAAAAAAGAAAATTGTTGTCATTTTTGTACATACAATAATTTTAATTTGACAACTTTAAGCATTACATGTCAGTTTCAAATAGTTATAAAAATGAAACCTGTACACATAAATTAAACCCTGGACCAATTAGCTTACCTTGTTAATGCTCTATATCACAGAGATCCAGGAATCGTCCCGTGCTCAGGGTCATTCTTCACGCAGTCTCGTTATAAACGTGTGGATATCATCGGATATTAATCATTCATTACCTTTATACTTAATTGTACAGCATTGCTTTCTTCCATCTACAATTATATATATATTTTTTAATCCTATAGAAAATAATATATAATTTGTTAATGGTATCGTTGGCTTTTTCCAATGGTAAGTTACTACTTTACTAGAAGAATAAAAATCTTCTGTATTCATTCAACTAGCTTATCTTTATTTTAGAGAGCACATCTCACCTGCTTCTGTGGCCGCATGGTCTAAGGCGGAGGAGTGAAGTTCAATTTCCCAGTATGGTGTACCTAGGGCGGTCTTTCCTAAATGGTTTCCTACTCCAGCGCTGTGCAAACACAGATACACTCCTCTAAATTAAACCTTCCTCATTCCTAACTTAATGTGATTAATGCATAGTGCTGCTTACAACCCAATTGAGTATTAAGGCATGATGCTAAAATATTTTTTTAATAATCACATTTCATACCTGATTAATCGTTAAATTAATTCAAAGAAAATGAAAAGATACCAAAGGAGATTATTTTATCCATTCATTTTACAAAAGTAAAATTTGGATCAGTTTAGTAGTATTTTAATTTTAAAATAATTATTTTTCAATTTTGTTATATTTATTAAAATATTGTCTCAATTCTATTGTTTTTAAAGCAGAATACAGAAAACTCTAACACATGGACATCTGGTTTGAGCGGTATTTTTTTTAGCACATCTTACTACTTGTTCGGGTTATATGCTTATGTAGTAATTAAACTAATGAGTTAGGAATAAGAACAGTTGAATTTTGAAGAAGTGCATCCGTATTTATATGAAAAGAAAGACAGACAGGGAGAGTGGGAAATGATTTAGGGAAAACAACCCTCAGTACACCTGAATGAGATTAAACCATGATCTCCCTAGTCATTAGCAGTATAGTCTATTGCAAGAGTAACTCCTTAGACCATGCAGCCACCGAAGAGGGTTTGAGCTGTCTTACCTACCTAAATTAAGTGTGTTATCCAGACACAGGTTCTTAAGTATATGTCAAAGTTACCACAAGCATAAACTGTCAAACCGCATTTAGATAAATTCCAAATAATTTTACTTACCTATTATACTGAAGTTTCCTGGGCCTTTATACAAAACTTGACATTTAATTGTTAAGATCACAAATTACAATTATTATGAAAGTGACACATTATATAAATGACTCAAGGGTTTGTTTATATATCTATGTCGCACATTAACTCTGACAGTTTATCTATTCTCGCATAGCAAACAAGTCAGCAATTATTTGTAAATACAGGTGACCTGGTGGTCTAGGGGTAAGGTGTCTGACTTCTGTGTTGCGGGTCCGGGGTTCAATCCTCGGTCCCGGCACATATTTATCTGATTACCAAACCCTTCCTTCATCTCTGACAAGACTTGTATTAATCACAACTTGTGAATGTGGGGAATGCCAGGCCTCCACCGTGGTTCGGATCTCACGTTAAACTGTAGGTCCTTCATTTCATCTCACAATCACCCTACCATTACACATTAGCGTAAGTGCATATAACTCGAACTGGTAGTAAGACGCGGTGCTAATAATATTATTTGTAAATCGTGAACCTTAGTTTGTATTTTAGCCTCACTCTTGTCTCAAGCTACTGATATCATTTAATTACATCCCCAAGAGTTTTGGCATTATCAATATATATTTCTCACAACTTATGTGATGTATACCAACAAGAAAAACAAAGCCAGGTGACAACATTTAATTGGAAAAGTGAATAATTAGAGAACGGTTTTATATAAACTTTTCAACCACCGAAAAAGAACAAAGTCATAATGGACCATTAACAGTATTGCTCACGGTATACTAATTAAAAAAAATCTTGTATACCAAATACACTTAAACACAACAAAAATACTATCTTCTATAATATACTGTGAAAATTAAATGAACATGTTTGATAAGGAATAAATAAGATAATATTTAAAATATGAAATAAAGGAGACCAGGTTAATTAGTTGATTTCAAAAATACTACTTTCTCAGAGAGATATTGCAGGAACACCAGGGAGCCATTACATTAAAATGTATGCCATATATATTTTATTTAAAGGTTTAATTATTATTTTTTTATTTTAGCCGCACGTCTTACTACCCGCTCGGGTTATATGCTTATGTATGAATTTCGTTAAAGGTTTTTTAGGGATTAGGAAGGTTATTTAGAGGAAGTTTACTGCATTTACGTAGAAAAACCATTTTTGCAAAAACCACTTTCAGTACACCTGAATAAAATTTGAACCTCTCCATCATCAGCAGTCCAGTCTATTGCGAGAGTATCGTGTTAGACCACCCGGCCACAAGCAGGGTAATTTTGGTGCTAACAGTGTTTTAACATAAGTGGTAGTAGCAGTATATAGGGCTGAACTTTAATGTTACCTGATTTGTTTAGCTATCTTACTAGTTTTAGCGCCATGTGAAGATCAAAGAATTTTTCTCACCAAATAATATATAGATTGGTCGATGGGCCGGGGTAGAGTGCATTCTTTAGTTATTGGGAAACTCATACCATATTCATTATTTCAATACCAGTTCCACTTTTAGTTAGAGATGTTGATTTTGTCATCACTAAGTTGTATGACTGTGTTTAAAAACAAGGGATGTGTGAGACTTCAACATATCTCAATTAAGACTAGAAAAAAAATCTCTATTTCATCTCTAAAAGTTAAAAATAAATCTCAAAAATTCAAAGAATTTGAAAAAATAAATAAAAATTATCTTAAGTAATGTGTAAATAAACTTTGACTTTATTATTTATAATAAGACAGTAAATACCTGAAAATAGGCCTCACTTTTTTTATATACTAAAAACAGCTTTAATTCAGAAATGTTTTGGTCGTAAATCTTGTTTTTCAATGTCAAAAGTTACACTACAAAATTATATATATAAATGGTAAAGTCCGTGGTTTTTACCTGGATGACAGTTCAAAAATCATATGTTTAGGTTTTGGGTTGCCAACACTTGTAAAAGATCACTGTTTTGTTATAAATGTAAAGATCTTTAATTACCTGTTGTATATTACATTTAAAATAATGTAAACTTAAGTTTTCTCATACTATTTAATTTTTTAAATTTCTTTTCATCCAACTCGAAACAATATTTTAAACATAATTAAAAGTACTCATTCTTCATTTTGGAACGTTATTGATTTTGTGTAATATAGTGCACACGTCAATACCTTTTAATACAGGCATGTATTTACTTGGAAAAGAGAAAATTGTAATTTTTTACATACAATAAATGATTTTATGATTATTTATCTTATTTTGAAATATTTAACTGAATAAAATATTTTTATCAACTGTGTGTCTGCATCATTGTAAAAAACTTGTTTATCGTCATGTTCAAGCATACGTTTAAATTTGTCATTCATCATTTTGAAGCTATGTTCGTTAGAAGTTTTTGTGAAAGTGGTGTGAATATTTTTTTTTATTTAAAGTGGAATAAAACGATTAATAAACTTTGTGTCTGTCCACAAATAAATATATAAATAATATTGGCCTAAATTACTGGTGTTAACTATCACATTATTACATTACCATCTGTTTTCATTACAGTGATCCAAAGTGATGGATGTCAGCTGTTGGCGTAGTGATATATTAGGGATTAGTTTTAGTAACATTTCGAGCTGTCATCCAGGTAAACTTAGGTCTGAATGAATTATATACAGTGCAACTATATATATTAATTACCTTTTAAAATGTGTACTAGTTATATCTTAGGACAATTGGCCCTTTTATATGGCGTGGAAATGCAGAGCCATGGGAACCAACGGTTATCTTAAAGAATTTTGATTGTTTCACAATTTTCTTTTCAGAAACGGTTTGTTCAAGAATAGAAGCATGTTTATTAAGTTATACTTATTTATATACACACCTCCTCTTTAATTTTAATAGTGATCAAATATCAATTATTTTGACATTTTTCAATAGAAAACTGCCGGCTGCATAACAAAAAATAAGACATAAATAATACATTAGCTTAGAAGAGGTGTTTAAATATTACTATAAGAATTTCACTCCTTCACGAGAAAACTGGTATTTCCAAACGTATTATTTTTCAGCAAGACCTGTCCAGTAGCTAGCACCATCTATGGTTTCATGATACATCTGTTCTTGTTGGCGTAGAAGGATACTTTGGTTGGTTGTGAAGCCACACCCCGCCTTCAACCTCCCACCCACCATCCCACAAAATAGGTTTTAGACTTGAACTCGACAGGTCAAGGGCTTTAAGTGTTTGAATGAACTGTAGGAAAGTCCAAAGCAAGCACCAACCAAAAATGTCAAAAGGGACTTTATCACTTTATAAACTGTATATTTACTCTAATAAATGTGATTAAAATTTTTGTATTTTCAAAGAAGTTTTCTTGTCTCATTCTTGTGTCTCGATATTCTTTCATATTCCTGTATTTTTTTTAGCGCCACCACATCTTACTACCCATTCGGGTTATACGCCTATGTACTAATTACACTAATAGTTAAGGGATTAGGAAGGTTTAATTGAGTGGAAGTGCACCCGCATTTACGTGGGAGAGGAGTGGAAAATCATTTAGAAAAAAACCTCAGTGTACTCGACCAGGCTCGAACCCCGATCTTCCCATCTAGTCTAACATGAGAGTAGTGCGTTAGTGTTACGAGACATGCGGCCACCAAAGCGGGTTTATTATGTATTATATATTCTTGTATTGATATAATCGATTCTTACACATCCCTATTAAAACTAATAAGAATGATTCTATAGTGTACCATTTTAACTCAAACAAAAACAATCATCAATTTATCTTTCTTTTTGACTACTTTTTTTCATTGTGATATTTGATTGAAGACACGAAAGCACAATAGATACAATTAACATTTCACACATAGCTGCAAGAAAGTACAAGCTGTAAACTGCTTGCAGCGCCAACGCGCCACCAAGACAGTCCAGTATTCTTCCTCTTTGAGTCTCAGTTATATATAATCCAACACCTCAGGTCAGTCGGTAGCATGTCTGTCTACTGAGCTAAGGGTCTCGGGTTTGATTCCCAGCATGGCTGAAAATTCAAAATTTTGAGTTCAAGTCAAGTTTAAGTGGCTGCTATAACTCAACTTTTAAGACAAAACTTGAAAAATTTTATTACTTGGAATGTTCGATCTTTTTCTTGAAAATTCTTAGTTTGATTAATTTTATTCAATTTTGAGATACAATTTCATAGCAGATAAAGTTCCTCAATATTTACTTTTGTCCAGTTAAAAAAAAACACTGTACAATTGTATTAAATTTAATTTAAAATTCAAATTTGTGAGATTATAAACTTTTTGGCAAAAAAATTTAATTCAAAACATAAATATTTGTATTTATTTATGATTTATGCATGGATCTATTACAAAAATTCAACTTGAAATACTGATTGTACAAATTATGTTCTATACTACTTGAAATCAAAAACAAACTTGTATTCATTCAAACTCAACTCAAAGTCAAAAATACCTACACGCACACCCTTAATTAGTTTCAGATAAAAATTAATTTAAAAATATTTTAAAGCTTTTTTTTTTCTAATAACTTTATTTTAATATAAATTTTGAATAGCACCAAAAGATCTTAAAGAAATTAAAAACAAGAAAATTTACAAACACATTTTGAATGTGAACGTTTATTTTTTTGAGCTATAGAATAGGTTTTGCAATTAGGGAAATATCCTGCCTTAATGGAAACGGTATATATCTTATATTAGGAATGGGGATGGCAATTAATATCGCTAGTTGGGTCGACTCCTAAGTTTCTTAAATCCGAATTTTAAATTTTCTTTAGAGTTAATGTAATTTACTACCCAACTCTACCGAGTTAAGTATCCTTGTTAAACATACTTTCTACTTTTTTAAGCATGATTTAACCCAGATTTATTCCAAATAAAAATTGTTGTCACCTCATGCTGACTAAGCTAATTTTCTCAATTTAAATAGAATAGATTCTAGTTTTATCTCTACCTTATTTTAATGCATGTTTATTTTTAGTACTGCATCTTACTAACTGTCGGGTTATATGCTTATATTATAATTACGCTAATGGGTTAGGTATGAGGAAGGTTGAACCTAGATAAAGTGTACCTACATCCATATAGAGAGAGAGAATGGGAAACCATTTAGGAAAATCCACCCTTAATACACTCAACCGAGATCGAACTCCAAACTCCTTGTCATTGACAGTATAATGTATTGTGAGAGTGACGTCTTAGACCATACGGTCACCAAACCAGGTTTAGTGAGAATGTTTAAAAGTGTTTGGGCATGAGAATTGAAAACTAGGAGTGTTCAAAGTCCATTTTTTTCAATTTGAAGCCAACTCAAAGTGAATATATGATATTCTAAAAGTCAAATTGAAGTTTAATTTTGTTTCATTTATTGTTTTATGCTTGAAAAAAATATTACAGTGTGCTTCTATAATATATAAGAACAAATAATATAATGTATGCACTAAAATCACTTAGAAAATGTTTAATTGCCTAATTGTTTGTAATATTTTATTCTAATCTGATAAACAAAGATGATATGACAGCATACAATTGAATTACTTCACATTTTTTTTACATGAGTATTAATTTATAATGTATATAAGAGCTCAGAATTTTAATAATTTGAATTTTGAATTCTTCCAAATATAATACAATTACCTCATAAAGCGAAAAGGGGTTTTCCTTATAGAGAACATAAATTTAGTATTTCAACTGTGGATATTGTCATTTTCAAAGCCAAGTCAAAGTTTCGAGTGAAAAGAGTGACTAATAAGTAAACCTAAGTCAAAGAGAGAAGAAGCTAGCAGTTCAATAAAATCTTGGTGGGAATCTGCAAACCAGGGGTTTAACTTCTTGGTATTAACACTTTTTCTCAATAAAGAAAAGTGTTTTTCTTTTGTACTGCGTCTAACTACCTGTTCAGTATATACATATATTTATACAAGTGAAGTATTGATGTGAAAGTTAGAACCCGTAGAAAATGAGCCTGCATATGCGTGGAGGAGGCGAAGGAAGGGAACTATTTACGAAACTCCATCAGAGTTCATCCGGCCTACACCTTGTCATTGGCAATCCAGTAGCCGCAAAATGGGCTCAGTTCAGGGATTATGTTTCAACACCCAAACAAAGCAGAAACCAATACTATAGCTCCAAAACCTAAACTTTATCTTAAACTTGATAATTTGATTTTCATAGCAATGGATCATAATAATTTATATGTACATTATTATATACAAAAGTATTTAAAGTTATGTAAAATTTACAGATATTACATAAAAACATTTAGTTGCAAAATGTAAAAAATATAGTTAAGAAAATGTTCTTTGATGTATCACAATTGTAGGAGTAAATTATTACTTATGAAATAAAGTTTAATCAAAATATAGATTGGCACAAGCAGTTTTCTTTTCAATCATTCATTAGAGGCTGTCCTTAAATCACGGAAGCTCTTTTTTTTTCCATTATTTTCAACCCCACCCTTTCTCCACATAAGGGATCTTAAGATTTTCCATCCCCACTCTCCCCACCTCTCTGTCTTAAGAATTTTTTTACAATTTTGTAAACAAGATTATTTTAAACGTTTGATTATATTCAAACATGAGTAATGGTAATAAAGTAAGTGAGATGAAATTTTATAATACTTTTTATTATTATTCTTATTATTATTATTATTTAGCACCGCGTCTTACTACCCGTTCGAGTTATACGCTTTTTTTAAGTACTAATTATGCTAATGGATTAGGAATTGGGAAGATTAAATTAGAGGAAGTAAACACGCATTTGCGTTGAGGGAGAGTGGAAAACCATTTAGGAAAAACCACCCCAGTTCACCCGACCGAGATTTGAACCTTGATCTCCCCGTCCTCAGCAGTTAGCGCGTTAGCCAACTACGCCCCCAAGGTGGGTTTTAGAATACTTAATTGCAGTGAAATTAGGAGTAGCATATAATTAAATGAAATATAAGTGAAATTTAAATATATTAATTTATTTACTAGCTGACAGTTTTTTTTTATTTCATCTCAATATATAAGATTTATGGATGCTGACCACGTCTCCTCCCCCACGTAAGAAAATACTGAATCCTCTCCCCCCTCCTTGCCAAATCCAAAAATTTGAGGACAGCCACTTATTTAAACATATATTTATTCTATGAAACAAACATTGTTTATGCTATCGTTTTTTTCTAAGATAATATCTATAAATACATCCAATACTAAGCAAAATCAAATTTTGCATGAAAATCCCGAGTTACAAACGCTTCTAAAATGTTGAAAATATAAATTTAAAAATTTATACAGGCCAATGAAATTAATATTAAAATATCTACACTGCTACCAATAAACAAAATATGTCTGCTAAACAATGGTGATGTGATAGCAAAATGTTACTGGTTCGAGAACTCTTTTAAACCATTTTGAGTTAGATAGTTATTTATCTATGAAATTACAAGGATTTCCTATAAATACTGTTTCACTTCAAAAATTGCTACTTAAAATGGCAAACGAATGAATAGAATAAATCATTCTGTATATTATTGTGGATAGCTTTTGATTTTTTATATATATATATCTTACATCTGGCCAGTTAGTTTGGTGGCTGAAAATAAAGAAAAAGTCATATTAGTGGTGAAGTAACAAAAGCCCATATATTTATAGTAATTTTATTTGAGTACTAAACATCCACTTTCTATACTCAGCACATTATTAAATAACCTAGAATACAATTAAAGCACATTATTAAATAACCTAGAATACAATTAAGTCCACTAAGCAGTTAATATTCAACTAATGTGGTAAAAATTAGAGATGCCACAGATCCACGTCTTATTTTCAATAATTATAAATCTTCATTTTACTTCTGAAAAATTGTCTTAGATAAAACTTCCACTTTAGCTATTAAATCCAAAAATTTAAAATTATTGGTGATGAACGGGAATGACATTTTCATATCAGGATTTGAATGTATAAGAAATGAGTCAAATATCGGGAACGGGACATTATGAATATAAATATAAAAACTAATATTGTAATACTTGTTAAAGCTTTGAAATTATTTAACAAAATACAAATGATAAAATACTATGACATAGTAATATATAGAGGAGTGTACAAATAGCATTTTTTATTGAATCAAATGGCAAAATTTTGAACAAACATTTAATAATAGAAATGAAATAGATGATTTTGATAAAATTTTGTTGGAAATGACTTAATCTCTTTTGAAAATTGTGTTTTATACTTAACTATTGGAAGAGTGAAGAAAATAAAATATTTTTTACCCTTCTTAAATGTCCTCTAGGTTTGAAACACCTTAAATATTCTTTAGGTATAAAACCCCTTAAAGATAATCTAGGTTTGAAAATCCCTAAATATTATTTAGGTATAAAACCCCTTAAAGGTTATCCAGATTTGGAACCCCTTAAATGTTATCTGGGATTTAAACACCTTGAATGTGCTTTAGGTTTGTTACCCTTTAAATACTATATCTGTTTGAAACCCCTTAAAGTTAACTATTTTTGAAACCCACTTATAACTTCTGTTCGAAGCCTATTGTCTAGAATTGTAACTCCTTAATAGTTCTTTAATTCAACACACCTATAACCTCTACTTTTCTTTTTGTTCACTAGCAATGGTAATAAATAGTTGATCGGCAAGCTACTTCTCCTTATTTCCTCAGCTTAAAATATGGTAGAGTAGAATATATTTCTGTCCGTAAATCTTTCAAGCTCTTTCGCTTGCTGAACCTAACATATAACTGTTGATAGACAGAGCAATATAGAGGAAGATGAAGGCATTTTACTTGACTAATCCAGTCCCAGGCTGAAACAATTGATGATGATGATGAAACAGAGCACAATGAGTCATGTGCTTCCCAACATGTTTCTCCCCCCCTCTCTTTAACCTTACCTTAAGTTTGCTACATAACAAAGATGATGACTGTCTACCAATAAGATTGAGCCAGCAGTACCTGCTGGTACAATAAGCGCTTTATTTCCAATCTGAACAACCCTCGCCAGGAACGAGTCCAATACTGTATGTCCATTAGTAATAAAATCGGGGTATAGCTATCCTCTCATAGTGTTTCCTTCACTGTCACTTATGTTAAATTACTTTATATTGTTTCCAAACAATTTTCATATATTTCCCAGTAATTTGGTCAATATTGGTATTCATTAATTAAAAATTAGTACCTGTAAGCTTCAAGCCAATGTTTCACTATGTGCCTGGCCACAGGTGTAGATAAGTGCCCCATCCCTTTGCAGCACCTTGCGCATCAACACCACCTGAAAGAAAAATATTTGTCAGTTAGTGCAAGAGAACAAAACACTTAATATTGTATACTGTATTTTGTTAAGGAAAATCTCTTTTCCCTTTTTGAGGTAACTTGTAATATATATTTGGAAGAAGTTAAAAGAAAGGTAAATAGAAAACATATAAAAGGAACTACAGTCAACTCTCGATTCTACGACCTTTCACGGTTCCCTGGAAAAGGGTCGTTATTTCGAAGGGGTCGTTAATGTTCGGTAAAGAGTTTGGCTAGTTTGGTCATTTAATGAGGATGTTGAAGTACATGAGAGAGTAGAGGAAGAAAGGGTGAGATGGTATGGTCAGGTAATGAGGATGTTGAAGTACATGAGAGAGTAGAGGAAGAAAGGGTGAGATGGTATGGTCAGGTAATGAGGATGTTGAAGTACATGAGAGAGTAGAGGAAGAAAGGGTGAGATGGTATGGTCAGGTAATGAGGATGTTGAAGTACATGAGAGAGTAGAGGAAGAAAGGGTGAGATGGTATGGTCAGGTAATGAGGATAGAAAAATGGAAAAGGGAAGAATCAAAAGGAGAATGATGGAGATGAAGTAACGTATAGTAGAGAAAATAGTGTAAGTGGAACCAAGAAGAGATGGGAGGAGCAGATAACTGCAAGTAAGAGAAACAGGATATAAACAAATAAAGGAGGAAGAATGGAGAAAGGAAAGCAAAAGGTGAAAGTCTTTTAATACAGGCTGGAAACAGTTCATTGTGACGATACCTTTGGCAACTTGATTCAGCTGGACAGTTTCCTCTGGGCTTAATTTCAGTATAGTGTTGAGAACAGGAACTAGACGTGACCTTTCATCACCTCCTTGCAGTGTCACAAACTGCCAAACAGCATACATACCGTATATTAATAATCATCTCCTTGCAATGCCACAAACAAATATAAAATTAATAATAATTTAATCGTTATCTTAAGAGAGAACCTTAGCTCAGTCGGTAGCGTGTCTGTATGGCTTGAATTTAAAAAAAATTGACCCAACCTGGAAACTGTAATGGATGTAAAGTAAATTATCTTGAGAAAGCTTCCCCAAAATAATATTATGGCAATTTATTGACAAGATACTAAGACCAAAGGTAACCTAATGAATCTGGGAAAGTCGTTTTTAGAGAAGGGTCTAATCTAATATACCAAGAATATGAATCTAAAAATTCAAGTTTTCATTTTGACTACAAATATTGACCCAAATATTAAAAAAAAAAACTTGATAGGTACAAGCATTTAACTTTTCCACATTGGTATGGTTATTTCACCCTTAAATTCGCATTAAGAAAACCATTAACAATCTAAGCATGGTCTGGTTGTTAGGTTATTCCAATAATTATGTTGGTCTAACCCCCAAGTTAAGTCTTGAAATAGCATTTTTTAAATCAGAATAAGAGATTGAATAAAAATAAGGGTAAAAAAAAATTGTTTCTAAGGATAGAACAATCAAACTTAAATCCTTAATCCTTGTTGTTGCAATTTTGCTATTGAAATTTTACCATTGAACTTTGAATTAAAGATATAAATATGACAAGCACAGCAACCAGAACCCATACCAATAATTTAACACTAAACTGGATGCTATTGTTGATAGATTATGAGAAAAAATGTCAATGTTTAGTCTATATTTCCTCTGAAATTCATAGTTTTTTCCAAAATTCAGATTCAAATTATGGATTCAAAAGTAAAAGGATTTGGATTAGTAAATTAGTCAATTCGACCCAACCTCATTTTTTAAAATTCCAAATCTGAAATGTATTTGTATCCTTCAATCTTGACTCCTCTTTGAATTATAAGGATTCATGCCAAGTCATCCAATTGGTTCTTACCTTAAGAACGACATTCTTCAAGTATTCAAAGTTCTGTGCATGCTGCTCTCGTTCAACGCTGCGTTGTTGCCGCCGGATCTCTTCTTTAAGAACTCCGTTGAGTTGGGTCAGCTTGGCCAGGTCCTGCTCTGCCTCACTGAGCAGTGCCGACAAGTGCCGGATGCGACGTTCTGAATCCGACAACTGCTCCTTTGTTAGGGACAGTTCAGTGCCAGGAGATGTGCTTGCAGGTGCTAAACAAGAAGTGTCCATATTGCTATAGTTTTATCCAGGGTTGTCAAAGTCATATCTCAATAGCCTTAAATTGTATTTATATATTAAAAAAATCAATAATCAATCTTAAGGTGGGAGTGTTAGTACCAGGGGAAAAAAAAGGTCAGTGTTTTTTTTTTTTTTTTTTGCCAAAATAAATAAAATAATGGTACAATATAAACACAGTTTTTTCACATGGTGATATCACCAATTCTTGAATAGATGACAGATATTCAACAACAGCTGATGTCGACATGTGAACAAAATTATACTCTATGTTTTCTACTGGAGCAATATTTTATTTACGTTGGCCAAAAAGAAATTTTGTTATGAAAACTGCAAAAATACTGCCTTAATTCACATTCCTCTCACTCCCACATTAATATCATGATTTTTATAACTCAATTCTAAGGGTGCACGTAGTTTATTTTTTCAATAAAATAGCACAAAATGACAAAAATTGAATGTAATATTAATTTTTATCGGCAAAGCTTTGTAATTATTGAGTACAGAATTCTACTTTTGAATAAAAAGTTGAAGCTGACAAATATTTGAAGTGAAGTAAAAATTTTAGAGACTTCACACACCGCTACTCGATTCTTACTAGCTCTTCATCCGCAGTAAATGGCTGTATCCGAATAGTCTACTTATGTAGTGTCACCTTGACTCGTGCCCTTGAACCTCGATCTCCCTGTCCTCGGCAGTCTTAACTCAACACGAAACAATGCATTAGCTAACTACGGCAAAGCGAGTCAAAAAACAAAAATAAAATAATAATATTTAGCACCGCGTCTTACTACCCGTTTGGGTTATACGCTTTAAGTACTAATTATGCTAATGGATTAGGAATTGGGGAGGATGAATTGGAGGAAGTGAACCCGCATTTGCGTGAAGGGAGAGTGGAAAATCCATTTAGGAACCCCCTCCCCTCCCAGTTCACCCGACCGAGATTCGAACCTCAATCTCCCCGTCCTCAGCAGTCGAGCTCAACACACTAAAATAAAAGAAAGCGAGAAAGGAAAAAAGGTCCGTCCACACAACAACTATAGTTGTCCCCTTCTGCAGTTGTTCTTATTCATTTTTTTTCTGTCTTTTTAATATTTTATAAATGCTTTCCCACCCCTTCCCAAACCACAAGGGTTTTCCAAATGGTGGCTGATATGTAACCGACTTCTGAGTTTGGGCCACCAAGTAGGTGCTGTCACGTTGCCCCCATGAGATTATGATTATTATGTGTTCCAATAGAAGTCTAAAACCTAACTTAAACCTTATTAACCGTACCATAGGAACAATTCCCCTTCAGGAAAAATACCTATGGTACCACCGGGAATTGAACCCATGATCTCTATATTAGTAGCATGAACACTGACCACTAGATCATGAGGATGGCAAGATTAAATTGCAAATGTTGAGGAATTTTTGTCGAGTATCGAAAAATGAAAGTTAAAAGTTATAATAATTTGAATTAAGAAAAATGGGGATTGTAATATCTCTGGTTTTATAAATTATAGGAGATATCTGCCCTCATATTTGTGTTATTTGGTATTAAGCAGAGGAAGCAAGGATGAGATGGTATGGAAACGCAATGAGGATGGAAAATTAAAGTTTCCCAAGGAGAACGATAAGAGTTAAAGTATATAGGAAAGATACCACAATGGAGACTAAGAAAGAGATGGGAGGAGCAGATAACAGCACTTTACTAAACTGACCCAAGCACAGGCTGGATGATGATGATGATGATGATGAGTCTTGCAAACTCTAACAAGATGATAATTAATGTTGCTTACCATTATTATCTTCATCATCTAATGAGGAAGCTAACAGCTTGTCGAGAGGCATTAAACGTTGATGTCGTTCTCTTGAAATTGCTAAATTAGGCGAGGTAGAGTCTATACTTTCAGAGCCCTGTAGACAAATAATAAAAATACATTATAACTTAATAATACACTAAACCTTTGTTGGTCAGGGTCGCCACTATATTCTTACTACCAAACAAATTCTCCGTGTTTTCAAAGTAATTCCCATTTTTCCAGGCAGCTAGATTGAAGAAAAGAGAGATATAATTCATTTTTCACCAAACTGACTGAGTGTGAAGTGATGTAACTTATGTTTAAAACAGGATTATTTAAGATTTATGGGGAAATACATATTTAGTCGCCTCACAACCCTTGTTTGAAGGGTAATAAATAATACATGTTTGAATAAGCGTTCTTACTTCTTCAGTTCACTCTTTCATCCAGTTAAAGACCTACTGTTTTAAGCTTTCAGTTAAACCTCCCAAATTAACAAATATTCCTGTATTTTTACTAGATTTTGCAAAATTCCGGTTTTAAGTTTTTTCCAGACATATGTTCCCTGTTTACCAGTTGCCTGGCAGCCCCATTTAAGTAACTCCCAATTTGTCAGAATACATATTGAAACCATGATCTCTTTTAGGAAAACCTTTTTGTCCAGTGGAAGCAATGTAAAGTGTGAACTGTGTTCTTGTCATTGTAAAAGCCATATTGTTATGGATGCCTTTTATTTGCTTATATTCCTCTTTCCTGTAACTTATTCTGTATTTTACAAAATATAAAATTAATACACAATAATTAATAGGTTTCAAAGCACTGTGAAATTTAACTGTCAAGTTGGTAACATGCTACTTGAGGTATTTATATTGATTATCTCAAAGTCTCCTAAATGGTGAGCTAATGTTTCTAAAAATAGGTGTGTTCATGTTCTTTGTTAAAGCAGGATTGCTTTGACATTATTAGATATATATATAATCAATGACAGTACTAACAAACCTTGAGAACACGAAGCTCATTACTAACCTCCCCTTCCTCCCTCTCGGAAAGCGCCATGTTCAAGTCCATCTTGACTGGGGTAAACTCAGCAGTGTTGCTGGGACGGTTATCCCAGAGCTGAGCATGCTGGGACAATCGTCGCACGGGTGGAGCTTCAAGCGAGTGATGAGCCAGCTTCTCCACTGCCCCCAACTGACCCTTCAAGGTCGCTGTCTCTGTCGCTAGGCGTCCCTCCAACTCTTCCAACTGTTGCTGCTCGCACAAATAGATACTTAGTTACTCAAGGGCATTAGGAACGTGAAAGTTCATTGCCACACTTACAAAAGTACAACACTTATCTCTATATTGAGCTAGTTCTATCCAGTCCACCTCACTACACCCTATCCCTTACTTGAGCTAGTTATCCAGTTAACCTCATTACACCCTATCCCTATCTTGAGCTAGTTCTATCGAGTACACCCCATTACACCCTGCGCAAACTTGAGCTAGAACCCATAATTATGTAATGTCTTCCACTCTCCATTATATTCATCATTTATGGATTAAACATTTTTTAAATTACTTTCTTTTCAAAGCCCCTAAATTTCTTCTCGTCATGTAAGACGAAATAAATTAGAGAGGTGTACCGATGTGGACCCTGATGAATCGTTATCAGGCAATTATTAGTGCATCGGCAATTAACTGTAATCATGATTATTATGTTGATTAATAGTTTTTTAAAGTAAAATGTACATCAAAATTTCTAGGTAGGATTTTATTTTATAATAAAGGAAATTGATAAAAATAAAGAAAAAGAAAAAATAAACTACTAAGAATAAATTTGATGAAGAAAGCCCACCTAGGGAAAGAGGAAAAATGTGGGAAGAATCCAATGCACAAAGGTGACATCTTCTTCCTTTCTTCTGTCTTCTATAGTAGAAGTAGTCACACACACATTTTAACTTGAAGACAGAAGAAAGTAAGAAGATCTCACCTTTGGCAATTGAATTCTTCCCACATTTTTCCTCTTTCCCTAGGTGGGCTTTCTTCATCAAATTTATTCTTAGTAGTTTATTTTTCCTTTTTCTTTAGTTTTATCAATTTCCTTTATTATAAAATTATCTAGCCATTGGGCCACCTCATTTTTAAATATAGGTAGGATTTTAGTGATCAGAATCTAAAAAAAAACAACTTAAATACACACTGCATCTGGGTTGAGGGCTATGCAAATATTACATAACCGGATAAAGAAATAAGTTCATTCCGTTGATAAAACTAACAAACTAGTTCCAACTTTCGCTGGTGATACATAAAATATATTTTTGTATGAATACAATCTGTTGTGCCTCACTGTTCAGTTGGCCCTTGTATCTTTCCTTTGCACTTGTACAGACCGCGTCAATCACCCTCTCTTCTGCCTGGATCGCTCCACAGTTCATGTTCTCTGAGACGTCCGTGACCAGGGTATTTAATATGGTGGTTCTTAGGTCAGAGGCCAGTCGGAGAGTGGCTACCCAACCCAGGTGTGCCACCTGTTTGAGAGAGCTATTTGATTGTCTTATGTTACAAAGTAACAATATTGTTTTAACCCTCTCTCGCTCTCCACCGTCACCCTACCTCCCACCGTGACTCATGTTGCCGGGACGTCATGTTCCACCACGACTCATGTTGCCGGGACTTCCTCATGTTCCACCACGACTCGTGTTGTCAGGACTTCCTCATGTTCCACCGCGACTCATGTTGCCAGGACTTCCTCATGTTCTACCGTGACTAATATTGCCGGGACATCCTTCTGTTCCACAGCGACTAAAGTTGCTGTAACACTCTCGCCGACATTTTTCCTATCCCTACCCACACATGTCTGAACACAACTTTACTGTCGTCGCGACATCAACAGTTACGCCCAAAGCTTCAGCGAAAGATAACAAATCTTTTTATATTAATTACATTAACTGTTATCATTTTCTAAAGCATATTTCTCAATAGTATTAATAAATAAGTGATAATCGAGCTTAATTGGTGTAAATAATTGTAGCATGAACAATTATTTTAAACAATCGGTAATCGGTTTACTGAATCGGTACACCTTTAAAATATATATTTTGTAAACAGAACATAATTTATACAAAATATGATAAAAAATATTGTAAACAAATAATATTATTGAAAGGTTTCTCTAATTTTGACTTTGTTCACATTAAGAGGCAAATTATTTGTCTGAGGCCTGGTTGTTAGGTTTTTCATATAATTGTTAATTAAATTGGACTTAACTACTAGTAAGCATCATAATATAGTAGAGTCTCGAAAATTCGACACTCGATAACTCGACATTCTGATAGCTCGACATTCAGAGTAACTTGACATGTGCATGTGCACACAGTTGTTGGCGCCAGTCATCACAATCAAAGGTCATTCAACTGTCTAACCTCTCAGTCTGTTTGTGTAACTCGAGTGGAATATTCGTGCTGTGTTGTTTTTACAAGTGTTGTGTTTGTTAGTTTTTCCAATTCAGTAACGTGTTATTCGAATCAATAAAATATTATATGTACAGTACTGTACTGCATTTCTGTACATTACAAGTATGTATACACACCATTATATTAAAAGGTAATATATTGTACTGGATGCATATTACTGTTACTGTACCGTACAATACTACAGTGCAGTACAACTGTACCTTTAATATTCGATACTGTACTGTGATTCATCATTTTTTAGTAAACATGACATAGTAAACATGCATATTATGCAAAGTTCATTCATAAAACTCGACACCAACTCAATTCACATTAGGTTGAGTTTCCAAGACTACTGTACCTAAAAAAAAAAAAAAAATCAAATCAATATTTGAAGAAGAAATTTTTTCAAATCATGGAATCCAAAACAACCATAAGGATTTGAAGAGCAATTACACTTTCTAAAATAACTTTTTCTTAGCTCTTTCACAGTTTATATTTCGTTTTTTATGTTATCTTAGGTGCTAATAATTAATGTTCCTACCTTGTAGCAATGAATCAAAGTATCATGCTGTATCTTCTGGGACCTCAGAGCTTCCCTCTGCTCGGAAACAGCGGCACTAACTTGCTCTTGCAGCCGGTGGTTCTCCTCCCGCGCCTCTGAAAGACTATCCGACAGGGCCTGACATCTCTGCAAGGCCCGAGTTCTTTCCTCCTTCAGTGTCGCTTGTTCCTGCAAGGCCGACTGCAACTGCGACCTGCCATAGCACAAACAACAAACTATATTACAGTTCTATACAAACAGGTCATCACAAAGATCAAGATTCAAGATTTAAATGATGAAGATAAATTTTATTCGTGATTACCACCATTTTCGTAGCAAATAGAGTCTTTCAATATTTTCTTTTGTTTGATTTTAAACAAATTTATTCGATCAGCCATATTAAATTTATTAGAAAATCTTAATTTTATTTTATAAACACTTTTTTGACATAAAATTTCACTCTGAAAAAATGTTGTGCTTATGATCCATGCATGGATTTATAACAAAAACTCAACTTTAAATATTTCTAGTACAAACATTTCACCATTTTGATCATTTTCTAGTGGTTCATGATCACATATGTCATTAACTTTCTTTAGCTACTATTAATAAAGCATAGTATTAATATTAATAATAATAAGGATGTTGATGCTAATAAAACAATTACCCCGTCTCTTCAAGACGAGTTCTCAGAGTATCTGCGGTCTTCCTCAGCTCGTTTGTTTCCTCGAGCAACTCGTCTCGGCTGAAACTCGATGACTCGTCCCCGCGAGCCTTCTGTCGCAGTACACTCTGTGCCCGTACCTTGTACTGGCGGAACTCCTCTTGCAGGTCCGACAACTCGCCTTCGCGCTTACCCAACTATATTTTAAATTTGTAACTGGTCTTCCAGTGAAACAACCTGGGACACAAAACACAGGCCTCAAAATCTAAAGACAACGGATAATATAAATGATAATAATAAGCTCTGGTGTCTAAATAAGTTTTATAAAGTTAATATAAGAAGGAAAGAATGAATGAATATATTGATAAATTTTCTTTTTTTAGCACCGCATCTTACTACCTATTTGGATTATATGCTATGACTAATACACTAATGTGTTAGGGATTAGGATCGAAAAACTTTCTCTTCATTTGCAGAGTCGGTTGCCTGCCACTGAGCATTACGGCTCCAGCTTAGTGATTTGTATGATTTTTTATTTTTTTAAGTTGTGAGAATTTATTCTCTTCAAATTTGGTGTAGTGTATTTACTTTGGATGAGATTCTAAAAATATCTCGATCAAGCTGTGGAAAAGAATAATCTCGATCAAGCTGCAGAAAAAATATCCCTATCTAGTCTCGAAAGTTAAAAATTAATCTTGAAAATTCAAGAAATCTGTAAAAAAAATTGAAACACAAATAAGCACCTTAATAAATATGCAAACTAATCTGAGATTTTTTTATTTCTAATAATATCATAAAGACTCAAAAAAATAGGCCACACCTTTTTACCAGAAACCGCCCTTATTAAAAAAAGTTATAAATATTGTTTACAATGTCAAACTTTGACAAATTATAAACTGTTACACTATAAAATTAAATTATAAATGGTATAGATAGAAACTATCACTATTTTTATTAATCATCATCATCATCTGTTTCCAGTATGTGGCCGGGTCAGTTTAGTTTGAAGGAACTATATGGTAGTCCAAAGCAAGCTCCAACCAAAATGTCAAAAGGAACTTATGCACTTTATAAACTATATTTTTATTTTAATAAATATAATTTACATTTTTGTATTTTAAGCAAAGTTTTCTCATCTTGTTCTCACATCTTTATATTATTTTATATTCTCATCTTAATTATATCTTGAACTGGAAAAGTGGTTCTTGCAGATCCCTAATATTTACCAAACTATCAGAGTTTTTGGCTAATCGATGCCACCTTGGTCCTGTTAACCTTAGATAGTCGTGACTTTACTGTAAGATAAAATGAATGGAACTGTTTTGTTTTGGTTCTCTATACTTTTACCCTTTTATCAGAGTAGACCCAACCAGGATTCAAAACCCTATTTCTCGTTATCAGTGATGCCTTAGACTGTTTGGCCACTAAAGCGGGTGGTGTGTATTGTTTAAAAATTAATTAATACAATTTATGATTGTATTACAACACTGAATCTTATTTTCTTGACACTATACCTGTCTCATGAGAAGATCTTGTTGAGCCTTGCTACTCTCGAAAAGCTTGTTCTTCTCGGCCGAAAGTTCGCCAACTGCAACGACAAACTCTCACAATGCTCCTTCTGCTGCTCCAATTGATGAATCAGTTCTGCTATGGTGACGTTACGTTCGGATATCACGGCATCTGAATCTGCCTGACGCGTTCTTGCTGCGCTCAACTGCTCCTGAACAAACACAAAACAGAGGACTCAGTAGAGGTATGAAATCAAATAAAGAAGGAAGAATGGCAGAAGGAAAGAAAGAAGATAATGGAGACATTATAGTAAGCCGACCAGACACAGGCTGGAAACCATTGATGATGATTAATTAGGTTCAAACAATATAATTTTATATTTTTATATCTATCCGTCGGCTTGATTTGAAAAAATATGCATAAAGATAAAGTATTAAAAATTTATTCCTGTAAGTATGTAAAATCTTACCTTCCAATATTCATGAATGCAAACTTGATTTATAAATTTTTCATGACCTGTAAACACCTTGCACAAGCCAGAAAAAGTTAATAAAGCACAATATGCTTTACCGATAATCTTATGTACTGACTGACCTTAAATTCTGTTGCCCTGGCTTCCTCTCCGAGGACCCGTTGCTCCATCATATGCACTTGATCCTGCAGACCCTTGTTGATTTCTCGCTGAGTCTCCAGATGACCTTCCAACTCCTTCAAAGTCGCTCTTTCGGCAGATAGCTGCTGGGTCAAATCTGACACAGACTTCTGCAGAGCAAGACAACTCATTACACAATTATTTTGTCTTGATCTTAAATTAAACTGATTTCAAACATAAAAGGCACCATAGTTCACCTGGTGAGACTGATAAAAAAAGAAATATAGTGCATTAGGCCAGTATTAGAGCCTCCTCTTTCACCAGTATAGGAGTTTAGTAAGGTGTCACTATAACCACATATAACAATAGCAGAACCTCAAAGAAATTTTTAAACCACCTGGAAATCTTTCAATTATCAACAACTAAGTTGGTATCACTAGGGCCAGAAAACCTCTCTTCCCTCTGGAAATTTTTAAAAGAACTAGGAAAGTGTAGGCCATGGGAATGAAGTATGTGAGGAGTATGTTAGCTGTCATGAGGAGAAACAGGTCAAGGAATGAAGTGGAGGTACAGAGATTACATGAGATAGTAGAGAAAGTAAGACTATGGTGGTATGAGCCTGTAATGTATGTAAAAGAAGATCATGCCAAAGAGAATGACGGAGATGAAGTATGTAGGCTAAAGACCGCAAGGGAGGTCAAGAAAGAGATGGTAAGAGCAGATAACAGAAAGTGTGCAAGTGAGAGGAGAAGAATGATAACAGGATAGAGGCAGATGAAGGCATTTTACTAGAGTGACAAAGCCACAAGCTGTAAACAGTTGATGATGGGGTTGATGACTAAAGTTAATTTACCTCATAGTCTTCCATCTCCAAATTTAGCACGCTTCTCTTCTTGCACTCTTGTTTCGTTGCCTCAAGAAGTTCCCGGGTGGATTGATGTCTTTCAATCTCCTCCGACAGCTTTCTTTCGCCTAGTTTCACTTCTTCCCCCAGTCTATTCAAATCTATTTCCATCTCCTTTCTTGTGATATTGTCTGCCTCTTTCTCCTTGGCCATGTTTTGTATTTGGGACCTTAGTTCCTTGAATGACGCCTCCAACCTCTGTTTGTCCTTGACGTACACGTCCAACTCTTTACAGAGCCGTTCCTTTTCCTCTGAATATTCCTGAAGCTGAAGTTTAGCAGCTGCAGATTCGTTCATCAGCACATCGAAACTTTTCTGAAGTGATTTAGTTTCAGATTTGTTTTTTTCAAGTTGGTCTTGAAGTCGATCATATTCTTGATGTATAGCCTAGACAGAAGACATTAATATTTACAGTTGATTCAAAAATGAGGTGGCCCAATGGCTAGATAATTTTATAATAAAGGAAATTGATAAAACTAAAGAAAAAGGAAAAATAAACTACTAAGAATAAATTTGATGAAGAAAGCCCACCTAGGGAAAGAGGAAAGATGTGGGAAGAATCCAATGCAAAAAGGTGACATCTTCTTCCTTTCTTCTGTCTTCTATAGTAGAAGTAGTCACACACACATTTTAAACACAAATATAATAATATTTCGGCATTGTTGCCTTTATCAAACACAAAGAAGAAGAAAGTACAAATAACACAATCAATGGATTACTACATTTTGAATTTTGAATTAAACTGTTAGAAACAAATTGTGCCAACTGTTTTTGGGAGTAGAGATAAATTCCTTGGTTGTGGTTAATATTTATAGAAAACTGATGATGATGATAATAATAATAATAATAATAATAAATAAGAGAAAATAATAATAATAATAATGTTAAATTTGGAAAATAATAATATAGAAATAAACTATCTTCTGTTGAGGCCTGGTGGTAATCTTGATTTGGTAATCCATTGGTGGGCCAGTTCCCACTGTCTAAGTTGAGAACTGTTGCACTGTTTGGGAAATGCTCTTAATATTATGGTGGTCTAGCAGGTTTGAAAGTCCTGGTTGTGGGTACTAGCATGGATGGGTACAGGCTTGTCCGGATCTTTGTGGTTTGTGTCAAAGCGATGATTGTTCATTCGCTGTCTGAGAGAACCTGTAGTGAGGCCTATATATTCTGCATCACATGATTTGCACTGTAGTTGATATATCAAGTTATTGGTTTTGCAATTGTAATACCCAGGGATTTTGTATTCCAATTTGGTTACTTTGCTGTTGAAGGATGTTGCTGGTAGGTGGATTCCACATGTGCTGCAACGGGTGCTACCGCAGGGGTATGAACCTTTGGTAGTAGGTTTTTCTTCTCGGAATTTCTTGGGGTCAGGAAGTTTGGGATGGACTAGAATATTGTGGAGATTGGGTGGCCGTTTGAAAGTGACTCTTGGGGGTGAACTAAGAAGGTTATGGGTCTGGGTAGAACTTGTTAGGAATTTGTAACCACATTTAAGGATGGTGTTGATACGTTGTAGACCAGGATGGTATTGGGTTGTGAGAGGGATGTCCTCAACTTTTTTTGGAGGGTCGTGTTCATCCCTGGAGAGTGCTCTGGAGATTTGGTTGTCTATTAGAGGCTTGGGGTAACCTCTACTTTGGAAAACTGTGCAGAGTTGTTTACAATATTCAGTTAAATCGTCGGGTTCTGAACATATCCGTTTGGCTCGTGTGGCAAGGCTGAATGGTGTGTATGAAGGATGGCTGCTATGGTAGTGGAGGTATTGTTGGTGATTGGTGGGTTTTATATGTACAGTGGTACGAATTTGGTTATTTTCAAGGACCAGATTCACATCAAGGAAGGTCAGACTATGATGTGATTTATTGTGGGTGAAGTTTAGGGGGCTGCAATTGTTGAGATTATCTAGAAAGACGTCCAAGGATTCTTCGGAGTGAGGCCAGATCATGAAAATGTTGTCGATGTAGCGAAGCCATAGATATGGTTTGATGTGCTGAGAATGTAGAAAGCGTTCTTCTAGTAGTCCCATGTAAAGATTTGCATATGAAGGAGCCATGCGTGTACCCATAGCTGTGCCCTTAATCTGTAGCTAGTGTTTGTCTAGAAAACGGAAGTTGTTAAATTGAAGGATCATCCTAGCCAGCTCCACCAGAAAAGAAGTGGTAGGTTTGGAACCAGGAGGTCTGCGGTCTAAGTAATGCTCCATTGCTGACATTCCATGCACATGAGGGATGTTAGTATAGATATGTTCAGAACCCGACGATTTAACTGAATATTGTAAACAACTCTCCACAGTTTTCCAAAGTAGAGGTTACCCCAAGCCTCTAATAGACAACCAAATCTCCAGAGCACTCTCCAGGGATGAACACGACCCTCCAAAAAAAGTTGAGGACATCCCTCTCACAACCCAATACCATCCTGGTCTACAACGTATCAACACCATCCTTAAATGTGGTTACAAATTCCTAACCAGTTTTACCCAGACCCAAAACCTTCTTAGTTCACCCACAAGAGTCACTTTCAAATGGCCACCCAATCTCCACAATATTCTAGTCCATCCCAAACTTCCTGACCCCAAGAGAATCCGAGAAGAAAAACCTACTACCAAAGGTTCACCAGCTACATCCTTCAACAGCAAAGTAACCAAATTGGAATACAAAATACCTGGGTATTACAATTGCAAAACCAATAACTTGATACATCAACTACAGTGCAAATCATGTGATGCAGAATATATAGGCCTCACTACAGGTTCTCTCAGACAGCGAATGAACAATCATCGCTTTGACACAAACCACAAAGATCCGGACAAGCCTGTACCCATCCATGCTAGTACCCACAACCAGGACTTTCAAACCTGCTAGACCACCAAAATATTAAGAGCATTTCCCAAACAGTGCAACAGTTCTCAACTTAGACAGTGGGAACTGGCCCACCAATGGATTACCAAATCAAGATTACCACCAGGCCTCAACAGAAGATAGTTTATTTCTATATTATTATTTTCCAAATTTAACATTATTATTATTATTATTTTCTCTTATTTATTATTATTATTATCATCATCATCATCAGTTTTCTATAAATATTAACCACAACCAAGGAATTTATCTCTACTCCCAAAAACAGTTGGCACAATTTGTTTCTAACAGTTTAATTCAAAATTCAAAATGGAGTAATCCATTGTTTGTGTTATTTGTACTCTCTTCTTCTTTGTGTTTGATAAAGGCAACAATGCCGAAATATTATTATATTTGTGTTAAAATGTGTGTGTGACTACTTCTACTATAGAAGACAGAAGAAAGGAAGAAGATGTCACCTTTTTGCATTGGATTCTTCCCACATCTTTCCTCTTTCCCTAGGAGGGTTTTCTTCAACAAATTTATTCTTAGTAGTTTATTTTTCCTTTTTCTTTAATATTTACAGTTGATAAGAAATATATTTTAACCCAAGAGATTGTCTGACCCCTTAGCTCAGTCGGTAGCGTGTCTGTCTACTTAGATAAGTGTCCCGGGTTCAATACCTTGAATGGCCAAAATGTATATTATTGGTGAAATGTGGATTTCACCATTTCATAGTGATAAATTAACTCCTAGAGGGTGGGTGTTGTGTCTGTTCTAGATTTAAGTTAGTTTATAGGACGTGTGTTGATATGTCAGTTTAGAAAGTGCAAGTTAACTACTTCAAATAAATGAAAAATCAATGATTAGAAGGTCAACCGTCTTTCCTAAAATGTTATCTTCTTACTAGCGCTTTTCAGTAGATTATTGGCTACTGTTAATTAATATATTTTCCAGTGTCTAGAATTTCTTAGGAGCTAATTAACATTTGAGTTGATGTTCCTTTAAATTCAATATTAGTAGTAATGGTAATAACAGTGATAGTAATAATAATTTCAATAATTTTATATATTGTTGAATAGTTCTGAAAAAAAAAAATAATAATTATAAGAAATAAAAATAATAAATAGCAATAATAACAAATCACTAAAGAATGGTTACAAACAGTAACAATCAACAAAAAATAAATCAGAATATTGTAGGCAGAAACTTTACATGAAAAAGTATTGATATGGGATTTCCTTAAATAACTCTCTAAGTTTAGCTTTCATTTTATGATAAAAGTTGAATTCGGCAAATCTAGAATTGGCGCTATGGGTGCAACGACCTGTAGGGCTTACCTTATAAGAGCTATAGAGAAAAAATAATTTTGGATTACGAGAAGCCCGATGATCGAGGGCAAATTTGCAATAAATTTTGCTATTGAAAATATTAAAAACAAAAAAGGCATCACAATAAAGTCTATGCGAGAAGAGAGTTTGGAGCCCTAAGAGGTTTCAAATTCTGTCATAATCATAAAAAATTCTGTTAGTAAAGAATTTATCATAGAACGCAGTGACAGATTTACTTTGAACATTTTCTAACCTAAGAGAAATAAATTAAGGTAATGTAATTCCAAGCAACATTAGCATATTCTAACTTAGATCTAACCAGGGCGTAGTACAGACATAAAAAAAGTCAACTTTCTTAAATGATAACGTAATAAATTTATTAAGTCCAAGTAATTTCAATGAATGGTAAATTACATGGTCATGCCTTAAAGTATGAATGAAGAATAACCTTGGGCACGAGAAGATTCCTGGAAAGCTAAGTGGTTAGAGCATTGGCGTACTAAGTCAAAGGTCCCAGGTTCAATTCTCGTGTCCAGGTGTCATTTTTCAATTTTCAGAAAATAATAAGGCCGTGTTTAGTGCTAGTTCAACCAAACCAACAATCCTTTAAAATGTGTGCATTACTTTTTACAACATCTCCCAATAATTTATATCAATAATTGTAAGCTTTAAAAGTTTGTAAAGCCTTATTCAAACAAGAGTCCACCATACCTGTAAGCTTTTAGCCTGATCAGACATCTGAGAAATTTTCGCGACAAGCTCAGATCTTTCTGCAATCATCTTTTTCTTTTCAGTTTCGCCCTGACCTAGTTGCACCGTCAAATCTCCCACTTTTTTCTTTAACTTTACAGCCAGAGTCCGCAACTAAAGAAAAATAATCAAAGAAAATTAATTCGCTTTTAAAAATATTTTAATAATTTCCACACACTAAAGCATTTTCAAACTATTTTACCTATTGGTTAAAGAGTTGTAATTTAGTAAGACCTTTCCAGACAGGTGTTCCAGAAAAAAGGTTTAGCTTAGAAATTCAGTGTTTACTACTATCTTTTATATTAATACCAGGGCACACAAGGTCTCTTCTTCAGAATAAGAGAACAGTGATTGAGCTATGGCTAGAGGTCAATCAGTTTAACTTGAATTCGGAGGTAATGTCGAGATGGTGTTGTTAACTCTTTTAAGGTATAAGATGTAGTCTATCCCCTTGTGGTGGTACACATCAGCTGGATACTCAAACAATGGGAGAGTGTAGGAAAGAGATATTTGTCTGCCACCAACTGACTCGTTCAAAATCTCTATAGGGTGTCTCCATGTTGGTGGCCCCCGAGCAACATCCGTCTTGGTCCAGCTGAGCAGAGCAGACGGGGAGAGTCCATCACCAGCCACACACTAAGAGGCTGTTAGTGCGTATCTGGTATTGGTCAGGGATAGCTACTTTGGACACCTCCACAAGATCCCTGCTGGGCTACTTATTTCAATGCCTCAAAAAGTCAGGTGATAACTAAGGCTGAGTTTCTGACCTCCTCCAGTGACACATGGAGGGGTCAAACCAGTAAACAATGAGGGGGTTGGGAGGGTTCCTCGATATAGCCAACAATGATGGGATCGCTGACTAATTGGGGTTGGTGGTCCCAAAATGCTCTCCTGTTTGTGCTTGCAGGTGCCCTTGGGCGGGGTTGTTCTTCCCTGTCACTGGCGCCAAATGTTCTGCAGTGGTTTTCTGGCCTCAAGAGTCTCTTACTCTGGTAAGAAAGTTTAATAGATAGAGTATTGTCATAGGGTGTTTCACATTCTAACTTGGATTCATTTACAGTGTAAGTTAAAGTTATGGTAATCAATCTCAGGCCCTAGCTCATTCAGTGTTCTACTATTATCACCTGAAGGACATGTTGCGCTGTGATGAGTTTTGTTGTGTTTTTATAGTGAGCTTTGAGGCCTACATTTTTTTCTAAAGTGTGCAGGCCTTGTCCTTCAATGCTACTTTCAACATTTACTAATATAAAAATGAAATATATTTCACAGCTTTTGGAATATAATATAGCAAGCACATGGTGCGCAGTTTAAGAGTCGATGTAAGTGTGTTGACATCTAGAGTGAAGCTCAATTTTCTGTGTTAGGCGAGTTAACAAAGTAGCACATGTGCTCAAGTGACCTTGGTGTATCGTTCTTCGAAAGATTCCTCCAGATCCTTAAGCCTGGACGTCTCTTCGGCCTTGCTGGTTGTGCTACTGCTCATCACTTCACTAGGAGCCTCACCTACCGACAAAAATCTGTGATGGAATTCCAATATTTTGACTCATTTCCCGTTTCATTCCGGCCCGAAATTAAAAAGGTATTACATCCATCCCTAGTTACAACCTTTAATGACGTACCTCCTTCCTTGCGAGCATCCTCACACTCCCTCTCCAAATCTAATATCCTCCTTTCCAGCTCTTCAATCCTCAATATGCCCTGCGATCGCTCTTCCTCCCGCCGTCTCAACTCCTCCCTCTGGCCTGCCAACTGCTCGCTAACCTCTTGGAGCCGAGTCTCTTTCCCCTCTAGCTCAGTTGTCTTGACAGCAAGAGACTCGACTGCCGTTGCCAGCCGGGCGGATGAGTCTGCCAACTTCTGCTCGAGTTCAGCCACCATTTCCTTTAGAAGGGAGACACTCTCACCACGTTGCTTCAACACCTGACGAGAACAATACAAAAAATAATGATACTCCGAGACAATGTGGTGGCTGTTAGCCGCCTATACTTACCCCATTTTAAGATTATTATGACTAAACCCAAATAATAATTGATTAGGGAAGCTACAGAACTTATACTTAAGCTTTTTGAGGAAAACCTCTCACTCTTTAAGGTACATTTTGTTGTATATTGAAGAAGATACAGGAAATAATAAAAAAAAGGGGGAATGAACACAATATTACTTTTACAATGAAAAGAGCACAGTTCTTACTCTACATTGATGACAGTGGACAAAAAAGTAATGGCTGCCTCTTGAAGAAAATTGATGGTTAGCACAAAATCCTCCATGGAGATTGAGGTTCTAATCCTGTTCAGGTGTACTGAGGGTAGTTTTCATATATGTTTTCCACCTCTTTATCCCTCCATGCAAATATGGATACATTTCCTGTAAGATTCTACCATTACTAATTCCTATTTCAATAGCATTAGTATAATTAATTTGTGAAAATAGTATGAAAAGGTATCACGAAAGACACGATGAAAAAGAAGTATTGTATAGATAAATTGACATTATGCGTGTCAATGTTTCAACCTTGTTTTTATAATTCATCATATTAGATACACTTGAAGAGAAATGGGGTTATTAGTGCCTGGGAATGTAATCAAGGTCCTCTTCATACCATATGACTGGAATTCTAAACGAGAGTCACATATTAAGTGAACCATCATCAATCGAAGCACAGCACCAGAGCAAAATCAACTGACCTGATTCATCTCATTCATCTCGCCGAGAAGTTCCTTGACCTCAAGCTTGGCCCGGGCCACCTCAGCATGGACATGTCCGACTACGGCTTCCTGCACGGCCCGAACGGTCTCCTCCGAGAAGAACGGGCTGCTCCGGCACACCTCCACCTCCCCCCTCAGAACGCTGTGACTTGCCCGCAGGGACATCACAGTGGTGTGCAGTTCATGGAGCCTGGAGTTGACGTCTTCCTTGGACTGCTTCGAACACTGGACAAAAGTCACAATAAGTTTGTGTTTAATAAGTATGTGATATGTACACTTCCTTTTACCCTTGAAAGGTAAAAGTCTTACCTTCATGGGTTACATTATGGTCCTATCTTATAATCCACAACATAGTGGAAACATGCAAGGTAAGCTCACTAGCTTACAGGGTAAACAAAATGAAAGGACGCAATCTTTATTTTATGAAACACATTATGTCTCTATCTTATAATCTACGCCATAGCTGAAATGTAGTAGGTAAGCATGCTACCTTTAAAAATAGTCAAAGTATGTACTTAGATAAACGTCAATAAGAAATATAGATTTAAAAAAAAGGCAGTTAAAATATATGTATAGAGTGGAGGAGTGTGACTAGGCTTTTAACATGTGAGTAGAAATTGAATATAATTTGAAAACATATCCACGTGTTATGCTAATCAACCTAAGGTCAGAGGATTTGAGAGGTTATAGGATTTTAACAATAAAAGGGCCCATCTATAATTAAATATCATAGCAAAATAACAAACCAAATATAGTGCAGAAATTAATAAAAAAAAAAGTAGAGGAAAATAATTGAAAAAAAATAGATACAAAACCGTACATTTAAAAATGATACTGTAATGAAAAATTACTAAAATAAATGAGAATTTAGTATTTTCAATACCTTAAGTTCATTTGACACCTCTTGTAGTTTGCTTTCCTTGACCACCAGCAATTTCTTAAGTTCCAACTGTTCTGCTAACAACGACTCGTGTTTCTTCGCAATTTCACTAAATAAAACACCATCACGTTCGCTTGTGAACATTAAATGATTTTCCATTTCCCTTTGTTGGCACTCTAAACTTTTAATCTTTTCTTTGAATTTATCGATAGCTTCCTGAAACCGTTGTTTACTTTCAATGTTATTGGAACAAGCTTCAGAGGTTTCCGCAAGACTTTGTTGACTGGTGAATAATTCTGCTCTTAAAGATTCAATTTCTGAGTTTATTTCTTTCACTGTCTCATTGGCCTTGTCTAACTCAATATGTTTATCATTTAATACTTTTACAGTATCAGAGTACTTTTGGTTAAGCTCTTGGTATTTTTGAAATAGCTTTTCAAACTCAATCACCTCTTCCTTGTGGGATTTTTGTAAATCAACCACTTGGTCTTTGTAGCCACCATCTTCTCTTACAGTTTGAGAAAGTTTATCTTCAAGAGCTTGTATTTGAATTTCTGAATTCGTTAAAAGACTGGACTTGTCTTCCAGAGTTTTATTCAAAATATCAATATCATTACTTTGTTTGAAAATTGTAGCAGCATGACCATCACAAGCATCTTGAATTTTAGAAAGAGTTCCTTGAATATTGAGTAGTTTTGTTTTCAGTAATTCGATTTCAGAGTTTTTTTTCAATGAGTGTCTTACGAATGGTTTCAGATTCTACTTGCTTACTATTCATTTCCTTTTCATATTCTGAGATTTTGTTTTTAATCTCGCTTTCTGAACCAGCCAGTAGGCGAGCTTGATCTTCCAAAGTTTTTTGCAAGCTAATAATAATTTCATTCTGATTTGCAATGGTGGCAATTTGATTATCGCAAACATTTTTCATTTCAATCAGATTGGCCTGAAGATTTAGTAGCTCTGCTTTATGAGATTCAATTTCAGAATCTCTCTTATGGATTGTTTCAAAAATTGTATTGAATTCGATTTGCTTCTCATTCAGAGCTCTTAAAGTGTCATTGTGTTTTTCATTGAGGTCTTTATATTCTCTACCTACTTCTAGCGCTTCAGTAGCTTTCTCAGCAAGTTTGTCACAGAGAGAATCCATTACCCTTCTCAAATTTGTATTTTGAACAGTTGAATCTTCAACAGTTTGTTGCAACAAGGTAATATCATGTATCTGTTTGTAAACTATTTCAGATTGAGTGTAAGAAACCTCCTGCATTTCAGAAATATTTTCCTCTGCCCTAACAACTTCTGCTTTTAATGATACAATTTCCAAACTCGCTTCATCAATTTGCTTTTTCTTGTTAGCTAACTCAACTTCAAGCTCATTTAATACTTGCAAAGTTTTGGCGTGTTCTTTATCAAGTCGTTCGTAGTCACAATAGATTTTTCCTTCTTCAGTACTTTTATCCTCGATAAGTTTTTGCAAATTTTGCACTGTTTGCTTATATTCATTATTTTCTGTTGTAAAATGTTCCAGCGCTTCTCTACTGAGTTCTAATTCTCTTTTCAGATTTGTTATTTCAGTATTTTGATTTTCTACAGTTGTTTTCAACATTTCAATGTTTTCAGCTTGACTGGAGACTTCTGTGTTTTGGTGATTATATTTGTCGTGTATTTGGGAAAGGTTTGTTTCGACAGTAAGTAGTTCTGATTTTAAGGACTTCATTTCTGAATCTTTCATACATACTTTCTCATAAGTGTTTTCAAGTTCTAATTTCAGTTCTTCCAGGACTTTGAGATTGTCAGAATTATTAGATTTATCTTCAATTAATATTTGAAATTCTACAATTTTATCTTTGTAATTGTTATTTTCAAGTGTACAATGCGCAATTTCGCTCTCAAGATTTTGAATTTTTCTTTCTGAATTTGCTATAAGTATGTTTTGTTCTTCTAGGGTGTTCTGCAATATTGTGATGTCATCTTTCTGCTTAGTATTTACTGATGTTTGATTTTCTTGTGTAGCAACAAACTTAGTTTGAGTATTGCACAGTTCGGCTTTCAAAGCTTCAATTTCCAATTTTCTTTCATCGCCTATTTTTTTAGTAGTCGAAAGTTCAAACTGAAGTTCGTTCAACTTTTTTAAGTTTTCAAAATATTTTTCAGCTAAATTTTTATTTTCTTTGTCTATTTTTTCCACTTCAGTCGTTTTCTCCTCAATAATTCTTTGCAAACTTTGTATGTCTTTTTTGTAGTTGCTATTCTCTACTGAAGCTTTATGAAGCTTTTCTTTAAGCACTTGAATTTCTTCTTTGGATTTTGTAATAAGAACATTTTGATCTTCAACATTATTTTGTAATAATGCAATATCGTCTTTTTGTTTGGTCATTTTTTCAATTTGACTGGTGCAACTATTCTTAATGTCAGTAAAATTCTCTTGGGCACATAGTAAATCTGTTTTTAAAGAATCAACTTTTGACTTTTCATCTTCAAACATTTTTTTATATGTGGTTAGTTCATCTTGCAGTTCATTTATAGCTCTCACAGTATCAGCATGTTTTGTATCAATAGCTTGATGACGCTCAATTTGACCTTTTTGATCCTCAATACACATTTGAAGTAAAATAACCTTTTCTTCATTCTTTCCAAGCTCACTTGTTAACCGAGAAAGATTTTCCTCTAGATATTGAATTTTTGAATCCAATGTTTTTACTAAATCATTTTTAGCTTCCAAAGAATTTTCCAGCATAGATATATTTTCTGTCTGCTTGGCAACTATAGAAGTTTGATCATCTGCGATAACTTTTATTCCCTCATGTTTTCTAAATTTGATTCTTTTTCTTCAACAAATATTTGAAGTTGTTCCAGTTTATCAACCAATTTTTGATTTTCATTTTTTAAACATTGAATTTCTTGTTCTCGACTTTCAACTTGTTGACGAGAATTCAACACCTCTTTTAATACATGATTTAAAATTACGCTTTTTTCCATATAATTCCCGGAAAGGTTTAACTTTTCAAATAATTTGTTGCATGCCACAACTTCTTCACTAGCTTCAAGTTTCAGTTTATGAACTTGCTCTTCTGTCAAACTTAGCTTACCAACTAGTTCACCATATTTTGTTTCAAGCTCACTCATTTCCTTTCTTATTTTATCGACTTCTTGATTTTTTTCTGACAATTCTTTCTCCAAGCTAGCACACTTTTCTTTGAGCTCATCTATACTAACTTTTTGTGTCAGAAATATTTTATTTGTTAATGTATTCGTGTGATTTGAACCAAGAGCCTGATGTTTGGTAAGATGTTGCTGTATGGAGCCATTTGTTATAACATTTTTTTTTCTTCCACTTGAAAAGAGTGACTTTTGCTTAGGGTGTGAAAGTGTTGTTGTACTTTTTGTCTGTTTAGAATGCAGCGACTCTTCTTCCAATGACTCGAGTGATTCAATACTGTGTTCAAGTATTAGCGACGAGTTTACACAGTCAGTCTCGCCTTCGTGCTTTTCCTGATGATCACAAGTTTCAAGTGTGTTGAGCTTGTTAGATTCATATTGTGTCGACTGTTCTCTTTCACCAGTTGCCGTGGATGAAACGCTAAGCCCTTCTTCTAGTTTGAGCGCATGAACCCCGAGGGGTTCGTCTTCAGACTTAAGACTGCCCATGTGCCCACAATCACATGTTCTTGCTCTAAACTCAACATTTTCCAACACCAGATCAACGTCTCCATCTTGTGAATTTAGGAGGTTTAACGCATTCTTTAAACTCTTATTTTCATCTTCAAGATTTTTACCAATCATTTCAAGATTTGTGATCACTGTATTCAAAAGCTCCAGCTCCGAGTGGAGTCTGAAAACTTCTTCCATGTTAATTATCTGTTCCTGAATTGTCGGGGGTGGAAAAGATACAGAAATGTCGGGGTTAATAAATGAATGATTGTCTTTCAAGTCCAGCATTGAAATATTTGAACAATCTACACTCTCCAATTGGTTACAATTGAATTGCTCTTCACTTATTTCACCCCCTACAAGTGTACAAACTTGATTCAAACTATTTCTCAGTTCAGACACAATACAAAAAGAATTACTTTCCTCTGAAACACAAGCATTTGGTGCAACATTATTGTTTCTCAAAGATTTTGATTCCGAATTTTCCAAGAAACATATCGATTTGTTCAGTAGTGTCCGGAGATGGCGTTCAATCAACTTTATATGTGCTTCCAATGAGTTTTTTTCAGCAATAACAAGCTTAATATTCTCATTCAACTTTTCTTTGTCAGCTTTTAAACACATATTTTCCTGCACAATGACTGTTTTTTCTGCATTAACTGTGTCAAGAAGTTTCAACAGTTTTATTTTTTCAGTCGCTACTTTTTCAATGTTCATCAAACATTCATCACGTTCAGACGCAATACTTTGCACTAGTTTATTCAGTTCAAAATTATTTTGATTTATACTTTCGATTCCATCCAAAACTTCTTTCTTTTCTTCAAAGACCGCTTGTAACTGTTCTGAAAGGTTTCTATTGGAAAACTTTAACTTATCGTTTTCAGCAATTATAGAATTTAAATTTTCCTTGAGAGTTTCCGATTCCTTCAACTGTTTTTCAAAATACGTCCTTTCTTCGGTTAGTTTGCTAATTTCTGTACCTAATGCAATCATCTCATTCTTTGCCCCACTTACAGATTGAAGCTGTTCCTCCAACTGTGTTTTTTCGCTGTTAAATTTTTCATATAATGCTTTCATTTGTTCATTTTTCTTCTTGTTTTCCGAGTTGAGCCGCTCCACCTCTTCTCGGAGAGACTTAACTTCCCCCTCCAATACCTCGTCTCTTGAAACATCTTCATCGTCAGCTTGGTCTGGCTCTGCACAAATAACATTAAAGGTACATTTAAAGTACAGGGTAGTAGTAGTTAGGATTTTTATAAGTACCTTTTCAATTTCAAATTGAAAGTTGATCAGGGGTTGCATTCTTACTATGTTATCAATCCCATTGGAAGAGTCAGTTGCGGAAATTCCTCACTTACTCCACTACTAAGATCACATATTGATTTGATAAAAGTTTAAAACATATGATTTACAACTATAATCCTACTATCTTAAACACTAAAAGATGTGTCAAATGTATGGATTAAGGTGGGGATGTAGGTAACATGAGAAATGGCAACATTTTTGCAATTTTCATAGCAAGATTTCAGTTTGTCAAACTAAATAGAATATTGCTCAAGTATTAACATAGAGTTTAATTTTCTTCACATGTCGATTCCAACAGTTGTTGAATATCTGTTATGAGCATAGCACCATTAGATGAGAAACGTTTTAAATGAAGATAAAAAAAAAGTTGTCATTAAATTCCAGGACACCCTTGACAGATATTCAACAAATGTTGATATCACCGTGTGAATAAAATTAAACTCTTGTGTTTCTACTGGAGAAATATTTTATTTATTTTGACCAAAAGAAAAAGTTTTGATATCATCATTCTCAAATGTTTCCAGCCTGTGACTGGGTCAAACTAGTAAAATACCTCCATCTTCCTCTATTCTTCCACCACTCTTCCTCCTTTAATATCTTCCATTCTTCTCCTCTCACTTGAACACTTTCTATTATCTGTTCCTCCCATCTCTTTCTTGGCTTCACTTGTTTGGATATAAAAAGTGCAAAATACTTAACCTTTCTTGCGCTCCCTAAATCTCTGCCTTAATTATATGAAGTCAATCCTGTACAGTCATATATTGTACGCCTGTAATAGACTGGACCGCAGTTACAGGGGGGTTGGGATTTTAATCTCAGTCAGGGGAAATGAGGGTGGTTTTTCTTTAATAGATTCTCATTTTCCCTTCATACAAAAAGAAGCACACTTCCTTTAACCTCTACCTTCCTCATTTCTTATCACATTAACATGATTAGAATAACTGAAACAGGTAATGAGACGTGAAAAAAGATAATAAATAAAATGATAACAAGAATCGTGATACCTCTATAAATTAAACTACCAGCTAATAATTATTTCTGGTCACCATATATATGGAGATATACACATAAACATACTTAATTGAAATCAGGAACCTATATTACCGTTAAGTAGTCGAGGCTCTTGTTCTCTGGTACGGAGCTTTGCCTCCATGGTGTCCAGCTGTTGAATGAGGTCATCATTCTCCTTGGCGAGTCTCTTGTTCTGACGACGGTAGCTCTCCACAGCTATGTCCAGGTCCTCTAGCTTAGCCTTCACCTCCTCGTCGGGCAGTCTGTTATCGTTATGCTGTTTCTTTAACGCTTCGTTCTGTTTTTTAAGCTTGTCCATCTGACAGTGGAACAGAGTTTATGTTATTATATAATCTAAAAGGTGTCAACTTTTGATTCATTGATACACTCGATTCTTAATGATATCAAATCCAGGATCTTAATATTATTATGTTCTATACCTTGATCTTTAGCATTCAAATTTCACTAAATTTGAACCCTGATATCTAAAATAAATGGTAATACACAAAATTAGGTTATTTTTTTTTTACAATTTTTCTATTTAAGTGTAAGCTTTATGGCATATTTGATTGTAAGAAATACAGTATCTAGTTTGGTCACCGTGTACGTAGAATTTTAGCCGCTCTGTGGGAACAGAACGTTGCCCTGGGTACACCTTGGAGGTTGTCAACACTTTCATACCAGCAATGAGATGACATGATTATGATTATTATGATGGTGTGGAGCCAGTGGAGATCTTAAACCCCACTTAAGTCTAACTAACTTGACTATGGTGACCATAGGAAAAGTTCCCATTTCAGGAAAAATACCTATGATATCACCAGAAATTTAGCCCAGAACCTCTAGATCAGTATCCAGGGGCACTAGACCCTTTTGACCATTATTAGTTACTATGCCCTTTTATTTTAGTACCATTTTGACAAATGATAAAATATGATCAACATGACTTCTATTTTCTGGTGATCTTACACAAATCAAACATGGAAGTAGTGTAGGTTTTATGTGGGGTTTTTTTAGTTTAAAAAAAAATATTTCCATACTACTGTATAGTAAAGTATTCTTGATTTTATTTGAAATAAAATATTACTCGAGCCTTTCAAAGCTTAAAACTAACTAATTATAAAAGGTTTATTTCTTTATTTGGGGTATTTCACGTGCACTTCCTGAACCAAGTGATTATATAAGCTACGAGTGAGAGCGAAAAGGCCAACCTATTTTGCCAAGAAAGGTTTTTTCACATTCCATTCAGGGTTCTTTCAAATACCACAATTGACATGGGACCAACGGCTTTACTTAACATACAAAGGAAGTTGTGTTACAGATTTTATATCGCCCAAGAAATATCTGTCGACCCCGGCTGGGTTTGAATCCCCAAACATTGGCTCCTGAGGCGATCACTTTACTCCAAGACTGCCGAGGTTGACACACATAAAATATATATAAAATGAAGTTTATGAGAGATAAATATATTGACATGATTCCCTTGTGCCTCAAACAACAATTGATGAATTTTTACCTCCATAGTAAAGGTGAGTTTTTGGTCTGTCAACATGCTGAGCATCTCTTGCATGGTCGTTACTTGTCTCTGTAGCTTCTGTTCAGTCTTTTGCATCTCCAAACACTTCTATAAAACATAACAAAATAGTCAGCAATAAGTGCGGCTACACCTGCCTCAGTGGATGAACGGTCTAACGTATCACTTTCGTGTTATACTGAACTTCTAATGATGAGGAGATCAGGGTTCGAATCCCAGTCAGGTCTACTGAGGGTGGTTTTTTCTAAATGGTTCCTCACTCTTCTTCCAAGCAAATTCGAGTAGATTACCTCTCAAATGATTCCTTCCTCTTCCATCAGAGTAAATATCATATATGTGTATAACCTGAACAGGTAATAAGACATGGTGATATAAAAAAAAGTGTGGCTATAAAGCCTCTATTATAGAATTGGCTGACGTATCCAGGTTTTCCGGACATTTTTCACTTTTGTCTCACTTAACCTTTTCTCATTTTTCCTTGCTGAAATGAAAATTTTCTATTTGTTAGATTTATAAAATATTTTAAAAAAAATGCTTTTGGCTACTAAATATTAACTTTTTTTTCAATACTAAAATTATGTTGGCAATATTTCTCTGTAAAATCATATCAAGTTAGAATAGAGATGCCTAAGCTAAATTAGAATCGGCAATGCAAGAACTAAAGTAGCACTTTACAACAGGGCTGTGGGGCACCAGAACTTACAATAAAGAATATAACTTGTGAATGCCCCCTTAATAAATTCCAAGGGTCTTGGAATTATCTCACTAAAGTCACATCAAAAGCAGTTAGCTGATTACTCTCTTTGGAATATTGATTTGTGATCATCTTTCTGGACCTTTTGCTGTAATATTAACCTGAATTTATTGTACTTTATTGTACTGACTGTATATCATCACACTGAACATATATATTATACATTTGATTTGTTTGACATAGTATACCCTTTGAAGATATGCCATACGATAAATAAAAGCCTTTGGTTAACATGTGAGACCTTTGAAGATATGCCATACGATAAATAAAAGCCTTTGGTTAACATGTGAGACCTTTGAAGATATGCCATACGATAAATAAAAGCCTTTGGTTAACATGTGAGACCTTTGAAGATATGCCATAATATAAACTTTAAAAGCCTTTGAGTTAACAATGTGTGTAGACCTTTGAAGATATGCCATACGATAAATAAAAGCTACATTGAGTTGAAAAACATAGATTAAAAGCATTGGTAACATGTAGAAAACAAAACTATCACTTTTGTTTTAATGGTGTTTAGGTGTGACACTAGTGGGTTTTAACCTCTTTTACTTAGTTTCTCTTATTTTGATTTATTCTTAACCTCTATAGCGTTTACAACGTATTAGACATCCACTTGTTAAGTGCGCTGCAGCGTATGTAACGTCATCAGTCGTCGGTAATTTGTAATTCATTTACAGGTTTGAACTATTGCACTACATAGATTAAGTCAGCCTCAGAAAGGGTTTGCGTAACTGGTAAAAGTCACGATTGAGAGGTTAATTTTTTTTTTAGCATTAGGTCTTACTAACCATTCAGGTTACACACATGTGTACTAATTATGCTAATGTGTTAAGGATGCGGAAGATTGAATTTAAAGTATGTGTACCTTCATCTGCATGAAGGGAGAATGGTAATACAATTTAGGGGAGGGGGGGTAAAAACCTTGGTACAGCCAACCAGGATTCAAACCCCAATCTCCCCACCAATAGCAGTCCAATCTGTGGCAAGAGTGATAACTTAGAACATGAGACAAACAAAGAGGGTTTTATTTTTATTTACATTTAAATGTAATTAGTTTTGCACCTTGTCTTACTATTCGTTAGGGTTATACGCTTATGTACTAATTACTCCAAATGATAGTTTTAGGGATTAAGGAGGTTATATTTATAAGATGTGCACTCAGATTTGTGTGGAGGGAGAGTGGAAAACAATTATGGTAAAACCATCCTCAGTACAGCCAACCGAGATTAGAACCCCAATCGCGCCGTCATCGGCAGTCTAGTATATTGCGAGAGTAGCGTGTTAGACTACGCAACCACCGAAGCAGGGTCTATTTTAAATTAAATTCCCTGACATCCCTGCTGTCCTTGACAAAAAAAAAATCCTGACTTTTCCAGGTGTTCACTACCTCTAGCACCCATGACAATGTAACGCCTGAAGTTATGTTTTTCAGAATAACACATGTATGTGGTATTTTAGAATAATCATTTAATGATAACTAGACATGGAAATTGGTGGCAGCATACATTTGAATTATGATTTAAATATATCATTTATTTGGGCTAAAATTAATTATTTAAAGGATTACCAGAAAACTCAGACACACAATATAACAATATAAATGCGGTGATTTTAATAAGTTTAGTGTCTGAAAAAGCTTTGAGAAAATTAAAAAAGATATTTCATGTTTCCATGCTCACCTTACAATCTGAATTGCCTTTTTGTTTGACTAATTCTTCATTTTGTAATTTGATTTCATTTAGTTGGTCTTCTAAGGTTTTCACCTTTTTATTAGCTTCTGTAACGAAAGAAAGAAAGAATCAAGTCAAAATACTTACCAGTACCATGTTAGCCATATGTGCTTTGTCAAATTTATATAAAAGATATTTTCCTCCATGAATCTCTTTTAGATATTTTCCATTGTGCCAGAAATAAATCGTTTACACTCTACCATATTTACAGTGATGGTCTATGGGTAAATATAAATCAAATATAATGTAAAAATATATATTATCAGGCATACTTTCATTTTTCTTACTACCTGGTCAGGTTATAATAAGCACTAATTATGTTAATGAATTAGGGATGAGGAAGGGTGAATTTAGAGGAAGTGTCCCTGCACTTGCATGGAGAAAGAGTAGAAAACCCTTTTGGAAAAACTACTCTCAATAAACTCGACCGTGATTCAAACTCCAATCTCCCTGTCATCAGCAGTCTAGTCTAAACAAGAATTACGTCTTAGACCAGTGATTTCGTTCATCCTTTTAAGATCCAAGGGCCATGGTCTCTTATTGGATAACGGGCCACATTACTCTACTGACAATATTCAAATTGAACACAAAAATATATATATATTTTTTTGTGGCCCCCAAGTATCTCAACAATGATGAACGAACACAAACACTGCCGATTATGTTTGAACGTATTTCCAAACATTTGCTCACTTTTATAGCAAGCGTAGGCTACTACGCATTCCTTTAAATGTTGTCTATTCCAATAATATCTTTGGAACTGTCCCCCTTCATCTATCTCTACAACGTTTAAAATCCTCCAGTCTTGCTCTCCCAATTAACCTAAATGCTGCCACAACCTTAAAATCAGTTAGAAACGAACACTTCTGACAGGAATAGCTTTGAAAAACATCAAAATATAGTCGTTAAAACAATAATTAGTTTTGTTTTTAAACATGGGAAAATGAAAATGTTTTATATTAAATGTATGGTTTTAAAATTACGGACAAATAAAATGTGTTTAGTATTAAAGGTACCCTAATGTAAGTCATGGAAGTATACTAATATTATTATTATTATTAGCACCGCGTCTTACTACCCATTCGGGTTATACGCACTTACGCTAATGTGTAATGGTAGGGTGATTCTGAGATGAAATGAAGGACCTACAGTTTAACGTGGAATCCGAACCACGGTGGAGGCCTGGCATTCTCCACATTCACAAGATGTCTTGTCAGAGGTGAAGGAAGGGTTTGGTAATCAGATAAATCTTTGCCGGGACCGAGGATTGAACCCCGGCCGCCAGCATAGAAGTCTGACACCTTACCCCTAGACCACCAGGTCACCAAGTATACTAATAAAAATGAGATATGGGTACAGTATGCAACTAGGCCTATATTATTTTTTCTCTCAGATCTGTATTTTGTTTTTGAAACTATCTTTTTATCAAATTATTGAGACTTATTAAAAATATATCAGAAGTAGATTTAATTCATCAAATGCTATTGTGAGTAATGGTTATAGCGAGGATATTTTGTCGGTCACCTGGTGCAAGTTATAACCAAGTTCGACTGAAAAAATATTATTTTTTTGAATCTCAAATCCTCAAATATCCTTAAAAATATGAGGCTCTCGTCCCTAAAAATAACCCAACGACCAAACAAGTAATACAACCGACACCCAACAATTGGATTTTCTACCTTCATTAGGCCCACCAACTTTAGGGCTAGTAAGTGTTCAAAGTTAAAATAATAATAAAATAAGTTTTTTAGGTAAGCTATATTATCTTTACTATACTTTTTAAAATCCCAATACCAGTTAAAAAAAGGTTATATGTGACTAATTATTCTATTATTAAAACCTATAAAACTAAAGCAATATATTTTTTTTTTAATTGTCTCTTAGTCATCGTACCCATTCTGGTTCTATAAATACATTAATTACCAGTACACTAAGTGAGTGGAAATGAGAAAGGTAGAATTTTTTTAAGGAAATGTGTTGATATTTGCATGGAGGAAAAGTGTAAAAGCATTTTTAAAAAAAGAAAAATTCTAAATGCACCCAACAAGGGTAGAAGCCTGATCTCCATGTCAATCAATGGCAGTCTAATTTATTGCAAGAATGAAGACTTAGAACATTCAATCACCAAAGCATGTTTTGACTTATCTAGACTTTTATTTACCTAATTTTGTAAAATTTCAGAATATTTATCAGTAGTGAAAGAAAACTTAAGTTATGCCATCTTTTTCCAAGCTAAAACATTATTTAAGTTATTCCTACCTAGATTCCCTTGGTTATAATTTTCTGAATACCGTAGGAGACAAAACACTACTCACCGTCTTTGGCATGTTTCGCTTTCTGGGCAATCGACAACAGATTTTTACAGCGATTAACAAGTTCGTCTTTACTCAAACTTTCCAAAGGGCTTTTTTTCTGAGTTCCCTCAGCATCCTAAAAATAATAAGATAAATTAAAATCAGGACACACTTGTTTTATTTTAGGTAAAAAAGGAGGCAAAACTTGTTCATGACATTAAACTTACAAATTCTTTTTTTTCATACCATCCTTCCTATCTACAATTCCAACAAACTGCATTAATTTTGGTATTATTTGATTTGCCATCTTTTTAAGCAAGAAATAATAGTAAGACAATAGATGTAGCCTAGGCTTGGATATTGTAACAAAGAAAATAATTTTTATATTCCTGAGATATAAAGTACCTACAATAGGTTTATTTTTTAGCACCATGTCTACTACCGGTTCTGGATGTACGCCAATGTACTAATTACTTAATGTGTTAGATATGAGGAAGGCTTAAAAGGAAATGCACCTGCATTTGCATGGAAGGAGAGTGAGGGAAACCATTTATGAAATACCACCCTCAGTGCACCCCACCAGAATTGAACCGCAGTCTAGTCCAACACGGAGTAGTGTACTAGACCACGCGGTCATTGAAGCAGGTCTACAGTAGGTTAATATTCCTAAAATATATAAGTTATTAAAACAATATATATTTTTTAAATAAAAAGTATTTGTATGCAAGTTGGACAAAAAAATGAAAAATTAATATTTTAGTAAATACAGGACTGCTTCTGTGGTTTAGTGGTCGGAGTCCCTGGCTACAGGTCCAGAGGTGTCAGGTTTTGACGTTCTTTCAATTGCAACCATCTCTAAGTTAGTCATATGTAGTTAATTAAAATATGCTGTCTGTTTTTGTCGTTGTGTAAGAGAGATGGACCAATCTACAAGAACAGATGTTCATTATATCTCTGATGTAAGTAACCTACATCAATTTACAAACAAGTTTTAATCCTAGATTAAAATAGGATTTAATTTTTAGTCGGCATTACATCCAAACCAAGGCTGTGACTGAACAGTCTGCGCTCTACACAATTGTGCACTTTACTCGCACACTTTAACCAAACAAGTTTATGGCACACTTAGACGAAGCATAGTAGGGCCTACGTCTTGGGATTCCTGGTTGGCTACTTCTTAAACCACGCATTTCCATGGCAATAATATTGAATTTTGATAGTTTTGTCCCACGGTGTCATAGGCAGGCCTACTCTATAGTGGTAATAATGAACTATTATGTTTCATGTGTCCTGTAAGGGTGCATCAGTACACTTGAAAGATAATGTAGAGATCTCCAGAAATGGCTTCCACCCTTTAAGTCGACATCAATGCAACTTTCAAGTGATGCACTTGGCTTACAAGGACCCTTGGACAAACTATTAAAACAAAGTCCCGGCATTCTCTAAAAAATAAAATTTATTTTTAGATTAAGTATGGCCTAGGCTCGATTATTTTAGTGGGAAGGGGAGGGGGGAGTATATTATATCAAAGTATCTTACTTGTGGACCATACTCAATTAACACTTACTACTATTTGGTGGATTTTACAGATATTTTGAATATAAGAAAGTAGTATAGGTTCAAGCTTTTTTATTTATTTTATTTATTAGTAGGGCTTGGATTTATATTTAGTTACATGTTTTAAAAATGTTTATCAAATTTATGCCCATAATATATTTTCACGAATTGTGTGATTTTCATTGCTTTGATCTAATTTTTGTAAACAAATATTTTTGAATATTTTTTGTATTTTTAGTTAATAAATATATATTTCTTTGTTATGCCTTATAAACACATATTATGTTAATTTTAGTACAAAATATATACACAATTTAACCTTTTGACAATAAATAACTTGTATTCTAAGAAAAGATTGTGTCTACTTTCTATGCTGTTCTTATTCTTAGTAGAGAGGTTGAATTTTGTTTACTCGAAGGAACCACAATAATTTAATGTGGTGTGGTCTTCCTGCTCATTAGTAACCCAAGCTGGTGGTTTGTTGCTTATTGGAGGAGTGGATGTAGGTGGTCAGTGGGAGGGGGTGGCTTAGGGTGGGAGGTGCTTCCTTTCTTCTCAAATACACAGTAAGCTGCTTAGACATTCTTTTCACAAACTTATTGTGAGGTGATAACTGAACCGTTCAGTAAAAATATAATTTATTTGCATCAATAATTCAGTAACAAGATAGCAGCTGTGAAGGTAGGATGCGTCCAAAACTTCAAAGTATGTTACTTTAAATATTTACATGCGAGGATATGGTGGTGTGTTTAAGACCGATGGTGTTATTTTATTTTGTAATATTTGTGAGAGAAAAAAAAACTGTCACTGCCAATACGAGATCTTAAGTCATTCAACATAATAGAGACAGAAAAACATGTAAAGAATGCATCGTTGAAAAAAAATCATCAAAACATCAACTTTTGAACGTTCGAGAGTCGGAACCTGTAGGATCGCCTTGCTCAATATTCTTCAGACATTCGCCATGCTTTTGTAGCAGCAGAGATTCCACTTAATAAATTTAAAATCCTGTGTTAAAAGGAACTTTGGAAAAATATACAAAACTAAGCCATTCCCAATGAGTCAACTGTCAGGAAAAACTACCTACCGAAAGTACAATATACTGATACAATATTAAAAACTCGGAACGAAATTGGTGACAATTCTGTATGGATATGCATTGATGAAACAACAGATTCAACAGACCGATATATTGCTAATGTTATTGTTGGTACTATGAAGATCGAGCCATTTTTCTTCATTTCTGCTCACTACTGAGTGTATGGAAAAATTTACAACTCAACAATCGCAAAAACATTAAACGATTCAATGATGTTACTTTGGTCTGATTGAATACAACGTGACCATGTTCGTCTATTTATCTCCGATGCAGCACCCTACATGATAAAGGTGGGAAAGGGATTTGAAATACTGTGCACAAAGATGGTTCATTTAACATGATTGGCACATGGTGTGCATCGTGTTGCAGAAACTTTGTGATCATTATGTCCTGAAGTGAATCAAGTAATTCCAAATGTGAAGAATGTTTTTTGAAGGCACCGAACTGAGTGGTGTTTAAACATAAGCACCTGGTTTACCACGGCCCCTACAGCCTATTTTAACTAGATAGGGAACTTAGATAGATGCTGCAATATATAATACAATTTTAACTAGGTGGGGAACTTGGATAGATGCCGCAACATATTATGCAGACAATTTCAGACAAATTCAAGAAATTATCACAATGCTCGACGAGGAAGACACCGATTCCATTTGTGAGGCAAATAAAGCAATGTTACAAGGAAGTGGTCAAAAAGAATTAATTTACATTAAATCTACCTTTTTGTGTCTGAGCGAAACAATTAAAAGACTTGAGACAGAAAATATGCCCTTTGTGATCAATATTCAAAACATTGAACATCTTTTGTTAAGATTATAAGACTCTCCTGGTGAACATGCAAAGGATGCATCAAATAAGTTAAACTTGGTCCTTAGTAAAAATCCTGGCTACAATACATTAAAATAGTTCAGTGAAATTCTGAGTAACAACAAACAGTTAGAGCCCAATGAAGAAGAATTTTCACTGTCAGATATTGATGATTTTAAATATGCTCCTATAACCTCATGTGATGTGGAGCGTAGTTTTTCTCAATTTAAAAATGTTTTGGCGGATAAAAGACTATATTTTTACTTTGAAATACTTAAAATGTGGATTGTTGTCCGTTGTAATGGTGGAAATTAATATCAAATTATCCCAGCAATCATTAAGGAAGTTATGTTTATATTAATTATATAAATTAAAGTATATTTTTGCATTATTTATGTTGTTTTGTATTTAGTTATATTACGGTACCTTAAAAAAAATAATTATAAGCTCATAATTTAATCAAATATTTTGGCAAATTTAAGCGCATATAAAATAGGGTAGGAACATTTGAAGCAAATATAAATCCGAGCTCTATTTATTAGTATATATGTTCCAGAGAGTCATGTGGCTCCATTGTAGATACAGTATAGCTCACAATTGATTCTGAGCTCTAGTTTTTTTGTTTGTATTTTAGCAAATCTTATTAGCCGTTCGGGTTACACGCCACGCTATAATCAAAGGTAGATAAAATTGATATGTAGCTAATTAAAGAACTACATTGTATTATACTGAATCCCTAAAGTTAACATATATATCTATGTGCAGGTGATCAATAATAGTAATAAAAAAATGATTTAGTGTTTGCCGAGGGAGGGATTTAAGCCATCGGTTCTTAAATTCCCCATAAAAAACATAACTAGAATAAACAACAATAAAAAATTATCCCAGAGAAAGTATTGAAAATTATATACATTTTGGGTTGGGTTTTAATTATTTAGTATGTTAGCATTATTTTGTATTTAAACTACATTGAAAAACATAATTTTACTATTACCTTTGTATTGGAATCCATTCTATTAAAAAACTATTCCAAAAAGTAAAAACCAAAATGTATTCAAGATATTCCACCAAGTAGGTTTGGGGCCCCTATTAAGTCACATTGGCTAAACATTTACATTAGAGTAATACATTTTTTAAATCAACTTAAAGTAATAATTTTGAAAATATATTAGATTCAAACTTCAGATTACAAATAAAATACTATCAATTAAATACTCTAGAATAAATCAATGACGTGACAACAAAGATAAAATTTTCAAAACAAACAAATGACATCACACGCCACAGACTAACATAAGATTCTTGTGGCAAATGTAGTGATGGGTCGCTCGTGATCGAGTCATTTAAACTGAACGACTCTTGAATGAGAACTGTGAACGAACGACTCTCGCTTCGCGAACGAGTCATTCACGCCACCATTATGCATCTATCATTATGGCCAGCAGATGTCTCGAATGTTCTCCGAAGTTGTTAAAATCAATTTTATTGGGAAATTCTAATTAGGGTATTTAATTATTGTGATTTAATAAAACAAATAAAATGTAGGCAATACAAATACACACCTAACAAGAGAAAAGATATTAATGAAATAAAGTAAAGTAGAATAGTACTTATATAGAAATATTTCCACTAATAGTACCAGTATAATATATAAACTCTAGATAATGTGTTATTATCAGTCCACACAATTTTTAAAATATATGTTATCATATTAATGTTGATACAATGAATCAAGTAAAATACGTCAAAATTTATAACATGAGTTTTATACTGGAGGATGTTCAAATTGATATAAAATGTAGCTTTTACTATTTTTCTGGAAGTTCATGAGATGAAGAAAAATGAAGTAAGAGGGTTGGGGTTCTAACAGTCAAGAGAAAGAATTAAGTAAATCTATTATTTATATTTTAAGGACTCCTGACTTTCTCTTAAAGATATGTACAGTCAAGAACTAATCCTAGAAACCAATCAATTTCAATATAGTTGCTCTTTAAGGTTAAACTAAATTGGGTACACATTAATCTTTGTATAAGGCCTGCCTACAAGATATATCCAATATTCCTGGAACTTAGATAATTAATCTTTGCATCTCATATATTTGACCAAAGTATGACTAGTTTATCTCAAAATTATTTACCTATTGCTAATTTGTGGCTCATACTCTCAAATGGGGCAAATTTGACATCATAAGCCACAACTTAAAATATTAAAGGTTACATAAATTAGTTGCTAGCCTGCTCCATATAATATGAGTTTGAATATTTAAAATTGAATCGGCACAATTGGTAATCAATCATCACAAGACATAGTAAATTAAAATCTCGTAGATTACGTGTAGCGCTAACGGAAGAATATATAACCATGTTCAGGGTATTGACTGGTAATTGATAAACCCAACGGGAAGATACCATTGGGAATATCTAGAAGCAGATGGGAAGAAATCGTTATAATTGACCTAAAAGAGATAGAGTGTAATGAGGTAGACTGAATAGAACTAGCTAAAGATGGGGATAGATGGAGTATCTATTTTTGTAAGAGCAGCAATGAACTTTCGATTTCCAAATCCCATAAAGTAAGCAAGCAAGTAAGTAATATATATATACACGACAATCAACTTATTTGCTTAATTTATTTGACTTCGTCATTTGGAACAACTGATATAATTGCGAATACACATATAGGCCTCGTGTAGCTCTTAACCAAACTAATCGTGGCTTTTAAGAAAAAAGTATGAAATTTCTACTATAGTCAGTACGGTATATACCATAATGTTTATATTTAGATGTGGAGGGAAGTCAGATTTGACCTTTGAGATCAGTGGGGGTTCAAATCCGATATGTCTGCCACTCCAATGGTCATATTGTTTAAATATGCTTAGCTTAGGAAGCATTAGTGTATAAAGGCATTTAAGGTGTCATTTAAAAATAATTTGGGGGATACTCATTCACTATGTGACACTCTGGAAATCTCCAAAAATCAAGAAGTTGCAGTTAGGTCAAGGTCAATATTGACGTAAATAAACGCGAATAGTCATTTATTTTTGACAATGTAAAATAAATGTAACGGACAAATATATGTAATATATTATGTAATGAACAAAATAAACAATCTTCATAACATAACCACAGTGCAGTGCACTTGAGTGTAGCTTTACACACCTGCATCATCCAGTGCACCCTTTCCTACAGCCACAGTGGATATATTTATGGCATGAATCTGATGCTTCAGGGAGAGGGGTCCAAAGAGGTTGCTCTTTTGTCCATCCTCGATCAGACGGCACCGGAAAATGTGGATCTATAACCAATGCCTGGTTCCGACATTTGGCCTGGTAGCAAGTGCGCTTGATGTGCTGCTTAAGTGTTGCCTGGATTGGAGGATGTTTTATATATCTCTAGACCTCTGTGTGAAGAGCTGCTTCCTGGCACCATTAACCTCCATGATCTTACTGATTCAGTCGTACATCAGCACAACAAATCGCTCCAGCAATAACATTGACTCTTGACTGATCTCACTTGGCAAGGAGTTCATCTAAAGCATCATTCACCTTTGGGAATTCTTCCAATTATTCCAAGCAGTCTTCTTTCCTCTACCAGTGAATGTGAAAACAGGATAACACCAGGCGAAAGTGTGAAAGGCTGACAGATTAAGACATTGTGTTGGATTCACCGTGGCAAACATTTCGTGAATAGCTTGTGCCAGGGCTTTTATCCAGCCACTGTCTTCTAACTAGTCTCGATCAACTTCTACGTGACAATCTCGATGTGTAAGCCACCAAACATGATGACAAAAAGTTATATTATCCGTGGGTGGCTGGCCAGGTCCAATGGATTTCCTTCGCAAGAGCATACTATGTTTGGTCAGCAGCCAGGATGGTAATTAGACCAGTGTTCAAGTGTTGAACAGCTGAACAGTCCATGAAGTGAGCAGGTGGGATAATGATATAGCAGGACGCCAGAGGTGTCACTGACTTGGTGGAAGAAACATCATAACTCATAACTGGCACACCATTGAATCGCATTGCACTGCTACGTTGGTGAGATGCCCATACCATGGAAGGATTATTTTGCTCTTGCAGAGCTAGGGCTGTGGTCAATGTTGTAAACAACTACTAATGTGAACAATTCATGGCAAAACATCTTCCATATTAAATTGCTGGTAGACATCATTGGCAATGTCTGTTCATTTGAGAAAGTTTAGAAATTCGCAAATAAACTATCTAAAAATCTCTAAAGTGTCACCAAATGAATGGGTATGCCTAAATTATTTGTAAAAGACACCACCTTAAATACCTTTCTACACTATTTGCTTTCTAAGTTAACCATATTTAAATTAACGTTTGGTGGAATGGCGGCCAAGTTGGATTTGACCTTTCACCTACCTCAGAGGCCAAATCTGACTATCCTTCGCATCTAAATATAAACATAATAGTATACGAGTATATCAACTATGGTCACTGGTGTGTCAATGCACCGTCTTACCTCCTAGTGGTAGTGTAACACAGGCAACGGTATATTGGCCGACAAGGCAGTCTCTATAGTAAAGATACTGATTTGTACACTGGATATCATCGCTGAGGGAACTGCATGGTTAGTATTGGGAAATAACGTTGTCATTCTTTTGTTTTTGTCTCCTCTCCTCTCAAATGTAAGACAAGTTTCGCAACGCTGGTTTGTCGAGGTTGCCAGTAGTTCCTTCTGACATAGCTGAGAGCGATGAGATTTGGCAACAGTTATTTGAGAGAGAGCGACGATTAATATTTTCTCCATTAGAATAACAGTGGAAGCGAGCTCAGGGTAGGACTGAGCAATGGTTGTTCTTATATTATACTGGTTAAAGTGTGCCAACACCAATAGTACAGCATCCTTACCGTAAGCAGTGAATACTGTAACGGGTGCGGGTACGATCAAGGCTAGTGAGCTGTTCTATTCTAAGCTTAATATTTTTTTTAAAATGTACCAAAAAAAAAGCCTCAGATGACCAAAGCTATGTAAATTGTATTTATGGATTGGCCTTGTCTCCCAGAGGTGAATTTTATTAATTTCCCATCGTGCTGGTGATGTTTGCACGATCTATATATAGCTCGTAGTGTTTGTGATGTTTAATATTATAGGCAGTTGGCACTAAGGAACACACTTGTTGGCTACTAATTCAATTTGAAAGAGGTCGATATTGGTCCATTCACATAATCTGTTTTCTGAGAGCCATTTGTGTGTGGTTTGTTGAAATGATTTGATAGCAGTATTTCTTTTCTTAGCCACTCCCCTTAAGCTCAAGTTAATTCTTAATTTTTTGTACCATATGCCATACTTTAGAGCATACCAAATAAGTTTCACCTTGTAAGATGATCATGAAATTATAAACCTACTACTACTACTACTAGATGGTGTACCATACCTACAGCCAACCACACTAACATGCAACATATTGTTCTCGATGCTCTCAGAGAATAATTAGTTTCACATAGTTTAGGGAGAATGATTTGTTACTACACAGCAATAAGAATTGGCAAGTACAGTGGCTCAAATCAACTCATGGCCATAGATGTTTTTGTTTTTTGTTTAGTGACTTTGTGGTATAATGATCCAGATTCAGATCCAGAGGCCCCGGGTTCTATAACCTGTGTCTGCAGATTCTTCTGTGAAAGCAGTGGGTCTGGAAAGGGGTTAATTCAGCCCCGTGAGGAATGAGGAGCTACTCCAAAGAAGAAGTAGCAGTTCTGGTATAGAAAACTGAGATTAACGGCCTGAGGGCTCATTGTGCTGATCAAATGACAAACTCTACCCACAAATGTTGGCAATATTTTCGTCGACATATGGCTGCTGCTAAACACTGCTTTAATATATTAATTAATTTGTTGTTACAATATGGTATATGGTCAAACAATTAAGAATTAATTTGAGGTTAAGGTGAGTGGCTAAGAAAAGAATACTGCTATCAAATAATTATGTGAATGCACAAAGATTGACCTCTTTAAAATTGTTTTAAACATATAGCAAAAAGTATCACAAGCTAGGAAAGGAAAATCGTGAAATAAAAATATGCTTTGAAAACAAACCAAAAACAGCAAACATTTTATTTGAAATAAACTGAAAATTACCAGGAACCTTACACCAAATGAACTAATAACATTGATAAATGAGTTTAATGTTTGACATTCTATAAATAGAATAAACACACTTAAAAAGCGTACAAGGAGAGTAACAAATCAATTTTTGACTTTAATTCTAATTAATGTTTTTGCGTTTAATCACAATTTATTGAACGTGGCTAAGACATGTTTGTAAACAAATTATACTAAGGTGTAGACGATCTTGATGATAGTTGTGGATAGATCGATACTCGACACTCTTTGAAATCTGGAAGATCCTTTTAGAAAATATAAGCTTTTTTTGTGGTTGGCATTGACAACATTTTGATATTTAATTAATGTTATGTTATAGGAATTGATAAAAATCCTTCCAAAATGACAACTTCGGATCACATGAAATGACATATTAATACGTGAAAGAATATCTAGTAAATGTTCTATCTGTCAGATAAGGCCCTTTCTATGGAAATTGTATTGTATTTGTAAAGCTCTATACATGACATAATATACAAAAATAAAAACAAGCACGTACACTCCGTTTAACCAGGAAGCTAACAAGCTTATCATGACGAATTACACTATGGTGTAGCTTAGACGATTTGACCATAATTTAAACCATTAAAGTCATTCATAAGTTATCAGACACATGATTATTGGCTACAAAAACTATTTTGGTGATAAATTGCCTTGATCTTGTATGCCTCATTAACCACTGATACGTGTATCATATCAAGAGTTCAGGTTTTCTAACAGGTTTCGTATCCAGCTTATTTTGTGAAAACGCTTCCACCTTATGCTTTCCAGTTTTAGACTGACCAAAAGAAGTCCATAATATAAATTACCTCCATATTTTTTTTTAACATCCTTTCATTTTCAACTGAAAAACAATATGGTAGTTAATAAAATTAAATGTTCCACCTAACTGAATTTGTGGTAGTAAGAATACCGTTTAAAATGTTTTGAAATTGCTAGTTATTTAATGTCTTGGCCTGTTAGCAAACAACCACTCTATAATTCAGAAACGTGACGAATTTTTACCTGTTTGTGAATTCATTTTTTGGTACCATTCAAAGGCTTCAATCCAGGAGTACTATTTTGTTTCTACAAAACGCGAGACTTGACCCATTATCCCCATGTACTTTTAGAAAGTACGTTTACATTACACGTATAATCACTGCCACATAATGGCTTTTCAAATTAAGTACCCTTTTAAGGTGACCAAATTTTGTGATCGCATGTGTATGATTAAAATGCTGAATTGGATTCAATTTTTAGAAGAATGGATTATACATGAATTTGTGTTATTTATATTTTACAGCCTAATCAAAAAGCCATTCCGCATTTATCTCCTACAACCTAATCAAGTAGCCTTTGCTCGTTTATTTATCCTCTACGCCCTAATAGAGTAACTGCCCCTCCGTTATTATTTAACTTTTATAGCCTAATCAAATAACCGTCGCCCTGTTATTGATCTATTACAGCCTAATCATGAAGCCTTTCCTCTGTTATGTCATTTTTAGAGCCTTATCAAGTGGTCGTTCCGTTGTTATTTTTCTATTACAACTATATCAAGAAGTCGTTCCTCTGTTATGTATCCATTACAACCTAATCAACTAGCCGTTTCTCTCTTATTTAACTGTCATAGCTTGATCAAAAAACCGTCCCTCTGTTATTTCTATATTAGATCCTTAGTAAATAGTCGTTATATCTGTTAATTTTTTTTTATTACAGCCTTATCAAATAGTTGTTCCTTTGTTATTTATCTTTTACAGATTTATCCAGTAGTCATTCCTCTGTTATTTATCTTTTACAGCCTTATCAAGTAGTCGTTATTCTGTTATTTATCTTTTACAGCCTTATCAAGTAGTCATTCCTCTGTTATTTATCTTTTGGAGCCTAATCACGAAGCCATTATTCTATGATCATCCCAGTCTAATGGCTTATCGCGAGTTCTCACATTTTGAGTTGAATATTTGCACATTTGGATAGCTGGCTTCTGGTAGGTATATTCAGCACTGTCCTGTCAAGTCAAGTTTATTTCGACCATACCGGGACTCGAACTATTGTTGATTGTCTAAAAGCCAAGTGCCTTCATTTACCGAGAGATGGTATAGTTATCAAGACGTAGTCGTGGTGGGGACGTTGTAGTTGAGACCTCTGCCGGAGAGAACGAGATGGCCGATTGCTTCATCGCAGTCACTTTCTTGACCACTTCCGGGTTGAACTTGTATACCAGTTTGCGAGGAAGATTCCTCGTCCTCGGTACAGGCTGGAGGACCTTGGATCGATAGTATGTCCTGGGAACAAAACAATATAGCTATTTATAATATAAAACTCGTATAGGCAGACCCTCCTGTGAAATTTAGAGAATGAATACAAAAAAACAAAAACAAAATGAAGGTTCAAATTTTAGAAAGAAAATACAACACAGAATTTTTTTATACAATTCTAATCTTTTTACGTTACTTAGTTCGGGTCAATACGTGCGTAATTTGTCCACGTTTATTTAATGTTAGACATGACTTACGTTTTCATGTACTAATATTTGTCGTGCATATCGAGTAACGAACATTGTTCCACATATACAAGAAGACTAATAATCGTCTGGTAGCAGTTCATCCACGAATACCGAATATAAAATATGTGTGGACAGCAGGAGCGGTGGAACTGGGGGGGACTATGACTCCCTGGAAATAATTTACCCCTCACTGGAATAAATTCCCCCCCTTAAATTAAACTCCACGAGACTTCTAGATGCCTCATATTATCAAAAATTTGCTGGTGAAGATCGCTTAAAATAACTACTAGGCTGGAGGCATCTGTCAGAAAAATTCAGGGGAGGAAAGCTCTAAATAGCTTCAAAGATCATCCAAATTTCAAAAATGTTTCAGGGAGGACCATTCCAAATTCTGAATTTTCTGAAAGAATTCAATTTTCAAAATTTTATCGGTGGAAGACCATTCCAAAGATTATCTTCTAGAGGTATCTAATTATCGTAAAAAAAATAAGGTGAGAATCACTCTAAATAGCTTTGAGGGGCATTCAAATTTGAAAAATTTCTAGGTGAGGAACACTTTAAATGGCCTATAAATGAATCTATTATTTAAAAAAATCAAGTCAAAGACTACTCATATCTTCTAGAGTGAACAATTTTTTTTTTTAATTGTTGAAGGAGGGCCACTCCAAATATCCAACTATTTGGTTTTAAAAAATTGAGGATGATGACCACGGTTTAAAACATACCTAATATCAAATATGAATGAGAAATATTTAAATGGCTTTAAACAGGATTCTAACATTGTAAATAATTATGTTATTTATAATTATGATCCTCCTATGAAAATTATCTGAATCCGCCCCTGCGTTCACGTATAAAGTTCATTTAATGTAAAGAAACTAGTGTGTGTGATCAGGATTTACGACGTAACGAAACAAGTCGATCAAAAAAACACAAACAATGAATTTGGACTGTTTGAAAACAGATTGTTCATTTGAATGAAACTCTCAACAGTTAAGGCTGATCAAGCTTCAAGTTCTTAAAATAAAATATTATTGGAGCTACAAAATAAAGTGTAACAAGAGGTTTATGACGTTTTAAGAGTCTGCGAGACAAGGACCAATTATACCGAAGAAGTCGTCTGCATTCCATAAACAAACAAATAAAACTTTCTAAATACCCATGTTGTCGTGGCTTGCAATGTAATTGACTAGCTAGAACACTGACTGAGTGTTTCCCAGGGGAGAACTCTTAAGTTAAGAGAACGTTAGGTTAACTGCATCGTGATGGCTTTCATTTTTTTTTTTTTAAACATTAGAAGCTTTACATTACGTCATGTGAACATTAAGTTTCTCGTGATCCTGAATCACGGGGTCTGCAACTGTCCTTTTTTTTTATAGATATTATCTATAATCCTGAACAATTGTTCTAAAACAAAATATACAAGTTGTTACATCAAGGTTATAATTTGTAAAGTAATGTGTGAGGTAAAAGTTAAGTAGGCTGTAAATGTGGTCATTGCATACCAGTTTTCAAGTTCACATTTTACTGTCTCTCTTTAGCACCATGTGTTACAACCCATTCGGGATATACGCATAATATGTACTAATTATGCTATTACAAGGAAGGATGAATTGAGATAAAATGTACCTGCATTTGCGTAGAGGGAGAGTGGCGAAAATGATTTAGTAAAAACTACTTTAAGCACATCCAACCGGTATTCCAACCCCGATCTCCCCATCATCGGAAGTCCAGTCTATTTTGACAGTGATGCTTTAGACCATGCGGCTATTATTTGTGTTTGGATGAATAAATAAAGTTTTTTTATTGTTTTACTAGCAGTCCCGCATGGCGTTTCCCGTGACCCTCTGTGGGATAAGAAATACATAATCCCAACTCCCAACGCTGCCCGTTACCCAGTGTGTTATAATAATTATATTAATACTCTTTATTCCCTATCCCGTGGGAATTTCAAAAAATCCGTCCTTGTTCCTTGTATACATCATAAAGGGAACCTCTGTGCAAAATTTCAGCTTTCTAGGTCCAAGGGTTTGGGTTGGGCCTTGATGAGTCAGAACTTTTCTTTTTATATATATATATATAGATACATATATGAAAATAGATATATTATATATACATATATATAAAATACATAGTCTATATATATATATATATATATATATATATATATATATATATATCGACCGGGATGAAAAATGATTAAATTACTAAAATGGCTATTAAAAAATAGGGGATGGTGATAAAAGGGTTAAAATTTAGGGTTGTATGTATTTTTTAATGCGACATAATAAAAAAAATAAAGAAATTAAAAAAATGTCTAAAAATTAAAGAAAAATGTTAAGGGTGGACAACCCTTATCACTAAGGGGTATGAAAAATAGATGTTGGCCGATTCTCAGACCTACTTAATATGCTCACAAAATTTCATGAGAATCGGTCAAGCCGTTTCGGAGGAGTACGGGAACGAACATTGTGACACGAGAATTTTATATATAAGATAACAAAACTGTTCTAATTTTACATATGATTCTCGTAACCTCCACAAAATCTGACCTTAAAAACAAGGGCAATAAAAGAACATGATATAAAGAACAGTACAGACATATTTTTTTTAAGTTTTAAGGGGTCTTGAAAATATTTTGTAATAAAGCGTGATTTTATCACGAGTTTAGTGAAAACCTAATTTTTCAAGTGCGTTTGTTTACAAAGAAATCTAATATCTCTTGAAAACCATCACACTCCCATTTAAGTAGAATAAACTGATATCAATTTCAAATTGAGTTAATTCAAAACTACACTGTCGGTGTTTATGAGTCTGATAAGCATCATTTCACTTTGTACCTTTTAAATATAAAATGATTACACTAAAGATAATTAATATATTTCAACATTTTTAGTTAGCATACTAAGATAATGTGAGACATCCTAATACACTGACTAAAGTATAGGCGATTCCAGTGTGACCAATTCATATTAACAAAATCCCTGTAGATGGGATCAATACTATTTAATTTTTCATTAAATTTGAACAAAATAAAGTACAATTTTTTAAGGTTCAATTTTATTCAACATAGAGGGCTCTGAGGCTCTTGACGAAGGAAAAAGAAAGTTGTATATACTTTAAATGATTGAAATCAATATTATAATCAAATTATATTGACCTTTAGAAATACCAGGTGCAAGATAAATATTGTTTCAAATTAGTATCGTAAATATTTTTTATCAGTTATTAAGAAAGATAATACTTCATACTTGAATTTTTAAACTCCACTTGAAAAAGATCAGTAGAGCCACTAACGTAAAAATTAATATTCTCTTCACCTGTATTATTTAAAAATCAAAAAAACGCCACTGCTTCGGTGGCTGCGTGGTCTAAGGCGCTACTCTCGCAATAGACTAGACTGCCGATGACGGGGAGATCGAGGCTCGAATTTTAGTCGGGTGTACTGAGGGTGATTTTTTCCAAAAGGGTTTTTCACTTTCCCTCCATGCAAGTGCTGGTACATTTCCACTAAATATAACCTTCTTAACCACTAAAACCACTAGCGTCATTAGTACATAACCCGAATGGTTATTAAAAGATGGTGCAATAAAAAAGAGAGAAATAACACCATACAAAAAGGACTAAACGTGCCCACCACTAGAAAAAAAAGTAATATTTTTTTAACTCTTTTTACCCACCAGATCCACCCACCCGTTAATACTTTGAACGCGATTCTAGTTTCTTCCATTTGTGAAGCATGTCTTGCCCACAGTAATCTATAGTAGCCCCATGGCTTCTTTGGTGTTGACTGAAAATTCACAGCTGACTTTTGACAGTCAACATTTAAGTATATACCTAAACTTTTACTGTTAGAAGTGACAGCTGCTAAAAACATGTTTTTGCAGATCGTATGGTTTGGCGTAGGGATACATAATTTGGTCTAGTAACTTTTCAAAACTGTCAGCTATCACTCAGCACCAAAGAAGTCATGGGGCTACTGTACGAGAGTTGACTATCCTGACAATAACTGGTGTTGAGTACAGGCAATGCAACTTATCATTTTGTAACCTCTTTCAATTCCCAAAATTTTCATCCCTTTTTGGAATTTGGAATTGAAAATTAATCATTCAAAAATGGATTTTTGTTCCTTAAGATGATGGCATTATTATTATTACTATTATTGTTATTATTATGTGGACCATATTTGGCAGAAGACTGGATTTCTTGTGACAAGGAGATCAGGGTTCGAATCTCGGTCGGGTGTCATTGGGGTGTTTTTTTCCCCTAAAGGGCGGCTTGCTCTCCCTACACACAAATTCGGCTATATTTTCTCAAAAATTTTACCTTTCTCATCCATATTCTGCTAGTGCAAAGAAATGTAAGTAGTCACCTAGCCAATCCATGTTTTTATGTAAAGATCTAGGATCTACGAAGCACGCGTAAAGTTTAATAAGGCGAAGGTCCCCCCCCCCCCCCCACAAGCAAAGTGTAACTTTTAAGCACTTTTATCTATTATAGTAATCATTAATTGTCGACATCCTTGATGTAAAATCAAACGGTTAACTGTTATCAATATGAAAGTGAAAAGTTTGATGTGGTTTTCTAAGACGTATGGCTTATTTGTGATAACACCAAGAAAACTTTGAAACGGAATCTATAGATTTCTGTTACCTCATTGGAAGATAATAAATAATTAGTCAACACGCTCTCAAGTAAGAATGACAAGTGGAAGATAAGATTGCGTATAAATGTTCCGCTGCTCACTGAATAGGTTATTTTAATGTTATATTAATAAGAAATAAGTCGAATGTCTTAAGATATGTAACGGGCGCCGAGATAAATTTTGATAACGATATTTATTGGATGTGTCATTACTTATTTCTAGCTCTTCAACTTGCGACATTCAGAATTAGGAGGATTTTATTCGCTTTATAAAATAAGATTATGATCTTACCAAACGGATATGTCAGTTGTATAACTGAAAACACTAACTATTATAAAATATATAAAGTGGTAGGCTAGTTTTAAAATAAATGGTGAGATACACCGTACAAAATGAAATACTTTACATTGTAATGGAATCATAATTGGAATAAAAATAACACTGCATTTCACCAGAGTGTAAGACCTACATGAAATAATAGACACTGATACAGAAACTTATACAATATTGTATGGAGGATTTATGACTAATGAATAAATATTGTACGTAGCTTACTGTACAGATTGTATTTAATACAGAACGATACTCAAATCAAGTTAAATGTGGACAGTAGGCCTTGAGTTTGTTTGTAAGGACTTTAATTTTATGTAGCGTTAAATATGTCCCTACGAGCACCGACAACTGATGGAACATTTCCTGACAATAGCTCGGAAGGCGTGGGAGGTAATACCTTGAAGTACCTACGTCAGCTATTTTAGAATAATATATTAATATTTAGCACCGCGTCTTACTACCCGTTCGGGTTATACGCTTTAAGTACTAATTACGCTAATGGATTAGGAATTGGGAAGGTTGAATTAGAGGAAGTGAACCCGCATTTGCGTGGAGGGAGAGTGGAAAACCATTTAGGAAAAACCCCTCCCAGTTCACCCGAACGAGATTCGAACCTCGATCTCCCCGTCCTCAGCAGTAGAGCTCAAAGCGACAAGTGCGTTAGCCAACTACGCCACCGAGGTGGGTTAGACCCGAAGTTGTTTTACCGATTAGGCTCAACCTTGGCATCTAGGGTTTTCATAAGGTTTCTCAGAGGGGTGTTCAGAATTATCCATCCAACCCTAAAATTAAGGGCAGTTTACTTATGTTCGGAAAGAGAGGGTAAAAATCGATTTTCTCAAAATCTGCTCTAACAATTTTGATTAAAATTCAAATGCATGCATTTTTTAACATTTCAAACAAAATTAGGCATTTTATTTCCCCGAGAAAATGACTTTGAGGGTAAATTACATAAAGGTAAATTTACAATTTTGATCATAATATCCACAACAATTAAAGAAACGAAATTACTTTTGATTGTAATGTTGCAGAAATATTCAAAAACAAACATCTTTTATTTGAAATAATATTTTATTAAATCAATATTTTCCTAGTTATAGGCAAATATATATATTTTTAAAGAAAGATTTGGGAAATGAAAAGTTGAAAATGCACAGAGCAAAGACGGTGAAATCTTCCTTAACGGACACCTCTGAATAGCGGATTCTTCTTTATAACGGACAGTTTAAATTTCCCCGGCAAAATAACATTAGTTCTTACGGAGAAACAATCTCCCAATAACGTACATTCTCAATAATCGAAACTGACACTTCTAAAGACGCATATTTATGCATATCAATCCCTAAATCGCGAACAAAAAATGAAAAATACTGTTCATTTATTGTATTTGACTGCAAGAATGTCAGGAATGCCATCGTCTCACGCGATGGGTAAGCATTCCTGTCTTCCCCCTATAGGGAATGTTTCTAAAATAGCTCCCGCCTTGGTGGCGTAGTTGGCTAACGCGCTTGTCGCTTTGAGCTCGACTGCCGAGGACGGGGAGATCGATGTTCGAATCTAGGTCGGGTGAACTGGGGGTGGTTTTTCCTAAATGGTTTTCCACTCTCCCTCCACGCAAATGCGGGTTCACTTCCTCTTAATCAACCTTCCCAATTCCTAATCAATTAGCGTAGTTAGTACTTAAAGCGTATAACCCGAACGGGTAGTAAGACGCAGTGCTAATATTATTATTATTATTATTATTACTTCGGGTCTAGTCTCAGTAAAATACGGCATCTCAATAAACTCTCTTTTTAGCCTAGAATGGTCATGAAAAGTTGACATCCACCAAAATCTCGAGTTCGTTTCCCCACCCCTTTCTCTGCCAATTACAATATCAGTCACAATAAAGTAAAAGTTGATCTTCGGGTTAAGTTAGATGACTTTGCTTATTACGTCTTTACATTATCTCTCTTAGGCTTATGTGGCTCTTGTCAACTTAACACGAAAACATGATATTTTAACAAACACATACATAAAACTCACGGCCGTAGCTGGGCGGGGGGAGGTTGGGGGATTCAAACCCTCCACGAAATTTTATGAACAAAATATATATGACTTTATTTATGGTTCAAACAATATCAAAATTAAAATACAAATACAAATTAGGGGCTGTGTTATCATAAACAAAAACTTCCCAAAGCTTCAAAAAGTGTTTAATATTTAGAAATTTTCCAAGCCTTCGGCAGCTAGTGGGTTATTTTACCATGAAAAAAAACCCACTTCCGATAGCGTCTAGAACTGTTTATCATTTAGAATTTTTTTTTCTAGCTTCCAGCAATTGGGGATGTGCCCACCAACGCCCCCTCACCCGAAATTATTGTATGGCTACAGCCTTGATAAAACTAATGGCCCCATAAATAAACACAGGTGATGTTTTCGTTCTTAATTCGGTAGTAAAAAAAGCTCTTTAGAATTTTTGTATTAAGAAACTTTTAGGAAAACAAATATAGTTATTTGCTTTCAACGCAGATAACACTTTTACTAAAGTAATTATTAGTGCTTTTCCACCGTTACATAACCATGTCCAAGAGAAGCAGGGCTGCAAACTCTCTGATCTCAAAATAACCTTGAATTGTATTTCACCCGGTAGGACATTACTTAGGGCCTACAATATAGGTTATTCCACTGTATCATCGGTCAAATGGGGGACAGAGTTTGTGAGAACGTGTCACCAGACGTAAAGCTCTGCTAACCCTGGCAACACTCCACTCCAAGTCACGCCGATCACTCCAGAGACGGTAGTTCTCCTTTCTATATCGATCGGGGTTATCATTCGATATACCGCGAGGTATGTATCGAAAGTTACGATGTATCGATCAAATTATATCGTGAGAAGAGCACCCTTTTGGATGTGAGTCTTCGGTGAAAAGTAAACAGGATCAGAAACATCCTTATGAGGAACCGTCTTCTTCACGACGTCATAAAAGGATAGGTTGAGGGTAAGAGGAGCTTAGGAAGGAGGAGGATTCAAATATTGGATGACTTGAAGGAAAGAAGAAAATTCTGGGAGATGGAGGCGGAGGTGGAGGTCAGGGCGCATTGGCGGACTAAGTACACTGACAATAATAATAATCATATTGATATAAATCGTGGGGCCCTGTGCAAACCCCTAAGGGCGTCCCTGATTCCTGGTAATTTCCAAATAACAACAGTTTCAGTAACACGCTGGCGTCAACAATGAGATCAAAGGCCTGGGTTTGTCCCGTCTTTCCCTAGCATACGACAAGATTTAACCTCACGTGGTTTTTTTTTGTCGAATTACAAATAGAGATGTGAAGCGGAAAATAGTCCATATTTTTTTTTTTTCACCGATAAATGTTCAATTATATCTGTAAAATAATTTCAACTGATTAAATGAAACTAATGTAATCGAGATATAGATAGCCTATCCTAAATGTCAACGTTTTTACTTAAGATTAATTTCTCGTAACGGCGTTAACAACAGAAACATCGTCAAACTAGCTTCGGTGGTCGCTATATCTAACGCGCTACTCTCGCAATATACTAGACTGCCGATGACAGGGAGATCGGTGTTAGATACCAGTCGGTTGCAATGAGAGTGGTTTTTACAAATAGTTTTCCATTTTCACGGTGCAATTCCTCTCAATTCAACCTTCCTCATCCCAAACACATTAGCTTGATAAGTATTACATAGGCGTACAACCCGAACGGGTAGTAAGACGCGGTGCTAAAAAAATTTAGTAAAGAAACAAATGAATGCGATCCTTTGAGGACCCGCTATGTTCATAAATCATATCTCAATTTTTTTTTATCATCAATAAGTTAACTAAAATAACTTAAAGGTTATTTCGACATTTGTCCTCTTAAAACACTATATTTTGGAGTACAATAGGCTCTAGGTACCACCTATACAATTTAACCCCTTCACCACAGGCCACCACCGCGTTGCAAATGGTGGTGCTCATGTCCGTACAATAGTATACAGTGTACACCCAATACTACCTCTGAGGTAACTAACTTCAGGCCTTGTGGGGAAAAGCTTTATCTTCTCTCTCTTTCTCTCTCTCAGTTAACTGTTGCCAAATCTCCTCGCTCTCAGTTATTTCTGAGGGTGGTGTGGAGTTAAGTCCGTATCACACGACACTAGCTCGTACTTGAAATCCAGTGTGCTAGCTAGCACTAGCTAGCACGTCATCATCTAGCGTCATGTGAATCAGAAAAAGTATACTGGTTCTGCCACTTGGTACTGGCTACCATACTAGTTGTGAGGATAGAACACGTGCTATTTTCGTACTAGTTTCGACACTAGTCTGTGTAATTCAACCAATCATGTGCGCTGAGACTGTTTTGTAGATAAATGGTATAAATGACGCCAACATGGTCATTGGATGTGACTTTGTTGTTGGCAGAAAATTATTCTAAGCAACCTTGTTTATATAATACCAAATTGGCACAGTATGACAATATATTTAATATATATAAATTTAATTTAAAACATGTCATCTAAAAACGACAAACTATGTTCCAGACCCAATTTTAATCTAAATAAACTTGATAGCATGCCAACCTTGGGCGTTTTTTTTTTGTTTTTTTTTTAGAATATAAAGTGTGCGTAGGCCTAAAAAAGAACATTTGTTTATCAAGGATACTGTACTTGGACACCCATGGGCTTAGGGACCTCTGACCACAATGTAAATAAATGAATACAAATTTAGGGAGATACTAAACGTTTGTATCACCCCGAATGTATATTACCTAACCTCCGAATGTATTATATTTAGCATCCTGCGACCATTATTTCGTCTTTCCCAACCATTCCCGTGTCTATATTCTTTTTCCTACGCTCCCTCTCATAATTTTCGATATCTTTATTAGTAATTAATGCAGCTGCTGCACTCAAAATTAATCTCTGACGTTTGATAAATATTTGCACTAGGACCTAGTACCAAACTAGCAGCGTGTGAATACTATAGTCCCATTTCCATTGTACTAGCTAGTATACAGATATCTAGGTGCTAGCTAGCACACTTGATTTCTAGTATAAGCAAGTGTCGTGTGATACGGGCTTTACTGGGAACATGGACTAACCAGCGTTGCAAAACTTGTCTTATATTTGAGGTAAGATTAACCGCTCGAAAACAAAATATCCCAATAATAACCATACAGTTCCCTCATAGGGTGAGCTCACTGGCTATCCCTGATCAAATAGCAACGAGAGCAACTCACCTCATCGCCCGCGCCATCTTCTCGTAAGTCATGCGAGGGTTACCGTGCCTCCTACCCCATAGTCTGGCGAGCCAGTCCGTGTTGAGGATCCTGAATATCCCCTCCTCCCTCTGCACCCAGTGGATGCATGGGGCGTTGCGAGGATCCTCCAGAAGGTTGAGTAGGAACTTCCACAGCATCACCCTCTCGATACGACCTGCGAAACAAAGGTAGCGGTGGCGTTTTGAGACAGCGTCAAGGAATGAACGGTACAGTTTACATAGAAAGCAGTGGTTGGTGGAACTGGGGAGGAGCGTAGGGGCCGTTACCCCCCTTCTAGATTTATTTTACTTACCTCCGATATTCTTAAAAATAGGTATGTCAAGCTCAGTGGTGGCTCGTGTATAGGCACTGCGGAACTGCAGTATCCCCTATTTCCACTTGATATTATCGAAAACATTTAATATAATGACTCATTTTTTCTTTAAGTCTTTCTTTATTTTTGTAGTACAATATATATTCCTTAAGCTTAATGTCAGTACTTCAGTAGCCATCCCCCAGTTTATGAAAAAGATACAAAAATCTTTGTATGGAACTGTGCGCTTCATAGTGCCAGCGACGTAGTGTTTGACTGTTGTGCGCATGCGCACATAGGAGGGAAATGGGGAGGAAGGCGGGACTGCCAGGTAGAGAGAGCACTGTTGCTCTCGCAGTGCCGGCTCTGGCGTGATGATGGAAGGAAGTATCTTTTATTCAGCGTGTGTTGTACTTAAAAACCATGTACCATATTCTTGACTGTGATAAAGTGTAGAAGAGTGTAGAATTAGATTATTATTCTGCTTCCAGCTATTCTATTTGATTCATTTTTTTCGGTTCTTTTATTTAACAGAAAGACTAAATGCGCTTGCAGTAGGGGGGGGGGGGGCGCCTACTTTCAATGGAGAAAAATTTCCTCAATTGTTATTCAGAGATCAATGAGAAAATTATTGAACTTTTTGCGCAAATTAAAACAAGAAGAATGGATTTCATTTTTAAATTAATAGATCAAGCTTGAACTGTAACAATTTAAGTTAAAGTAAGTAAATAAGGTTTTTTTTTTTTTGTTAAGGTATTATCAAGTTCCTGACTAAATTTTCTTTATATAGATATTTTTCCTTTTACACAATTTTAAAACAAAGTCTAAAAATTTTCTGGAGCAGCATCCCCATTAATTTTAGCTACGAGCCGCCACTGGTCAAGCTTGTGGTTCGATACATGATTCTGTGGGGTCCTGCTACACAATGCAGCTCCATTTATCTGATCATGAACGTTGTAGAACATACACCAAATAAGATGATGACATTTGGAAATTTGTAATTATTATTTGGGGGTATCTAAATTCTTGCTCTTTACTCACCAGAGATCGATTCCCAAAAATTGTTATTAAATTTGCGCACCAAGTTTGTGCAATGTTTGGCAACACATAAGTCTGTGAAAAGTTGTTTAATCTGATTTAGATGAACAAACAACCGAAATATCGCGTCGTTTGTCATCGATTATGAAAGTGACGCCAACACAAGATTTAAGCTCTAGCCCAGACCATTTTGCAAAAAAAAAAAAAAAAAAAAAAAAAAGTTGAATATTCGAGGGAAAAATAGCGAGTAAGTCTTATAGTTTTATATAATCTTAATTTTCTATTTACTATGATAAGGATTTTAAAATTGAGCGATTTTTTAACATAAAGATGCTGAAAATATTACATTTTCTGAAATGCGAACCCCTTAGTTGGTTTTACAATAAACACCAGCCGTCTGATTAAAAAAAAAATACTGAAGGTGGACCAATTCATATAGCTTCTATAGGCATCCAAATTTCAAAAGATTTTCTTGGGGAAGACCTATTCAAATAACTTTCAGAGAAATCTCATTCTCAAAAAAATTACTGATGAGGACCACTAAAAATAGCTTTTGGGTGCATCTAATTTTCAAACATTTGCTGGAATAAGGTTCCACCATCACTGATAAGAAGAACCTTATCTGATGGTGAGGTATACTTTAGCGTATTCATACGTCAAGTCATGTGATTTTAAAGTTATCTTAGGATGTTTCGGGGAGTACCTAAAATCTATTGGGCCATTATCCAAATTATCAGGCTAAAATTGTTTGATTTAAAAGAAGTATTAGCAATAAGTAATGCATCCGGTCGTGATTGAACCCAGACTTCTCAAAACGGGTATTACCGGCTTCTGACTTGGTAACGATCTTGGCGGGCCTCCCCCGTTTCTTTTTGACGACATGATTTTGATTCGTTCCCGACTGTGCGGCGAGACCGGTCTGCCGTGGTACCAGGTAAGGCCGCCTCGTCACCAAGGTCACTGTATGTCTTGAGTTCTCTTGTGACAACCTGGCGTCGCCCTCTGTCTTCTGTGCAAGCTGCTTTTCCAGGCGTCCTAACCTCAGCAAGGCTTCGCGAATTCTTGGTGGGGTCTGCTCGTCGGGGCAGTTCGCTAGAAGAGGCTTCAACTCTAAAATATAAAACAATCAAGTGTCTTTTCTAGCTGTCAGATAAGGTAAATCCTTAGAAAATTGGTCTGTATCACCAGATATACTTATCTAAATAAAACAAAAGCTTGTTTGTTTGTGGGTGGGGTGTTGTTTTAATCCACACAGACGCACTTATTCATCCCCTTTCAAAGCGAAGTCAGGTTAAAATCCTTACAATTCCACCCTCCCTACCCTATTTCCTTATAATATTGGGGTAAATTGAATAACGTATAGCCAAGTGCTGATGCTGGAACATATTACTAATTAAAACATAAGCACAGTGTACACAATAATATCAGACTCTTTTCAGATTGTAGTAATGGTAACAACATGGAGGGAGCGAGGTATTCTGTTCACAGAACTACTTTAGTAGTCTTTCTAAGTAAGATGCGGAAAATAACATGATTGGTTCAGTAACGATATTTCATAAAAGCTGACGTTCTAACATTCGTCATAATCATAATTTAGTTGTCTTTGTAGTGCAATGAGGGAAGGGGTTCAAGGTTTTATTTTTTATAACAAGCAAACTAATCATATATGTGACTTGAAGATCTTCCTTAGCAGTCAGCACTTGTGGTAATTAGCTTGATAAGTTTGACAAATTCATTTAATCTTTCCCTTGACTCTTTGTAGGTTCAAACATACTTTTTTTTAAAACATTTATGTTGAAAATATCCTTCTATTTTATTTTTATTATTCATGAAAGAATTTGAGTCACAGTTAAATCGGATAGAATTTTCCTCTACTGGATGAAAAACCGTTGTCAAAAAGAGAAGAGAGGCAGGGCGCTCTTAGCAGAAGTGAGGCCTTGAGCAAACTTCGTTTGTGTACCCCCCAATTATTTGCCATCAAGGGTTCAAACCCCTACCCTGAAATGTTATGTACAAATGGCTTTATTTATGGTTCGAACAATATCAAATTTAAGGTACAAGTACAAATTAGGGGGCTGTGTTATCATAAAAAAGAATTTTAGAGGGCTTCTAAAGGTGTTTAATATTAAAAAATTTTACTAGCTTTGGGCAGTTATGATGTTAATGTTGCCATAAAAACACTTTAGATAGTTTCTAAAACTGTTTATCAATTAGAATTTTTTTTTCTATCCTCTGGAAATTAGGGGATGTGCCCACCAACCAAACCCCCCCCCCCTCCTCCCTGAAATTATTGACTTGCTACGGCCTTGTCTGTCATATCCTTCCCTCCATTTATCTCACCCTATACCGATTTTTGTTTTTTTTGTTTAACGTTATTAAAGTAGTTTTTTTTCAGTCGTATAAGGTATCAGAGAAATACCCTAACTAAATGGGAAATACATGTAATGATTAATACTAGAAGTCGTGTATTTATATAGATAAGGGTTGATTTATCCCCAACCCTTATTTCGTTTTTCTTTCCCGACGAGATTGATCTGTATAAAGGTACAAAAAACAGCTGTGCCAAGTTTGAATTAAATCCACCAGACAGACAAATGCAAATCGGTATAGTTAAAATGTAGAACTCGCTACACTCGTTCAATAAATCAAACCACGTGATTATGTTTTTATTTGTGTTTACATTTTTTACAATGTTTACCATATCGCCTGTATAGGGTACCAACTTTACGAGCGAGTAGGCAACAATTTCCCAAATTAACTTGTTTTTTTCTCTCCCCTCTGTCACCTAAGCAAACGTGGGGTCCTCAAAATCGTGGGGCCCTATGTGGCTGCATCGTTTGCATTAATATTAGCACCGCGTCTTACTACCCGCTCGGGTTATACGCACTTACTCTAATGCGTAATGGTAGGGTGATTGTGAGATGAAATGGGGGACCTACAGTTTAACGTGGAATCCGAACCACGGTGGAGGCCTGGCATTCCACACATTCACAAATTATGGAACGTCTTGTCAGAGGTGAAAGAAGGGTTTGGTAATCAGATAAATTTGTGCCGGGACCGATGATTGAACCCCGGACCCCCAGCACAGAGGTCCGACACCTTACCCCTAGACCACCAGGTCACCGATCTTACATTGGACATCATCTCTGAGGGAATTTCATCGTCACTATCGGGAAACATTGTAAATCTCTCGTTTTCATGTGGTCAATTTCCACTCAAATATAAGTCAAGTTTCGCAACACTGATTAGTCGGGGCTCCCAGTAAGACGCGCTGTTAAAATTGTTTACAAAGGTTGTAATATAGTACTAATTAGTATATTTAATAAAAACACATTTTGTTAATACGTCATCTGGGACACATAACGAAACTATATTTTAGTAGGTTTTCTAGCTTTTACTGGAAACTAAAATTAAAATACCCTGCCTACATAGATTTATTTTCTACGGTTCATGAGAATGCTATCAAGTGTAAATTGATCCGGTTAAAAATATATCAGTGACACAATAAAATACACCATTTCCTAGAAATCATTGATATGGATGTCATAAGTTTATCAGAACGCAAAAAAATGACGTTATTTCTTAATTTTTGTTTTTATGATGATTGCAGTCCTTTTTTTTATTGTTTTAAATTTAAACGTTTCTTAATATATTTACAAACTCATTGTTTTGGAAACTTACATAAAGGCTTTAGTTTTAATAAATAAAAAAAAAGTGTTGGAGATATTTATTGTAATGAGAAATTTTCAATTTGTGAAAGTAAAGAGTGGCCAACCTGTTGAGATACCACGTTGATAACAGTGATTCCCCCCATTTACATCTGAAAAAAAATTATCTTCATTTATATCATAAGTCTTAAAATATCGTGTTCTTTTGTTTTAAACAATATCATCACAATTTTAAAATCCTTAGTTAAATAAATGGGGATATAACGTATGTTTGATATTATTTAACAATAAAAATTTAATTTAAAATTTGTAAAGTTGGCGAACCTTTTTTAGTTGGGAATTCCCTTTTGTCCCTCAACACCTTATCATAGTGTGGTCAATGATCATACCTGTTTTGGGGAAATCTCTCTATTAAATGTTATGCAAGGAGGAAAATCTGTACTCAGTTAAAGAGTAGCTTTATTACCTAACGCCGAGATGCCGGTTAGCGTTTGTCGATCTTCAAGAGCATTATTTTTTGTTTCGAAGTAGTCCTATTCTCACAGGAGTTTATTCGTTCAATACGATTTAGTTTTTTATGAAGAACAAAATTCTCACCGATTTCTTCAAGAAAATGAAGGTAAAAAAAAAGTGAAAAGTTTTATTTTGAAATTCTTAACGAATCCATTAAAGAAAAGAAGATATTCAAGTATATTCCTCTAGTTTCAACCATTATATTTTAGTAAAAAAAATTAAAATATCTTATCGAAAAGATATAGGAAAATGTACCAATAAATTTTTTCACGATGGTACCTACTAAAACTTTGTTATAAATGAACTACAGTATTAATAAATTGGTTGTGTTTTCTTTTTACAAGTCTTAAAAATATTCTTGAAAAATTTATTTTGTTTCCATTTTATTTTCACGATAAAATTGTATAAATATTAAGCGTTCACATAGGTTTAAGTGAGAGTTCATCGATATTCTTGAAACAATTTGTGTGTGTATGTGACATGTTGCTAAATGAGAACTTAAGTACTAGGCATGTTTTTATTCAAAACATTTAAACATGTACTGGATGTACTGAGGGTAAATTTTACTAAATTATTGTTCTACCCCTTCATGCAAATGCGGGTACATTTCTTCTTAACTCTACCTTTCTTATTCCTGTTCTATTAGCATAATTAAATGCGGATATATTTCTTCTTAACTCTACCTTTCTTATTCCTATTTCATTAGCATAATTAAATGCACAGTCTAGAAGAGTAATATTACGTGGATAAAATAATATATTTAAAAATGTGGATATTGATAGTTTAACATTAAATAAATTAAATTACAGTAATATAAGAACCAAGTCTTGCCACATAATCATTTTAAGCTACTTTTTTAAACTGTAATTTATGGCGGGAATTTAATATAATTTCACTAATTACCGATTTAACATAATTTTTTTTAATTTACCAGGTGAAATTAGTGCCGCCAATATATTTTCAAGCGTAAGTATATTGGTTTATAAGTATTGAAAGTATTTTCTAATATATTTTTAAATAATAGCTTCCATGATCATCTAAACATGGTACTTTAAAGCAGATAAACCATTGAACAAATATACTAAATCTTAGTTCTGATTCCCTCTAAACACGGGCTATGTTTTTGTACTTGATCAAATAATGATGGCAAATATCACAAAATAACTAGTGACATAGTTACAACGTCTTAAGAAAGCTATTTTTTTATTTTTACAAAATCCCCTATTATATGGGATTTCTACCAGATGGTGCAGTCAACACTAACCAGACGAAAGGCCAAGTGTATGTCCGGCTCCGGATGGATATAATCCACATCAAACTAACATTCAGGTCAATAATTTTAGAATATATATTTGGTATTATCCTCAGGAACTGTTAAAATTCTTGCTGTTTGACAAAAATTAAATTTAAAAAAAACACAAATGCTATATTAAAAATGAGTGGAGTGGATTAATAAAATATGTTTTGATTCATCATAATAATTTACAGTTAAAATCGTAAACAAAAATTGGTCGTCAATAGTTAAAAGGGGTAAACAGTCAAAACTTGAATTAAAGCGTTTATGAATTTTAAAAAGTTGTTAAAAACATGAAATGCCTCGAAATAGAAAATATTAGCTATTTAAAAAGTTTACAAAAATTTGAAAAATAATATTATTCTCAATTTTAATCTGTACATCCTGCCTTCATAAACATTTTATTGATCTATGGAGATCCTTTGACTTTTTTTTTTGTCTCATTAGCCTTAGTTAAAAGTGTAGTGGTCCGAGTTAAGAATAATAATTTTATGCAGATGGTTTTAAAATTTAAAATATATTCTACTTTCAAATTGTAGCATTGTAAAGTAAAGAATTGCTTTAAAAAATCATTACAAATATATTAAAGATACAGTTCCGATGTTACTTAATAAAAAAAATATGCTTGCGTTAATTAGTTTAAAGCGAAAATAAATTATACAGTTTAGTAAGAAAAACAAAGCTAATAATGCTTTTTTTAAAGCACCACATCTTACTACCCATCCGTGTTATAGGTTTATATACTACTTAAGCTAATGGTTTTAGGGATAAGTTAGGTTATATTTAAAGGAAGTGTACCTGAATTTGCGTGGAGGGAGAGTGGAATAACATTTAGGGAAAAAACTCACTCAGTACACCCGTTTGAGATTCGAACCTTGATCTCCCCGTCATAGGCAGTCTAGTCTAACACGAGAGTAGCGCGTTAGACCATGCGGCCAAAGAAGCGGGTCTATTAATGTTCACAAGAGTTAAAAGATAGGTTGGGAATGTAAATTAAATAATCATATATAATATATTTTATTCGTTTGTTGCTAACACTTACATTTGTCCATGTTATTAAGAGTTCAATAGACCCTAAGCCTTTTCCCCTTAATTATTTATCCCTCTATCTTGTACTATAATAATTATTTAGAAACAAGTTTAAGACTGATTGGACTTACGTAACATCTTCCACTTATATCAGCTACACAGAGTTTCCCTTTATGAATTCAAGGCCGTTAGATGAACACTGTTGCCATAATTTAATTTAAAAAATTATTTCCTCATAGATAATTTGCTCTCTTAAAATATCTGATGGCCAAGAATAAGGAAATATCAATGAACTATCACAGTTAATACTTCAAGGAAGTGAAGAATATATAAACACAACACGACTGAACTTTGAACAATGACCTACTTTGTCTTGTTAGAAGTCAAAAGAGAAAGTTGATATATATATATTTTTTAACTATACAAATATAGCTCATGGCCTAGAAAAATTAAAAAATAATATTTAGCATCACGTCTTTCTAACCGTTCGGGCTATACGCTTAAGTACTAATTACGCTAAGCGGTTAGGAATTGGGAAGGTTGAACATAGAGGAAGTGAACCTGCATTTTCGTGGAGGGGAAGTGGAAAACTATTTAGGAAAAACCACAACCGAGTGAGATTCCAACCTTGATCTCCCCGTCCTCGATAGTCTGGCTCAACACGAAACTAGCGCGTTAGCTAACTACGCCAGCGATGCAGGTGTGATAGGAAAACAAAGTGACAGTTTTAGGCATTTACATTTATCTCGAGCTAAATCCATTGTCAGCTCAATAAATACGTTAACCCACTTCGGTGGTCGCATGGTCACGCGCGCAATAAACTAGACTGCCTATAACGGAAAGATCGGGGTTCAAGTCTCGGTCAAGTGTACTGAGGATGGCTTTTACTAAATAGTTTTCCACTCTCCCTCCACGCAAATGCAGGTACACTACTTCATCCCTAATACAGTAGCGTAAATAGTACATAGACGTATTGCCCGAACTGGTAGTAAGACGAGGTGATTGGTTTACCATTCTTCCTCCATGGAAATGTGGGTGCAATTCTTGTAAATAATACCTTTCTCATTAATGTAAATATGCGGATAACACGTAGGAATAGAACGACACTGAGATAGAACAAAACCTAACTTTAAAACCAAGTTTAGACAACAAATTATTATTCTAATAATATTTATTTTGTTGACCTCGGTGGCCTTAGGTTAAGGTGATCGCCTCAAGACCCGATGTTCGTGGCTTCAAACCCAGCCGGAGTCGACGGAGAGGAATTAAAGCCGCCGGTCTCATGTCGATTGTGGCATGTAAAAGAACCCTATAAGGTATGTGATAATACTATTCCCGGCCAAATTGGTAGGCTTTTTCACTCTCGTTCATAGAATTTCTAGTGTGCTGATATAATTAGTAGTGCACGTTAAAAATCTCAAATAAATAAGTAACAATATTCACAAAACTGATATGTAAATCTTTACCCTGTTTGTAAATTTTGTCTATAACAGCGTCGACAGTAAGACTGGCCCAACCGAACTGCTTCCACAGGTCTCTAGTGGGTGCACACACTTCCAGGAACCTGTGTGTATGGTCTCTAAAACAACAAACATTGGAAGATAATGGAGGACATTCCAGGAACCTGTGTGTGTGGTCTCTAAAACAACAAACATTGGAAGATAATGGAGGACATTCCAGGAACCTGTGTGTATGGTCTCTAAAACAACAAACATTGGAAGATAATGGAGGACATTCCAGGAACCTGTGTGTATGGTCTCTAAAACAACAAACATTGGAAGATAATGGAGGACATTCCAGGAACCTGTGTGTGTGGTCTCTAAAACAACAAACATTGGAAGATAATGGAGGACATTCCAGGAACCTGTGTATGTGGTCTCTAAAACAACAAACATCGGAAGATAATGGAGGACATTCCAGGAACCTGTGTGTGTGGTCTCTAAAACAACAAACATTGGAAGATAATGGAGGACATTCCAGGAACCTGTGTGTGTGGTCTCTAAAACAACAACGTATACAAGTAATGGAGGATAGTTAAACACAGGTCTCTAGTAGGTGCACACACTTCCACGAACCTGTGTGTGTGGTCTCTAAAACAACAAACATTGAAAGATAATGGAGGACATTCTAGGAACCTGTGTATGTGGTTTCTAAAACAACAACGTATACAAGTAATGGAGGATAGTTAAACACAGGTCTCTAGTAGGTGCACACACTTCCACGAACCTGTGTGTGTGGTCTCTAAAACAACAAACATTGGAAGATAATGAAGGACATTCTAGGAACCTGTGTATGTGGTCTCTAAAACAACAACGTATACAAGTAATGGAGGATAGTTAAACACAGGTCTCTAGTAGGTGGATACACTTCCACGAACCTGTGTGTGTGGTCTCTAAAACAACAAACATTGGAAGATAATGGAGGACATTCTAGGAACCTGTGTATGTGGTCTCTAAAACAACAACGTATACAAGTAATGGAGGATAGTTTAACACAGGTCTCTAGTAGGTGCACACACTTCCACGAACCTGTGTGTGTGGTCTCTAAAACAACAAACATCGGAAGATAATGGGGGACATTCCACGAACCTGTGTGTGTGGTCTCTAAAACAACAACATATACAGTAATGGAGGATAGTTAACACAGTCTCTAGTAGGTGCACACTCTTCCAGGAACCTGTGTGTGTGGTCTCTAAAACAACAACGTATACAAGTAATGGAGGATAGTTAAACACAGGTCTCTAGTAGGTGCACACTCTTCCAGGAACCTATGTGTGTGGTCTCTAAAACAACAAACATCGAATGCTTCAACTTATCTATTACCGATGTACAGTTCAAATGTAGTTTGATTTCCTCCTACCAGATGAATACTGATGCAATTATACTAAAAATCTCCTTTCTTTTTTATTACCTTGCATAGACTTTTTATAGGTATAAATGAAATAATGGGCAACTTAAAAACACTTTTTTTAAATTTAAAAAAAAATGTACCTCCTACTTAGGTGTTTATGATTTTTTTAAACTTTATTCACTATACTGTCTTTTTAATTATGTAAAGTCTAGATTATTTAACTAATTAATATAAATATATTAAATTATGTTTATATTCAAACTTTGTGCAGAATTATTGGACTTTTATTAATACCCAAGAATATCTCATTACTAAAAATTTAATTATTGATTTATGGCAACCATTATTATGTTTATTACTGGTTATCTAACTGAATAGTTCAACTTAATTTATCTTGGGGCCGCCTTTTACTACGCAAGTCTCTTTTTTCATGATTTCGGACCCCTTAAACGCCCCCCTCTTTCCCCCAACAAGTGGTCGTAAGATTTTCCACCCTCCCCTCACTTTTTTACTCGTAATTTTTTTACGATTTGGTAAATTATATTATTTTGATTGTTCAATTATTTTTAGACATAAGGATTGGTAATAAAGTGAGTGATATGAAATTTTATAGTACTTTAATTTCGGTAAAATTAGGTTTAACACATAAGTAAATTAAATTTAAGTGAAATTTTGTAATTAATATATTTATTTTCTTATATTTTGCCTCACAATAAACATTGATTTAAAAAAATATTACGTGAGATTGATTCTAACCCCCTCCTCTGCCCCGTAAGAAAACATAAGAAAATATTGAAACCCCTTCCCCCTCCTTTTCCACTCGGCCCTAAAACCTTACATAATTTAATAAAGGCCCCTTGTCCTGTGTTTACTATAAATATTTGTCCCTTCCTTTACAAACCATTAACAAGGATGTATGGTAACAGCCTGCAGAGGAAAATAATATGTAATTGTATTTAATTGAATATAATCACATATAAGTACATTAATTAATGGCCTTGACCAGAAATAGATTTATGGTTACACCATTATTAGCTAGACGCTATTAATCCGAGATTATTTCTGTTAGTATAAATATTCATTGACCTCTGAGTAAGCATTTGTTGTGAAATAAAAAAATGAAAAATACATATTTTTTAAATTTTGATCTTCAACGATTGCAATATTATTTGATCAATGGACGATAGATGCCTATAATCACAAGACTCAAATACGGGGATAGTTTAAACAAATAAACTATAGTTTATAAAAATAAACTATTAGGCCTAATCTAGATTTAAAAGAATTTTATACCTGATTCGGTGGTCGCATAGTGTAAGGCGTCACTCTCTTAAGCTATCTATAAATATTAATCTTTTTTTTTTCAAATTGTGTTACAAAATGTAAAAAATATGCTGATTAAAATACAATATCAAAATACGTGTATGCGTTGAAAGCTGAAATTTATTTTGAAGATTAAGTAATAAGTTTCTGTACACAATCTTTTTAATCTCGATTATTGGTGGTAGTTAAAAAAAAGTATCATAGCATAAATAGTTGGTTGTTAAAAGGTTAAACAAATTAAAATTACATCAAACTTAAAACAGTTTACAGTATAGAAAAGGAATGATTGATTTTCAATATTTTTGGCCTAATTCGATCAACTATTTGAATCTGTCATGTTAAGTTATTGATTTTATGATTTTACTAAAGAATATTATCTTAAAACTTATTGGCATGCCTAATTTTAGATTTCTAAGATGTTTACAAGTGTTCGGATAATTTATGTCGACGGACAGATATCAAAACTATATCGAATTATGATGCTCAACATAATTTTGCAATCTTTGTATGGTTTTCAGTTTAAAAATATATATTTCAGCCAATAATTTTTTAAAACAATCTTTGAAAAAACTTTAATCAGCCCATAAACTGAGTTCACAAACAAACACAATCCATAGAACGCAATATTTGCTTAAGAGTGATCATAATGCATGTAAAAATAAATTATATACCCTGTTACAAAAACATATTGGAAATAAGAGTATTACAGTTTAACAAAGAGGGTAAATATTCACTTTTATTGTTGTACAAAGTTGGCCCTCTACATGTATTTAAATATTTCACTTTTCTACCATACGGGAAATGTTTTATTCTATTAGTTTAGGAAATATTTGGGGAGAACCTCTTTTCCCGTTTTCGTTTATTAATTTAAAAAAATTCAGTGTGTTTGATGTTTTCATGTTAATGAGCTCGAGATGAGAAAGGTTGAATTTATAGAAAGTGTACCCACATTTTCACGGTAGTATAGGGGGGAAAACACCCCCCTCCCCCTCACAGTACCCGTCTGGCTATACGCATACCTTAATTACGCTAATAGAATAGGAATGAGTACGGTAGAATTTAGCGGCAATGTACCCGTAATTACGTAAAAGGAAACTAGGAAATAATTGAGCAAAAAAAAACCACTTTCTGGGAATCGAACCCTGAACTACCCGTCACCGGCAATCTAGTCTACCAAGGGAGCATCGCATGAAACTTTGCTACCGTCGAAATGGGTTTTTGGTTTGATTGAAGCTGTATTTGAAGTGGGACGATGTTGTTTGAATCTGTGTTTGAAGCGGGACGATGTTGTTTGAATCTGAGTTTGAAGAAGGACTATGTGGTTTGAATCTGTGTTTGAAGCGGGACGATGTTGTTTGAATCTGAGTTGAAGCAGGACTATGTTGTTTGAATCTGTGTTTGAAGCGGGACAATGTTGTTTGAATCTCAGTTTGAGGCAGGACGATGTTGTTTGAAGCTGTGTTTGAAGCGAAACTATGTTGTTTGAATCTGTGTTTGAAGCGGGACGATGTGTTTGAAGTGGACGATGTGTTTGAATCTGTGTTTGAAGTGGGACGATGTTGTTTGAATCTGTGTTTGAAGCGGGATGATGTTGTTTGAATCTGTGTTTGAAGCGGGACTATGTTGTTTGAATCTGTGTTTGAAGCGGGACGATGTTGTTTGAATCTGTGTTTGAAGCGGGACTATGTTGTTTGAATCTGTGTTCGAAGCGGGACGATGTTGTTTGAAGCTGTGTTTGAAGCGGGATAATGTTGTTTGAATCAGTGTTTGAAGCGGGACTATGTTGTTTGAATCTGTTTTGAAGCGGGACGATGTTGTTTGAATCTGTGTTTGAAGCGGGACGATGTTGTTTGAAGCTGTGTTTGAAGCGGGACTATGTTGTTTGAATCTGTGTTTGAAGCGGAACTCACCTGAAGCAGAGCATGTCATCTCCGCAGTCGTGGTCGGGTGTCAGAGGGACGGCAGCAGCGCTCTTGACGCCCGCAACCGAGCAGCACACGTCCACGGTGAGCCAGAGGATCCTGTGGACCGGGTCCTGCGGGAAACCCACCTCCATCAACCTTCTCTCCCCCAGTAGCACCCATAGCAGCACCAACACCTTGTTCCTCATCACTTCGTCTTCCAAGGAGAGCCTCCCGTTATCCATCGTCCCATCCATCTCCTTCTGGAGGAGGGGATCCACCCCATTGTCTACTCCACCTGCGTCCACTTGAACCTCCTTTCACATCCACCCCCAAAGTCGGTGGAAGAGCTTTCACTCGCAAGTCCGTCATCCGGTTTCTGTAGGAGATGTCGGACGTTGAACCTCGTCGAACCTTTCTCTTCCGATCTCCCCGCCTCGCAGTTCTCGAGACCGTCGCGATCCCCTTACATAATGAGCCGGTGCTTGAACTGTGCTCATCGAGGGTGAGGATGTCTCCTTGGCCGTCGTCATCACAAGTAAAGTTGCTCTCTTCGTCACCAAAATCCTCGCTTTCGTGGAATATATTGTCTTCCTCGCCTGTGTCGATACGAAAAACAAGATCGGTCTCTTCGCCGACGTCTATTTCTTCGTCATCCTCGTTATAAACTCTCGTTTTCCCGTTGTAAAGTTGCCCGATGAAGCGTTTTCTTCACTTGTGTAATATTCGTCTTCACTCACAGAATTGACATCTTCAACGGAGCTTGACTTGTTTGATTCATAAAATTCTATGTATTTTGCCTCAGATTTCATAGAGTCGTTGACATTGTTCATGTGTTTCTCCTTTTGTTCGTTGTTATTCTTAACTTCCCTGTCTTGATCAGGTTTATAATTTAACGTCACTCTTTCGTCACCGTGCCTAGATGGTAATCCGGTTCCCTGTATAGCGACGCTGTTGTTTTCACTTCCATCAGACCGTCCCAACACTCGCGATTCGTTAGTAAAGTTCGGTAAAGCCGGTTCCTCAAACGACAACGAAGCTTCGGCCACTTCCAGGAGAGCGTCTATCGGTTTCCGGACCACCTCGCGAACCGGATTATGCCAGCTCGTCGGATCTAATCGCGTTCTAGCTCTCACCGCGCCTTGCCTGTGGTAAGCGTTTCCATTCTCAGCTCTGAACAATTGTTGGATTTTTTCTTCTTTCACCCACTGAAGAGATTATTTTAATGTTACCTTTTTCGTTGCTCGCGGTGTAACCGTTCTCAAAGCCAGCCTTTTCTCCCCTCTCCCTGTTCTTACGTAGACATCGTTCAACCTTTCCCGGTCAAGTTTGTGATGATTCTCATAAAACACAGGATGGTCGTCGTTTCTAGAACGAGAGGCTTTGTTTGTTAATTGATTTCCAGGAATATCATCACCTAACGACCGCTTTATTTCAACTTGGTAGATATCGTTGTTCCTACTCGAGGATGTCGAGAATCCACCATCATCACTTTCTCTCATCGGGACCCATTCGAGGCCGCAGTGCGAACGGGGGGAAGCTCTAAGTCCATATTCTGATTCCGGATACCGTAAATGGTCCTTTTGTGGTCTCTGGTAAGCGGTGAACGCCCCTCTCGGTGTCCCGTCGACCAGAGGTGGGGTCCTTCTACTGATGACGACTCGTCTGGGCTCTAAGGACATCACGGGAGGATCAAAGGTGGTCGGGAAGCTCCTGTGAGGTTGTGGTCTTACGAGAAGGTAGCGAGGTTGTCCGTCGTCAGGTGGTGTCCCCTCCAGATGACGAGGTGGCTCGTAGCGGGCGTGGTTCAGGGAGGTGGGGTTCACTCGAGCTATCCATGACCGTCGCGTTAAGAATCATCACTCGATGGTATCTGTACGATCTAACTTTAACACCGAACAAGATAGCGGACCTTGAATCAACACATTTACCTTGAAACTGACTTCTACTTCATCTTTTTACTCAGCTGAAATTATTTTTATGGCGCGTTTCAAACTCTTTCCAAGAACCGACATTCAAATTAATCACTAATAGTGTGTTTTATTTGGTCACGGCAAACTTTTGTAAGGCACTAATTTTATATCAATGTTTAGATTTCAATTGAGATTTTCTTTCGAATAAAGCTACTAATATTAAAATGTTCCATAAGTTTACTCTTACTCATCTTCGTATGTTCTGTAAGTTTAAGATATATCCACAAACTGAGACAAAGCTTTGATAGGTTATTGTATTTAGTGAAATCTTGGATACGTCTTTTCTAACTAATGTTATCTGTAAAAAGAAATCTTGTGTTAGTACATTGATTCCCAAGTTCTTGAAACATTTTACAAATATAATATATCAAAGGTGTTCTGAAAAATCTGATTCCTATTTAATATTATAAATGATTGTCAAGTAAACAGTATTAGGAAATAGGAAAGATAAAAAAAACACGTCTTAAAGTGATCAAACACATGATAATGAACGGTAATCAAGCTGAATAGTAAAATATTTGTTATCTGTGAAATTGTTGCGAACTGTTACAGCTTAAAAATTGTATTTGTATAGCAATCACTAATAATATGTTAAAACTCTTTATAATTTCTACGGAAGTAAATTAAATAATTATGTCTACATTGTGTGTATGTCATTAGAACAGAAGCCATGTGTGTATGTCATTAGAACAGAAGCCATGTGTGGAGGTTATGGTAACTGAAACTATTTCGTCATCGGCTTAAAAACATATTATTCTGCTCAGTTAATTAATTAAAATACGATCCTGTACTACTCTACTAACAGCAAAACTTTCACTGTATACTTTTTAGACGTCCTATGTAGAGCTACAGCCTTTAGGGGAAAACCACCCTCAGTTCACCCGAACAGGAATCGAACTCTGATCTCCCCGTCATCGGCAGTCTAGTTTACTGCGAGAGTAGCGCCTTAGACCATGCGGCCATGAAATGGGTACGTGTAAGTAGATCTAGTAACGTGTCTACTCCCAGCTTTGATGGCCGCGTGGTGAGAAGGTGGTGGTTTTAATTAAATGGTTTCCTCCCCTCCATCTTCACGCGATTACGGATACACTTCATTTGAATTTAACCTTCCTGATCTCTAACACATTAGCATAGTTAGTACATATTAGTACGTATAGCACGAACGGGTAGTAAGACGTGGTGTTAAAAGGAAAAACATGTCTACTTGGCAGATGAAGCCCTTCTTATAAAAATTGGACTGTAGTTAGGGTTTGAATCCCAGCCGTATGCTGTAAACGGAGCAGATAATCATGTAGAGGATGTTGGCTGGATGTTGACTGGATGTTGACTTCCTGTTTTGATAGCAATTCCTTCTAGTTTGTACAGAGGCAAGGAGACTAGTAAACAATATTAATACTCCTTAAAATACGACAGTTATTTGCAGTTTTATTTTTTGTCAAAATAAATAAAATATTGTCCAGTAGTAACATAGAGTTTAATTTTCTTCTCATGGCGATATCAACAGTTATTGAATATCTGTCAAGGATGTCCTGGAATTTAACGACGTTACTTTCTTGGAGATTTCAAAAGCTATTTTGCGAAGTGGGTTGCATCTTAACTTGGCGCACCTAAGCAGTCTAAGCACTATCACATTTAGATACTATAATAAAAACTAGAAAGAGAAAGAAGAAAATTAGAAGTTAACCCTGAGAGGGCTCTTGTCTATGTGCTAATATGCCTTTCCCTCTTCCTCTGACGAGTTTACACGGTCACTTTAATATTTTCACCTTGAAAACATTGACTTGCTTTTTAATTTTACCTTTTTCTTGTTTCCTATTCTAGGTATACAAATGCTCCCGCGGACATTTTTAATCTACATCCTGGCAGGAAGACTCCTACAGGGTATTTAAGTGACCAAGACAAATAGCCTAAGTTGTGGATGATTTATTTAAGAAAATACGTTTACAGAAAAACTACTCAAAGATAAAAAATAATTGTTTTGTGACACTTTTGGACTATTTTTAGAATTATTTAAGAAATGATGGTTTTTGTTTCAACATTATATCTTTCAAACCCGCTGAGTAAAACGTAAAACCACTAATATTGGAAATCCTATATTGACTGCCAGTGACGTCACAAGTAGGTAACGTCATTAATAACCACATTTTCTCTTCTTTTAAAAAGTTTCTCAAATAACGCCACTATGTTCATAGGAGATAATCAAAAAGTGTTAATATTACCATGTGAAGAAAGCTAAACTTTATGTTTCTACTCGAGTATTATTTTATTAATCAGTTTGGATTATTATTATTATTATTATTGTTATTATTATTATTATTATTAGCACCGCGTCTTACTACCCGTTCGGGTTATACGCACTTACGCTAATGTGTAATGGTAGGGTGATTGTGAGATGAAATGGAGGACCTACAGTTTAACGTGGAATCCGAACCACGGTGGAGGCCTGGCATTCCCCACGTTCACAAGTTGTGATTAATACACGTCTTGTCAGAGGTGAAGGAAGGGTTTGGTAATCAGATAAATCTGTACCGTGACCGAGGATTGAACCCTGGACCCCCAGCACAGAATCTGACACCTTACCCCTAGACCACCAGGTCACCTAATCAGTTTGGAAAACATATGTTTTGCTATAAAATTTAAAAAAGCTGCAAAAACACCTCTTAACTCGTGTTCCTTACATTCTCACCGGTGATATCTTCTCACACACTTAGTCCACATTTGACCGACTAGACTAACTAGTCTCTGCTCTACATACCTCACTTGGGAATGTAACTTCGTTGATACCCGTTCAATGAGTCTTCTACTGAGTGTTGAGAACAACCCACAGGTAGAGTCTAAGCGAACTTCGAGAGCCGATTATTATTTAATTTGTTCATTGATTGATTATGATAGGGACTAGCCTATATTGGTGGCGACACGGGCTAAGGCGTTACACTTTTCTTATCTGGTTTGCCCTTAACGGAAAGGTCATGGTTAGAACTCCTTTTAGGTATATTGTAAAGGGTTATTTTCCTTTCAACTTTACCTTAATAATCCCTACCATATTGGTGTTATCAATCTAATGGGTATTAAGGCGATGGTACTTAAAACATACAAATACTAGGTTTACAATTTTGACTCGGGTATTATCATCGCTCGTTCGCTTATGTACTAATTACACTGATGATTTTAGGGATTAGGAAGGCTATATTTATAGGAAGTTTACCCGCATTTGCATGGAGGGAGAGTGTAAACAATTTTTTTTTTCTAAACCACCCTCAGTACACCCGACCGAGATTCGAACCTCAATATCCCTGTCATTGGCAGTCAAGTCTACTGCGAGAGTAGCTTCATATGCCTTTATAATCTAACTAAAGAACAAGATAGGCACAACATCCAGTCCCCAGCCGTTAATTTATCAATGTGAAAGGGTAAACCCATATTTATAACAATGATAAGTTTTCAGGTCATGCCGAAAAATGAGCCCGGGACCCTTAGCTCACTAGGCAGACACCCTACCGACTGAGCTAACGTGTTGGATAGTAATATTAATATATTAGTTAATATCAATATCTGCTAGCTTTAGTGGCCGCGTGGTCTAACGCGCTACTCTCGCAGTAGATTAAACTGCCGATGATGGGGAGATCAAGGTTCGAATCTCAGTCGTGTGTACTGAGGGTGGTTTTCTTAAGATGGTTTTTCACTTTCCTTCCACGCAAATGTAGATACATCTTCTCTAAATATAACCTGAACGGATAATAAGACGCGGTGCTAAAAAAAATAAAAATACATATTTATTTTTGAAATACTAAAGAATCTACTACATTTTATTGGAATGCTCCCCTGGGAGCTTTGTGCCTTAGGACAGCGATCCTTCATTGGGGGGGGGCCACAAAAGGTTTTTTTTTGGGGGGGGGGGCTCAAAAAATAATATAAAATGTTACGTGCTTATTACTGAATTAAATTATCTTATTATTAGCACCGCGTCTTACTACCCGTTCGGGTTATACGCACTTACGCTAATGTGTAATGGTAGGGTGATTGTGAGATGAAATGAAGGACCTACAGTTTAACGTGGAATCCGAACCACGGTGGCGACCTGGCATTCCACACATTCACAAGATGTCTTGTCAGAGGTGTAGGAAGGGTTTGGAAATCAGATAAATCTGTGCCGGGACCGAGGATCGAACCCCGGCCGCCAGCATAGAAGTCTGATACCGTACCCCTAGACCACCAGGTCACCTAAATTATCTTAAATTTTACGTTTTGGAAGAAAGAATTCGATGATCGTAAGCATGTAAGTACAGTAGAGACTCGATTTTCCGGGGTAATGGAAGGGAAGCACGTAAGAATAGAAATCACGTATAGTACAAATAATCCCCATCTGTTTATCATCGAAATTTAGAAAAACAATCTGCCCTTTGTTTTGCTACTTATAATTTATGTGAAAAGGGATCTTCCACGATGATCGATATTAAAACGAAGCAGGGAAATCGACTCCTAATCGACTCCTAATCGACTCCTGCACGTGAATAGCATTAAGGTAATACATTCGAAACAAAAATAGACAAATTATTGGAAAGTGTTCAACAGCCGAAGTTCCATTAAATAGTCTACATTTAGGTAAGTTAATTTCTTTTGTTTTTTTGTTATTATAATCATTAACTAAAGCCACTACTTTAGAATAAATATTAATAATTAATAGGTTAGTATAAACTAGGAGACCGCGAAAATATTTTAGGATATTTAGGGGGTCACGAGTAATAAAAGGTTAAGAACCACTGCATTAGGAGACCGCCTAGGATCGCCTAATGGACGGTTCCTGGTAATTTATTAATAATATAATAAAGTTATTTTCTCTAAGTTAGATTTTCGCTCACCAATATTTGAGGAACGCTGAGTAGGTGGTTACTTAAATAAATATCTTTCCCCTCAAACACAAAGACGTATTAATAACAACGCGACACTATAAACCAAACTAAATATAACTCAAGAGAGTACATAAGTAGAAAACAACCAAAGAGGAACCACAAACTTCCGGTTGTCGCTTCGGATTTCTGACCCTCAAACCGGAAATAAGGATCTAATCACTCTTATTTATTTATTATCATTATTTATTTGGCTCGTTATCAGAATCATATTACCCCTAACAAGGTCGACATATTTAAGTAAGTCTCATTCCGCCTCGGAAAGTTTTTAATCATAATTAACTATCTAATTATCTATACCTAGTAATTATGCTGGCGCTATTGGATATAATTGACGTGAACTAATTTTGGACACAATTGTTCCAATCTTCGGTAAGGCTGATTTAATTCAGGAGTTTACAAACTTTTATTTTATTTATGACCAGAGAGACACCAGTATTTTTTTAGTTAAAATGTATATTTGGACATAAAAATAACAAAAAAACTATGTAATTTGCATTAAAGTGAGATGATAAAAATTGTGGCTTTAATTTTTTAAGATATATTAATTTAATTAGTTGTAAGTTTCGCTGGCCGCATAGTATAAGGCGCTATTCTCACAATAGACTAGAATGCTGATGACGATGAGATCGAAGTTCGATCCCAGTTGGATGTACTCAGGGTGGTTTTCGCTAAATGGTTTCCCACTCTCGGGCACACTTTCTCTAAATCCAACCTTCTCTAACCAGTTAGCGTAGTTAGTATATAAGAGTATAATATGCATGGGTAGTAAGATACAGTGTCAGAGAATGGTAAATAATTAGTAGAGATATATAAAAAATATAGAAAAGTTTAAGTTAACTGGGTGACCTGGTGGTCTAGGTGTAAGGTGTAAGACTTCTGTGCTGGGGTCTGGGGTTCAATCCTCGGTCCCAGCACAGATTTATCTGATTACCAAACCCTTCCTTCACCTCTGACAATACGTGTATTAATCACAACTTGTGAATGTGGGGAATGCCAGGCCTCCACAGTGGTTCGGATCCCATGTTAAACTGTAGGTCCTCCATTTCATCTCACAATCATCCTACCATTACACATTAGTGTAAGTGCGTGTAACCCGAACGGGTAGTAAGACGCGGTGCTAATAATAATAATAATTTAAGTTAACTGATTGAAGATCCTAGTAATAATCCTTTTCCCCTCAAGTTGTGACAGTGCGTGAGCAGTTATCATTTGACGACTGGTTTCGAAATAATTTTACATCATCCTCTGGTCAGTGTTCTGAGAATAAGGTGTTATACCTCACTGTATGGTCGTAAATGATTGAGAAAAAAGTGTTTTTTTTAATGTCCTCATGCACAATTACCCTTAAATTTGTACTATAAATTATTTGGGGACATAAAAGGAGAGGGAAGTATCAAATGCGTCGTCACCCCCTCCTCGCTTCGGTTACTCCACTTTTCCCAAATTATGCTGTTGTTCCTAAAAAAACACATTGTTTGGTACGAATTCAATATCGAATAGGATAAAAAATATATCTAAAGATACATAAAAGAGTTCAACTTAAAAAGATAAGGAGACATATTTCGGGTTACACGTGCACGTTATCTTTGGAAAAGAGAAAAAAAAATAGAAAAAAAATTTATGGTTTAAAAAAATATTTAAAGTAAATACAAGGACCAAAAGGGAATTTAGGAGACTAAAATCTTCTTATCGACGAATATAGCTCGTTTGTACAAATGATGAGAAGGGGGTAGCGGGGGAGTTTAGAGGGGAATAGTGAAGATTACTTTACAACGAATCTGGTGAAATCATTCTAAAAGGAGATATTAGCTCATACAAGTCAAAATAAAACTTTTTTTTTTTAAGTTTCATATGTGAAATAGTGAAAAGTATCCGGGTCGAAACCGAAAATCAATTTTGGTGGGAACCCGCCTCTGTGGCGTAGTTGGCTAACGCGCTTGTGTTGAGCCCGACTGCTGAGGACGGGGAGATCGAGGTTCGAATCTCGGTCGGGTGAACTGGGGTGGTTTTTTCTAAATGGTTTTCCACTCTCCCTCCACGCAAATGCGGGTTCACTTCCTTTAATTCAACCCTCCCAATTCCTAATCCATTAGTGTAATTAGTACTTAAGCGTATAACCCGAACGGGTAGTAAGACGCAGTGCTAAAATAATAATAATAATATTTTGGTGGTGCTTGTGCTTAAAGCCCTCTAACAGATGATATTAAAGAATTTCTTTTTTAAAACTCATTTTGAAGCAATTAAATATTATTATTTTTAGAAAAAAGGAACGTGTTTGAGCCTTCTTTTTTTTTTTGGTCAACGCGTATCGCTAACACTTCGTGTCATCCATAAATTAAATAACTACGCTAATGTATTAGGGATGGGGAAGGGTGAATCTAGAGAAAGTTTACTCAAAATTTGCGTGGAGGTGAAAGTGAAAACAGTTTAGAATAAACCACCCTCAGTGGACCCAACTGACATTCGAACCCAAATCTCTTCGTCATCGGCGGTCTAGTCTACTGATAGAGTTACGCCTTAAAATAGGGGCTACCAACATGATAATTATTAAAGTAGCCACAGGTGTGGAACAACCAGACGCAAATGATGAAAATTGTTTGTATTGAAAATGTAGAAAATTTAATGCTAAATTTGACAATCCTTTTGTCTGAATGCAGAGATGAATTGGAATGTTAGATATGGGATGGCGACAGGGCTACCCACCCCAGGTTTATACAATTCTACCACCGAAACAGGTAATTGAAGCTGTAGAGGTATGCATTTTATAAGATTCCAATAGAGATAGGCCATAAAGAGGAATAAAAACCTACATTATTAATATCACTTTCAGATCCTACACCTTAGCCCAGTCAGAGTAAATTATGGCTATAGAGCTATGGGTCCCAAGTTTGAGTCAAGACATTGCCTAAAAATCTGTGTTTTCATCTTTGACAGCGATGATTTGTCCGGTGTTTTGAGGGTTGTGTCTATTCTTTAATTAAGTTAATTTATAAGTCGTGTTTGGTAGTGACATAAAAGGTATTTTCAGAAAATTCACGTTAAAAATACCAATTAAAAAGATTTGGGGACAAGGATTCGAAGCACCAAAATACCCCTCTTGTTAAGACCATGAAAAGTAAAAACTGATATTATTGTTTCACAAAAATTGACCTTTTTATTGGAAAGTTATAGTTTCTTTGAGCTTTTCATTATATTTTTTCTTACTATTTAGTTTAATAGTTTGGTTTATAGAGTCTTAATCTAAGTGTCAAGGATGAGTAAGGTAATAGACAACCTCTAAGCACGTTTGGCCAACTTATTTAAATGACGAAAGACTTATATCGTCTATGAAATTGGATTGGATTGAGGAATGGTTGTTATAATTACTTGTGTATTGAATTATTGTGAAATGTTTACTTAGATAAACTACTCGTCTTAAGCCTACACCAATAATAAAATCTGGTTTCATAAGATTTAGCTATTTCTTTGAAACAAATGGTTTTATTCACGATTCATCCTTTGCCCTAAAGAGCTTAATCATTGAGTTTACTAAAAGATCTAGCTTTGTCATAAAGAGCTAAATGACTGAACTTATAAAAAGATCGAATTTTGTCATAAAGAGCTAAATCATCAAGGTTATAAAAGATCGAGCTCTGTCATGAAGAGCTAAATCATCGAGCTTATACAAAGATCGAGCCTTGTCAAAAGTATCTATTGATAAATCATCGCCTTTATAAAAATAAATATTGAGTTTTTTAATACTTTAAAAAACTTTCCACGTTCATCTTCTCGTAATCTTGTTTCACGATTAAAATATATTTATATCTTACAAAATAAATACTCATAATCCTCACTTCCCTTTGTTACTGGTTTGAATGCCGTTGCTAATACCGGGATCACGATCAACTTAACGTTAACTTAACCTAACTTAATGTAACGTTCACTTAGAGTTAACTTAACTTATGTGTGATCACGATTCACTTAACTTAACGTAACAACTCGAGCCAAACATATGCATTCTCGAGTATGATCTGTGGTTTTGTATTATTTGTAAAGTGATGATCTGTGAATGTTTACAGTTTTCAATCAATATAATAAATATCTATTATTAAACTTTTTTGATAAATTTATTTCCCTATTTTAGTTTAATTATTTTGTTTCAATGTATGATCACTAGAACTTACACTAAAGAGTAAACATTGGTCATAATACCAACAAATGAATTACTAAATAGCCTTGTTGACGTCACTCGCATAATGATTGGCTGGATAGATCACGTGATACCCTTCAAAGTAAAGTAAAAGACCTCCCAAGATATCTCTTACGTTAAGTTAACTGCAAGTCAACGTTAAGTTAAGTGCATCGTGATCGCTTCCATTTAAACACACGAGGAGGTCCTTTACGTTAAGTTAGTAAGTTACGTTAAGTTGATCGTGATCCTGGCATAAGCTTACATATCTCAATCATTCCGTGAATTGGGAGAAATATCTTGACCTATCTTAGTCTCCATTTTTAATATTATTAACGGCATTTATTAGTTAAGAGAGAGTTCAAGAGAAGGTACATTTTTTTATAAATATTATTGAAATTTATTAGACATTACAGATATCAACAAATTGGCACTGGAAGTGAGATTGCCACCCTTCCCTCATTTTGAGGGATAGTCTTGTGGTGTACTCTGTTGTCCTCCGTAGCCGTATGAATAAGTGTTTGAGTCGTAACAACTCACTTAGATACACAATTCTATTTGTTAAGGTAGCCATCCCGATAAACAAGAAATTTACACGCAGACGTTGAGCTCTAACGCATTTTTTTTAAACTCTACGAGACGTTATTTTAAAATGTGATTCACGCCAAAATAAAGTCGAAATATTCCAACAGGGCTCTTTATCCTTAGAAACCCTATATTATGAGTTTTATTAATAGAGGGGAAAAAAATTGTGAAAATATAACACTAGCTCATTTTCAATTACTTTTTAAGCATATTTTCGGAGCTCTAAGACTAGACTTGATGAAAAAATAGTTTTTGATTTAGCCTTCCTCTAACAAAATACAGTAATTTTTTTATAGACTCACAACATAAAATTTTAAGATATTTGAGAAATAGCAGAGAGCTTTCCTCTTTACTTTAAGAAAAGAAGTGTGATGGGCTAAAAGTGTTTAATCCTTCACATTATTGGATTATACGTCCATATAGAGCATAGACCATTCGGCCTCCGAAGTGGATAACAATTGTTCATATTCTTATTATCAGTTCAAGAGGTTTAGATTTAATATAGATTACAATGTATGCTAGATGGTAAGTAACCAAGTTATATTATAAATTTGAAAATGCGTATCTAATTCAGGGATTTAAACCCTGACACTAGAACCATATCCAGGAAACCTTTATTAAATTTATTTTACCTCTTGGCTGAAGGTAATAGAATTAATTGCTATATCCGATATAATATTATAGTGCTACATAGCGCAAATATAACAAAAATTAACATAACATTACGTTACCCGATTCGGTGGATGTATGGTTTAAGGTGTCACTCTCCAAATAGACTGGATTATCAATGACAGGGAGATCTGAGTTCGAATAACAGTCGGCTTTACTGCGGGTGGTTTTTCTAAATGGTTTTTCATTCTCCCTTCACGTAAATGTGGGTACATTTATTCTAAATTCAACCTTCTTCACCTCTTAACACATTAGCCTAATCAGTTCATACACTTATAATCCGAACGAGTACTAAGACGCGGTTACATAGATTGTATTTGTTTTTCTGGAGTTTTTACGTTACTTTACCCTAAAATTATGTAAATGCTAATCACCCAATATTTGTTTACGTCACGTGAACGTAAAGTGAAGTTTACATTACGTTAGCGTTAAGTTTACCGTGATCTTGGAATTATTTCTATTAAATATAAATTTTAAAAAAATTACAGATTTTACTTATAAGAAATTTAGGTTAGTGAACTTTTTTTTTTTTATCAAGACCACTTAATTTCTCATCATAGAGTTTTACTAGGCAAGTTTCTAAGAAATGTAATCGATAAACAGCACTGCGGCCACAAAAGTGACCCTCAATATCCTGTTTCACTCCATGGATAACACCTTAACTTAGGTAGGTAGTGGATATCGAACCAGTTGTTGAATATCAGTCATGACCATAGCGGCATTAATTGAGAAACATCTTAAACGAAGAGAAAAAGTTGTCATTAAATTCCAGGATACCCTTGACAGATATTCAACAACTGTTAAGAGATCACACCACACGAAGAAAATTAAACGCCATGTTTTTACTGGAGCAGTATTTTTTACTAATTTTGACCATAAAAATGTCTTGATACAATAACTGCAAAAACACTTTAAACTCGTGTTCCCTAGACACCCAACTTTATATTCCATTAAATCTAAAGATATGGTTCAGATACTCACCTTTCTACCTCCATGAGGAGTTTATAAATATAGCTATTATTAATAATAATATAACTGGAATTGTTGCCTACGGTGTAGTATTCTGAAATGGATCAATTAATTAAACAGTAACTATTGACGACACAGCATCACCGCGACAATACGGAAATATACCTCCTGAATCGATCTGCTCTCTCCTAACTTATAATTCTCTACTTTAATGAGCAACGCAAACAAAAATAATCTTTATTTCCTCCTCTTACGAAAGTGTTGACCCCGTCAAGATTAGAACTCGTCGAATTAGCTCAATTGTGGAAAGTTCTCCCAAGTTAACGAAGATATCTTTAAAGTTTAAATTATTTTTTTCCTCTTCCAATCTGTTTTAAAAGTGTTTACGTGATTTACTGCTTTTTGTTTAATTTGTTTTTAAAGTGTGTTGAAACCGATCTGTGTGGTAAAGTAAATAAATCACTTCACAATATTTAACTGAATGAATATGATTTTTTTTAAAATGTGACCAACATCTGATGGTTGGAGCGGGTGGGGAGGGGGTGTTACCTAAACAATGATCCAGTCTCATAAAGTTTGATTAGCAGGTGTTGAGGAGGTGCTGGGTTCGAGTCCCCCATCTGATGTACACAGATTTTTTATTTAGATAATTTAACAAACTACCTGCACGTAATTGCGGGTAAACTTTATTTAAATTCTTTCTACCTTCCTGGTGACTTGGCTGTCTAAGGGTGAGGTGTCAGAATTCTGTGCTAGGGGCTTGGGGTTCAATCCTCGGTCCCGGCACAGATTTATCTGATTGCCAAACCTTTCCTTCACCTCTGACAAGACGTGTATTAATCACAACTTGTGAATGTGTGAAGTGCCATGCCTTCACCGTGGTTCAGATCCCACGTTAAACTGTAAGTCCTCCATTTCATCTCACTATCACCCTACCATTACACATTATCGTAAGTGTGTATAACCCGAACGGGTAGTAAGACGCGGTGATAATAATAATAATAATAATAATATTAATAATAATAATAATTTTTCTCTTCCTCATTACTACCCAATTATCATATTAAAAATAGGGATTGACTGGACAATTAGTGAGACGTAGTTTAAAAGAAATTCATTAAACTATAGTATAGGATTCAAGATTTAACATTGCTATGGATTAGTCTTCATCAACATGAGCTGGAAACAAGTTATTACTAAGCAATACATTCCTGAAATTTTCTAATCACTAGATATTACTTCGTTGAGAAAATATACACAAGATTACAGTCTAACGAGAAAACGTATCAAGGTGCGGTTTAATATATTCTTCATTTGGCAACAGCAAAATTGGTATAAGTTTATAAGTTGTTTCATTTATATTAGTTATTTTTCACAATTTTTGCATTTTTTTTCTTAAATTCTATTAAAACGTTTTATTCTTTTAATTTTTTTAAGTAGAATACATAAAACAACACTATTATGTAAGTTTGGTTCGAGCTGTATTGCCTACCTGTTTTCCGTAGGGTGAGATGGGCTCTTAAGACATCTGTGCAACTAGACTCGTGAATTCAATGGTGGCCCTTAAGCGCTTTTATGATGTAAGCCCTTGTTAGAAATTTATTCCCAGAGCTATGGCAAAAATATATTCATATTTAAAAAAAAAATTAAAACAGAAATATTATAACCAAGGTTGTGCAAAGAAAGTTTAAAGGGGAGGTCAACATTTCAGAAAACGACCATTTCTTTCGACAGCAATTTCTTGAGTTCTACCAAATTAGATTTAGTAAATTTATTTTCGAGGATTCATATGAATGTTTATAAATTTTCAATAATAAAGCCGCAATTTATATCTATTCTATGTAAATCAATAAACATATGGATGCTTTTAAGACAGGGTTCCTGATGGGGAAAAAATGCTGGGGTTTCTAAAAAAAGGTAAGATTATTGATCTGTAGAGTTGCATAAAAATCACAAAAGGTTTGAACGGTTGCTGGGATATTGGCAAATATATTAATACAATTTTGTGAGCTTTAGTTGTAAAGAGATACTACTTAAGTTTTAACGCAATAATTCTCCAATGCCATAGAGTAATTAAATATAAATCTCTCAAAAGGCTTATGTTATTTTTCCTTAAACCCCTTAGGAGAAATATTTGTACAACAATAATCTATCTCTTTCATTTTAGACTCAATAGTCAATATTTACATTTTTTATTGGTCAAAATGTATAAATGAGAAATTTAATAGAATGCGATGGCATGAAGATTTGCAACACCTAATAAAATGTCGAAAATTTTAACCCGAAGTCGAAATTTTAATACGAAGTGTTGACCCTTGTGGACCCAATATTGATATTTTTTATCGTTCCAAACATACAAATGAGGATATTAATTCTTTAAAAATAATATTATAAAATTTAAAACCAGACTAAAAAAAAGTTTTACATAAGTATAGTGAAATTTATGCTTGGGTTTGCTAGTGTATATTATTTCGTTTCACATAATATATTACTAGTTTTGAGAAAATATCTCCATTTTTAAACAATGGAGCGAGAAAGTCCGTGCGGAGTTCCGTAACATTTATTTATTTTAATACACATTATTTTAATTATTAACGACTTAAATTAAGTTAGGGTAACTATTACATAGATACAATTTTCTAATAGCTAAATTTCAATCATTCGTTTCTTGATTTTTTTTAAAAATGATTCATGACTTTTAAACTAATTACTCCATTCCCGACCTTTTTACTTTGAATTTTCCAATTAAAGGTCCGTAAAACTTCAATTACCTCAATAACTTTAAACAAGTTTTTGCTATGTAGGTATTTATAAAAAAAAATTATTAGTTATGTATACGCCCTTGCATAACTCGCGTTCTAGTAAATTTAAAAGTGAATGTCAACAATTGTTTCTATTATTATTTTTATCTCAATGTCAAACTTAGTAGAATGATTGTTAGATTTAATTTTGTCAAGGAATTAATATTAAAATGTATTTTACATAATTTTAGAGTACCTATTTTTAAAGTAGTAGTGTAAAACATGCCCAAAAATCACAAATAAAGCATATGTCTTGTTTTATCCTTTAATAGACCCAGCAAAATAGACATAACTTTAAGTAATGTTTGGTGGTCTACTTACAAATTACTTTATAGACTCTTCTAAATCTCGAATATTTCTCCTTGCCTTGCACACGCATGATGATTAAATTCACGAGTGTTCCGGGATTTTTATCGATATTTCTCAGAATTACGTTTGCTTTTCCGAGAGACGTATTACTTTTCCCCCTCCCCGCTCCCGTGGCTGTCAGGAGATAAGAAATAACATTTCTTAAGGAGGCTTTGTGATTGGTTGAATAGGAATATTGTATCGGCATATCTTGGTTCGTTTGAAAAGTTGATAAAAAAAACTGTTTCAGTAGGATTGAACTATGTATATAATGTGGCAACGGTTTGTGTTAGCATGTTGGGGCCAAATGTGACTAACCTCACTAGGCTTACAAGATCCGGCTGAAGCGGGAAGGAAAAAAAAGGGGGAATATATATGCCGGTGTGGCAGGACATATTTAGACCAGGCCATTTTTAGGTAGTGTTTTTTGTCAATCATGCCCTTTTAGTGTGTTTTTTTTTAAATCTCTTTGTCAACGTCATTATGTAGTTCTTAGGAAAACTTTAGACCAGGAAATTTTTAAGGTATTGGTTCTTTGTCGATGACGCCCTTAGGAATTGTAGTTGTATTTGTGTGTGGGAGTGGTGTATGTATGTATGTGTGTGTGTGTGTGTGTGTGTGGTGTGTGTGGTGGTTGGTGGGGGGGACAAAAGTAAGACCTCAGAACAAATCATAACTCATTTGTTAGTGTAGCTTTTCAGACGTTTATTAATTTGATTGCATATTTTAGGTTAGGTTAGTAGGCTAGGTGTCAAATATTATGTACGCTACTGCTCAAACAGTATTAAATATAGGCCCATCTAAATATTCAAAGGTTTAGACAGAATAATCTGCTAATTATGTTGGATTCACACACAGGACTGCGCGCCGTCCATGCCGCTACCACGTTAAGAACGCTACAAAGTTGTGTTTTATGTTAAAACTTTTTGTTGGATCCATACATATAATACCTTAAAACGTTCGCAAAGTTTCTGATAATATTATGTATTTCATAGTTATCAGCTTTATCCCAAATAAAACTTGAAGATGGTGTAACGTAAATAATAACACTGAAACATGTCATCATAGAAGACTTAAGGCCGGTACACACAGAACGTTAAGTTAAGATTTTCTCTACTAACTCTTTATAAAAATAGCGGACCATATATTTAAATGTGTTGGCTCACACAGAAAGCTAAGCTATGACTTGCTACGCCGCGCTATTTCTTTTCCGATTGCTGGACGGCCAATTTTTCCATCTCCCATCTTGAGCCATCTTACATTGCGCATGCGCATAACGCAGCTTAGGTTTCGTGTTGAACAGACCTGGTTTGGTGAAAATAACTAAATAAGTGTTGAAGTTTTGTTTCTAGTTTGTTTTACGTGTATTTAAGTAATATTCTATGTAGGTTTTATATTTAATAAATGTTTTTATATTAAAATAGAAGAGTTAATTGAACAAATCAAACCTCCACCCCCTAAATTTTCTTCATCTTCCAAAACACTGCTAAAAGCGGCATCTTCTCTTTCTCAGTACTATCACCTGAACTCAAACAAGACATTTTGGAGAATGTCATCATAACTAAACTTCACTGGAGCAGACCAGAAAGAAACAACACCACTGAATTGGAGTTAGTTTAGCTTAGCATTCTGTGTGTATCGGCCTTAAGGCTAATATCAAATAATAAGGGAATAGAAATTAGAATATATAATTTTATCATTTATTACCACTTACCAAATCAATTATGAACATTATTAAAATGCTATTTTGTTTTTTTCATGTACTATTACGTCATTAACAGCAAAGAGAATACTTGTTTAGTAATATATTATTTTACTGCTGTCCTTTTTCTGTGATTTTGTTACGCTCCCAACTGCACAAGTCTATTTAATTCCTTTTACCAACTGATTAAAATTGTTATATAAAGTCAAAATCTTCATATTTTTATTCGAGATTTTTTTTTTCCTAACCTCGAATTTCTCGAATACCATAAGATTCGAACGTCTCAACTCTAGACTCATTTCACACTATCAGTTAACGGTACATAAAATTTGACCTCGCTTAGTTGTCTAAATCAGCTTAACCTTAAAGAGGAAATGTTATTAGAATTGTTTGTGTGCGTATTTTCCAACTTTTTTTTTTTTAAGATGAACCTTTAGGGGAATTAAAATACTGTTAGATATAATACGATTCTTTAAAAATATTCTGATTTGTATTAAGAATCGGGTGCACATTATATAAAATATGTACCCGTCGTATACCTTGTCTGTATGGTATCAAGCTTACCTTTCATTATTCCACTATGGCAATGGTATTCAACCAAGGGTGCGTACCTTCGGGGTAACGTGAAGACATCTTAGGAGGTACGTACAGTTAAAAAGTTATATATATATATATATATATAAATATATATATATATATATATATATATATATATATATATATATATATATATAAACCATATATATACCATATACATGTATATGTATGTATATATATATATATACTATTTATAAACATATACATATATGTATATGTATACATATATATATACATATATGTATATGTATATATATACCATTTATATACATGTATATATATATATACCATTTATATATATGCCATATACATATACAGAATGATGGAAATGAAGTACGTAGGAAAAAACCCTCAAGAGAGATAAGAAAGGGACGGGATGAACAGATAGTAGAAAGTTTGCAACTAAGAAGAGAAGAATTGAATCCAAATAGGAAGAAAATTTGTTTAAGGCTGGAAATGGTTGTTTATGCTTCTGATGATTATAGTTGTACTATATAAACACATATATTTCTCATTTAAAACATATTATTTTTAAGTCCATTATTTTGGATGCAATTTTTTTATATGTAGATTATAGAATATGTATGACTTGCGTTATGAACTAACAACTTTGAGGGTACAAAGTTGAGGATAAATTATACCTGGGAGTACACTAACATAAGGGTTGAATAACACTGCACTATGGTATCGCTCATAGGTTTCCAACTGGCGGCCCGTAGGCCACACGTAGCTCACAATGCCTTTTTTTTACGGCACACGAAGTTTTTTAAAATTATTATTATTATTAGCACCGCGTCTTACTAACCGTTCGGGTTATACGCACTTACGCTAATGTGTAATGGTAGGGTGATTGTGAGATGAAATGAAGGACCTACAGTTTAACGTGGAATCCGAACCACGGTGGAGGCCTGTCATTCCCCACATTCACAAGATGTCTTGTCAGAGGCGAAGGATGGGTTTGGTAATCAGATAAATCTGTGCCGGGACCGAGGATTGAACCCCGGCCGCCAGCACAGAAGTCTGACACCTTACCCCTAGACCACCAGGTCACCCTTTTTTTCAAATTAATCCACCATATTATAATTATATTGTTAGCCGAGAAACAGAAAGTTTAGACATGTGTGGAGAAAAAAAATCCATGAAAGCTTCAACTGAGGTTAATTCAGTAATAAGCTTAATTGCACTCTATTTTAATAATAATTTTTGATCGACCTCAGGGGTTTTATTATTTTAAGAATTTTTTTAGAATTTGTTTTGGCCATATTATTGGTAAATTTTTAATCATTTTTAGGTCAATAAAGTCTGAAATAGCTGATGACAAATTTTTGAAAATTTAGTTCATTCAATGGGTTACTAACCAATATGATAAAATACTGTGTGTAGGTCTACGATTGTGCCGTACAATAATTTTTTTATTATCTCTATTCACAAATTCGTTATCTTACAATTACATAACGAAATGCAATTAAAAATATGAGCCTATCATTTATATTCAAATGATCCGTTAAGAAGAATGACCGCCCTTTTGACACCCTATCAAAGGTTTTCTCCTTGTAAGGAGTAAATGAATTAAATATATATTAAGACTTAGATATTGTCATTTACAAATGGGAAGCTTAATTGGCCGAAATTTCCATGATTATGGTACGATAACTTGAGTACCGAAACATGTCAGCCAATTAAGCTTCCAGAAATTCACCTAAAGGAGTAAAGGGACCATTCAATCAGATAAGACATAGATTAAAATTTTAAAATTTTTTTAAAGGAAACTTTGCTATTGTAACTTATTTTTTATAGACTGTAAACAAAATCATAAAAACCTTTAAATATATATATATATTTTTACGATATTTTACGCTTTTAACTTGTTGTTTTAATAAGTTTTATTTCTTATTCTCGTTTAAACAAGTCTGACTATTGATTGTTTAATATGTTGTGACCCGCCTCGGTGGCGTAGTTGGCTAACGCGCTTGTCGTGTTGAGCTCGACTGCTGAGGACGGGAGATCGAAGTTCGAATCTCGGTCGGGTGAACAGGGGTGGTTTTTCCTAAATGGTTTTTCCACTCTCCCTCCACGCAAATGCGGGCTCACTTCCTCTAATTCAACCTTCCCAATTCCTAATCCATTAGCGTAATTAGTACTTAAAGCGTATAACCCGAACAGGTAGTAAGACGCGGTGCTAAATATTATTATTATTATTATTATTATTATTATTATTAATATGTTGTGAGTGTTAGTTTGACCAATTTGACACGTACAATGAACAAATATTGAGTCAAGGTAAATTTTTTAAATATACAAAGTGTGTTAAAAAAGAAAAAAACAGATATGCCTGGAGTATAAACAACTTAACTATGGGTAAGGTGTCAATCTTCTGTGCTGGGGGCCCGGGGTTCAATCCTCGGTTCCGGCACAGATTTATCTGATTTCCTAACCCTTCCTTCACCTCTGACAAGATATCTTGTGAATGTGTGGAATGCCAGGCCTCCACCGTGGTTCGGATTCCACGTTAAACTGTAGGTCCTTCATTTCATCTCACAATCACCCCTACCATTACACATTAGCGTAAGTGCGTATAACCCGAACGGGTAGTAAGACGCGGTGATGATAGTAATAATAATCTATTGGTTTAAACTTTAAATCCCGCCAAAGTGTATTTTTTATTTGAGATATTTAAAGTGTTTCAGAACCGACTGATTATATCAGCACATGACCTATAAACTAACTTATTTCTAGAACAGACGCAACATCCAGCCCCCCGGTCCTTAATTTATCACTGTGAGTGTTGCCACCCACATTTCATCAATGATAAAAATGTTCAGCCAGGCCGTGGTCGGAACCCGTGCCTTTTAGTTTAGTAGGAACACACGCTACCGACTGAGCTAAGATGTTGGGATTTTAAAGTGCTAACATTCCATTTACGCGACTCGAGAAGTCACTCTCGCAATAGACTGGACTTCCCATGGCAGAGAGATCTAGGCTCGAATCCCGGTGTGTGTGTTTTACCATGAATAGTTTTCCTCTACCTCCCCGATAATGTGGCTACACTTCCTAAAAATTCAACCTTTCTTTTTCCTAACACATCAACGTAACTAATGAGACGTGAGGAGAAATAAAAACCGTTCCATTTCATCGACATACTAATTATCTGTACCTGTGGTCACCTGGACAAAGGCTTGAGTCTCATCTGATTTACTGGTGACGAGGAGGTTGGGGTTCAAATACCGGTTGGGTCTACCGAACTTCTTCCCCTACTCCGCCCCCCACTTTATCCCATAATGGCTTCTCATATTACCTTCACGCAAAATCGGGTGTATTTCCTTTAAATTCAATCATCCACAACTTTGTTACACGCAGTTAGCCCGAATGGGCAGTAAGACGTGGAAAACAAACATAATATATATTCAGTTCTAATTAAATCGTTATTAAAAAATTAAAATTGTTTAGAAATTATTTTAAATACAATTTACGGTAGTAGACTTCTAGCAAAGTACGATTGATTTATTTTTAAACGTGTTACTAGAAGAAGATATAAATGACATTCACAATAATTTGTTCGTATTTAGAAAAATTTGATGGATTTTGAATTATTTTTTTTTTTTTGTCTTTATGTACCATCCGTTGCAGCCGGCGGGAAGGCAAGTGTAAGGTCACAGTCACCATCCTTTTCAACAGATGGATCTGTTAGGAGACCGACTTTGAGACCAGTCGAACTCCTCTTCGGGTGACAAGGGTACGGCGTGGGACTACGATCCTTGACGGAGCGCTTGGCGACCTTCGCCTCCGACTCCGAGGACGGTGCCCTCCTGATAATGGACGGCGGCCGTCGACTGAAACGTAGCCGTCGTCCTGAACCGGACGCTTTACTCCTCCTCGATTTCCTGAAAGCCCCCTTTGGGACCTTACTCGACGTCTGCAGGCTACCGCCGTCCCTCCGAGAGAACAGGTGATGCATAGAGGGGGGACATTGGAGGATGGGGGAACGAGAGTGATCGCTTCCGATGGAGCTGTGAGAAGAAGACCACGACGAAGTGTCATTGCCGCTGCTTCTTCTTTGTCGCGTCTCCTCGGCGGCGTCGCGTTGCAGACTGTCGCGTCTCCTTCGGGAGGTCTTTCTATCGTCGTAGCTGCTTCCCGGACTCTCTTCCCGATGTTTCTTCCCTCTGAGAGCGACGGTCTCTTTGCAGTGACCTCTTACCTGTCCGTGTCTAGCTCTGCTCCTACCTGTCCTTTCCGTCTCGTCCTCCGAGCAAGTACATGTAAAGGATGTCTTGAAGGGTTCTCGAGAACTCTTCGGTGGTCTTCAGCTTGATCGTCCTGTGATCGTTTCTTGCCGTTCCCTTCGAGACGTTTCTTACATCATTGCCATTTGCCCGAGGGTGTTTTGAGGCAGGGTGGGGAAGCTATACCGTCTGAAGAGTATCCTTGATCATCAAGCATGGCCCCTTCAAGACTAGCTCTCCTCGCACATCTGCATCGGGTCCTCTGTCTAACAAAAACAACAACATGGCTATGATGATACTACAAGTAATTTGCAGAAACTGGTAAAACTGTAATGTTACAAGAACGTTGTAGAGCTGGTAAAACTAGTGATGTTATAAGCACGTTGCAGAAACTGGTAAAACTAGTAATGTTACAAGAACGTTATAGAGCTGGTAAAACTAGTGATGTTATAAGCACGTTGCAGAAACTGGTAAAACTAGTAATGTTACAAGAACGTTATAGGGCTGGTAAAACTAGTGATGTTATAAGCACGTTGCAGAAACTGGTAAAACTAGTAATATTACAAGAACGTTGTAGAGCTGGTAAAACGAGTAATGTTATAAGCACGTTGCAGAAACTGGTAAAACTAGTAATATTACAAGAACGTTGTAGAGCTGGTAAAACTAGTGATGTTATAAGCACGTTGCAGAAACTGGTAAAACTAGTGATGTTATAAGCACGTTGCAGAAACTGGTAAAACTAGTAATGTTACAAGAACGTTATAGAGCTGGTAAAACTAGTGATGTTATAAGCACGTTGCAGAAACTGGTAAAATAGTAATGTTACAAGAACGTTATAGGGCTGGTAAAACTAGTGATGTTATAAGCACGTTGCAGAAACTGGTAAAACTAGTAATATTACAAGAACGTTGTAGAGCTGGTAAAACGAGTAATGTTATAAGCACGTTGCAGAAACTGGTAAAACTAGTAATATTACAAGAACGTTGTAGAGCTGGTAAAACGAGTAATGTTATAAGCACGTTGCAGAAACTGGTAAAACTAGTAATATTACAAGAACGTTATAGAGCTGGTAAAACTAGTGATGTTATAAGCACGTTGCAGAAACTGGTAAAACTAGTAATGTTACAAGAACGTTATAGGGGCTGGTAAAACTAGTGATGTTATAAGCACGTTGCAGAAACTGGTAAAACTAGTAATATTACAAGAACGTTGTAGAGCTGGTAAAACGAGTAATGTTATAAGCACGTTGCAGAAACTGGTAAAACTAGTGATGTTATAAGCACGTTGCAGAAACTGGTAAAACTAGTAATATTGAGCTAAACTGCCGATGATAAGGAGATCTAGGTTTGAATCTCCTGATTGGGTGAATTGGGGGTGGTTTTTCCTAAATGGTTTTCCACTCTACCTCCACATAAATGCGGGTTCACTTACTATAAATTCAACCTTCCAAATACTTAACCCATTAGCGTAAATTAGTATATAAGAAAGAGTGTAACCCGAACGGTTAGTAAGACGCGGTGTTAAATTAATTAATACAGCGTTAAGTGACTCCTTAAAAATACAGCGTTAAATGACCCCTTAAAAATATATTGATAGTATTTTTTATCATTAATACCTCATTGGGTAAACGGTCCATCAAATAAAAAAATCAACTAATCATATAAACAAATTGTAGAGAATATACACAACACTGAGGGGTATTTGTAATTTGGAAAGTGTTCTGCAAATTAATGTTGCTTGAATATCAACATTGCTAGGTAACGTTCTAACGTTCAGCATCATTATTAAACATAACAATTAAAATGCAATTAAAAGAAACCCGTACTAGCCGTGGGAGGATTAATTTTGCCAGTGCCATATTATAATATAGGTTTACCCGTGATGAAGATGTCGGGGTTCAAATCCCGATTGGGTGGATTTAGATGTTAGTTGCGCGTTGTAGCGGCCACCAGGAAATGATCCGGATTATTTTCATAGGGCAGTCATAAATATAAATAACATGGTTACTTACAGTGTTAGATTTCTCTTTAGAGTCATTTAAAAGTTTCTCATTCATATTTAATCTTATGTATTTTTTAAACCGTGGTCATCCTCCTTAATTTTTTGAATCGGCCAGTTATTATAAACCACTTGGCTTGACCGTCCTTCAACAATTTTCTTGAAATATGGTTCATTCTAGAAGCTATGAGTAGTCTTCGCCTTGATTTTTTTTTAAATTAGATTATTTTATAAGTCCTTGAAACTGTTCCTCAACCAGAAGTTTTTTAAATTTGTATGACCCTCAAAGCTATTTAGAGTGATCCTCACGTTAATTTTTTATGATAGTTAGATAGCTCTAGAAAATAATCTTTCAAGTGGTCTTTCACCGACCAAATTTGGAAAATTGAATTATTTCAAAAACTAGGTTATTTGAGGTGGTCCTTGCCTGAAAATTCTTCAAAATGACATGCATCTAGAAGACATTTGGAGTTTGATTTAAGGCCATCTTTCAGATTCATATTTGATATAATATTAGAGGATTTGAAATGTATCTAAAAGGGGAGGGGGATTTACTCCAGGAGGGGTAAATTATTTCTATCGGGTCAGAGTCCCCCACAGTTCCGCCGCTTCTGCTGTCCACACATATTCTATATTCGGTGTTCGTGGATGAACTGCTACCAGACGATTATTAGTCCTCTTTGATGTGTGGCAGTCAATCTACCGTCTCTCTGCGGAACAATGTTCGTTACTAGCTAAGCACGATAAATATTAGTACAAGAAAACGATTTTTTTTTCCACACTTGTGTGAATCATATCGAACATTGATTAATCATGGATGAATAAAGCACATGAGGACACAGCTTAAGAGGTGTCTGCGCGTAGACATATAAAAAAGTGTATAATTTATCTGTTTTGTATTTTCTTTCTAAAATTTGAGATTTCATTTTGTTTTTGTATCAATTTTCTAATTTTCACAGGGGGGGGGGTCACCTGACCCTTTGACCCCCCCCCCCTGAATCCACGCCTGGTGGCCACCGCACAATCATCTGTCACGAGATCAGTCGTGAAAATGTCCCAGTGGAAGATGTAATTTTTTCTCTTTAGCACCGTGCCTTACTACCCGTTCGGGTTATAGGCTTAAGTATTAAATAAGCTAATGGGTTAGGAATTAGGAAGGTTGACTCAAGAGGAAGTAAACCCACATTTGCGTGAAGGGAGAGTGGAAAACCATTTAGGGAAAACCACCCTCATTTTACTCGAGCGAGATTTGAACCTCGATCTCCCCGTCCTCAGCAGTCTAACTCAACACGAATCTAGTGCGTTAGCCAACTACGCCACCGAGGCGGGTAAGATGTGGTGTTGTTGACCGCGGTTCGTTGACGAAGAAGAAGATGTCGACCTAAGCGGTGGTAGGTTCATCCCCTCAATTCGTTGAACTTACGAATGGTTTTATCAATATTATCAATTAATTTGATGATCTAAATGAATTGTTAGCCAAAAATAAAGAAGAGTGGCAGGAACTGATGGACTAGCTGGTGGAGACAAGAAGAAGATATGGCATATAGAAATCAACATTGAGAAGTCAAGAGTGAAGGTGATTTCGAGAAATAAAGAGCCGCTGAAAACCAAAATTGGAAATCAGGAGTTGAATGCCTACTGCGCCAAGGAAATTAGGTCGAGGATAGCCATGGACAAGGAAGCTTTCTAAAAAAAAAAAGTTACTGCTGACCATCGAGTTTGGAACTGAGAAATAAACTGATGAAATGCTTCATTTGGATCATCGCGTTGCATAGAGAAGAAACTTGTGCTCTTAGTAATATAGAAAAGAAATACTTGGAGAGTTTGGAAATGTGATGCTGAAGAAGGTTTGATAAGATTGCTTTTTTTCTCCGTGCTTTTATCGAGTGAACATGATCGCTGGGGATGGAAGTTTTCCCTAATATATTGATATGTTTTTATCATTTGATATTTTGCGTGGTATTTATCGAAAGCTACATTATTATAGATCAAAAGTAATCGGTTGTTTTCGAGATATTGGAATGGATTAGTCTAGGCGAACTAAACGGCGGTTATTATCTACTGATCTGAAATATTATTCTTCGACACTTTTTAATGTTTTGTTTAGCTGTTGAAATTTAAACGAGAGAAAGATAGAGAGAGAAAATATTATGCAATTTATTTAGATTCGCAAGCTTAAAGCTTATATCCGACTATCAGACTACAGTCACGGAACGCTACTTGTAAATAATACAATGTGACGTCAAGACAAAGCTGAAGCTTCAAAATGGAAATAGACAAGTCAAAATTATATACATATGCATTTGTTGAAAGCGAAAGTGTCTTAATTTTAATGGAATATTAGCTAGGTCTATGATTAATGTGTAAAGTAGTAAAAAAAAAAGTCTATATCCATGGTTTGGTATGGAAAATTACAATAGGTTTGAAATGTCTTTATGTGAACCAAATATTTATAAATTAATCTTCAAATTAACACGTAAAATTTACATTTAGTCTATGAGTAACACTTTATTTATATATGGATGTTGTTTGAATGGTTCATATGTAGCCCGGATAGCTCAGTCGGTAGAGCATTAGGCTTTTAACCTAAGGGTCCAGGGTTCAAGTCCCTGTTCGGGCGGATTTTTTAAGTTATTTTATTCATTTTAACATTTCTTGTTGATTGAACATTTTTACTCAAAAGTAAAATTTAAGAATAATTAACTAAAAAACAAAACAAATACAAAACTACTTCAACGAAATTACCGTTATTCCAAATTACTTACATCATAGGAAACCTATTTTGTAATGTAATCAATATTTCATTGTATGAATCCGGACTTCACAAATCTAATTATTAATCTCTATTCCTTTGTCTCAATATGACGGGTTGTAGTAAATCCAATAAGTTTAAAATAATTTCTATTGCACTCAACATGAACTCTTACGCAAACCTTTTATTTCTAACAAATAAATTAGGAAAATGTTTGGATCGAATTTTTCATTAAAGCCACAAAATATATGTAGGTTGATATATTATTTCTCGAGTTAATTATTTTACAATAAATTACAAATAATTGGATTAATAAAACATGTTCATGAAAGTTTTAAAACATCACATTTAAAAATTATTATTAAATCTGACTTCCAAGCAATGGGACGTAACAGAATTTCGCAAACATCTGTAAATTTTGTTTCAAAATACATTTTACAATATTTATGTTGTTGAGAACTAGGTCTGCTATAGTATTCATAACAATAATACAATCAGAACCAATTTAAAAATCTAATTTTATTTCATTGTACAGACAAAACTTATGATAAATTCAAATTTCAAAAGTTTCAGTTTGATTAACTTATTTGAATGAACCCTTTATATTATAGTATGTTAGTGACATTATGCCCTATCTATTAGTAAAAAGAAGTTAGGACATTTTCTATTAACAAAAAAATTGATTTTAAGTAAGACTAATACACCACGTTTCATTATTAAGCGTTTAATGTTTCTTAGAAATTGCGCACTGTATTCTCTACATATCAGTTTTGCGTTATGCTCAACTTTATAGAAAATGTGGCTGACGTCACTGCTTGACGTACCAGGCCAAAGATAATTTAAGCGCGACCTGTCTGCCAACTCGGAGATACCACCATGTTAACTATAGGTTTAGAAATCACCAATAGGTGTCACTACTATTATATATCATATGCTCTGCCATCTGTGAGCTGTATGTCACACTAAAACAACATTCCCTCCTAAGTATTTTTCTGACACAACTAGGTCGCGTTTATATTCAAACATTATAAAATAGCCTCGATGACAAAAGTTATCACCTCAAAATATGTTCTGAAAAGATTTTATCGTAGTTTTTAAGCTTCGATAAAGTTAAGTTAAATAAAAATAATTTATTTCGATATGTTTCTATTAAATTATTGGTTATATATACCCAGCAACATAACAGCCGAGGATGGAGGGAAAAGATCCCGATACAGACTCCGTGTATGTCCGTAGACCGTACTCCGTGGCCCTGGTCCTCAAGAAATTCTATTCACGATTACACAGTCCATATCCGTCATCACGTGACCGTTCCAATTAATGAGATAGTCCGAGATTTCGTCCATTCAAAAACTTCGAAAGAAAATTGTCTCCAGCAAGGGGTGAGCTGATCAATAAAAGAAACTAAAAAAAAAATCATTATTCCAGGAAACTTCTAGATATACTTAAAATGTAGTAAAATCACAATAAATATATTTATAGCACGATTTTAACTATCAATCTTAAAATAAATTAGCCTGAAAATTCAAAACAAATCTAGTTACTAGTATTCTGAATGTAAACAAAGCAAGCACTTTTAATATTATTTTATGTATGGGTTTTGATCTTTAACAATCACAACATAAAATCTAATAATAAACAGTTATTTATTTTGGTGTTTAAGATGGATCCCAATGCGCGTGTACGTATTTACTCAGCTGTGATTGGTAGTCCGTATAAATTAGTCCTTAGAAAGTTCAAGTTGATCAACTTCTACGGAGTAAGAACTTACGTATAAGGACTCTGTGGCCATAGCAATCTGATTTGTGGCATTGATTTCTTATGGACTACGGATTACGGACACGGACTACTGATACGGAGTATGTATCAGGGCCTTTAATGGTTTTAACCCCCACCCCTCCCCTCACCCATTTTCTTGGCCACATATTTGGTCATATAGTTGTTCAAATTTTAGATCGAGTAAACAAGGTAAGGGTTTATGTTTTTACATTTTAATATATATCGTATGTAATCACAGTAAAATGTAACATACTATTATAATATTTTTTTTAATATGAGGTTTTATTACAATAAATCATCTGAAATAATAATCCCTACACATTTACGCTATGATACAGTAGATGTGTCAAATACTTAGGTTTATGTATCGACAAACACGCTGTCAAACACATAATAGAGTCTGTCTGCCATAGATATATTGCGAAGAATACTGGGGTGCCCCCGAAAATTGAAATCGTTAATTTATCATGCTCTAATAAACACTTTCAGTACTACCTTAGCTATATATGGGGTACCGCGGCTGCCAATACTCTCCATCCACTCCAAGTTGCACAAAATAAAGCTATAAAGAACAAATCTGATCTACCAAACTTAAACACTAGCAAAAATCTAGAGAAATAAAATGATATATTACCAATCTTAGGTATTCACAAACTCAATTATCTTATTATTTGTGCACTTTATGAAGACTTTCCCAGACAAAAACCTCACTTACAACAGTTTACCAGAACAGAGTATCGATAAAACACGCTCTCATTTCATGGCTAACAAATGTAGGTACATCTTCCTCCCAAAACCCTTTTAAAAAGAAACTTAAAAAAAAATTATTTTAATTAAGATGGATTAAATAGCAAAGTTTTTATTTTTGTTAATTACGGTTATAGCCGAATATAGATATAATTTTTCAATTTAAATAATATTTTAATTAAATCAATAACTACATGGGACTATCTTGTCTCAAATTAATATTTTTTTAGCCTTACTATAAATATGTTCAATATCAAATTATCAATAATATATTTTCTAGAGTACAAGTATAAAAATAAATTAATTAACTCAATAAATATTAAAATCCTGGTAACAAAATGTTGATCAGAATCTTTTTTAATCATATAATTTGTTTTCAAAATTAATAACTATATATATATATATATATATATATATATATATATATATAAGCAATACTATGCATCGAATTCCTATAAAATTAATAATTATAATATTATTGAATTCTATGGTATATAATTGTCTGTAAATCTAATAAATGTACATTGACTGTTTCTATATTAGCATCTCTTACAATAAGATATCCTCAAATATTTAACAGTCTTGTGTGGTATCCATTTAAATCTACTATCACCATCCACAATTAATTAAAATTGTTGACTTAAATTTATAAAATCTTCATTTAGAGCTCTGCTCAAGGAGATAATATATTTTGGCTGTCAACTTATAAATTACATTGTAACATTGACATGAAAATTATAAATGTTAAGATATTGTAAACTTAAACTGCAATAAAGTTCAAAGTAGGCATTGAATTTTTTTTTTGTGTTAGTAAAATTAAATTGGTAGTTTCTCTTACTATAAAAACATGTAAGCTAATTTATTCATCTAATTATATTTGGTACTTGTTAAGACTATTTATTGAAATTTAATTTTTAACTAAATTTTAGTTTGTTAAATTATTAGTTTGTGATAAATGGATGAATAAAGAATTATTTTGATTCATATCCCACCTTAACTGGTATTTTTTAAATGACATGATATTGATATGCATCAAAAGCCTTCATGAAGTCGCAAAATACACAGATAAAAATAAGTATTTGGTAATCAAAACGTAACAAAAGTACTGTCAATAAAATCATGGATAACAATAGTTTAATCATCATACTGTCTGTAAGAATATCAGTATTGTTAAAAATAAAACTTAACAAGTTTACCAAGCGGAATGTCACACATTTTTTTTAAAGACAAATTTGAATAAAATTATATAATTTTTAAAATGTTTTGACTCGTCTCATTAGATTGGAGTTGTAGGTTTTATTTGGAATATCTTGCTTGTTTTAAGCTGGATGATTTAGTAGGTCAAGTAAAACAGGGAAAATGTTAGCAAGACTTTTTTTTTATCAGTTCGTCGTGTACCTTAGCGAGGTCATATTTAAATTATAATACAAACAAGGCGATGTTGGTTGTTTTAAAAAAAAAATAGCACCGCGTCTTACTACCCGTTTGGCTTACACGCTTAAGTACTAAATACGTTAGTGGATTCAGGGGTTAGGAAAGTTATATTTATAGGAAGTGTACCCGTATTTGAATGGAGGGAGAGCTGAAAACCATTTTGGAAAGACCATCTTCAATACACCCGACTGAGATTTGAACCTCAATCTCCCAGCAGTCTAGTCTACTGTGAGAATAGCGCGTTAGATCATGTGGCCACCAGAGCGGGTCAATCGCTATCAATCATTGATTACATTTTTAACACATAATTGTTTAACTAACAAAAATTAACAAACTATGAATTTATATGAATTAAAAAAAATGTTCTATCATTAATAAGTATTTTCTTTTTATTAATAATATTTGAGTAACTAATTACAATATTTGCTTAAAATATTGCAACCGCCCCCCCCCCTCCAACCCCTGCTCCCGCACTAAGGAAAATCTTGGATCCCCTTCTGATAGCGGACCACTTTATAAAGCGTTGGTTGACCTGGCGGTCTAGCGGTAAGGTGTCGGACTTCTGTGCTGGGGTCCGGGGTTCCATCCTCGGTCCCGGCACAGATTTATCTGATTACCAAACCCTTCCTTCACCGCTGACAAGACGTGTATTAATCACAACTTGTGAATGTGTGGAATGCCAGGCCTCCACCGTGATTCGGATTCCACGTTAAACTGTAGGTCCTCCATTTCATCTCACAATCACCCTACCATTACACATTAGCGTAAGTGCGTATAACCCGAACGGGTAGTAAGACGCGGTGCTAATAAGGATTATATAAAGCTTTGGGTGCCCAAATGGTCCAACGCACCTTAATATACCTCCTACCTGTCACTTGTCCAAGCAGGACATTTTTGATGAAAGTGTTTATCAAGAAGTAAAGACAACATATTCATATAACTTTGTTCTATATTCACACTATACAGTCCAATCTCCATAGTAAGAACCTTATATGAGGGCTAGAAACTATACTAAATCTACTTTCAAGTCAAGTAGTTGTTTTTTTTATAAATGTTGGCTGTACTGTACATGCGGAACAAAATAAAGTTGATTTGACTGTCAATATTGTATTCTTTTGACTTATTTCACTATTTACTCTCTAATAAAAAGGAAAATATACATTGTAACGCTGAAAAATGTCGACTTCAAGATTATGATTTAATATTCTAATATTCTAAGGCGTCAATAAAATTGACTGCTTAGGCACCGGGAGATTAGGCTTCGAATCCTAGTCGGGGATATTTACGGTGTATTCTGACCTAAATTGTTTCTCATTCTTTCTCTTTCTCAACGAAAATGCTGATATATATTGACTCTAAATTCTACCCTTTTTCACCTTTAACCCCATCAGTATAAATATATGGCTAACCTGAACGGGTAGTAAGACTCGTTGCACAAAGAAAACTTTTTGAAAACTAAAATCGAAGGATTAGTATAACTCACGATCTTTTTCCTACATATGCCTACTTTATTTCAATCATTTAATTTGTATCAATAAAAATTATTATCAAACGCGTCTAATAACACTTTCAACTAATATTTGTAATAAATAATCTTTTACTATCTGTCATCTACACTCCTAACGTAAATTAGCTAGTATTATTATTAATATTATTATTTAGCATCGCGTCTTACTACCCGTTCGGGTTATACGCTTTAAGTACTAATTACGCTAATGGATTAGGAATGGGGAAGGTTGATTAAAGGAAGTGAACCTGCATTTGCGTGGAGGGAGAGTGGAAAACCATTTAGGAAAAACCACCCCCAGTTCACCCGACCGAGATTTGAACCTCGATCTCCCGTCCTCAGCAGTCGAGCTCAACACGACTGTCGAAAAATAAATAAATTTGGATGTGTGGATTTAGTGAAGGGAGGGAGATTGGTGGATGGGAGAAAGAGGGGAAGTGGAGAAGGTGGAGAAGTTTGGTTCCCGGTGACGTCATATTTTGTTTACCGCACTTGAAGGGCGTTGTGCAACAAACAAACATCATTCTAACAGCCTAGCTGTCGAATAACTATTATTATTTTTGTAGAAAAAGTTTTACCAGGGATCCGTCTTTAAATTACGTAAGGGTTTTGGGGAGAGAGGAATGAGGTGGTAAAGGGGCCTCAGTTTTTTTTTTTTTTTACGTTTTCTTACGGGGGGGGAGAGTGTGTTTATCAGAATCCACCTTACGTAAGGTTTTGAATAAATTTTAATGGCGAGATTTTTTTTTTTTTTAGAAAATAAATATATTAATTATAAAATCTCACTTATATTTAATTTACTTTTATGGTTTCAAACCCGATTTTACTGAAATCAAAGTATCTATGGATTTAATATAATCGACTTTGTTAACAAACCCAAATTTCAAAATTAAACAAAAGATTAAAATAATAAATAGGAGGGGGAGGGGGCATGGAAAATATTACTATCCCTTCCGTGATGGGAGGGGCGGGTTGAAAATCATGGGGAAAAAGCCTTTCTTATCTTAAGGATGTCCCATAGTAAGTTAAGCACCAAGGCTTAATCATATCGGTGGCACGCAGACTAAATGCCAGCCTCATCTAGTCTGTTTTTATCGGTGACAAAGTGGTCGGGATTCGAAACACAGTCGGGTGTACTGTGAATGGGTTTTTTCCACGTAAATGTGGGGTACATTCCCTCTGAATTCTACCTTTCCTCCTCTCTTCCCCATAAATATAAGATATAACTTGAAACGATTTCATTTTTTCGTTTATCTGAGATATTTAACGGGCCACTTTCTGAACCGCGTCTGACTATACAGGATGTATATTAATTGGTGTCAGCTATTTTAAGGGCGTATTCTCATCGACCACACATTGGGAAAAGTTAATATAAACATGGAGATAGAAACGCTTGGTTCCTGAGCTAGGAGAAATTTTATTGTTCAATCCAACAGAAGAAGTAATACAACCAAACAAGACAAAATTTAACAAAAACACAAGACAGAACATTTTGTTAAAAAGAAAATTCAAATTGATGTCCTGATTCATTGCGACCTCTGATCCTGCATTCCATGCTTTGTAGTACTCTGTTGAATACACCTATGGGGATATGTTTCTTCTCACATCCGATAATTAACGATACGCCCTCTTATAATAATAATAATACTTAGCACCGCGTCTTACTACCCGTTCGGGTTATACGCTTTAAGTACTAATTACACTAATTGATTAGGAATTAGGAAGGTTTAATTAGAGGAAGTGAACCCGCATTTGCGTGGAGGGAGAGTGTAAAACCATTTAGGAAAAACCTCCCCCAGTTCACCCGACCGAGATTCGAACCTCAATCTCCCCGTCCTCAGCAGTCGGGCTCAACACGACTAGCGCGTTAGCCAACTACGCCACCGAGGCGGGTACCCTCTTATAACCTCATCACCAGGCTCAGGAGTTGATTAAACAATACACTTTAAATGTTTTCAGGGATGAAAAAAAAAAATAATTGAATCCAAATCTAGTGATCAAGCAGAACATCAATGAATCCTCCATGACCAATCCATCTTAGAGGAAAACCTTTAATAATTTTACCCACCTCGGTGGCGTAGTTGGCTAACGCGTTTGTCGTGTTGAGCTCGATTGCTGAGGACGGGGAGATCGAGGTTCGAATCTCGGTCGGGTGAACTGGGGGTGGTTTTTCCTAAATGGTTTTCCACTCTACCTCCACGCAAATGCGGGTTCACTTCCTCTAATTAAACCTTCCCAATTCCTAATCCATTAGCGTAATTAGTACTTGAAGCGTATAACCCGAACGGGTAGTAAGACGCGGTGCTAAATATTATTATTATTTAATAACTTTAAAACTGAGTGTTTTTGGAATCATGTCTATTCGAACTTTTCCCAATGTTTGGTCGATGTGAATACGCCCCTAGAATATTTGACACCAATTAATTTACAATCTGTATGGACACACGTCTAACTAACTTAAATATAGAGCAGACACAACATCCATTCCCCCGGCCGTTAATTAATCACTGTTAAAAAGGAAGAACACACATTTCACCAATGATACATTTTCCGGCCAAGTCATGAATAGAACCCGGCACTTTTAGCTCAGAAGAAAGACACACTACCGACTGAGCTAAGTTGTAAAAAAACAAAGAGCCATCAGTATAAAGTCTGTTCATGATAGGTTTTTACCTGGATGACAGTTCAAAAATCATCATCATCATTTGGTTTGCCAACACTAGTAAAGGATCACTTGTTTTGTTATAAATGTTAAGTTTTTTTTAATTACATGTTATATTTTACATTTAAAGTAACGTAAACTTAAGTTTTCTCATACCATTTCATTAATTTTAATAATTTCTTTTGATCACATGGTTTAAATTCGTCGATCGTCATTTTGAAGCTCTGTTAGTTAGACTTTTTGTGAAAGTGATGTGAATATATTTTTTTAAAGTGGAATAAAACCTTAAATAAGCTTTGTTCCCAGCCTCAAATAAATATATAAATAATATTGGCTTAATTACTGTGGTTAACTATCAAATTCATGCATTACCATATGTTTTCATTAGAGTCATCCAAAGTAACAGATGTCAGCTATTGGCGTAGGGATACATTAGGGACTATTTCTATTAACTTTATGAGATGTCATCCAAGTAAGCTAAGATTGTGAATGTATTATAGTTACGAACACAATCATTTATTTTACCTGCGTATAACCCGAATGGGTAGTAAGACGCGGTGCTAATAATAATAATTTATTTTACCACCGTCTTTACTCTTTCTCGCAAACTCTCCTGACCGATTAGGCCCAAGGAAAGGCTGGCGGCGACAATAGGCCCCTACTATTGACCTAAAATATATATATATATATATATATATTCTTATTTTATAAAACTTACCTCCAACCTGAACGCTTCTATATTATTCAGTTCCCTTTTATTTACAAGAAAATAATTAATACTTCTTGAATAGTGTTCGAACTGCGCAGCCAACATTTTCCTCCAACACTCCCGGATACCAACATGAGAGAGGTTTCCATGCAGAGAGGACTTCCTGTTCGTTGCTCGCTTGTATAGCACGGCCACTTCCGGTTAAAAGTTCAGCCTTAGACCAACATAATAAAGACCAGTCTCCGTATTACTTAGACCTATTAATAACATATCCTTTAAATAGAAAAATGATACCCAGACACGGGAATCGAACCCGAGAAACTTTAGCTTAGTGCGCCAATGCTTTAACCACTGAGCTATCCAGGGGTCATCCCATGCCAAGGGTCATTCTTCACTCCCGAGTCGAGGGTGGCTGCATTATCTGATAACTCGTGATCGTAATTGATCCCTCATGTGTAACTGATGATATCCACACGTCCGTCCCAGACTTTGCCTTAAAATACGAGTGAAAAGTGTCCTTGGGCACGGGATAACTCCTGGTTAGCTCATTGGTTAGAGCATTGGTGCACTTAGTCTAAGGTCCCGGGTTCGATTCCCGTGTATAGGTGGGTGTCATTTGTCAATTTATAGAATATTAACAATCCCGCACGGTGCTTCCCATGACCCACTGTGGTGGTATAGTAATTATATGAGCACCCCCCCCCCCCCCCCCCGCTGCCCATGACCCACTGTGGTATAGTATCTAATAATTATATGAGCACACCCCCTCACCCCCGTGCTGCCCGATTTAATTTTGAAACGTTATCTCTGAAACGTAATTCTAAACCAGATTAGAAATATTTTCTCCAAAAATTTGTTAAAATCCGACTTCGAGTGCACCTATGTTAAAAAAAATTCAGATCTCTCTGTGCCGTAGATTTGGCTGGGCATCACAAACAAACAAACAAACAAACAAACAAACACATACACCGACAAACACTTACTTTTATTATTATAAAATATAGAATAATGGGGCTATAACTATAATTATCAATTATAATAGCTTGGATATTTAAACCTTATACATAACGCATAATTAAGGATGAATAATACATAGCGTAGCACAATCTATATTAATAAAATGAAAAGTTTGTTTGTCTGTCATGAGAATTGTGCGATATCTACCACCCACAGAGGTATGGAATTTTAAAAATTAATAGCCGCCATGCACGAACGTGTGAACCTAGAAGCCGGAGTTTTAAAATTTTGATTTGATTTTGATTTTTTTAACTTAACTATAAACCGGGTGGAGCCCAAAGGTTTAAAGGCAATAGCTTTATAGTTACCTACCACGTAAAATCATTAAACTAAAAAAAACCATTAATCCCTGGTAAAGCCAGGTACTTTAACTAGTTCATAATATAAATATTCTACGGTCGATAATGAACGTAAGTGATTAAATCCTTACCCAAATCAATTGTAATTGGCCTGAACTATTTGAACTACAAGATAAGGTCTTTAAAAATACTTCACTTAAGATATCACTCGAATAAAACAACTTTAGTTAAATTGTATCTTTTGGAACAAAAAAAAAATTATCCTAAATTAAGTATTGACAGTACTATTAAATCAAATTTGATTTTTTTTTAGTTTTTTTTTATTGTCATGAGTATTATGGTAGACCTACTTCTCAGTAACAGATTCAAAAATATAATATTTCTACTTTATTTTCAATAATATTTACATTCGTAGTCATCGACAACAAAACAAAGAAAATTCATTTAATAACAAACAAGAATGTCTACCACACTGAATATAATTTCCTAAGAAAATGCATAGTTACTATTGGGAAACAGTTTTGTCATTTTCTTGTTTTCGAACAACTTTGAGACTCTGGTTCGTCGAGGTTTCCATCCAGTAGCTTCTTCTTCCACCAGCACACTATCTTCAGACATAACTGGAAACGAAAAGATTTGGCAACAGTTAACCAAGTTAGGTTGACCTCGGTGGTCTTCTGGTAAAATGTTCCCTCATGAATAATATTCATGGGTTCAAACCCAGCCAAAGTAGACCGATTTTTATTGGCAGTGAAATTCCGTAGCACAACTTCCTTCGTATGGAAAGTAAAGCCATCCATCCCATGTCCATTGTGCATGTAGAATAACCCTGGAAGGTATGTGGAAATACCTTTCCCGGCAAAATTAATAGTCTATTTCGTGCTCGCTCTTATAATTTTCCTGCGGAAGGCACGAAGGGAATCCACCGCACTTTCTGAACTCGCCTAGTGCATGTGCTTGTCTATCAGATGGTGTGGGCAGCACTAACCATCTGGAGGGCTCTATGAACAGCTCCGGATGGATGATGGGAAACGACCTTCCGTTTGTACACGCATCAATCACTCGCTCGAGAGAGAGCGAAGATAAAGTTTTTCTTTTTCTTTTATTTATTTAGCACCGCGTCTTACTACCCGTTCAGGTTATACGCTTTAAGTACTAATTACGCTAATGGATTAGGAATTGGCAAGGTTGAATTATAGGAAGTGAACCCGAATTTGCGTGGAGGGAGAGTGGAAAACCATTTAGGAACTCCCCCCCCCCCCCCCCCAGTTCACCCGAACGAGATTCGAACCTCGATCTCCCCGTCCTCAGCAGTCGAGCTCAACACGACAAGCGCGTTAGCCAACTACGCCACCGAGGCGGGTTTTTCTTTTCTTTTTAAACCTTACAGTTTCCTCAGAGGTGAATTCAGTGTAGTTTTTTTTTAAACTTTATGCGACAGCAACCAAACAAAACCTTTTCTTAAGATCTGTCTCCACTGGAGCAACATAAATAAGTTTTCTGTTGCACATTGTTGTAGGGTGTTTCGAATTCTAAAATGACTTAATCAATTTCAGTCAACAAACTGTCCACACTGGAAGAACGTTGTTGCATCAGGTTGATGTTTGTTTTCTATGATTAAATCTATATGCAACACTGTGTCTACACTGGAGAAATAGTTTATGGTTAGTGTCAACATGTGGGACGAAGAAGATATTCTAGTGGCAGACCTCCACTTATATTTAATGTACTCGAGGTTCCAAAGACACATATTGTTATATTGTTTGTAACTATCTCCTAATTGGATTAAATTTTCCGAGCTCCATTTAAATGTCATGCCAATGAACTAATTCCTCGTGCAACATTTTTAACTACAACCGTACACGTACCAGTGCCAACTGATATAAACCATCCAAACAGAAGAAACATCACTTCTCTATAGTATAAAGCCACACGGCTGACTCATCACTGACATTAATATTCACCCACTTCCAGATTAGCTAGAAACTTGAAATTTGGCAAACTTATAGCTTCTAGCCTGTAACCGACAGGAAAATTACAAAAAGTTTTAAAAAAAATAGTTTTTAACCCCCCAAAAAAAATTCAAAGTGGTGGAGCAACTTTTAAGTCGTGCGGACCTTTCTTTGGAGGTCTCTTGTGGCTAAACGGTAAGAACTATCAAAAAACGGATTGCACCAGAGCTAGATTTTTGGATTTTAGGTAACTTTTGCACTTTTTACAGATTTTTTTTATTTCTGACACACTTATGAGACAGCTAGAATCATAAAATTGTAAAAATAAATTAACGTTCAAAACAACGCTGTAATTACATTAGTTTATACTCACTGGGGGTTTGGGGAGTAGCCCACAAAGAGCAAAGCGAGTTTTTTCTATAAGGCTGAATGTTGGTGTGTGGTTCATATTTTATTTCAATATATACCACTTCGAACGGATATTTGAAAAAACAAAAACAAAAAAAACTAGTGTTTATTGTGACATCAACATGATACAACACAAAACACACTGATCCCGTGTTATAGTGGTCAATGCACCTTGCTACGAGCCAAGGGGTCCCGGGTTCGATACCCAGCTGTTATCTTGGTTATTTTTCCTGAACCAGGAATCACCTCAAAGGTCACCAGGTTTGTTATATTAGGCTGGGTTTAACTATCACCATCACCTCATCTCATCGGGACATGGACAGAGCCTCCACGGAAAGGATGTACGATTAGTACATTCGGGCGTACATTAGTATTTGCTAATCTTTCCAAAACTGGGCTACTAAAGATGTAGTTCAGACGCGCAGTATTATTATCAAGACAGAGGAACTTACATCAACAAACTCCAACCTTTCATTCGCAACCATGTTGCTATTGCTTTACGTTTCTCCAGTAGAGACGCAGCTTGGACTTCAACTTCGCATTTTTCAAGCTTCGCTTCGCATTTAAAAAGTGACCTTCGAACAACCCTACTGATGAATCATAACTGTTAAACAACCACCCAAAGTCCACCCTTTATAAACTCTAACCTTTAACCTCCCCGTCAGCAGAAATCTGGTAGGTTGCGAAGCTGGCATCTTAGATCGTGTGGTTTTTTAATATTTTTTTTTTAAATCTTCTCATTTTGATGAGAAAAAAACCTTAAAAAAGTCACATCAGGCAAGGCAACTTATGAGCCAAAACCACACAGTGTGGTTACTAACGCCAGGAAATGGTCAAGCTCCCTTCCTGATGAATGTTCCCGCCAAAGTGCGTGTGTGTGTGTGTGTTGTGGTGCGTGCTATGTGCGTAAAGAAGCAACATTTGGAACGCAATAGTTCAAAAGAGCGTTCGTCTTGCTGAACCCACACTGGTCAGTGTGACGCAAGGCTGCGTGCATCCATCCATCTTTGGGGAAGAACACATATCTTCTCCTCCAGAAGTGTTGCTTCCTGGTAACGTAGATCGGAGCTTGCACTGGGTTTGAGTCACATGGTAGTTCCCCGAAAAGAGACTGTAAGTCTTGGTTCTTCTTCTGGATGGTTAAAAGTCGAGCTTTTTTTGATTTGTGGTTGATAAGGAAGAAGAAAAGAACATCTCGCTGGCATGTTGGGGCTTTTGAAGACCAGCCAATACAAGAAGATCGTCGATGAAGGTATGGCAGATCCTTTATTAGTAAAACACTGCGATTTTTTACTCTCCTTTCGGGAAAACCTTCAATTTTAAAATTATCTTTAGCACACTTCGGTAGTCGAATGTTCTAAAGCTTAATTCTCACAAGAGATTGGACTGCAGATGAGGGGAGATAGTGGTTCGATCCCGGTCGAGTGTGCTGAGGTTTTTCACTGAACGGGTTTTCCTCTCCTCTCTCTCTCTATCCCAATGCAAATGCTGGTACACTTTCTTTAAGTTTAACCTTCCTCATCCCTAGCCTATTAACCTAATTAGTAAACATGTGTACAACCTTAACGGGTAGTAAGACGTGGTGCTTGAAAAAACTAGATACAATCTTAAAAACTCAAACCAAGAAAACGTATTGAAATGCGGTTCTCTTTATTATTCAGTTAACAACAATGAAATTGTGATGAATTTTTATACTATTATTTTTCATTTAAAAAAAATATGGTAATACGATTTCACTGGTATCAATTCAAATGTTTTGCTAAGGTAAAATACATAAAACCGCACCCTAATGTGACGTCTGGTTTGGGCCATATTATGTACCTAAGTTATATGTTATCTGTGGAGTGAGAAGTGCTCTTAAGGACTCGATATGACAGTGACCTTAAAAGATAATGGAAAACTGCCAATTGAAGAAAAATTCCACCCGTCAGCGATCGCCGATATTCCCTGAGGATAAACAGAAAATTTAGTTCCCAAATTCTATTCCTTTAATGAACACCGATTTGTGATTTTATATATAAAACGTAGAACTACTTAAAAACCCGTCTCCAGTGGACATGAGGACAGAGGCGTCGGTATAATCTGTTCCATCAATTCTAGCTTCCTTCCACCTCCCTTATTTGTGTACATTTATAAATAGCCAGATAGGGTATTAAGGCACAATGCACCCCCCCCCCCCCCAAAGATGGCTTAGTTTATTACATAACACAATTTATGTTCTCTCAGTGAAATAATTATCGAGCAACTTCATTCCTTCCCTTCATAATTTTATATCGTTGATTAATAAAACCTTGCTGTTGGAAGATTAGGCTGGTAGTATACGCTCCGGACATTGATCCGGGAGGCCGTGACTTAATACTGACAGAATACACATAGATATAACCCCCCTCCTCCACGCTACCTCCCATTCTCCACCCTTAGGAAATAATCGGTCTCAGATCGTCGGGCTTCAAACCTTCACGCCACTGGCGGTCTACGGTCCAATTTTTATCTAAAAAAAGTGTCTTATCTGATAACTAGAAAAAGTCACTAGGCTTAATTTAATATATTCATACGTCAAGCCATGTTATCTAAAGCTGTCACTTTTGTTAGATATTATCTATAGGATATACCTACAAAATAATCAAGGCGTTTTATTTCCCGTTTGGGCTATTCACTTACGTACTACGTACGATGATAATAATACTAATATTAATAATAGTAAAAATAATAATAATATTGTATTTATTTGGGGGGAGTTCAGGCCAGCGCGTTTTCTTACACTTAACCCACTTAACAATAAAGAACATACAATTAATACTTTTGTGCTAAAAACTAATTTATAATAACTGTACAGATATATTTCCCACGTACATGTTTGTACATTTATGAACATATTAAAATAAAATAAATTAATAACGTAGAATAAAATAAAGGAGAGCTAGAAAAGATATATATAAAGGATCATTAAGTCACCCAATCATATTAGGCATAACATATCTAAACATGATAGATATAATAAATAATTTAAAAAGAAAACAATTCTGATAATTTTTAGTAACTAAATAGATTAAATACTTTTATATATATATATATTATATATATATATATATATATATATAATATATAATATTATTTTACCCCCACATTCTTACTATATCCTTAAATTTACCCTCACATCGACGGTCGAGACTCGGCTCGCAGATATTGAGCAGCTTATGCTGAAAGGATTTGATAGTGACGGTGGTTTTAATATTTAGATCAAGAGCACTCCAAGAACGAGGTTCAGAAAATTTAGAGAAATTATAAACACATTTGTGTGGAGGGAGATTGAAAAAAAAAACTCTTAGGAAAAACCACCCTCAGTACACCCTAACGTGATTCAAACCCGGATCTCCCCATCGTTGGTAATTTACTCTAACACAAGAGTGACGTCTTATACATTTTGACCACCGAATTGGGTAATTGGAGTAAAATTTTATCATTGTTGAGCGCGAACAAAATAGGTTTTTATTTTTTTTAAGATTTTACCCCTTACTGAATCCTTAAATATTTCTAAAAAACTCTTAATCCAATAAGAGTATAGTTAATTTAGGTGCTTTGATAACCATTACCGCCACTAATAAGTTATAAATGTACACTCCGTTCATCTTGAAAGGAATCAGTCTTACCTTAAATTGATTACACTATTACCGTATCCCAGTGGTTCCCAAGTTGTGGGGCGGGAAGCGCTACCAGAGGAAGCCGTGGGACAATTAGGAAAAAAACATTAAAATCAGCTAGTAATTATTATTTTTTTTTTCAATTCCTTTTACAAGTAGGATAATTTTTTCTTGTGTTATTGGCAACTCCGCGTACCAATCTTAACAATTCATCAATAAAACCGGAGGTTCCCAAACATTTTATACCGAAGTAGACCTTGTACAAAAAAATTAATACCTGCTGGAACACTCATACAATTTCGTACACTAATATTTTTAATGATATTATTATAGTATATTAAAAGAAATTATACATTCCACATGTATTTAGCTTACTTGTGCAAGAAGTTTCACATTTCAAAGATTCAACATGTGGAATGTATAATTTCTTTGAATATACTATAATAATATCATTAAAAATATTAGTGTACGAAATTGTATGAGGGTTCCAGCAGTTATTATTTTTTTTGTATCCCATGCATAGGTATAATTTTTCATTTAAAAAAATATTATATTTAGATGTGGTTATAAACCTAATACCAAACAGTATTTGTTGACTTAAAGTGCAAAGCTATTTGCGTTGTGCTATGTCAAAGATCAAGTCAAATATTCGAGAACTATTGAAAATATAACATTGCTAATCATCACATTAATTTTCAGTCATTGTATTTGTACCATTACTCTGCCATTGTTATATTGATTTTTGTATAAAATAACCAAGTAACTTGATTAAATTTGTTAATTAGGTTTATAACCGCATCTAAATATAATATGAAAAATTATACCTTTGCGGGTTCGATTCCTGTGTGCAGGCACCATTTTTCAATTTAAAAAAAATAACTATTAAACAAAACTGTTTTTTTTTTAAGGATTATTGCTATCCCAAAAAATAGGGTTGCGGGGGTTGTGAATTTGACTATCTACTAAGCGGACGTCAGCTGTAAAAGGTTCAGAACCTTTGCCCTTTCCTATAAGGTAAGCATTAATGAAATCAAGCAAAGTAAGATTTCTTCTACCTTTCGGTGTAAAGAGACATTTTTTTTGCCTTAGTATGTATTACTACCCGTTTGTGCTATACGCTTATGTACTAGTAACGTTCATGGTTTTAGGGATTGGAAGGAGAAATTTCAAGGAAGTATACCTGAATTTGTGTGGAGAGAGAGTGGAAAACCATTTGGGGGAAAAAAAATCTTAGTACACCCGACAGAGATTTGAACCTCAATCTCTCCATCACCAGCCGTCTAGTCTACTGCGAGTGTAGCGCGTTGGACCACGCAGCCACCGATGCGGGTGATGAAACATCTTAAACAAAAGATTTGATCAAACTTATCGAGCGTGACAACACGTTCTTATGTCACCCCTGAGAATAGCCGTGATGTGTACACGCCGGTTCTGTTTTGGTGAACCCTGGCAGTATTGGGGTCGTTTCCAAAGCTCCGAGGGAAGTGACCTCTGAAGGGTCGAGAGTCCAGGGCCGATGTGCGAGACTGTTCCCTTCCCCCCCTCTACCACTGGTCGGGGCAGCAACTGACAAGACACTGATGAACATTCTCAAAAATAAACTGAACTAGTTATTACAAAAATTAAATGGAATGAAGCTCCGCACGGACTTTCTCGCTCTATTGTTTAAAAATGGAAATTCTTACTCAAAACTCGTAATATATGTGAAACGAAATAATATACATAAGCAAACCAAGCATAAATTGCACTAGACTTATGTAAAACTTTTTTTTGAGACGTGGTTTTAAATTTTATAATTTTATTTTTAAAGAATTAATGTCCTCATTTGTATGTTTGGACCGATAAATAAGATCAATGTTGGGTCCCCAAGGGTCAACATTTCGTATTAAAATTTCGACTTTCGTTTAAAATTTTCGAAATTTTACTAGGTGTTGCACATATTCATGTCATAGAATTGCTATTAAATTCCTCATTTATAAATTTTGAGCAATAAAAAATGTAAATATTGACTATTGAGTCTAAAATGAAGGAGATAGATTATTGCTGTACTAACATTTTCCCCAAGAGGTTTAAGGGAAAATAACATAAACTTTTAGAGACTTACTTATATTTAATTACTCTATGGCATTGGAGCATTATTGCGTTAAGACTCAAGTATATCTTTACAACTAAGGCTCACAAAATTGTATTAATATATTTACAAATATCTAAGAAATTGTTGGTTTTATAAACATATATTCCATATAAGAGTTTTTTATTTCTAATAGTACTACAATTTTGCAATGATAAGTTATTTAGTATCTCAAATAGTTGCGAAGGAGATACGTAAATTTCAACTTCTGTAAAGTACCCTAAAAGTTATTTTCACGGGAAAATGAAAATAGTCAGTTTATTTATAATTTTAATCAACACATAGATACGAATTTTAATCAAAATCGTTAAAGCCAATTTTGAGAAAATCGACTTTTTATCTGTTTGCCCTTCAGTAAACTACCCTTAATTTTAGGGTTAGATATCCAATTCCAAAAACCCCTCGGGGCATCCCTATGAAAACCCTGGGTTCCAAGTTTTAGCCCGATCGGTAAAATAATTTAGGTTCTAGTTGGAGATACAAACAGACAGACCGAAATTCAAAAACCACTTTTTCAAATTGGGGGGGAGGGGCAGGCATGTCATGAAACGTCGAGATTCATCAAAATCTTGAGTTTGATTTTTTTGACGATCACAATACTTTCTCTACCTGTAAGATAGCGAGAAAGTAAAAATAGATCAACAATTTGTTTGAATGAAACCTGCTTCGTTGGTAGAATGGTCTAAGCCAGTAGTACTCAACCTAGGGTACGCGAAGTCATCTTAGGGCGTACGTAAAATTTTAAATAAATATAGGCCTATATGGATCATATAATATGTATAAATTGCAAGAGCGGTGGGCAGCTAATTTTTCTAGGGGTATCTGTAAAAGGGTGCAGAAATAGGGGGGGGGGGGCGGGTTGGGAAGGTTCAGACCCCCATGTAATTTGATGGAACAACCCTTTCATGTATACGTATCAAAGCTTTTATTGGCAAGATGGCCGTGGCTGAGGGTATAGTAAGATTTTATAGTCTCCTATAAAAACTAGCTTTCTACGCACTTGTTTCCGCTAGAAAATGTTACTATACCTTTATAAATAAACGTTTGTACACGTATGTATGGACTCCTTATGGGAGTTCATCAAATTCCAGTAGGGAGGGGGGTTTGGACACCCCTGACACTGTCTTTCTACGCCTTTGATCACTTAAATTGAGCACCAAAAATTTTGAGGGTATAAAGTAGAAGATAAATTATATCTGGGAGTACGTGAACCAAAAAAGGTTTGAATATCATTAGTCTAAGGCGCCTCTATCCACACTATTCTGGTTTTCCGATGATGGGGAGATCGGGGTTCGAATTTCTGTAGAGGGTTCTGAGTTTTTTTCTTAAATAGTTTTCCACTGTCCCCCCACGTAAATGTAGGTACACTTATTCTTAATTTACTCTTCCTCATCCTTAACACATTAGCTTTTTTTTTGTGTGCGTATAGCCTGAACGGGTAGTAACCACTGCGTATTACTACCTGTTCAGATTACATAATATGCTAGGGATTAGAAAAGCTTAATTTAGAGGAAGTGCACTCGCATATGCCTGTAGGGAGAGTGGAAAACCATTTAGGAAAAGCTACTCTTGAATTCCGATCTCCCCGTATTCGGTAGTCTAGTTTAACTCGAGAGCAGCGAGTTAGACAACGTGGCCACCTAAGTGGGTGGGAAAAAAATGAAACTCACAAAAATTTAGTCGGGAAAGGTTCTTGTTCAAAAATTCAGATAATCAAATCGAAGGGGCAGGCTTTGATTATAATATTAAAGTATTTATATGAGTTATCAGTGTCGTGTAGTGGAGTGTTGTCAGGGTAAGCAAAGTTAGTCTAAACTGTACCTGTGAATTGTTCTCTTCACTCAGTAGGACACTCATGGGCAGGTGATCACCAAGTATAGGACGTCCCATGTAAGGAATGAGATATGAGTGTGTGTTTGTCAAATGGGGACCAAGTGGGCGAGAGAATATTATCACAGGTGCAGTTTTATCAAATTCTGCTTACCCTGGGAAAACTCCACAACACGCCTTTAGTTGCAGGGGCCTCCAAACTTTTTAGTTCCAGCAAGTTAAGGTGAACGCGTGAAGAACGACAGAAAAGGTAAGTGTTTTTGAAGTTTTTTAGCAAAAAACATAATATTTTGGTTAAAATATATAAGATGAAAAACTTTTTTTTAATAAAGAGAGAAAGTTGTCATTAAATCCCAGGACGCTCTTAATAGATATTCAACAATTTTGATATCACCATACCCCTAGACCACCAGGTCACACCAGATGGCGAAGAAAGTACACAACTGTAGAGAATATTGGGCTAGGATAGATAAAACGTCAGCAAACCAATAGACATGAATAATGATGACTCAGTACCCGAATACCCCTCCACATGGTTTTGTCCCAATGCTTAGTGGCATGGTTTTCATATTTTGGTTTCTTTTACGTTTTAAAAAAATACATCTTTTGTTTATTATTTATTATCCAAATATTTAAACTTTCTGAATAGATTGAATATATCTGAACTCGAATGACAAAAAAAAAACTGAATTCCAGAGACAACACCCAATCCCCCAGTGGTAATTCATTCCTGTGAAAGGTCGTAAAACCCAATTTCCAAAAGGGATACGTTTTTCGACCAACCCGGTAATCGAAGACGGTAACCTTAACTCAACGGACATACGATATAATGATTTGAGCTAACACGTATGAGCAAAAAAATAAAAAAAGTCAATTATTTATCATTGTTTGGCTACAACTTAAAAATCAAGAGGTGACAAGCTGTGTCCCTTTTAAAATATGGTCGTTTCCGTTGATTGATTTTACCGTTAAAATTGCCAGTGATAAAGGAAAAAAAAAGCTGGTTATCGCCCCTCTAACGAGGTCCTTTACCTTATTTAGGACGTGGGCATGCATGCCAGTACACCACCTGGCCAATATGGCCGCCATTGTGTTAAGCGTAACATCTCAAGAGCCAATTAATCGGGGTATTGGATACCACATTATGCACTGACCAGAAAACGTATCTAAGTAGTGGTTTTCTGAAATATTAATCTTATAAAAGCGAAATTGGAACCATTTTAATAGAGTTTTAATTTTAAAAATAAAATTTTGTATTATTTTTAATACTGTAAAACGGTTCAATGGTCTAAATTCCGTATTTTTTTAAAAGTAGCATACAGAAAACTGCATCACGATGTGGTGTCTAGTTTTCGCTGTATTACCCGCACCTAATGGGGTTTTGTGTTTATCTAGATGCTAAACTAAACGGGGTGGGACTCTTAAGACTCTAGCTTGAGCTATATTACCTTCCTAAGTTAGGTGTTATTGTGGGATTGAGACGGGCTCTTAAGACTCTACTTGAGCTACATTACCTTCCTAAGTTAGGTGTTATCTGTGTAATTAAGACGCGGGCTTCCTTTTAAAGGACGTTCCTAAACTTGAGCTACATTACCGTTTCCTAAGTTAGTAGGTTTATTCTAGTGTGTATTTAGTGACGGGCTCTTAAGACATCTAGCTTGAGCTATATTACCTTCCTAAGTTAGGTGTTATCTGTGTAATAAACGGGCTCTTAAGACATCTAGCTTGAGCTATATTACCTTCCTAAGTTAGGTGTTATCTGTGTAACTAAACGGACTCTTAAGACATCTAGCTTGAGCTATATTACCTTCCTAAATTAGGTGTTATCTGTGAGGTGAGACGGACTCTTAAGACATCTAGCTTGAGCAATATTACCTTCCTAAGTTAGGTGTTATCTGTGTAATAAACGGGCTCTTAAGACATCTATCTTGAGCTATATTACCTTCCTAAGTTAGGTGTTATCTGTGTAATAAACGGGCTCTTAAGACATCTAGCTTGAGCTATATTACCTTTCTAGGTTAGGTGTTATCTGTGAGGTGAGACGGGCTCTTAAGACATCTATCTTGAGCTATATTACCTTCCTAAGCTAGGTGTTATTTGTGAGGTGAGACGGGCTCTTAAGTATCTGGGCCACATCATAATTGACTAATTTTGGTCAAGTTATGCATAAACGAGAATAGGAATTTAATTGTGAATTAAATAAGAAGTGGCATAGTGCACTATCTTAGTGAAAATGCGTTAAGAAAGAGTTTACGCCAGTTTTTTTCATACATTTTTTTTTACCATGGCGGCACTATTTGATTCATCAGTTGCATTTTACTATATACATTTTTTATCAACGTGGCTTACTGCCGGTTTTTCGGTTATATGCATATATGATAACGGAGTAGAGATAAGGAAGGAAGCATTTTAAGGTGAGCTACCTGAATTTGCGTTGAACGAGAGTGTGAAACCACTAAGGAAAAGTTACCCTTAGTTATAGACCGACTGGGATTAGAAACCCAATCTCCCCGTCATCATCCAGGGTGGTTTAACACGAGAGCGACGCCTTAGACCATTTGGTCACTGAAGCTGGTAAGCGCATTCTGAACTCTATTCTCGATGAACGCGTGAATAAATCTTCATCATGTATTTACAGTAGGATTTGGATAATTCCACCATGGTTTAATTGGAAAAATTTGATATTTATAACCCACCATGCTACCCCATTAAATTCCTATTTAAATTAAAAGGTAGAAAATAAAATTTAATTGGAATTTTAGAAGAAAATATTTGTATAATTTGAAGCCTATATAATTGTTAATTTTTTCGAGTTTGTACTCATTTCAAACCACACTTAACGCTCTTTATTAAACAACTTCATATGCCGAACAATGTCAAATGTATTTGGAGTTAACATAATGACACATAGTAAATGTGATAGCGGGGAATTATGCACTGACGGAAAGCGGGTTGCCTAATATAGGGGATGTGTTAGCTCGGCCTTCATCAATTCTGATTTAAGTCTGCAATTTTCGTGTAGGCTAATTTTTACAAGTTTTAATATTTTGTGTTTGAATTTATCTGGTTTTTATGTAAGTATTTATTGTGTATGTGTATTTTATATAGCATATATAAAATGGTGTGATTATATATAGCTTATTTTGATGAAATTAATCTATTGTGTACCAAATGCCTTCCTTAGATACTCATGAAAATGGTTAGTTTGAGTTTTGAATATTTCAATATTTTTTTTAAAGATATCTCTCGAACTTCGAAGTAAACAAGTTCTACTGTAATACCATATAGAGTATTATGCTAGTACCTGCCAAGTGACAAAGTGTTTGCGGAACAGTCTGTAGGTAGGCGCGTGTCTTTTCTGCGACGCGGTGGTGCGTTTTGTCTTGTTAAGTCCCAAGGCGTGGGTGGGTGAGATGCAAGTCGGGAAAGAAGGAGGGGGGAGTAGGGGAGGGGATAGCTGCAGCAACGTGATCTTAGGGAAGGTCACCTGTTCGAGTCTCACCCTACGCTTCGTCGCTCTTATGTTAAATACTCTTTAGACTAGGTCGCAGTTTACGACGGGAGAAAGGGACGTGACGTATTTCTATTTCCTCTATCAAAGACATTTAAAAAAATAATCAAATATACCGTCTTTATATTTTAACAAGAGAGGATTAAAATTTTTGATAAAACTATCAATATCGTCATCGAGTGTTGTATGGTTTAAATCAACAATCTCTCAACCACATGTAAATGGGAGGGTGGGGTTCGAATCTAAGCTGGGTGTACTAAAGTGTTGTTTATTTTATTCATGTAGTCGAACTGGAATTGTTATAAGAAACGATAGCTGAAATTAAAAGTTATTTTAAAGAAACCAGAAACGAAATTGGAATTGATAAGCCTAGGTTCATAAAGGTTCCTTCCTATCAGTTCTTACATTATTTTTTTAAATGGCATTTTATTCCCTCATTTATTTATCTTAATCTTGTTTTGAAAAACTCTAGTTCTTCCGTTTCTCAAGATTGTTTTATATAAGTCGGATGTGTTCGTCTATTTATTTTATATTGATACATTTAAATTTGTTGTAACAAATTATAATGTATTTTTCAATTTACTAATTTTATTATGCTGGTATATTAATTAATGCCCACTTCAGTGGCTGAATGGTCTAAGGCGTCATTTTTATGTTAAACTGATGACGGAGATATCCAGGTTCGAATCTCAGTTGGGTCTACTGAGATTGGTTTTTCCTAAATGGTTTCCCACTCGCCTTCCACGCAAATGCGGTTATATTACCTCTAAAATGCTTCCTTCCTCACCCTTACCTAATTAGAATAATTATCATATATGCTTATGACCTGAACAGGTAGTAAGACGCACTGATAAAAAAATGTGTAATAATAAAACAATTAAACGAACCATAACCGGAAATGTTAGTTTTCTATTTCGGAACAAGAATCAGAACCAATAGATATTTCGGTTAGACTTCCTGGTTTTATCCCTAACATTCCCCCCCCCCCCTACCACCACGGTAATGTGGGTAAATTACCTTTAAATCTTACCTTCCTTGCCCCTAAAACTAATCAAATGTGGATAGCTCAGACGGGATAGTAAGACGCGGTGAAAATGATAAATATAATAAAACTTTGGTTCAATTTAAGGGAAATTAATTCACTTATACCAGTCTTATCTGTAAGCTCCGTGATGTAGTGGTAAATGCATCTGGCTACGAGTCTAGGGGTTCCGAGTTCGATTCCTGTCTGACACTTTGTGTAATTTTTCCCGAAACTGGAATCAACTCAACGGTCACGAGGGTTTGGTAAATTAGGCTTAATTCAGGTTTAAGGCTTTAAACCTGGTTTCACACCCTCATACTATCACTAGGGATGTGAAAAAATTATCGATACTTTACTAATATCGATTTTTTTCCTTTCTATACTAGCATTTTATTTTACTCGATACTTTTACTGATATTAGTACTCACACTCTGGTATCGGATCGGTATCGAAAGAAACCACTTTTTTTTTATATCTTCACTCATGATGGGATTAAATGTTTACTAGTTGGAGAGCGGAAGAAGAACAAATAACACTATTTCTCAATTCTCAGTTCTCACTCATTTTCTGCTTGATAATCCAAAAGAAACTCTAGCACTCAATCTGTATTAGCTTATCATAGCTCATAACTGATCTTTCATCTTTGTTTATCAATACAGCCCAGCCCGGTGCCCGACGGGGTGAGAGGCGACCAGTCAACTAACTACCCCTTCCTTTATCGATCAGAAATACCATCACAAACTAAACAAAATATTTTTTAATCAACTCAAAAGTCTCCCAAACAGACGAAGCAGAAAAGATTATATGCGTTTCGATAAAGATACTTACTGTGATCGATACTTTTATTTCGATACTAGTACGGTATCGATACTTATATTCCAATACTTTTAACGAGTACACAGTATCGATACTTTTCTTTAGATACTAGAACGGTATTTATGCTTATCTTAAAATACTTTTAACGAGTACAGTATCGATATTTTTCTTTCTATACTAGTACGGTATCGATACTTATTTTCCAATACATGAGTACAGTATCGATACTTTTATTTCTATATTAGTACGGTACCGATACTTTTCTTTCTATACTAGTATGGTATCGATACTTATCTTCCAATACATTTAATGAGTACAGTATCGATACTTTTATTTCTATACTTATCTTCCAATAATTGAGTACAGTATCGATACTTTTCTTTCGATACTAGTACGGTATCGATACTTATCTTTCAATACTTTTAATGAGTACAGTATCGATACTTTTCTTTCGATACTATTACGGTATCGATACTTATCTTTCAATACTTTTAATGAGTACAGTATCGATACTTTTCTTTCGATACCACATCCATAACTATCTTCATACCCTCATCTCATCGGGACGTGAAAAGAGCCTCCACGGAAAGGATGTACGATTAGTACATTCGGGCGTCCCCTGGGAAACGATACATTAGTACTGCCTACGAGTGATGTAGTCCGGACGCGCAGTATTATTATTAACACAGAACAACTTATATCAACAAACGCCAACTTTCTCATTCACAACCATGTTGTTGTTTTCTGTAAGTTGCTCTGTGATTCTCCGGTGGAGATGCAGACTAAAGTTAAGCTTTGCATGTTCCAAGCTTCACTTGGCGTTAAAAAAAAAGTTTCACGATTACAATACAACTTCTAAATGAGAAAGTAATAAAAATAGTATTATTAACTTTGAGGGTATTCTCGCTGTCTGGCCTCGAACCCATGACACTCTGTAGGTTTGGCCCAGGCGTCACACTCTCTTAATTATTAGGGCGAGATAGAAGTGGGGCAGAACATATATTTTTTTACTTTAAATTATAGATTAAAAATGATTTTCGTGCCAAATTAATATTAAAAATTAATAATAATGTAATATATTTAATTTCATAAGCAAATGTTCAGAAAGGAGAATTTTAATTTAAAATAAAACACTGATTTTTTTGTACGAAAATAAATAAATAATTTTATAATTTAAAGTAATAAATCGATTCTGTCCCCCCCCCCCCCTCCCACCCACTTTCTGTACAATTCTACCTCTCTCCAATGATTATTAGATTGTGAAGTCTGAGCCAAACCTATAGATCGTCTTGAGTTCGAGGCCGGATTACTTTTTTTTTTACTTTCTCATATAGAAGGAGTATTTTTATCATGAAATTTTTTAGTTTCGAGATTATATGTCTTAAAATTCTATGTGCCCTTAAACCCCTCCTAAAAAAAAGGGGGTCTTACAATTCTTTCCATCTCTCTGTACCTGTGGATAGAGTTTGGTGGATTTTGATCAAATTTGATATTTAGATGTTAAATGGTCATGACAGGGGGGAGCAAGGGGGTATTTATTTTAATCCTAGCCCTCAAATTAAGGCTAATTTACGGTTAATTGATTATTGAGAAGTCAAAACCTTTCCAAAATTGCTCTAAACAATGTTTCTCCCTCTCCCCCAACCTCTAGCTAACGACACCCGTAGTTTTTTTTTTTAACGCTGCTCTACACAGCCCCCCCCCCCCTATTTAGATGGAGAGCTATATTCCCCTAGAGATGGTCAAGTGAGAGATGCTGCTGCCCATTCTTCCCTCCTATACCCCGGGACCTGACACTTGGAGAGGGGGCGTTGCCCGGGTCCGGAGAGAGGCCACGTGGTCGACAGGGCAGTTCACCGCTCACCCGATACTCCCTGTGGGGTCATCATCTGTACTGTACTGTATAGTCGGGAAGAGAAATATATTCACATGAAAATGTTTACTCCACGCCTAGGATGGACAAGTATCTGACGCTAGAGAGGGATTATTATTATTATTATTATTATTATTACCGCGTCTTACTACCCGTTCGGGTTATACGCACTTACGCAAATGTTTAATGGTGTAGGGTGATTGTGAGATGAAATGGAGGACCTACAGTTTAACGTGGGATCCGAACCACGGTGGAGGACTGGGCATTCCCCACATTCACAAGATGTCTTGTCAGAGGTGAAGGAAGGGTTTGGTAATCAGATAAATCTGTGCCGGGACCGTGGATTGAACCCCGGACCCCAGCATAGAAGTCTGGCACCTTACCCCTAGACCACCAGGTCACCCTTAGAGATAAGATTTTCCAGAATATGTTTCGGTAAAAATAACTACAGAACATTAAATTAAAAGAGAACGAGACATACAGTCCAATTTTAATAACAACTATTTTATCTGGCAGCCACAAAAGTTTTTTTAAATATATTATTTTAGCATCGCGTCTTACTGCCGGTCCCGGTTGTACCCATATATACTAACTCTCTTTGATCGTTGGAGGCTCCGCTCCCAAGCCCCCCGGTGGGTTTTCTTTGCAAGTGGATGTAAACTAATGTAATTCCAGAGCTTTTTTTAAAATATTTCATACAGTTTAGCCACAAGATCCCTCCTAAGAAAGTTCCGCGCCGACTTTAAAGTTTCTCCGACATTTTGCATTTTTTTTCTGGGGTTCAGATTAAAATTTTTAGCTTTTTGGAATTTTCCCGTTGGTTACAGGCTAGAAGCTGTAATTTTGACAAATTTCAAGTTCTATCTCATCTGGAAGTGGATAAACATTAATGTCAGTGAGTGAGTCAGCCATGTGGCTTTATAGTAGTATAATTACACTGATGGGTTAGGGATTAGGAGGGTTGAATTTAGAAGAGGTATATCCGCAGTGCACCCGAACGATATCGAACCTCAATCTCCGTGTCATCTCAGGAGTCTAGTCTATTGCGAGAGTAACGCCTTAAGACATGCAGCCAGCACCGAAGTGGGTTGTATCTGATTTGATGTGTTGACACGTCAGGTCATGTGATCTGGAACTCACTTTTGATAGATATTATCAATACTATAAAATTACACTAATAGAATAATAAAATATTATCAATATTGATTATAAAAAATATATTTGATCTATAAAAGGCTCCTCCTACAATTTTTTTTAAATCACCGCGTCTTACTACCTGTTCAGGTTATACGCAAATATGAAAATTATTCTAATGGAGTAATGATGAGGAAAGAAGAATTTTATAGTTAATCTATCTGCATTGCGTGGAAGGAAAATGAGAAAACATTTAAGGAAAAAACACCCTCAGTAAACCCAACCGGGATTTGAACCCTGATCTCCCATCATCAGTAGGCTATTCTAACACGAGTGTGACGCCTTAGACCATTCAGACATGGAAGCGGATATTAGTGTATTTAAGATGATGAAGGTAGAATTTAGAGGAAGTGTACTCTTATTTTCGTGGAGGGAAAGTAGAAAAATACTTATGAAAATACCGTGTTATTTTAATTATTTTTATGGTTATTCTACATTACACCGTTAATGGGGAAGACAAGGTTCGAATCCTGTCTTGGTGACGTGAGGCTTATTTTCAAAACAGTTTTCTTTGTTGAATATCTGTCATGAGCATGGCTGCATTATATGAGAATCTTTTTAAATGAAGATAAAAAGTTGTCATTAAATTCCAGGAGACCTTTGAAATATATTTAACAACTGTTGATATTAGCATGTGTAGAAAATTAAACTCTTATGTTCCTACTGGAGTAATATTTTTATTTTATTTTGGCTAAATTATTATTTTTTTGCTATAAAAACGGCAAAAACACTGCCCTTAGTTCGCTTCCCCTATACTCCCGCCTTAAATTACTACTTTAGTTGCGTATAGCCCTAAAAATAAAATAACATTAAAATTAGTTATTAAGATTAAATTAATTTATTTTACAGTATGTTTACTCAAATCAATCCTAATGAAATAACTTCCATCTGGAATGTATTAGGTTATGTTTCTTCTAAAAACGATCTTAAAATGGCTTGGGTTCCGATTTATTGGATGGAAATAAATCTAGTTAATGATTCCTCATAATAATATGGTTCAGTATTGTCCTTTTTTTATCAGAAAAAGGTTTTGGATTCAATGATTTTTTTTTCTTCCGCGTCTTACTATATTATTATATGTACTACTAATTACGCTAATGTGCTAGGGATGAGTAAGGTTAGATTTAGATTAAGTTACTAACATTTTCTTGATGAAAGAGTGGAAAACCATTTAGGAAAAAAAATACCTCAGTATATCTGACAGAGATTCGAACCCCTATCTCCCTGTCATCTGTAGTCTAGTCTAACACAAGAGTGACGCCTTATACCATGAGGTCAACGAAGGGGTTTAGTTATAGTTAATGTATGTTTCATCGAGAGGGCTGAGAGTAAATTATAGTTCGACACCTTAGCTCAGCGTTATTAAGGTAATGGTTCCTGAATTTGATTCCTGATATCAACATATTATTGGTGAAAGGTGGGTTCCTCCTTTCACATTGATAAATTAACGGTAGGGGGGCTGGGTGTTGTGTCTGTTCTAGAATAAATGTCAATCTATAAGTCATGAACTGATTTGTTTAGAAAATGCACATTATATAGGCCTACCTCAAATAATTGAAGGAAATATTATTTAAAAAAAAACATAAAAAGTATATAGGCCTATCAGTTCATTTTTAACGACGTTTCTCGTGAAATTTCACAATGCTTAGATTAAAACTACGTGGTTAGAAACATAGATCTAGCCTTCCTCAAACAGACCAGGTTTTCTTTTTTTTTTTTTAAAAAAAAAGCCTCGCAAGTAAAAATTCCAAGATAAGTGAGGAATGTTTTAGTGATTTTGATGCTTCAAGACTTACATTTCCGTAAGAAATACCACCAGAGTGCGAGAGATATTTCTCTTCTAAGTAAACGGCGGTCTTAATTTAAAATCTTATAATTATATTTATTATTATTATTATTAATAATATAATAATAATAATAATAATAATATAATAATAATAATAATAATAATAATACTAGCTCTCTAAATTTAAAGTCAGCAAAGAATATTTTACTAATTTTTTTTTATGATTTACTTTAAACTAGAAATGGGACGTTCGAATCCTATGGTGTACAAGAGATTTGAGATTCGTAAAAATCTCAAAAAGATAACTCAAATATAATTATTATCATGAAGGCCTTTGACATGAAATCACAATTTTAAGAAATTAGTTGATAACAGTAATTATGTATTTTTGTGTAAAAAAAAACACACGCACACAAAAAGATAAATCTGTATTATTATAATTAATTTATCCAAAATGTTTTTTTTCTTTATGGCGTAAAGACATGGTAAACAAAAATAACGTTTATCAAATTATATCAAGCCTTAAACATTTTCTTTTCAAAATTAAATTTTTAATATTATTTTAATCGTACTAAAATTGTACATTCATAAGATTCAAAGATTCAAATTGGTATTTGAGATTCGAAAGAATTTTTTTTTTTAAGATTTTGCTTCAAGAAATATAGGGATCTGAATCTACTTTTTAAATGCATTTTATTCCTTCACTCATTATGTTTTCTTGTTTCACAATCTCAGCCATCCCCCACCCCATCGTCCTCCCCCTTTTTCAACCAGTCCTCAATCCCCCCCTACTTTCCCTATACCATACATACATAACACCAAGTCCTCTCCCTCCCTCCTTCCCCTTTCTCCTCACCCCCCCGCACGGCATACGCGCCTTTGCCCTCCTTCGAAACAAACCATGGAAGAAACATCTACCCAATTCAAACTACCAGTAGCGCCTTACAAACCACTCGTTAAGTGTCGCGGGAAGTCATAAGCTACCGATTCATAAGATACAAAATATATGTATATTATATATTTAAAAAAACAACAAAGGTGGAAAAAAATATGAAATAAAGCAACGCCACACAACATCTACTCGATAAACATCCTGCCAAAGGCAACATTGTTGTTATTAATATCACGACGTTCTTTTTTTTTTTTTTTTCATTGTTTCGCTAATCGGCCACGACGATCTTATCTGAGTTTTTTTTTTAAGGGGGTGTTTTCCTGAAGGTTAGTCAAGGACTGTTTGACGGTGTTTCTTTAGGCCCTAAAAAAAACACTACTATCTCGACTAGAGTGATAACTCGATAGACTCAACATCTCCTACTGGATTTTATCTTTCTCTCCTTCTTCGAGTCAAGATTATGACTTCCAGACAAGATTATCTCAAAGCTTTTGGTAAGTCATCGAATTTTGATAAGAAGCTTCCTCTTTACCATAGTCATATATATACACATTAATAGCTGCCTGTTTTTCTGCTATCTTATCACATTAACTTCTTAATAGTTTTTCGCAAAAGTCTAATATTAATTTGTATGTTATTGTGTATATTAGATCTATGATACGAGTACATAGGTAGCTCATATCGTTTGCTTATCAGTAAATGGCAGTTTTATGTACTAGTTTATTACTACTACTATCAGCCCGGCAACAATATATATTTATCTCTTGTTCTGTTTAATCGTAGAGTAAACGTATATTTCGCCTTCAAACAGTTTTCAAACTTAGTTGAGGTTAGACTTCTATGGTAGAAACATGTAACTTTCTTATTGCTATTTAATGTTAACCGTTATATTATATTTAAGAGGAATATTGTTGACGTTGAATTACATCTAGTTTGTGTGATTGAAAAATTAATAGTAATTGAAAATATGTGTCAATTACCTTTGAATATAATACTAATTATACTAAAACAAGTAGGTATGAATTTAAACTAACAACGGACATATTTATCAACTGTAGAATTAGTTTAAAGATTTTAAAAATACAACATCAAGTAACACGAATCTCATTGTGTTATTTTCCCCCTTAACTTTTCACTATAACGAAGCATTTATATATTTTAAATATATTTTACAAAGTGTTGTAAATATTCATCTATTTTGTATTTGTTTGCCTGCCTACAATTCTTTTAATATATTCTTAAAATACAATATAGGCCCACATATCCGCGTTTGATTTTATATTTCTACTCTTTGCCTTGTAAAGTTGGTAGGCCTCGTGTTTTTAAGCTAGTCATGCGTGCAAGTTATGTAATATTTGCAAGCCTTTCCTTACTTTTTATTCTTTTGTACGCCATCTTCCACACACACACACAGCACCATAAAAAAAAGAACGAAGCAATGCATAACAACATATTGTTCAGAATATACAAACAGCATATAGCTTAGAATATACCAATAACACAACCTTTCTTTTTAAAACTGTGTACTCGCATGGCGATTGTTCTTAGTTTTAAAAACTATAATGGGTATAATTTATGTAGAAAGAAATTTTAAAAATAATACGATTTTTTTTTTTCAACGGTGATAACATTTTACTATATTTTTAGTGTTGTATTACAGGTATTGATAAAGGTGTAGAAACAAAATTTTACTGAGGGAAAGGAGGGATCAGCTTGAAATTTTTAATATATCTTTATCAAATAAAAGTTTTGTATGTGTTATATGTGGGTCAAAGCCCCCCCCTTAAATTCCCCCTGTTTACACACTTAATCATTGATATGATATATGAAAAGTGATAGATCAGATTACATGACTTGACGTATGAATACAGGATTATTATTTTAATAACCTTTATAAATACAAAAAAAAAGTATTTTGCTATCTTAATCACACTGTAGATTGAATCTTGTATCTGTTCCACCTATAGGGGTAATGGGGGTAAATACCCTGCTTTGAATTCACCCCTTTTCTATTACCCCACGATAATTTCTATGGCGAGAGTGAAAGGGCCTACCCATTTTGCCGGAATAAGGTATATTTACAAATCTTACAGGGTTATTCTACATTGTCACAATCGACATGAGACCACCGGCTTTACTCGCATCCACCCCCCTTACCCCCCTGAATTAAATTGTGCTATGGATTTTTTTTTATCACTCAAGAAAAATTCGCCGACCTCAGCTGGGTTTGAACCCACGAACATCAGGTCCTGAGGCGATAAATTTACCACAAAGTTGACAAGGGTGCATAAAAGGGGAAGGATGTTGTGGCGGGGTCCAGATCAGCCTTGGAATTGGATGGATCCCCTTAGAGGGAGCCCATATATATACGTAAAAACTTTTATTGGCTAAAGGTATTGAAAAATTTTCTAGAGGAACCCCCATGGAAAACATTATCTTAATACGTCCTTGTCTGTATGATATATGCCCGGTCACCTCACCCCCCCCCCCACCCCGCCCCTCTCACCCCTTCCATCAATAAAGTAAACTACTAATAGTCTCAGTTTTGAAACTATATATTATTATTATTATTATTATTTTATTATTATTTAACACCGCGTCTTACTACCCGTTCGGGTTATACGCACTTACGCTAATGTGTAATGGTAGGGTGATTGTGAGATGAAATGGAGGACCTACAGTTTAACGTGGAATCCGAACCAGGTGGAGACCTGGCATTCCCCACAATCACAAGATGTCTTGTCAGAGGTGAAGGAAGGGTTTGGTAATCATATAAATCTGTGCCGGGACCGAGGATTGAACCCCGGCCGCCAGCACAGAAGTCTGACACCTTACCCCTAGACCACCAGGTCACCTGAAACTATATAGTTTTATGAAATAGCTAATGTACTAATCATACGTTTTAAAGCTTATATTTATTTAGCATTTTCTATTTGAGGTTATGCCTCCTATGAATTAAGGGAGTTTTTATCATTATAAATAGGTCCTAACCCACTTTAGTGGCTGAATGGTTTAAGGCGTCACTCTCGTGTTAAACTGGGCTGCAGTAGACGGTAAAGTCGAGGTTAGATATATATTCGGGTCTACCAAGGATAGTTATTCCTAAACGATTTCCCCCTCTTCGTTCAAGCACATGTGGGTAAATTACCTCTAAAGTGCTTCCTTCCTCATCCTTACGCCATTAGAGTAATTATCATATAAGTGTATAATCTGAACAGGTAGTAAGACTCGGTGATTAAAAAAAAACACGTTCACTTGGAAAAAATTATTTACAAAGCATTTGGACTTTAAAAAAAAAGTTTGGTAGAGGCAAGCGTTTTTCGAAAATATTTGACACGATTTTGGTTTTAGAATCTTTCAAAAATTGTACACTAATACCGTGATGTTTTTGACAAGCTAGTATAAATATTACAACACTTAGGCCTAATTTTCGTTGAAAATTAAATTGAAAACTACTAATTTCTCGTTTGTTTATATAAGAAAGTGATTAAATAATAAAATTTCCAAAGTGATGAATTTAATTCGCAATGACTGCTATCAGACATTAATGTTTAAATTATTTAATGCAAACTATTATAAAATATATTAAACTGAGTTGTTCTTAAAAACCACAATCCCTAAGCATTTGGAAACTTGGTGAGAAGAACGAACCAATAGACCCTTTATTTTAAACCACGTATAACTACTCATTTACCTCGTCCAACTCTAACTACGCTAAGTGGATAGGGATGAATACGATAGTATTTAGAGGACGTGAGTCCGCATTTGCGTGTAGGAAGAATGAGAAAACATTCAAGCGGAGGGGAAATACCCCCAGCACACCCGTTTGTGATTCATCCCTATTCCAGTCAAACCTGACTTTGTAATTCCTCACATTACTGGCAGACCTGACTTTGTAATTCCTCACATTACTGGCAAACCTGACTTTGTAATTCCTCACATTACTGGCAAACCTGACTTTGTAATTCCTCCCATTTACTGGCAAACCTGACTTTGTAATTCCTCAAATTACTGGCAAACCTGACTTTGTAATTCCTCAAATTACTGGCATACCTGACTTTGTAATTCCTCACATTACTGGCAAACCTGACTTTGTAATTCCTCACATTACTGGCAAACCTGACTTTGTAATTCCTCCCATTTACTGGCAAACCTGACTTTGTAATTCCTCAAATTACTGGCAAACCTGACTTTGTAATTCCTCAAATTACTGGCAAACCTGACTTTGTAATTCCTCACATTACTGGCAAACCTGACCTTGTAATTCCTCACATTACTGGCAAACCTGACTTTGTAATTCCTCACATTACTGGCAAACCTGACTTTGTAATTCCTCACATTACTGGCAAACCTGACTTTGTAATTCCTCACATTACTGGCAAACCTGACTTTGTAATTCCTCCCATTTACTGGCAAACCTGACTTTGTAATTCCTCCCATTTACTGGCAAACCTGACTTTGTAATTCCTCAAATTACTGGCAAACCTGACTTTGTAATTCCTCAAATTACTGGCAAACCTGACTTTGTAATTCCTCACATTACTGGCAAACCTGACTTTGTAATTCCTCACATTACTGGCAAACCTGACTTTGTAATTCCTCACATTACTGGCAAACCTGACTTTGTAATTCCTCACATTACTGGCAAACCTGACTTTGTAATTACTCACATTACTGGCAAACCTGACTTTGTAATTCCTCCCATTTACTGGCAAACCTGACTTTGTAATTCCTCAAATTACTGACAAACCTGACTTTGTAATTCCTCAAATTACTAGCAAACCTGACTTTGTAATTCCTCACATTACTGGCAAACCTGACTTTGTAATTCCTCACATTACTGGCAAACCTGACTTTGTAATTCCTCACATTACTGGCAAACCTGACTTTGTAATTCCTCACATTACTGGCAAACCTGACTTTGAATTCCTCAAAATACTGGCAAACAGACTTAGAATTCTTTCCAATCCAGCAGACTAATTGGACGAGCCCGACGTTTAGTCGCATGCCACTGACGCGGTTTCTATTTGTTTTGGATGTAAAATATTTGCCCTGACATAGGGTGCATGAGTCAAAATGATTTATTTGTATGACTCATCAAGTGTCTGCGCATCCCCTGTTTTCTGAAACCCCGAGCAAACAACTAGGCCTAGTGTTTACAATGCCTGAAGGATTGACAAACATCTTTGTAGCCAATGGTAAACAAGAAACTGTTTCTAAATAGCTTGTATTTAAAAACTATGACTCATGGGCCATAGGACTGTGTAGCCAATGGACCGATTTATGGTAGGAATTTGGTAGTAATTTAAAAAAATATATACAAACATATTTTATTGCGGTCAACGTTGATAATATTTTGTTACGATACTGTGTTACTTTACAGGTCTTATTATTATATATCTAAAAATACAGCTGTAGATCACGTGACTTGACGTATGAATATGTGAAAGTAAATCTAATAGTTTCTCTATCTATCAGTTAAAAGGTTCTTCTCATGAACATTTAACTGTACATCAGAAGAAACATTTTTTTTTTTACAGATATAAAAGTTACTAAAATTATTTTCAATATTCATACGTCAAGTCGTGTGATCTAAAACTGTCACTTTTGATAGATGTTATCAATATTTATACAATAAAAATAATAATATAATAGAACGTTATCAATGTTGGCCTCAAAAAATATGTTTGTAAATTGTATACGCTAAAAGTTTCTTCCATACCCAAATTCTCATGTGAATGGGAATATCTGACAGCTAATAAAAGCTATTAGATTTTATTTAATGTATTCATACGTCAAGTAATGTGGTCTGAAGACTGTTCCAAATGTCCATTCCCCGATAACCGCCTGCTGTTTGTGTCTTACTACCCATCCGGGCTGTTCACATATTTATAATAATAGGATAAGGATTAGAGGTGTAATATTTTAAGGAAATGTACCCGCATTTATAATAGGGGTGAAGAGTAGAAATCTCATGAAAAATATCTTGAGTACACCCAGGCCGGGATTTGAACCTTGACTTACCAGTCACCGTAAAACCAGATGGGATGAGATTAACTGGACTGCCTTTAACCGGTAGGTCCAGGTTCGAATCTCGTCTGGGTGCATTGAGACGGGGTGATTTTCCTTATATCTTCTATAAACTCTAATTAATTCGGGTGCATTTCCCATGTCTACCCTTCTTATCCCTTTATTATAGATTAAGCGTTTAAATAACACTTTTGTTAGAGCATATAAAATATATATTTATTTTTTTAAGGAGAAAATTTACCTAATTTATTTGAATATTGTGACACTAGTTGGTTTTGGTGGTTTGGATTCTCCAATCATTTGACATTCGAAAATAGTTAAGACATGAAAACCCTAAACTAGGGCTAGCCAACCTATGGCATGTGTATCTAGACAGGACCCCGGAAAAATTTCTTGGCGCGACAAAGTGAAATAAACTGTTTTTTTTTAATTCATTTAAAAATTGTAATCAACTCTTTTTTTAAATATAATTTTTTTTTGTCTCTTGTGACTTAATTGCTATAAATAGAATGTAATTTCTAGATACCTTTATTATATACAAATTCAGAACCATTGCATTTCCTTAAAACTCTTTCGAAATTTTTATTCTTTATACATTAACTCTTACTTTTTCTCAACACGTCGGAGAGAAAGTATTGTGATTGTCAAAGAGTTCTAACTCGAGATTTTGATAGATATCGACGTTTCATGACCCTATAAAACAAAAAATGGGGTTTTCACAATTCCATCTGTCTGTACCTTGGGCTGTAACAGAAATTATTTTACATATTGGGCTATAATTTGGTACCTGGGGTTTATAAGGTCCTCCTCCCCCCCTCCACCCCCCGAGGACCTATTATTTCGTTTCACAAATCGTAAGAGTTTTTAATAAATGTATATTTTAAGATAAAAACGAGAGAAAGTTTGTGCGGTGCGTCGTACTTTTTTTTCTTTTGCCATAAGAATATGTGATTGTACCATACACGATTTGAATCAAATCTCGCGAGCTACGGTGGGCAGGGCGTGTAACATGAATGGGAGAGCCGTCTTCAGGGTGCTGTCTGGCAAACCCACTGGGAAGAAACGTTGGGAAAACCTAGACGCAGATGGGACCTGAAAGAAATCGGTTGTAATAAGGTGGACTGGATAGAATTAGCTATATTTAGATATAGGTGTACTAATGGGACTATATAGAATTAGCTATAATAGAGATAGGTGTAATGAGTTGGACTGGTAGAACTATCTCAAGATAGGATAGGGTGTAATAAGTTGGGTTGGATAAAAAGATTAAGATAGGGATAGGTGTAATGAGGAGGACTGGATATAACTAGCTCAAGATAGGGATAGAGTGTAATAAGGTGGATTGGATAAAACAAGCTTAAGATAGAATAGGCTGTAATGAGATGGAATGGATAGAACTAGCTCAGATAGGATAGGGTGTATGAGGTGGACTGAATGAACTAGCTTAAGATAGGGAAGGGTGTAGGCCTAATAAGGTGGATTGGATAAAACAAGCTTAAGATAGGGATAGGGTGTAATGAATGAGTGGACTGGATAGAACTAGCTCAAGATAGGGATAGGGTGTAATAAATTGGACTATATGGAACTAGCTACTAATACTAATTATGCTAATGGTTTTAAGGAGAGTTTTATTTAGAGAAAGTGAGCTTTAATTTTCGTGGAGAAAGAGTGGAAAACCATTTAGAAAAAATCACCCCAGTACACCCGACTGAGATTCGAACCTCGATCTCCCCGTCATCGGTGGTCCAGTCTACTGCGAGAGTAGCGCCTTAGACCATTCGGCCATTGGCGTGGGTTCCACATCTCTTGCTACTATATATTTTAAGCTGCGGAAATTCCGACCCCAAAACAATTCTGTCTCCGTTCCTGGTCCTTCTGAAAGTAAATGGCGAGCGCGTCAGACGCCATTTTGTACGGAGCCCGGAAGTTGTTTCCGATTGTGTTTTATTTCCTTGTCACTTGGAGGACTTTAACTAGTATTTGAGGAGGGGAACTATTGACATTCGGATGAATACTAAGAAATAAAATTTAAAAACAATTTTCTTAAGACAGCTATTAAAACATATATCGCTAGTAGTACTTTGAATAGTAGACCTCCCTCCATGTTATTATCGTTACTACAGTATTACTAGCACGACTTACTGGTACCTACTAGTACAGACGAAATGCCAAATTGTCAAGTTAAAACAAGACCTCACTACAAGCGGTCAATCTCTCAAAATTATGTCTGTATAAAATTGTAAATCTGTTTATAATTAAAACATGATTTAAGATAATTTTCTTTGATACATTTAGTATAAATGTGTTCTAACAGTGCTCACAATTTTATATTTTTAAATTTCAGTAATCTATAAGCTTTGTTCTAGAATATTTATTTGAATATTATGTTTTTTATATTAATACAACTGAAGAGTTTATTTTTCTGTCATGAGAATCGCCGTGATCTGAAATTTTTAAAGTTAGTTGTCCGTCTGCACCGACATCCACTTACACTACGATGCAGAAAGTTTTAAAATTTAGATTTAAATAAATGAATTAACAGCCGACACGACATTTCTCGGATACTTCAGCTAGTTCATAGCTAATAAGCAACTTGATTAACCTCTTTTTGACACTAGTAGATCTATATTAATTAATTCATAAGATAGACCACACCACTTTCGGTGAAAGGTGTAAAATTTGAGAACCGTAAACGACATATATTACATATTAGCTACTAGCGAGTAGCAGCGATAGAGCGAATGAGAACAACAATTGTTCTTGATATAAAGAGCATATTTGAAGATATGGTGAATTTGACAGTTTGAAAAAGTTTGGTAACAAATCTCTTCGTGTCTACTTTAGTTTTAATTAAGACTTGGCTTAAGATGCTCTTTAATCGTGTTTATTAAACCATCCTTTTTTTTATTACCACGTCTTACTACCTGTTAGATTATACGCTTGTATGATAAATTGCTCTTATGGGGTAGGGATGAGGACAGAAGCAATTCTAGAGGTAATATACAGACATTTGCTTGGAAGAACAGTGGAAAACCATCGAGGAAAAACTACTGTCAGTAGATACGACTAGGATTTGAACCTCGATCTTCCCACGAGAATGACGCCTTAGACCATCCGGCCACTGAAGCGGTTTTAGAGTAATTAATATGTGTACTATGATCTTAGCTTGAATTTTCTTTTTTTTTTCAAGCGTGAAAACCATTGATGGGGGACGCGGGTTAAATGTCAGCCTAATTTATTTTGGTTTACCAGTGGCGAGGAGGTGGCGAGATTTTTAATTCTAGCTGATATATTGAAAGTGAGTTTTCCTAAATGATCTCCCAAATACTCAACTCATGCAAATTGTGTTTATATTTCATTAAAACAGTTTCCTTCCCCATCCCCACCCACCTTTCTACCCTAAACCTAGTAAGACGTTGTGATAGATAAAAATCAACCCTAAATATTAATAGCTAAATAGCTACATATTTAAAAGCAATTTAAATATATGATCCCGCTCAAAATTAAATATATTACTTTCTCTTTTTCTTCATCCATAGGCTATCCTACATGATTTGTAGGTGGGAGACAATGCCCCCCTCCCCCTCCTTACACAACACTGCCCCCTCCACACATTTAGAACTAAGTCATGATATAAAAAAAATAGTTTTACACTTTACCAATTTAGTTCGCCTACGTAGTTTTAAAATAATATTCAATAGGTACATAACTCACCTTACAGGAAATTATTTTGCTAAGTGAACAATTCAGATTATCTAATTTATTTGTAACTTTTTTAAAAAAATAAAAATTATGACCACTCTAAATTTTGTTTTCACACGCCAGATAATCACTTTTCTACGAAACTGATAGAGCCATTAAAAGGAAATTATCATTCTAAAACGTCTCAAACGACGCCTACATTTCAATTAGACATTTAGAACAAAGTAGATCACACACAATAATATGTTAGTCACAACACTCAACTGCTTCTTTTCTTGAAATACGTTACAACAGTGTTCTTCATAGCAAGAGGGTTGGTTTGTCTTAGGAGCAACTTCTAGCGGTGGTCTGAGGAAGATTTTAAAACTGGGTTTGCGAATTTGTCTTCGTTCACTTGTAAGCTAAGATGGTTTATTGTAAGAAAACGCAAGTTTATTTCAGTATTCTTGCAATTTTTTTTATATAATATACACTAAATTAGTCAAATTAAATTAAATATTACTTCAGTAAAGAGGTACATTTAATTTAATTTTCCACACATGATAATTTCAACAGTTCTTGAATATCTATCATGAAGCATCGTGGTATTTCAGCAGTACCTTTTCTCTTCATTTAAAAAAAAGTCCTCGGTGAATTAGGTAAAGCCGATGACAAATATTCAAGAACTGTTGAGTTTACTGTATTTATAAAACTAAAATAAACGTATATACTGAAGCACTATTTTATTTATTTTGGCCAATACTTTTTTTTATATAAAATCTTCCAAAGAAATAATTACCTTCGCTTGCTTTCTTCAACCTTAAAAACCTTTCACTACGTCATACTCAAAAGTCGACCCACTAAATCAGATCAATGAGCCGCATATTTTGTTTAGTAATGAAACATTATTTTTAAAAAAAATGTCAGCACCAAACTTGCCTTAAACACTTAGAAATATCGATAGAAAACAAACTTTATTGAAATAAAACATCTTGAGTGTAGAGAAATTTCTTTGGGAAGAAGCTTCCCAATTCAAAATCTTCCTCCAGACGATGTAAACTGACGAAGAACTTGCTGCAGCCATTCCAGCCAACTGTATGAGTGATAAGAGCTTCTATTTTGTGTGTTAGAGGAGCACAATTGACCCATACATACATATATATGCACACAAGCTATATAGTGTTGTTATTATCATCAAAATACCCCTCTCACCAACCATGTTTTCATCCTACTTCTACCATAACTGATTAGCTATCACCCACCAGATAAAAATCCCCGCATATGTATAGACACAAAAGAGTTTACAAGAATGGAGTTTTGTTATGGTTTTTGAAACGCGCGCGTACTTGTGTTGCGGTTTGTTTATGACTAACTGCTACAACTAAGATATAAAGTATTGTTACGTATGTACTTACGTTCCCCCTATTCTATCCCCCCCCCCCCCAACCCCCTTAACCAAGTATGATAAGGTATCGGTTAGGGACCAAAAATTATTTGTTCTTGATAAGAATATATTATCATCAGCTGTTTTTAATGTATCAACATAGATGTATGCATGTAATGCGGGTTTATTAGGATGAAGAGTTATATCGGCAAGTCCCTGTCGGTTTGTATGGTCATTTCCCCCCCCCCCCCCCCATTTTTTGGGGGGATAAAATTCTTTTGGATTTCTTTTCAACGATTTAAAATCAAACGAATGCAATCGTAGGTCTTTGAAGTCTACACTTCACTTTAGCTCAAGATTGTTGCGCCCGGGGCTTTTGAGGGTGTTGAAGAATTGTATTCCCATTACGCTTCTGTAAGTGAAAAGCTTGAAATTTGGAAAATTCTAAGATTGTTCTATACTACAGTACTTTCGATTATGAAAGTTCTTTACCGCAGACTTGTACAGACAAATTTTAAATTTCCCAACTGTCGATCCCTGCTCTTCAAAAGTTGTTTTTTTCGAATCGCATCTAACTACCCATTTGGGTGTTACACTTATCTACTAATTAGGCTAATGAGTTAGGAATGAGGCAGGTTTTATTTAGATGAAGTATACCCGCATTTGCGTTGAAAAAGAGGGAAAAACCTTAGAAAAAACCACCCTCGGTATACCCCATTGAGATTCGAACCTCGATCTCCCCGTCATTGGCATTATAGTCTAGCACGAGAGTAGTGCGTTAGACCACGCTGCCACCGAACCGTGTTTTTCAAAAGTTCCCATATCGTAGCTCATCAAATATTGAAAGGAGTTAAATTCACTGTCTTCCGCTTTTTTGCCCAAATATATATTTCGTGAGACACCTCTGATTTAACTTATATTAAACGATGTCAGCGCCAGAAACTTTATAGAATGATTTACAGTAATAGAGAGAACAGTTCCCTTCTCACATTCATGTTTCGATTACAGCGCTTGGTGGTTGCGTAATGTATTATGCAGGAAAAACATTATTTTTAAGAAATTACATTTTAGGGCAATAAATACAAGACAATTTTTTTATTAAATTACATCTTGAAAAATAAATCTGATTTTATTACAATGAATTAGTAAATAATAGTAGCTTGATTATTTTTATTATTATTATTATATTATTAGCACCGTCTTACTACCCGTTCGGGTTATACGCACTTACGCTAATGTGTAATGGTAGGGTGATTGTGAGATGAAATGGAGGACCTACAGTTTAACGTGGAATCCGAACCACGGCGGAGGCCTGGCATTCCCCACATTCACAAGATAACTTGTCATAGGTGAAGGAAGGGTTTGGTAATCAGATAAATCTGTGCCGGGACCGAGGATTGAACCCCGGCCGCCAGCATAGAAGTCTGACACCTCACCCCTAGACCACCAGGTCACCCGATTATTTTTAAACCTTCTTCGGTGGCTGGATGGTCTAAGGCATAACTCTCGTGTTTGACTATACTGCCAATGATAAAGAGATTGGGATTCGAATTCCGATTGGGTGTATTAAGGGTATTTTTTTCAAAAACTTGTTTTCCACTTTCCTTCCACGGTGTTCAGTCTTTGAACTGTATATATTTAATATTGTAAAATAGCTTTTGTGTAATAATTTGTTTTTTATATATAATGCTTTATACATATTGGTTTTGTATTTGTTGTTTAGTCTTCGGACATTTTCCCGCCGTTTTTTTTTATGGTTTCTCTCCGTTTTGAGAGAGTTGAATGCGAGGGAGAAGAAAAGTTGGTTTGTTTTTTAGAGAGAGCAAGGCTGTTGAGTGCGGTAGTCAGGACACATAGGTTGTTTGCCAGAATGGGTGCACTAATCGGTGTCCGAGTGTGAATCGGGTGTTACAGGCCCTAAAGCGGCCTTCTTTATCAGGGAACAACAAGAGTTTGAAAGACGCCGCTAAGTCACCCCCTTGTTTCCCCATTACCTCCTACTCTTAACCCAGCAACCCACAAGGTAGGCCTACATTGTCGGTGAAGCTCGTTTGGATGAGGTAAGCAATTCCTATCACAATTTTATATCGAATACAGTTGTCCACTTTCCTTGTTCTCATTGGTTATTTTAATCGTTTGTTGACTGGAACGAACACACGTAAATGCGGGTACACTTCATATAAATTCAAATCTCATACATTTTTATAAATACTTTTTTTTATATTTGCTAACATAAGGTCAGTACAGAATTCCTATTTTATGTGAATTGTGTCTACCAAGGCAAAAAAAAAAATAGAACATAGTTTGAATATGTCATTTGCAATTTCTATTTTTATTTCAAATTTTTGTTTGTGATCAACATTCTTTAATTAGTTTTTATTATTAAACTTGCTGGTATCCTGGGGACCGCTTGATAGACCACACTTACGGACCACACTTTGAGAAACACTGTGCTAAGACAGGGGCAAACAAACTTTTTACACCGAAGGATTCCTTGAACAAGTAAAGATACATACTGGAGCCCTAATCAATTATTTTACACTAATATTATTACCATTCAATAAATACAGTTAAATTTTACAGATATACAATTATAAAGGAAATGGCAAACCTCATATGTTTTGGCTATGCCTTTGGCAAATGTTCTTTATTCAGATTTGAAAAAAATTGGAGATCCAAAACTGATGGTATTTTATATTGTGAAAAACAAATAATAAATATCCTAAACTAGCTTCACGGAACCTGAGATAACACAATTTGAAAAACCTGTGTTATGAGATAAGGAAGATTTAACGTAGAGGAAGTGTACCCGCAATTGCGTAGAGGTATAGTGAAAAAACACCTTTGATACACCCAACTAAGCAGGTGATCGGTATAGTCAGTCCAAGTCGTAAATCTAGCATTTTAACCGAAGCATTGTACAGTAGCCCCATGGCTTCTTTGGTGCTGACTGACAGCTCACAGCTGACGGCTTTGAAAAGTTACCAGACCAAATTATGTATTCCTACGCCGAACCATATGATCTGCAAAATCATGTGTTTAACAGCTGTCCCTTCTGACGGTCAACATTTAGGTATATACCTAAATGTAGACTGTCAGAAGTCAGCTGTGAGCTGTCAGTCAGCACCAAAGAAGCCACGGGGCTACTGTAGTTTTTATTTTATTTTAGCATAAGTTGACGCCGGTGGTCTTGGGGTAAAGGGTTATCCTCAGGACTCGATGTTCGTGGGTTCAATCCCAGCCGAACTCAACGGATTTTTCTTGAGTGATAAGAATCCGTAGTACTATTTTCTTTTGAGGGAAAGTAAAGTTGTCGGTCCCATGTCATTTGTGGCGTGTGAAAGGACGATGTTAGTTATGTGAAAATACCTTTCACCCCAAAATTGGTAGACCTCTAGCTCAAAGAAATTCTCGTGCGCTGATATAATCAGTCGGTTTAGAAAGTGCACGTTAAATACCTCAGATAATAATATTTTTTTAGCACTGAGTCATACTATCCGTTCTGGTTATCCACGTATGTACTAGTTACGCTAGTGGTTTTATGGATAAGGTAGGTTATATTTATACGATGAGTACCCGTATTTGCATGGAGGAAAAGTGGAAAGCTACTATGGAAAAAGCACCCTCAGTACACCCGACCGAGATTCGAACCTGAATCTCCCCATCATCGGCAGTCCAGTCCACTGCTAGAGTAGCGTGTTAGACCACGCGGCCACCGAAGTGGGTAAACATCTTGTTTGTATGAATATAGTTTAGTCACTGACTCAGCGAGTAGCACGATTTGTTTTGTTCTCACGTACAAATTAAACTACGCCTCGATATAATTTGTTTTCAAAACTTTTACTTTGACATTATTCGTGTCTTGATTGAAATGTAATAAAAACCTGTGTACGCTAATAACGTTTTATTGGGTGTTCATTGACGTTTAAATAATTCTGGAACTGTTCGTTTTGTCTTATGTATTGTTTTTCTCCATTGGGCTGGTGCACCGATTGCCATACCTCTTATTTAACGACCATTGGAGGGGGGGGGGAGCCCCAGTTTGAATCAATATACTCTCCTCACAAAGTGGAAACAAAAGAATGTAGAAAACAATTAATATTATTAAGTTGTGACTTGATTTATGAATGTTATATTTTAAAACGGTGCTTTTTTATACAATAAAAAATTTCAATTGTTCTTTATACAGGATGTCCCCACCTATTTTTCACCCCTCCGACTACTTTACCTCACCCCTTTGGTTTTGATATATATTTTTTAATATACTATTAGACGATTTACGTGTTTTGTTAAGTCTGTTAATTTTTGTTTCTGTGGATGTTATTTTTTTTTAATTATTTGGATACTGTATGGACTTGTTTTTTTGTTTTTTTGTACACAGCTTAACAAATCTCGCAAACTCATTCTCTTATTTATAACTAATTATAATCGATAGATTTAAAAATTCACAAATCGTTTTCAATTTTGATATTTTATTTCGAATCCCAACTTATTTTTCTCATAAATTTAGTGCGTTAAGTATTACTTAGCCGTCAGGACTATCCGAAGTCTTACACCAATGGGTTAAGGCTGAGAATCTTTTTAATTTAGAAGAAGTGCACCAACATTTAAAAACATTTGTCATCTATATAGTTTTATTTATTTTAGCATTTTTACATTGCTATTGCGTTTTCATAAATAAATGGAAACTATTTTACTATATCATTTGGCATATGCATTGAAAATTAAACATAGTTCTACTATGTAACTAAGAGAATTTTTATCAAATAATTCATATTAATTTTTAAATCAATAGATTTTAATACTTTTTTATTTTGATAAAGTTTAGTCCTAATGTATTATTAACCTTTTCAAACATAAATATTGAGTATGTATATGAGTTCAAATTAAATGTGGGCTTAGATAGAACTTACGGTAGAATTTTCAAAACATACCAAATTTGAATAAAAACATTAATACCGCTTCGATTCCGTAACATGGTAGGAAAAATAATCTGGACACATTCTGGTTATTTTTGAGAATATGTGACCTACAATATATTACTTTGTACTGTACCTTAACTCATCAAAAGTTATCAAATGTAATCAAAATCTTAACTAGTTTTAGATTTCTGCGTTCATCTATCTTCACCATTCACTGAAAAATGATGTATGCATGGCCTCAAATACCAAACCAGCCAAAATGTTTATACATTAAATAATTTTGAAGTCAAACATTCACACCGTAATTTCCCAAAGTAACTTTTCTTAATCGGAGGGGGCTCATAAAACGATTTATTTTCATAGAAATCCTCTAAATATTTTAATAGTTACAATATTGTCTCAATTAATAAAATAAGTTATACAAAAAAAAAGTAAAATAATTACAAATAGTTATAAAGATATGTTCTCCGATTAATTTAGTGTAAGCATCGTCAGCTCTTAGAAAAATATGTTAATTTTATATTGATCTTTTATACATAATTATTATTATTAGCACCGCGTCTTACTACCCATTCGGTTATACGCACTTACGCTAATGTGTAATGGTAGGCGATTGTGAGATGAAATGAAGGACCTACAGTTTAACGTGGAATCCGAACCACGGTGGAGGCCTGGCATTCCCCACATTCACAAGATGTCTTGTCATAATATACATAATTAAATCGTTAAAAATAGTAGGATTATGGATGGAAAGGCAGTATTTGACAGTTTTGAGACTTACTTAAACTACTTTCATGTATTCATATGTCAAGTCATGTGATCTGTAACTGTCACAGTTTATATTTTATTGATATTAAATAAAACTAATAATATGTTAAAATATTATCAATGCTGAGCTAAGAAGAATATTTTTTTATTTTCTTAACTGTTCTTACAAGAATCCTTATTTATAAAACAACGGGTTTCAAAACAATAAAAATAAAAACGGAAAGGCGATCACGTTAAATTTGAAACCAAACTTAAAATAATAAATACTATTGAGAGAGAAAAAGATAGAGTAATTAAACCAAATATTGTTATAAATTGAAATACGATTCATAAAATGTCTTCTGCTATTTTGGTAATTAAAACGGACACGCTTTGGTAACTAAAATATACAGGTATACATAAAACCTCTACAAAATTTAAGATTTTTTTTTTCACTTACCTTATACAAAAAAAAAAATTCATACTTATAAATAATATTCTTATTTGTACTAGCTAAACAATTAGCACACACTTCATGTCATTTAAATATCAAAATCTTGTTTATTTTGATTAGTTATTTTAAAGAGAGATTGTTGGATATTTAAGTACATTTTTTGAACGTGTTTCGTGCCTTACTGCCAGTCCAGGCTAGCCATGTAGGCTATATACGAAAGTAGTTGTAGGAATAATAAGAGATAACTTAGAGGAAATGTACCCGCATACCCTTAATAACACCCGGTTAGTATTTGAACCCCAACCCTTCACCACCATCAAACCAGACGATACGATACCGACGTCCTTACCTGCACGCCCAATGGTGCAAGTGTTTAAAAGAAAAAAAATTAAATCTCTGATAGTCAATAGAAAGTAGTTTTTTTTAAGTTAAAAAAATGACGTACTTTGACTACCAATTAAAAAAAAAGCAGCAAACGCTCTTTAAAAAAAACGAACACATTTAAAAACTCTTCCATAAAATCATTCACCTTGGTTTGTTACCTTGTCTCGATATGTGAATGTCCTTGCTTCGAGATCACAATATCTTATATTATGTTTAGAAACTGATTAAAACTGATCGTCATTATTATTATTATTATTATTATTATTATTATTATTATTATTATTATTATTATATTAGTTAACAACCTTGAGTCTATACGTTAGTCTGGACGTGTTGGGTGAGGTCAGTGATTCTGATGGATATCATTATATATAATAATGTATTAGACCCACGCAAATGCATCTTATGTTGTTGTCGTTTTATTTGTCTCCGTTACTTACAATTAAATATGTTAAGCTAAACATGACATTAAAACGAGGAAGCAAGTACTCAAAGAAGTAAAACAATCATAAAACATAGGTACTGGAAAAAAATAAAATAAAAAATAAATAAATTAAAACTACAGCGTTTTTATTCTCTTCTTTTTATTGACCTGGAGTAGCCCCTTTTATATTTAAAACAAAGGTTACTAACGGCTTAATGTTAGGGACGATAAAAGTAATTAAGAAGCATTTGCACAGCCATTTTCTAGACTAGGGGATGGAAATACGTTTTTTTTTTAAAAAAAAAACCCATAGCCTTTGATGGTTTAATCTGGGTTACGGAGCCTTTTAGGTTAAAGTCAATTCGCTTATAAAACACGCTGATGGGATTTATTTTTATTTTTTCATCATCTCGTTTTACGTGTTTACCCCGCATCGTTGGACACGTGGAATAAATTTAAGGCTCACTTTGGATATCTTTCCGAAGACAAGGATATCGAGGTTCGAATTCCAGCTGGGTATATTAAGGAATTTTTTTCCTTAAATTGTTCCCCAATTTCCCTCAACTTAAATGAAGGTGCATTTCCTTTAAATTCTACCGTCTCCATATCTACCTCATAAGTGTAATTAAAACGTTGTTGTGGTGGGTGAAAAAAAAGTACTACCCGACCGGGATATCTGCATTTAATTACTCTATTGGAGTAGGTACGAGGAGGGTAAAATTTAAAATAAATGTACTCGCCTTCACAGGTGGGAAGAGTAGGAAATCATTAGGCGTCACTTTCCCGATATACTAGACTGCCGATGACGGCGAGGTTGGGGTGTGAATGCCGGTCGGGTGGACTGAGGGCTGTTTTTCCAAAATTGTTTTCCAATCTTCTTCCACGCAAATCGATATTTTCTCACTAAAGAAAACTACCCTTAATTATAATAGATTATATAGACAATTAAAAAAACACTTCTGGGTAAACTTATTAAAACTCTAGATACAAAGTTTTAGCCCGATCGGTAAAATGGTTTTGGCTCTAGTCCCAATAAAAGATAGACCAATAGTATCGGAAAAAAAAAACTTTTTTTTAGATCACTGGGTAATGAAACGTCGAGATTCATCAAAATCTCGTATCCGATTTTTATTTTTAACCATTAAAATACTTTTTCTCTCCAATAATAATATTTAATAATATTTAGCACCACATCTTACTACCCGTTCGGGTTATACGCTTTAAGTACTAATTACGCTAATGGATTAGGAAGGTTTAATTAGAGGAAGTGAACCCGCATTTGCGTGGAGGGAGAGTGGAAAACCATTTAGGAACAACCCCCCCCCCCACTTCACCCGACCGAGATTCGAACCTCGATCTCCCCGTCCTCAGCAGTCGAGCTAAACACGACAAGCGCGTTAGCCAACTACGCCACCGAGGCGGGTTTTCTCTCCAAGGGGGTGGAAATTGTGCTAAGGGTGAGAGGTGAGGGTGGTATTTCTTCCACCTCCCCCACCCCTCCCGTCACCAACAGAGAGATGTTTGAACTGTTTATATACATTATATTGGCCCTCATAAAGCGCCATGGCTCGGTGTGTGTGTGTGCTTTGGGCCGCAGGGTTCTTCCATGAACTCATGTTTACTTTGAGATTAAGGCCACACAGACAAAGATGGTTGCGGGATCGAAACCGGAGACAATGGGGACCATTATTCTTTCCAGTGACTGTCCTTCTTCCTTAAAAAAAAACCCCAACAAAATGTTACCTTTCTTGGCTCTTCGAAGGTGTAAAACAGACGGCAATAAGCTGTGGTTGGAAAATAATCAAAGTTAAGTTGGGCTAGAAAGAGACGCAAGATAAGGCCAGTAGTTTTGTTTTTTGTGTTTTTTTTTGAAAAAGATTTTCGTTTGCCAAAACAAATAAAATAATTTTCAATTAGAAACATAGAGTTTAATTTTATTCACGTGGTGATATCAACAGTTGTTGAATATCTGTCAAGTGTGTCCTGAAATTTAATGACAATTTTTCCTCTTCATTTAAAGAGTTTCTCACTTTTATGTTGCTATGCTCATGACAGATATTCAACAACCACTGTTGATATCATAATATGAAGAAGATTAAACTTTAGGTTTCCACTGAAATAATATTTTATGTATTTTGCCAAAAAAAAATGTTTTGCCCTGAAAATGGGAAGAACTCCTTTTCGCGCGTCACCCGTACCCCCATCTTAAGGCGGCCACCTTGGTCAGCGAGAAAGTAACAATTGCTATCAGGCCACACGACTTAAAATACAATGGTCTGTTTCGTTTTATGGAACTACTTCTCTATCCTGTCTAAGCTTATAATCCCTCTTCGCCCTTTACCAACAACCATCCTTTGTCATGTAAATAAGAAAGAGAGGAAAGAAAACTACGAAACTTATTATCTAACGTTAAAGAGGAAAACTCACTGCTAGCTATCACATATTTTTAAATTTATTTTGTGAGGTTATCAAAAAATTGCTGTATTTGTTAAAGGAAGGTTAAATCTAGAGTTATTTTTCATCAAGTATAGTCTCATATATCCGCAAATATGCTTAAAAAGTATTTGAAAATGAGATAATGCCACATTTTCGAACATTTTTTTTCTATTTATAAAATTCAAATTATAAGGTTGTTATGGAAAAAGAAGCACTATTGGAATCTTTTGACTTTATTTTGCTGTGAACCATATTTTTAAATAAGGCATAATATAATAATTAAATATTGAGTGAGAACTGAACGTCTGCGCGGTAATTTCTCGCTTACCTGTAATTTTACAACAGAAACTATAGGGTTTGAATCCCGGTCAGTTATACTGATGGTGTTTATTTTACTGTATGTTTTTCCAACTCTCCCTCTAAGCTGATTCCTATAAAATTCAACCTTCCTCATCCCTAACCTATTAGCATAATTTGTATATATATGCTTAAAATAAGTAGTTTTTCCACAGAAATAATGAACATTATGGTGTTTAAAAGGGGGAGAGGGTTGACCTCAAATTTTGAAGAAAGAGCTGTACGATATTTTTCACTTTGGACAATACTAATAAACTTAAATCAAAAGCGTTTGGAAAAAAAAGTTTGCAAAACATTTTTTCTCAGAGGATTACTAATAAGATATATGAACCACGTGATCCCTTCTTCCCCCTCTCTTCGTCTAAGTCACCCTTCTCTAACCCCATTACCCCCGCACATCTCATTCACGGTACAAAGTTCAGCAATTTCAGTAAAAATTCCACGCGAATGACAATAATAAGAACGTTCGTCTCCTGTTAGTCACTGACCTTAGTCCCATATTAGTCATCTTCACGACTTCCAGGAGACACGGGTTGGGACGAAGGGAGCTGAAGGGGCAGTTGTCCTATTATATGCTCTTATCATGTATTATTATTATTATTATTATTATTATTATTAGCACCTCGTCTTACTACCCGTTCGGGTTATACGCACTTACGCTAATGTGTAATGGTAGGGTGATTGTGAGATAAAATGGAGGACCTACAGTTTAACGTGGAATCCGAACCACGGTGTAGGCCTGGCATTCCACACATTCACAAGATGTCTTGTCAGAGGTGAAGGAAGGGTTTGGTAATCATATAAATCTCTGCCGGGACAAGGATTGAACCCAGAACCCCCAGCACAGAAGTCTGACACCTTACCCCTAGACCACCAGGTCACCCTTATCATGTAATATAATAAACGATATTCAACCGTTATATTTCACGTACCCCCAGATATAAATTATCTTCAACTTTGTTCTCACAAAATCGTTGCTGCTTAAGGCACTCTATACATATTCTATAATCTAATAACAATATCTAATACTAGTCCTATATTATATATATTTGAAACTTATTATTTAAAACATTATTTTGGATGTAATTAATTTATTTTGTGTGTCGATTATGGAATATATATATATAGCTTGATTGCTTTAAGAACCAATTATTTTATAATATTAAAATATCTAATATTATATATAAGCTATATAGACATATATATATATATATATATATATATATCTCCCATATTATTTTACAAAGTAGCAGAAGTATGGATAGTACTAGTAATAACATTCAATATACAGCCAGTTCCTCTGAAGGTGTCGCTTGTAGGGTCAGTTGGTGGGCTCAGCAGACTGATATGCAATCGTACTTACTGGATCAGTGGGGAAAACAACCGGAAACTACCTCACTCCTTATTTCCCTAGTACTCCTCTTCAGTGCAGCCTAGGCGTTACAGCTTGCGGTGGATCTGTTGAGGATACAACCAACCTAAACATAATATGTACTGTAGTTTGACAGTCACATTACATCTTTTTATAGTACTATACTTTTTTTTTCAGTTAAAAATAAACACATTATGTTTGTTTCACTCACTTTTTCATTTTTTGTTTTGAATTTGTTTATCAATAAAATATCATGCATTTGAAACAGATTACCCCCCCCCCCCTCCTTTCCTTTTCCCCACTATTCTGAAATTGTTACACGAAGTTTCAGATTCCTGGGGTTAGGACTAAAGGTGTTCGTCAAAATTAGTTCAGCCGTTTTCTCACAATTTCAACTACCATAAATGGGCTTATCAAATTATATATAACTACTGAACTAACCCGCTTCGGTGGCCGCATGGTCTAAGATGCTACTCTTGTAATAGACAAGACTGCCAAAGGCGAGGAGATTGGTGTTCGATCCCAGCCAGGTGTACTGAAGCTTGTTTTGTTACCCACATGGTTTTTCCACTTTTCTTCCACACAAATGTGGAAACACTTCCTATAAATTAAACCATCCTAATCACTAACACATTAGTGTAATTAGTACATAGGAGAACAACCTGAACTGGTAGTAAGACGTGGGGGTATAAAAAAAACTACTAAGTTTAAAAGCCCCAGGTTCTATTATCGGTACTGATTCACGCAAATGTGGTTACATTTCCTCCAAAATTTACCTTAATTTTCCCTACCCGGTTAGTGAAAATACATGGATAGCAAGGTTGGGTGGTAAGACGTGGTGTGCGCGTTCACACACACACACACACACACACACACACACACACAAAGTGCTTTTAAACCATTACGCCTGCGCACTAGTAGTTTCCAAACGCAGCCATGCAATCAAGATGTTTGAAATGTGGTTAAGTGGCAGAAAGCAATCAGTGGAAATAAGCACGTATTTAAAACGTTGGCAATAAGCACATTTTAATGCACACATTTATCGTATGTACACACCTCGAGTAGTGGCAATTAAAAATCTCAATTACTTTCGAATACTCTAAAAAAAAACGCCTAATACAACATCTTTTAAAGACGATTCACAAATAGTTTGTTTATGTGACAGTTTTGTTCTCAAGAAAAATTATCAAAATTAAATTGTATTAAATTTCATTAACTTTTGAACTTGTATCAAATAATAAGCCTAGCTTTGAATAACTGCTTCTTGATTTCAAATAACTTAAACTTTCACTTCACTACTAGTTAATAGGAGTCAAATAACTTTCTTCTGGAAGAAGAAATTAACTACAACTTCCACTTAATTACCTCCGGTAACCATTTATTAACTAATTTCAACCAAACTACTTCCTGAAACTAGAAATTAGCTATAACTTTCATTTAACTACATTCTGGAACCAGAAATTGTCTTTAACTCCCCATAAACTACTTCCTGAAACCATAAATTAACTAACTTCAGCTAAACTACCTCATGGAACAATAATTTACCTAAAACTTCCATTAAACTACCTCCTGGAAACATAACTAGCTTTAACTTCCATTAAACTACCTCCTGGAAACATAACTAGCTTTAACTTCCATTAAACTACCTCCTGGAAACATAACTAGCTTTAACTTCCATTAAACGACCTCCTGGAAACATAACTAATTTGAACTTCCATTAAACTACCTCCTGGAAACATAACTAGCTTTAACTTCCATTTAACTACCTCCTGGAAATATAACTAATTTGAACTTCCATTAAACTACCTCCTGGAAACATAACTAGCTTTAACTTCCATTAAACTACCTCCTGGAAACAGAATTATCTTTAACTTCCATTAAACTACCTCCTGGAAACAGAACTATCTTTAACTTCCATTAAACTACCTCATGTAAAAAGAAATTCACTAAATCTTGAACTAAAATAGGTCTAAGAATTGTGGATTAACTATAACGTCCACTACACTATCTATTGAAAAAATATATTAACTATAGATAAACTTGCCTCGGTGGACGCATGGTCTAAGTCGTCACTCTAATATTAGACTAGACTGTCGCTGACATGGATATCGTGGTTTGAATCCATGATGGGTATACCGAGGTTTTTTTAAAAATAGTTCCCAGCTCTCCCTAAACGCAAATGCAGGTGCACTTCCTTTAAATTAAACCATTGTAATCCCTAACACATTAGTGTAATTAGCACACATGCGTATAACCTGAACAGGTAGTAAGACGCGGTGCTAAAAAAACTACTATATGTATAATATACGCTTAGCTCCTCTCTGGAATCAAATGCACAGAAAGTATTTTTATTTGTCCCAATGCGATTTTATATCCACACTAAAGAGAATTTCAGGAGCAATTCCCTAAAAAAAAAAAAACTCCTCTTCTTGATCCCTTAGTCCGGAATTGTTAGTATCCAATATTGGCGTTATAATATACATCATCAAAGAAATTAAACCAGAAGGTAGATTAAAAAAAACAACAACACGTATTTCAGATGACATTCTGATGGAGTGTCAACTCAGTTACCAGAACGGTCGATGCCTAAAGCCGAACAACAAGGGTTCAAATCCCTGTTCGGGTGTCATTTTATATAGTTACTTTATAACGTTAGCGTTTGTGATGATCAATGACCAAGCGTAAGCAAGGATCATGTTTTTACTTGACAATTTGGTATTTTATCTGTCTGTCCGGCTGTTTGTTCCACGATAGCAGAAATATGCTTGTATCAATTTTAAGAAAATTTTGGCAAATACATACTTTGAAGTTAGGCCAAACAATTTATGCAAGTGGTTTTAAAATATGGCTATTCATATAAGTATATCAGCTTTTCAAAAGGTTTTTAGATTAATAGTTAATCTCAAGTGATTCGAATTAAATTGTTTAAGCAATCGATCAAGGATCTACGATGCATTTAAGAAGGAATATTGTAACTACTAGTAAGACTGTGGTAACGATAATAACATGAAGGGAGTGAGGTCTACTGTTCACAGAACTGCTAGTAAGACTGTAGTAACGATAATAAAATGGAGGGAGTGAGGTCTACTGTTCACAGAACTACTAGTAAGACTGTAGTAATGATAATAACATGGAGGGAGGTCTACTGTTCACAGAACTACTAGTAAGACTGTAGTAACGATAATAACATGGAGGGAGGTCTACTGTTCACAGAACTACTAGTAAGACTGTAGTAATGATAATAACATGGAGGGAGGTCTACTGTTCACAGAACTACTAGTAAGACTGTAGTAATGATAATATCATGAAGGGAGCTAGTTCTACTGCTCACAGAACTACTAGTAAGACTGTAGTAATGATAATAACATGGAGGGAGGTCTACTGTTCACAGAACTACTAGTAAGACTGTAGTAATGATAATAACATGGAGGGAGGTCTACTGTTCACAGAAACTGCTAGTAAGACTGTAGTAATGATAATAACATGGAGGGAGGTCTACTGTTCACAGAACTGATAGTAAGACTGTAGTAACGATAATAAAATGTAGGGAGTGAGGTCTACTGTTCACAGAACTACTAGTAAGACTGTAGTAATGATAATATCATGGAGGGAGGTCTACTGTTCACAGAACTACTAGTAAGACTGTAGTAATGATAATAACATGAAGGGAGCTAGTTCTACTGCTCACAGAACTATTAGTAACTATCAATATAGCTACGCTATTGATCATGGTAGTAATAATTTAATATTATAATAGCATATACCGTATAACAACTATAAATGTACTTAATAAAACAATAGTAAGAAAGGTTTGCAAGGCTTTGACTAATGGTTGAGCCTATTGTTTAGCCTGAAGCTGTTTCTACACAACTTTCTTATTATGATGTCGATAAAATAAAACGTTCTAATTGAACAATGAAACCAGAGCCCCATAATATTATTTTCATTCCTACTGGCGCACACCAGTCCCGTCAATGCTATCGCGTTTTAAGTGTTTTCCTGTCGTCTTCACTCGGAGCATGCGCGCCTCGGTGCTGGAATAATCATCCTCATTTTTTCAACACCGCGTCTTACCACCAGTTCGGACTGTACTTATATTTACTAATTACTCTAATGTGTTAGCGATGCGTAAAGCTTGAGTTTGGTAGAAGTGCACCCACTTTTAAAGTTTTTAGTTATCAAAATATTTGAAAGAGATACGACCAAAAATTAAAAAGGAATATAAAGACCTTCCCAAATAGGTGGGCATGTGACAAAGGCACGAGTCTCGTCGTGTATGAATTACCTGTAACAGGTTAAGTCGTAGTTCGAATCCCAAAAGTTTTTATTGGTATTTCTCCTCCTCTCCCAAATGGTTTCCAAATTTCCTTTACACGTAAATGTGACTACACTTCCTCGAAATTCTACCCTCCTTGTCCCTAGCACATTAGCGTAATCAGAACATATTCGTATAACCCGAACAGGTATTAACACGTGCTGATAAAAAATAAAAATACCACTCAAAAGGCATACAAATAAATTATTATTATTATTATTATTAGCACTACGTCTTACTACCCGTTCGGGTTGTACGCACTTACGCTAATGTATAATGGTGGGGTGATTATGAGATTAAATGGAGTACCTACAGTTTAACGTGGGATCCGAACCACGGTGGAGGCCTGGAATTCCACACATTCACAAGTTGTACTAATCAATTGTCTGGTTAATAACAGATTAGAATTTTATTGTACAAATAACTGACCATTTGAATTAGTCATGGTCAAAATAGAAGCAATATCACGTCGTTGTAGTTCCATTTACATAAATTATTGTATAACCTGAGACTAATTTACGTTTACGAAATTGTTCTGTTGATTAAGAAACAATTAACACATACTTAAACTTTATAAACAGAGTCTTCTGTGACAGATGAATACCTCTAGAAATTGTGTATACCCTGAAATGTATAGTGCGAGTTATTATTTTTAACCCGCCTCGGTGGCGTAGTTGGCTAACGTGCTTGTCGTGTTGAGCTCGACTACTGAGGACGGGGAGATCGAGGTTCGAATCTCGGTCGGGTGAACTGGGGGTGGTTTTTCCTAAATGGTTTTCCACTCTCCCTCCACGCAAATGCGGGTTCACTTCCTATAATTTGACCTTCCCAATTCATAATCCATTAGCGTAATTAGTACCTAAAGCGTATATCCCGAACGGGTAGTAAGACGCGGTGCTAAATATTATTAATATTATAATTTTTAAGATGGGATTGTCTAGGACGTGAGAAAAGGGCAGTTTTTTTGCAGTTTTTATGACAAAACATTTTATTTTTGTACGAAAATAAAATAAAAGCTATATCCAGTAGAAACACATAGTTAGGGTTGCCAGATTTTTGCTAGAGCAAACCGGGATTAAAAAAAAATTAAGTATCACCATTTTAATTCAACTTTTACTACTCATAAAATAAATACCTTTTACATATTAAAAATAAAAAACGTCAGTATTAATAATTTCATTTACAAAAAGGACAAACAGAAGTCAAAAATTTACTCATATTTTCGATAAGATTTTGCCTGCTTCATCTTGCACTGTCTTTTTGGCATGTTTAGACTTAAACACTCTAAATTAAATTTAGTAAATAAAGTTCAGAACCACAAAACAAATATATCCTTATATTTACACATACTCTCACAATGACGCAATGACGTACAAATTCAAAGCTAATTTAATCACTAAACTTATAGAATAGACGGGACTTTCCCGTAATGTGTTATACTTATACCTACCAACCTGACAAAAAATAATATTAATAGGCCTCATACATCATCGATTGTGGAGTAAAAGATAACAAAACAAAAAATTGTTAAGAACCGGGACAATAATATGACCCGAAGTGGTCTTTCAGGACACCTGGACTATCAGCTAAAAAAAACTGAGGCAGTCCCGGAAAACCGGGACGTCTTGCAACCCTAAATTATAATTTAGTTTTCTTCACATGCATTAATTAGATAGATTGCAGATGCCCTGTTTAAGGAAGGTAAGTATTCGAATCTCGGCTGGGATCTATGTTGGAAAGTAGGGAGGGGCTACGTGGCATCACATTTTAAAGTACGCCTGGCCAGGATTAGAACCCTGACCTCCCCATCAATGACAAACCAGAACAGATAAAGTTCACTGATGTTGGTTTGTATGAATGTTATCTTCGAGATTTAAGTTTAAGATCTTTTTTTTAAATATTATTATTATTATTATTATTATTAGCACCGCGTCTTACTACCCGTTCGGGTTATACGCACTTACGCTAATGAGTAATGGTAGTGTGAATGTGAGATGAAATGGAGGACCTACAGTTTAACGTGGAATCCTAACCACGGTGGAGGCCTGGCATTCCACACATTCATAAGATGTCTTGTCAGAGGTGAAGGAAGGGTTTGGTAATCAGATAAATCTGTGCCGGGACTGAGGATTGAACCCCGGCCGCTGGCACAGAAGTCTGACACCTTACCCCTAGACCACCAGGTCATCCTTTTTTAATGTTGTCTAAGGAAATACTTTCGCAATAAACTAGATTATTGATGACGGGGAGGTCGTGTTTCGATCTCGGTTGTATCTACTGAGGCTGGTTTTTCTTAAATGGTTTCCTACTCTCCGTCTAGGTAAATTCAGGTTCTCTTCCTATAAATGCAAACACATTAGCATTGATTACTACATAATGCATATAGCCCGAACGGGTGGTAAGACGTGGTGCTAAAAGAAAAAAAAATCCTGCTTGAATTAATGATGAAACCTTGTTAGGTTGTGACCCTGAGAAAACGGCGTTTGTTGGCGGGTCCTGAACAAACAAATCTCACGGGATATACTTTTTAAGTGGGGGGAGGGCTCGCAAGGCTGTTTTTTGTCTGCGCTCAAGAAAAAAAGAGAGGGTTTCGAAGAGAGGGGCCCAATATTTCTCCATCATTTTTAGAGGTGTAATTACATAAATTGTTTCCCACTATCCCTTAGCGCAAATTAGAGTACATTTCCTTTAAATTCTACCTTCCTCATCCGTAGTCCATTAGGTTAATTAAAATGCTTATATATAACCGCTAATGTGGTTGAATAGTTTAAGGCGTCACTATCGCAATGGACTGGACTGCCAATGACAGGGAGATTGAGGTTCGAATCTCGGTCGGGTGTACTGAGGGTGGTTTTATTAAAATGGTTTTACACTTTCTCTCTACGCAAATATGGTTATACTTCCTATAAATATAACCTAACTATTCCAGAAAACCATTAGTGTTATCAGTACATTGGCTTCTAGCTCGAACGGGCAGTAATATAGGTTGAAAAAATAAATATTAAAATATAAACATATAAGTTAAATGTGAGAGGTGAGGTTTGTACGATATAGTTCACACAATTTATTTTTACAAAAACCCGCCTCGGTGGCGTAGTTAGCTAAGCGCTTGTCGTGTTGAGCTCGACCACCGAGGACGGGGAGATCGAGGTTCGAATCTCGGTCGGGTGAACTGGGGGTGGTTTTTCCTAAATGGTTTTCCACTCTCCCTCCACGCAAATGCGGGTTCACTTCCTCTAATTCAACCCTCCTAATTCCCAATCCATTAGCGTAATTAGTACTTAAAGCGTATAACCCGAACGGGTAGTAAGACGCGGTGCTAATAATAATAATAATAATAATAATATAATAATAATAATATTTGTACGAAGAATGACCACTGCTCCTTACATTTTCACGCTCTTTTTAATGTACTGTACGTGTATGTTACATGTGCGCGGATGCGTAAGTAAGTACATGGGTAGCCAGACAACACTTTGTTCTGCCAACACTACCCGCCCCTACCCCGTTTCCCCAACCACACCCTAACTCCTCCTCCCCTCCGTAAGCGCGATCTAGTTACAGTGTGTTTATGATCAGCGTTATTGCATGTACTCGTACATATATTTAACCGCCTGGAACAAATCGTCCTTGAAGTACACTCAACCAACTTTATAACCATCTTCCTTTCGTGTGTAGACAAATCATGGTTAAATTGATAAATAGTACAAAACAATAGTACAAACTTTCTCAAAAAGTGTGTTTTAACTTGGAACGAGATTTTCATAAATAAGTATTTTATTAAAAATACTCTATGAAAGTTTCTCCTCATAAAAAAAAACATGTCCCATTTCGGTGGCGCTACTCTTGCAATAGACTAGACTGCTGAATACTAAGAGATTGGGGTTCGATCTTGGTTGGGTGCAACGAGAGCGTTTTTTATTGAATGGTTTTCCACTCAAATGCGGATGCACATCTTCAAGATTAAACCTTCCTAATCTCTAACACATTAGTATATTAGTAAAACCCAAACGCGTAGTAAGATGCGATGTTAAAAAAAATGTATTCTTGTTATTCACAATAAACACTCTTCATAAATACATTTTAAACAAAATTATTCATTCAATATTTTTTTTAATATCAAATATTCAAAACCCGCCTTGGTAGTAGTAGTTAGATAACGTGCTGGTTTTGTGTTGAGCTAGACAGCCGAGGACAGGGAGATCGAGGTTCGAATCTCGCTCGGGTGAACTGGGGGTGGTTTTTTATAAATGGTTTTCCACTTTCCCTCCACGCAAATGTGGGTTAAATTCGTTTATATTCAACCTTTCCAACTCCTAACTCATCAGAGTAATCAATACTTAAGAGTATAGCCCGAACGGGTAGTAAGACGTGGTGCTAAGTATTAAATATTCAAAAATCAGTTATTTGTTTACTCTCAAATTATTTATATTTGTAAACTAAAAACATAATCTTATTTATCATGCTTAACAATTCCCATATACCCAGTTTGAACTCAATATTAAAGGTAATTTCCAAAAGTTTAGAAAATTTGTCAAAATTATTTATTAAAGAAAACTAACATATCATTTATCACGAAAAATATTCTCCATATACCAAATTTAAGCATGGATGGGGACGGACAATTTGTAAAAAAAAATCAACTTTTTTTTTAATCAAGGGGCACATAAAACGTAAAAAAGATTCATCATAATCTTGAGCTCAAAAATTTTTACGATTATATTACTTTCTCCTTATATGAAAAAGTAGAATTAACTAATGTTTTTGGACTGGAGACTAAATTATAGAAGCTTGTATTTCATAAACGTGACCAAAGTCTAAAACGTTTGAGTTAGTTTGAAAAAAAAAAAAAGCCGTGAAAGTTTTTAAAACCAAAATATTATCTTTTTACAGGGAATTAAGGAGGTCGTTATATATAGTATAGGCCTATTGGTAAATTTATAACTAAAATTGTATCGCAAAATAAGCCAAAACAATTATTTATAAGGTAATAAGATGAATAATTTGGTTTTTTAGTGTTAATTTGGATATTTTTAATGTGAAGACTATTTTTCAATATAATTTAGTAAAAAATTGATAAAATTTAATTTGTTTTCAATTTATGTTTTTGGAAATTTGTGATCAAGTTGGTTTTAAAAAAATATACTAAAGGTGTTTAAAGTGGTTATTGTAGAAATGCCAGTTAAGGGCTTTTTTTTGCAGTTTTTATAACATATCAATTTTTTTAATCAAAAGAAATCAAATAATTTTCCAGTAGAAACATAAAGTTTAAATGTACTAACAAGTTATTTGTCAAGAGTGTCCTGGAATTTAATGAAAACTTTTCCCCTTGTTTTAAAAAGTTTCTCATCTAATGCCGCCATGCTCATGACAGATATTCAACAACTGTTGATATCACCAAGTTAATAAAAGTAACTCAATGTTTCTATTGGAGCAATATTATATTTATTTTTGCCAAAATAATGTTTGTCATAAAAAAAACTGCAAAAACTCCGCCTTTAATCACGTTCCTTGCACCACCACCACCTTAAATACAGCCCTAATGCATGAGAAGGTCTAATTAGTGACAGAGAAAACATACTGTAGACCGGTATTTGAAAGATAAGCTCTAAAAAAAATTGTGTGTCTTGAAAATGTATCTAAAGCTCACAGTACGGTTGAAAATGTATCACTTTCAAATATAGTCTCTCCTTTTCACTGCACGATAAAGTGTAAATAAAGAGTCAAGTTCTTAGTTCAAGCAAGAACTATACTATGATTATGTTATGAAGAGACTTTTAGAAAAAAAAAACATAACTTTTGTGGTTAAACTTATAGCATTTTGCCATATTATTAGTTTTATTTTGTAGTTATTTATAACATCTATCAAAAGTGACAGTTACAAAGGACATGACTTGAAATATGAATATGTGAAAGTTATTTTAGTAACTTTTAGAACTTTCTTGTTTTATTATCTTTCGGGATTGTTAAAAAGTTTTACTAAATTTTGGAACTGCCAAAAAAATTTTTTTAAGGAACTTTGGCTTTGTAAAAAAATAAAGTTTAAAGAACTTTTGAATTTGTCAAATTAGTTTTAGTCACCTTAGAAACTGTAAAAAAAAAAGGTTCTAGAGACCTCGGGGGAACTCTTATAAAAGTGTCATCCTTTCAAAATTGCACTGTATGTTGGGATGAAAGGTAATTAAAGATTGGGAAACTGTTTAGAAAATAAACACCTTTAGTGGATTAGATCTGGATTAGAACCCCAAACTATCCGCATTAGGTAAACAATACTAGACGGACATGACGTTTAGTCCACCTTTCAACCAGTTGTGGTCGGATTTTTCCCAGATATTTAAGGTGCTCTTTCTAAACAGACTGATTATAACAGCAAAACCACCAGGAACCCTTTCCCACGCCATTCATTCATCATAGTGAAAGGGTAAACCCAAATTTTACCAAGGATACATTTTCAGCCATATACCAGGAATCGAACCCAAGACCCTTAACTCGGGAGACATACACGATACCGACTGAACTAAGGTGTCGGACTCCTCTTTAGTGTAAATAAGTGGATAGCTGTAACGGGTAGTAAGACTTGGATTGCTGGGACGGGCATGAAAACGTGGATTGCTGGGATGGGTATTAGGACGTTGATTTATGGGACGGGTAGTAAGACGTGGATTTCCAGGACGGGTATTAGGACGTGGATTGATGGGACGGGTAGTAAGACGTGGTGTGCTGGGATGGGTAGTAAGACGTGGTGTACTGGGACTGATAATAAGACGTGGATTGCTGGGACTAGTGATAAGACGTGGATTACTGGGACGGTTAGTAAGACGTGGATTTATGGGACGGGTAGTAAGACGTGGATTACTGGTACAAGTAATTAGACGTGGATTTCTGGGACTAGTGATAAGACGTGGATTACTGGGACGGTTAGTAAGACGTGGATTTATGGGACGGGTAGTAAGACGTGGATTACTGGTACAAGTAATTAGACGTGGGTTGCTAGGACGGGTAGTAAGACTTGGATTGCTGGGACGGGTAGTAAGACGTGGATTGTTGGGATGGTTAGTAAGACGTGGATCATACCACGGTGATGGTTTTTCATTTCAGAACGATTGTCTTTATATATAAGGCCTCGTGTGAACAAGGATTAACGATGGATGAAAGGTCGAACCAGATAGTTCGTGAGGAGTCAAGGACATATTGTATATAATTGGATCACCATCGAAAGAACCTTTTACTGTATTTGTGAATTAATTGCGAGAAACGCAACATTCACCATAAAGTAACTATGTTTATATCAAAGCAGTGAAAAGTGACTTGGATTATGTGGTGACTTTTTGAACTGTCGGGATTATTTAAGACAGTACGAGTATCTTGCTTATGTAGGCCAGACATCAGGGTATTAAATAAAGTCCCATCGTGATTATTCAACCTTAGATTATCCGACCCTCCGTATTATCCGGTCCAGTTCTCGGTGCTAACAAGTGCGTTTTAAAAGAAAAAAAAAATCTGTTCATATCCTTTAGTAATTAGTAAAAACAAATCGCAGTGATAGAGACGAGGAAGTTTTAGTTTAAAGGAAATGTACCCAAATTTGCGTAAAGTGATAGTAGAAAACCATTTAGGAAAAATCACCCTCAGTACACCCGATCAGGGTTCGAACCTAGATAGATTAACAGTTAAATTAAAAGTAAAATAAAAAATCGAATTATTCAGACATTCAGAACATATTTGACTTTATTTATAAATATATATACATATACTTTATATTTCACTTTCTGAACCGACTGATTATATCAGCACATGACTTATTTACTAACTTAAATCTTGAACAGACACAACATCCGGACCCCGGCTGATAAATTCATCACTGTGAAAGGGGAAATTCAAATTTTAGCCATTAAAATGTTTCGATTATGCCAGGAGTTGAGCCCAGGACAAATAACTCAGTAGGCAGACACGTTACAGACTGGGCTAAGGAGTTAGACTTTAATTTTAGTAAGAACTGATTCTTAAATAATTATTTCAATGTTATTCCAATGGTTGTTTGTAAAGTCAATTTTAGAAATTGATCTCAGGTTTATTTTAATAATACAATTTTTTTTTTTTAGTGAAAAAACGAATTTTGTTTTGGTTGTTTCACACTAAATATATCAACGGGCGTGTTCAGGTATATCTTGGCGAATCTATTTACTCGCAGGGTTCATAATCTGTTTGCATTGGTAATTATTTACTTAGGACTATTTTCTCCCTATGGAAAAACTTTCCTTTCGTCATCTTCTTCGTTCGACTCTACGACGGCAATGTCTGCTAGCTTTTTGTTGTGGTTTTTTTTTTTTCAAGATAAAGAAGTAAAAAAAAACTTAGAACTCGATAAGGATCACTACCCACATCGGTGGGCATGTATACCAAAGAATTATTTACGTTTTATAGTTATTTGAAGGCTATAGTAATGTTTATGCTTGAATCCTGATTCCCCCCCCCTGCCCCCTTCTCCCATAAATGGCTTCACACTTTTACTACACGCAAATACCGATACATTTTCACTAATATCTACTTTTATGATCTCAACTCAATTAATTCAAATATCTGAATTATCTGTAAGGGAGCATGGTTGGATTTTAAAGTGATACAAAAGTACAGTTTTACAACAGCAACCGTCCTCGCGGTACAGTGAGTGGGCTGAGGCCTATGCTGTTGATCTAGAGGTCCTGGGGTGTTTTTCTCAAAAGGGGAATAATTCTCATGGTCACAATTAGGCTTAAATTAGGTTAAGATCTTCATTGGTTTCTACCCCGTCGTATTAACTATCTTCATACCCTCATCTCATCGGGACATTGAAAGAGCCTCCATGGAAAGGATGTACGATTAGTACGTTCGGGCGTCCCCTGAGAAACGGTTCATTAGTACTGGATAATATTTCCACAAACTGAGTTACGTACTGATATAGACCAAACACGCCATTATTATTCATACAAATATGTATATTGCCTGAAAGGGAGCATGGCTTGATTTTAAAGTGACACAAAAGTACACCTTATGACAGCAAAATTAATTGTGTTCTACGTCCTTACTTCCTCTCTGGGTTATCTGTATATTTACCCTAAAATGTCAAAGATGAGGAAGTTATAGCTTTTAACAAATTTTACCCTTATTTTTGGATAGGGAAAGTGGAAAGCTATTCAGTTAAAATGTAGCCCAGTATACTCGTTCAGGATTTAGAGATACAAATTTTCCGGGAAATTTTCCGCAGTGGTGGCTTGTGTTAATAGGTAGATGAAGGGGCTATGTTGAGAGAGTGGGTACTGGGAGCTTATCACATTTTCTTTATAAATATATCAAATAATGTGTTGGGGAATGAGTGGGTGAGCAGTGTTGGGGGAGAAAAAGTTGTTAGAAAAATATTTAGGCCCACCTTACAATTATTATTTTAATTATCTCAATTATGAAAAACTGATAGTAAAATAAAAATAATTAATGGCAATTAGAGATTTTAAAAAATTGCTGAAATTTTCAATTTGTTAAATAACAGAGTAAAAGGAATGTATTCATAAATACATTTATTGTAATAGTGAAGTATTAATATAGGCTTAACCTGTATGCATTAGACCCGACGTTAGTGACAGATTCAACCACATAGCGCTGTAATCAAAACGTGAGTGTGAGGCGAGAAACGGGCACTTTTATTTCTATAATATTGCTCATTTAAATATCTGAGTCTGTCGATTTAGCTCAGTTGGTAGTGTGTATGTCTACTGAGATAAAGTTCCAGTGTTCAGTTCCTGGCGTGACCGACAAATTATTCATTGGTAAAATGTAGGTATTTTCTTTCATAGTGATGAATTAACGACCGAAAGACTGGATGTTGCGTTTGTTCTAGATTTAAGTAAGTTAATAAAGTCATGTTTTGCTAAGACCACAACAGAACGTTTTAAGATAATGTGGGATTGGTTTATAGAGGTTTCTGTAAATTATTATACATTAAAAAAAACCATTTTAACTAGTCAAATCTTTCACCTACATCTTTATGAAAAAATATCAATCCACTTTATAAATGCTCTGGGATTTCTTAGCGTCTGCCTTACATTTTAGAACTATAATGTTGGTATTTGTATTCTCCTCACTCTTGGAAATGTATGTAATCTGTCTCTATTAAACAAACCTTAAAACCTTAAACAAACCTTAAAACCTTAGCGTCTGCAAAGCTCACTATTCTCACATACAGTACCCTTAAAGGTACTATTAATATACATAGGAAGGCCCTATAGGGATAGTATTATGCTATGCAGCAATATAGTAATAATGCCATATTCATATTTAGGGTTTTAAAAATTCCATAATTTATAAGCTTGTATAATTATTATTTTGTACTAATTTGACACTCACTTAGAATTTTTCAAAAGCATTAGAGATAATATTTTTTTTATATTTAAGGAAATGTAAGAACACAAGTTAATACTAATTATGTCTGCTCTAGTTGATGTGACAGTACATTAGATCTCCATATGTATCGTTTCAACTTCTGTCCAGTGTACATGGTTTGAGCTAGCCTCGCACACTTATTGCAAATTATCACCGTCTTGCTTCTTCTCTCTCTGAGTGTGTCTAAGACTATTATTACCTCGTATCAGTTTCAGTATCAGTGTTATGGCTCTTACTAACTGTCCTACATCATAGTCATAATAACATAAGGCGGGAAACTCTTCTCGCTTGATGGGAAATCTGTTGGGTGTACCAACTGGAGGGAGGGGGGGATAAAAGGTACGGTGTACCGCACATACGTCTCGCTCTTTTACAGATATATATATAGCATCGCGTATTACCATCCGTTCGGGTTATACGCTTATATAATAGTTACAATAATGGTTTTAGGGATTGGGAAGGTTATGTTTAGAGGAAATATACTTGCATTTGCGTGGGGAGGGGAATAGACAGAAAACAATTTTGGAAAACCACCCTCAATACACCTGACCGAGATTCAAACCTAGATCTTCCCGTCATTGGAAGTGTAGTCTACTGCAAGAGTATCGCGTTAGACCATGTGGCCACCGAAGAAGGTGTAAGCTCTTTTTATCATCATCATCATCATCATCATCATCATCATCAAACATTATTATTACTATTAGCACCGCGTCTTACTACCCGTTCAGGCTATACGCACTTACGCTAATGTGTAATGGTAGGGTGATTGTGAGATGAGATGGAGGACCTACAGTTTAACATGGGATCCGAACCACGGTGATGAAGGAAGGGTTTGGTAGTCAGATAAATCTGTGCCAGGACCGATTTGTTTTGTTACCACCTAGATATGAAGGTCATATTAATAATTATTTTAATTTGTATTTCTTTAAAAACTGTATTTATAAAAATGTGTATAGTCTTTCTACAAATAAAAGTGGGGATTAAGGGACGTGAGAAAAGGCCATAATTTTTACAGTTTTTATAGCATATATATATATAAATTTCCAAAATTTATACATTATTATTCTCCAGTAGAGAACATAAAGAGTTTTATTTTCTTCGCAGTATTAGATGAGAAACATTTTAAGGAAGAGAAAAAGGTTGTCATTAAATTACGGGACACCCTTGACAAGATATTCAATAAATTTTGATATCATCTCGTGAAGAAAATTAAACTCTATATTTCTGCTGAAGAAATAATTTATCTATTTTGACCAAATAAAATCCCTATAAAAACTATAAAAAAAACACTGCCCTTAACTCGCGTCCCCTACATTCCCACCTTAATACTTTTAATTTAATGTATACAAATGAGTATTACAGTCGAGTCACACAAAATTGTAAACCGTTATGAGTTCTTTGAAATTACACTCTTTTAAATTATTGTCGACTGCGTTGTGCTCGCACGTACCGGAAGTGCTTCTTTTCTGAAAGGAAGTGACGTCATACGCTGTGTTACCAGTCAATATTTATACTTGCTACAGCCATAGAGAACTAACTGAGGTACCGTTAGAAGAAGGAAGGCAACTGTAAATATTTTTTCCTAAAAATAAAAGGAAATTTTCTTTTTTATTAAAAAGGTTTAAACAATCACGTCTAATAGAACAGGATGAGAAGTGCAAAATTTTTAAAAGGAACCCACATATTTATCAATTTTTTTTTTAGCAGTTTAGTATAATGCGAGATTAGCGAACGAGACCATGCGACCACCCAAATGTATTTAGTTCTCATACTAAACGGATGAATATATTGACTATTAAATTGGTTTCTAAAATCAATATTTTTCTATAAAATTATACACTAAGCATTTTTTTAAACCATATTAATATATTATTTAATATGCACTTTTAAGCTTCCGTAAAATAATCTAGTAAGATGTGTGTAATTTGTTTGTACATTAAACGTTTCTATATATGAAATAAAAATTTATATTTGGAGTAGACCTATATATATAATTTGGTTCAGCTATACGGATATTTTACTAATTCCCCAAATATGCTATAAGTGTCACTTAAAATAAATATTTTACTAACTACAAACACTTCAACTAAATAGGAGTCTAATATAATTGGCGATACAAACACACCTCTCTATGCATTAGTTTTTATTTTCCCTCTTAGAAGATAATGATAAATAAATGTTTTAGTAAACAACTGAGATGAAAATTCGTGAATAATATACTAAATATAAACTTGATAAATTTCTGTGTGCGTTGGCCACTAACTGAGCATTCTATTAGTTGGTTAACGGTTTCTAAACAACACATCGGTTTAAAAGAAGCGTTCGATAATAAAAGTCTGCAACCCGTCTTACCTGTTTGTATTGCTGGCCACCTACACTGTAAATGTTAAGGGACCACCAAGAGCTTGCCTAGCAATGCTCGAACCTTTCCACGGCATGCTCGGCAAATGTTAACAAACAGTTCGGAGTGAAAGCATTTCCTTGCGTTTATCAGTCAAGGTAACCTGAATACGTGTAATGGTTACGTGGAAAGTGTGTTCCACTGAAAGAGTAATACAATTTAATATGATCGACTGCTGATTTTTTTCAAATTTAGTTTCATGGAAGGAGAATGCGAAAGCGTTTTGGAAAAGCTAGCCTCGATACACCCGACCGAGATTCGAAACTCAATCTCCCTGTCATCTAATCTAACACCAAAGTGACGCCTTAGACCATGTGGCCACTGAAACATGTGTTAGCGACTTTCGGCGGCCACTTTGACAAAGGCGTTAGGCTCGTCTTGTCTGATTCACCAGGGATTAGGGGGTAATGGAATCGTATCCTGACTTAGTACTCAAATTGGTTTTTAATATATTTGTTTGTACACTCTCACTGGCAAAAAAAAATTGAGCTTGACTTTTAGGTCACAACCATACTCATGGGGTATTAACAGCTGCTGAATGCCATAATAGTGAACAATATATATTATTATTGACGTCTTCTTTAAGGCTCTTATCACTACTAGGACTATTAGCATATTAAACCTTACGTACAGGTAGCTCCAAATGACTCTTCGCCTACCTGATTTCACGTCGCGTGAAGACTAAATACACAGTGATCTAGTGGTATAGGGGTAAGGTGTCGGACTTTTGTGCTGGGGTCTGGGGTTCAATCCTCGGTCCCGGTACAAATTTATCTGATTACCAAACCTTTCCTTCACCTCTGACAAGACGTGTATTAATCACAACTTGTGAATGTGGGGAATGCCAGGCCTCCATTGTGGTTCGGATTCCACGTTAAACTGTAGGTCCTCCATTTCATCTCACAACTACCCTACCATTACACATTAGCGTAAGTGCGTATAACCCGAACGGGTAGTAAGACGCGGTGCTAATAATAATAACTAAATATACCTTAAATTGGATTCGAAACAGTCACATATAAAAGGCAGTTGGTACATATTTAGTATTTTTATATATTGTTGTTATTCGTTTATGATTATTTGAAACTAAATCGTATTTTTAACATTAAAAGGCCTATTTACGTCCTTTGTGAAGATTAACGACCTTTATATCCCTACTAGGCCTGACCCTACATCACGCATCAAGGTCGTTCAGTGATTAAACAATAGAAAACTTTTTTTCCGTGCCTCATGTATTACCAATCTGAGTTTTCCACATATCTACTCTTTAATATGAGATATTCAAACTTCTAACACCTGTAGAATCCCACGCTTCAAATGTTATTTCTTTAGAACCCTAGTATAAAAATAAAAAAAATCACCGAAGGCATTTTTTTTATTTTTTTAAAATTTCAAATCCAAAGTCAAGCCGTCATTGTAGTGTGACTTACTTTACAGCATATTTGTAAGAATATAAATAAGAAAATACAAATTATTTAAATATCGAAATTCTTGATTGAAAATGATATCGATTATATAACGGTAATACAGTATTAAAATGGTAAGATTAGAAGTAAATAATAATAATAAATAATAATAATAATATAATAATAATAATAATAACTAACCAAATTTAAACCTGCTTGGTGGCCGCATGGTCTAATGCACTACTCTCGAATAGACCACCAATAACGGGGAGATCAAAGTTTGAATCTCAGTCGGGTGTACTGAAGAATGATTTACCAAAATTGTTTTTCACTTTCTCCCCAAGCAAGTGAGGGTACACTTCCTAAAAATATACTCTCTCTTATCCCTGAAACCTTTAGTGTGGTTAGTATAAAGGCGTTTAACACCTGAAAACGTTCCATGAAACCCAGTTTTTAATACCACTGAAGTAGGCTATGTATGAGAAAGGTCGAATTTAGAGTAAATGTAACCGTATTTGTGGAAAGGGTTAGAGTGAAACGATTAAGGGAAAATCGTTTAAAAATAACCTGACTGGGATTTTAACCCTGACCTTCCTTACCCATGACGGGAATCCCACGTAAGACGATTGACGCCTTTATCCACGTTCTCACCGCGTTTTAGTCAGACCTCGCCAGTCCATAGAAATAAAACTAGAACGTAAAGTTTTGTTTAGTTTAATAATATCATACAGTAGATCAGAGAAAAATTCAAGATGTAGTAAAACTGACGAAAATATTTTTATCTGCAAAATCTTTAGCACTTATTTCGATTACTGTACCATAACTTTCATATTACATACGGAGGAAGGGAAAAATATACCATTGAAAAGGTTTGAATGTAGTCCGTAGTTTTTCGTTTCTATCAATATATACGTGTTGTCTTCATAGATTAAAAAAAAAGGGCGATGACTCATTTTAAGGTTAGAATAATTCATAAAATATGTTACAAGATAATGGTTAAGTGAGTCGCTCTAAGCTAGTCTCGACTTGTCCTAAGTGCATTCCAATATGGCGGTGAAGATGACGACATTGATGACAAATGGAAAAAAGAGGGGGGGAAGTCGTAAGGAGCTTACCTACGTTTTACAATACCAACTAAAAATCATTTTGTGGTTGTTAAATAAACTAGAAATGCTAGCACAATATAAAGCTGTTTTTACCCAACAGCGGTTAAGCCACTAACTCAAAGTAGACTAGATTGCTGTTGACGGAAACATCAGGGTTCGAATCCCTGTGAAATACATTTTGGTTTTATGTGTAATTTGTTTCCCCTCTCCTGTCACGCAAATGTGGGTACATTTACTCTTAATTCCAACTTTCTAATCCCTACCCCATTAATTAATTGAAATACGAATGGTTTGGTCAGGTAGTAAGATGCGGCGTGAAAAATTGTATTTTATTAAATATTGTTGACCTTGGTGGTCTTGGGGTAATGTGTTTACCTCTGGAGCGGGTGTTCATGGGTTCAAACCCATCCGAGGTCAACGGATTTATCTTGAGCGATACAAATCCGTAGCACAATTTACTTCGGAGGGGAAGTAAAGCCGTCGGTCCTATGTCGATTGTGGCATGTGGAAAGTGTGTGGAAATACCTTTCCCAGAAAAATTGGTAGACCCTTTCGCTCCCTCTCAGAAATTCTCGTGTGCTCATATAATCAGTCAGTTCATAAAGTGCACGTTAAACACATCAAATAAATAAACAATATATTAATATAAAAATTGCAATTTCTAAGACTTTATCTTGTTATCTTTTAACTTATTGGCTTAGGATAGGAATGCTCTACCACTGATTTATCTAGTTTATAGACAGCTAGCGATACTAGCCTAGACACTTATAGGGTGTTAGCCATAACTCCGTTTAAATCAAGTAGCAATTAATCCGTCCATAAAATACTTCATTTTATAATAAATTTGTTGCCATCGATTTAACAATTTTAATGATCATTTGACATAAATCGGACGTTTTTAGCTATAATTTAGGCCAAGGGTTTACAATTGGTGGCTAACGATGCCTTTTTTTTTCATGCGGCCCACAAATTTTCTTGTAAAAGCGATCAATTGCAATAAAATATATATTTTTATAAGATAAATTGAAAGTTTTTAGCTACGTGAGGAAAATCCATGAACGTTTCAACTGATGTTCATGTTTAATTTCTTCCTTATATCTGCTGTATTATATTGACGTATTAGAGATATTATAATTTTAGTCGGAAAATCTGTTTAGTAACTTGTGTAATTAATAAGTTTAACTTACCATTTCTTGTTTAATCAAAAATTAAATACCTGTTCTTGTTTTAGCATAGCACGACAAATATCCGATTGTAACTAAATTCATGTATTCAATTGTGGTCCATGGTTATTTTTATTTTGGAAACTCATTGTATAGATTATATGCTTATTGAAAAATTAAATAATTATCCAAACAAATAGTTTAACTGAAATCAGAATAAAACACCAGAATATACCATTCATTTGAAAATTAATTGTTGCTACTATTTACTCGACTCGTGTATTAACATATTTAATTACCATTTTAATCTAATTTAGTCGAAAAGATATAAACGCTTTGGCAAATTAAAAAAAAAAAATTCGCTAGGAATAAGAGAGAGATCGGTAAACCAAACATTTAGTTAAGAGACCAGGATTCAATCCCAGTAGGATGTGTTTTTAAAACAAATTTTTTCCCATTTCCTTTCCGGCTCATTCAACCTATTAAAAAAAAAATCTCATCCTGTTATTATAGACTGATAGACAGTGCTGATACAAGAATATATACATGAGAATGTTAATATTATTATTATTTGTTATTTGAGGTATTTAACGTGAAACCCGCCTCTGTGGCGTTGTTGGCTAACGCGCTAGTCGTGTTGAGCTCGACTGCTGAGGACGGGAGATTGAGGTTCGAATCTCAGTCGGGTGAACTGGGGGTGGTTTTTCCTAAATGGTTTTCCACTCTCCCTCCACGCAAATGCGGGTTCACTTCCTCTAATTCTACCTTCCCAATTCCTAATCCATTAGCGTAATTAGTACTTAAAAGCGTATAACCCGAACGGGTAGTAAGATGCGGTGCTAAATATTATTATTATTATTTAACGTGAACTTTCTGAACCGACTGATTATATCAGTATACGACAATTTCTAAGAGCGAGCACTAAAGGACCTACCAATTTTGCCGGTAAAGGTATTTCCACATACCTTCCAGCGTTCTCTTATATGTCAAAATCAACAAGGGATCGATGGCTTTACTTCCCAATCCGAAAGAAGTTGTGCTACGGATTCTTATCACACAAGAGAAATACGTCGACCCCACTTGGATATAAACCCACGAACATCGGGACATGAGGCGAGCACTTTACCCCAAGACCACAGAGGTCTACGATATGTTATTACATATTAATTTATGTACTTACTGTGTTTAGGTTTTTTTCTAATTAAGTTGTAATACGGTAACTATAAAAACTTCACCAGTACTTCCTTGCGTATTATTACTATTTTATTGAGCTCATTAAAGTAACATTCTCGGAATTGAAATTAATGTTTAGATGCTTCAAATATTAAACTTAATGGTTATATCAAATATCTGATAGTTTATAATATATTCTATAATAAAATAAGAGTTTTAAAGAGTAATACAAAATTGGAATAGTCCAGTATGGTTTATAAAACACATTTAAGTAATACATTTTCCTCCATTACCCCCCCCCCCCCAATAAATAAGTATTAGGCATTGCAATTGATATCCATTAAAGTGTAAACTACCTAAAATTGATTTCATCGACAACTTAAATCAATATAATATTATGAAATATAGTTCTTAAAAAGTATATATTTTTTAAAATGTAATTTAATCCATCCATACGATGTTGTAAGCACATAGACTATAACATGTACATACAATTAAACTTAATGTCTATACTGGAGAATTATTTGATTTATTTTGAATAAAAAAAATTTTGATAAAAAAACCCTGTAATAATACTGTTCTTAACTCGCGTGTCCTAAACTCCTAGCTTAATAAGAAAATAAGGCGTTAGGAAAATATATTGGTGTCGAAGTTCCCCAATTAGACTAAAATACGAAATAATATTTCACTGAATTATATCCCATACAAAGCTCACATAACTTGAGTTTTCAGATTTAAATATGTTCTTACATTTTTTTCCCCCCTTAATAATGTTATTTAGTATCACTGAACCCTTCTGCCCGAAGTGGTTTGAAACCAAATAATCCCGCTCCCTCCCTCCACTATATGTTGTGGTCAGGGTCAAACGATAGGGGTTGTAGCACATAACTCTTGCCCCAGAAAAAAAAAACAGCGTTCAAACACTTCCGCCATTCGAAGCTAAACATTAAGACTGGTTTATGATTATGAGGGCAAGGGTAAGATGGGAAGATTCAAATTAAAGTGAGATAATAATTTATTCATTTTTCGGTGCTAGATCATTTTCATTAATTTTATTTAGGGCATCCCCCCCCCCTCTTTGTTTTACTACACGTTCGGGTTGTATTATACTTTGTATTGATTCCTCTAATGCACTAGGGATGAGGAAGTTTGAATTTTAGAAAATAGGGAGTGGAAAACCATTTAGGAAAAACATCCTCAGTACCCCTTACCAGGATTTGAACTACGCACTCCCCATCGTTGGCACTCTAGTCTATTGCTTGATTCTAGTCTTAAACCAGGGGTCTCCAACGTTTTTAAACTGAAGGAGCTATATTACATCAGAAAAAAAAGACATGCTGGAGCCCCCAAAAATTTAGTTTACACTAATATTATGAACATTTAGTAAAGAAAGTTAAATTTTACAAATATAAAAGTATAAATTAAACCGAAAACATCATGTTCTGACAATGTCTTTTAGAAAAATTCCTTTACTAAGATTTGAAGAAATTGGCAACCCTACTATTACTGACTATTTTACAGTGTGAAAAACAAATACATAGTTTCTTGAGTACCCCGTAAGAGAACGGAGTGGTTAGGTATGTACGTATGTATGTATGTATGTACGTATGTATGTATGTAGTATGTATGTATGTATGTATGTATGTATGTATGTATGTATGTATGTATGTATGTATGTATGTATGTATGTATGTATGTATGTATGTATGTATGTATGTATGTATGTATGTATGTATGTATGTATGTATGTATGTATGTATGTATGTATGTATGTATGTATGTATGTATGTATGTATATATGTACGTATTATGTAGTATATGTATGTATGTATGTATTATGTATGTATGTATGTATATGTATGTATGTATGTATGTATGTATGTATGTATGTATGTATGTATGTATGTATGTATGTATGTATGTATGATGTATGTATGTATGTATGTATGTATGTATATGATGTATGATGTATGTATGTATGTATGTATGTATGTATGTTATTGTATGTTGTATGTAGTATGTAGTGTATGTATGTATGTATGTATGTATGTATGTATGTATGTATGTATGTATGTATGTATGTATGTATGTATGTATGTATTATGTATGTATATATGTATGTATGTATATATGTAGTAGTATGTAAACACAAATAAGTAATAGTCTAAATTTGCCTCATGGATCCTGAAATAACTATGATGGAGCCCAGTTAAAAAAACTCTGTCCTAGACCATGTGGACACCAAAGCATTTTTTGGGGATTATTTAACGTGCATTTTATAAATAGATTGTATCAGCCCACGACTTACTAACTAACTTAAATCTAGAACAGACACAACACCTGCCCATCGGCAGTTACATCACGGTTAAAGGGTGAAAGGGGAAACTTACAATTATGAGTCTTTAGACCAAGCTGAGAATTGAGCCCGGGACCCTTAACTCAGTATACAGACACGCTACTGACTCAGATATGGTGTCGGACTCACTATTGGATCAACAGTTTAATATTGATACTATTTTAAGAGTAAATAGCATGTATTGGTGTGCACATGACTAGGATGTCAAGCTCATCTTATTTAGTATGACATTGACAAATAGGTCGGGCCTCGACTCCCAGTTGATTCCAACTACCCCTCCATGTGAGTTAAGGAACATTTCCTCCTAAACTATATCCTCCTCATCCTAACTCTCTTGATGTACATATTTGGATGGGTGGTAAGACTGAAGAATGTGTTAAAAAAAATTGCTGGACTAAATCATTATGTAAGAGATTTTTCTTGAGATGATAGTGACATGAATAATTTCGTTTCTAAATTTTTTTTGAAAGTTAAAATAAAGAGGTTCGAATGGTTTTTTTGTCAAATTAGGTAATATAATACTTGTGATGATTTCTTAATTCAATTGGGATATCATAATAAATAGATTTATACTATTTTTAATGAGTTTGTCATTTCAATTAGAATTATAAAATAAATTAACATATATTTGTGATGAGTATATGATTTAATTTGAGAATATATAATAACCCAGTTCGGTTGCCGCGTGCTCTAAGGCAATAAATACTCTCGCAATAGACTAGAGTGCTGAAGACGGGGAGATAGTGGTTCGATCTTTGTCGTGCTACTGAGGGTGGTTTTCCTAAATGATTTTCCGACTCTCTTCCCACGCAAATGAGAGCACATTTCCTCTAAATCCAATCTTTCAAATCCCAAAACCTATTAGCGTAGTTAGTACATAGGTGTATAACCTTAACGGGTAGTAAGACGCAGGGCTAAAAAAAAAAAAAAAAGAGGCTATTAAAATTGTGTGCGCTTTTCTTTTTTAATGTTTAAGAATGTAAGACAATTTTATTTTTACTATGTGTGTCGGTGCATATCATGTATTTGTTTTGCTATCAAGAGTGAGGAATTAAGTTTTATCAATGGATGGTTTAAGTGGGAAGTAATTTGTGGTGTGTGATAGGGCGATATCTGCTTTTGTTGAATGACCCGCAAAATATTAGAGTATACTATGGAAGATTATACTATCAGAATGGTTGGTCAGGCAAAGAACACAAATATAGAACAATATCGTCAGCTGTGACGTAGTCCCTTTGATAAGGGTGCATAAACAGAGATTGTACCTAGTAGCTGAGCTATTGCTACCATTGCTACTGTGTTTATTTTTATAATTTTATTTTTGAGGTATTTAACGTGCACTTCTTGAACCCATTGATTATATAATCACACAACTTTATAATTTAACTTAAGGCGGTCACCACGTTCAGTGAGAAAGTATCAATCACTGTCAAGCTACATGGCCTAAAATACAAGTCTCTTGTGTCGTTTTCTGGAACTAACACTCTATTATATCTGAGTTTATACTCCCTTTCACCAATCACCTACAACCACCCCCTTTTTTCATTACAATAAGAAAGAAGGGAAAGAAAACTATGACACTTCTTATCTGATAATAAAAAGGGAAGCTCGCTGGTAATTCTCAAATATCTTAGAATTTTACGTTTTGAGCCTATCAAAGAATTACTGTATTTGTTAGTGAAGAACTAGATCCATAGCGCTTTTTCATAAAGCCTAGTTTCATAGCTCCTCGAATATGATTAAAAAGTTGTTTAAAAGGAGCTAATGCCACATTTCCACACATTTGTTCTCTTAATAAAATCCAAGCTATAGGGTTGTTAAGGAAAAAGAAGCATTCTTTTGAATCTTTCTGTGAACCAAATTTTAAAATAAGGCATCGTAGAGTTAAGTATTACGTTAGAGCTGAACGTCTGCGTATCAGATTTCTCTCTTACCGAGGCGGCCTCCTTAAGGTGGGGATGTAAAGATGCGAGAAAAGAGCAGAATTTTTTTTGTGGGGGCGAGGGGGGGGAGTTATATAGTAATTCTTATTGTAAAACTTTTTGGGGGAAAATAAATCAAACATTTATCCCGTAAAAACATAGAATTTAATTTTCTTCACTTAGTGATATCAAATATTCTTGAATATCAGTCAAGAGTGTCCCGAAATTTAATGAAAACTGTTTCTCTTGATTTAAAAAGTTTCTCATTTAATGCCGCTATGCTCATGATAGATATTCAACAACTAATTATATCATCATGTGGGCAAAATTAAACTATGATTCTACTGGATAAATATTAGTTTTATTTTAACAAAAATAATGTTTTGCTGTAAGAACTGCAAGAACACTGCCCTTGCTCACGTACCCAACACTACCACCTTAAAGATATTTTGAAGTGAATCATTTGCCTAAATTCCACAGGTCATTATAGTTACATTTTCTTCAGAAACAATACAATATATGCCAAATAAATTACCACTTTATACGCTCTATATTATGGCAAAAAGTGTACTAAAACTTTCCATTTATGATTAATGTTTTGACTCTTAATAAATATTTGTTAATTTAATAGGATTGAATTTTGTAATAATGAATGTAGACGTTTAAAATCTCTAGCAATTTCAATTAATAATATGTTGTTTCAAAATATGGCTTACATTAAAATTGCTGCTGAAATCATACTAAGAACGATTCACCCTTAACGACGTTACATTTGAGTTGTATGATTTTTTTTTTTAATGCGTATTCAAATATAAAATTAGCTCATTTTCACAAATTGTTACATATTTTAGGTAAAGATGTTGATCGATATTATTATTATTAGCACCGCGTCTTACTACCCGTTCGGGTTATACGCACTTACGCTAATGTGTAATGGTAGGGTGATTGTGAGATTAAATGGAGGACCTACAGTTTAACGTGGAATCCGAACCACGGTGGAGGCCTGGCATTCCACACATTCACAAGATGTCTTGTCAGAGGTGAAGGAAGGGTTTGGCAATCAGATAAATCTGTGCCTGAACCGAGGATTGAACCCCGGCCGCCAGCACAGAAGTCCGACACCTTACCGCTAGACCACCAGGCCACCGATCGATATTATCAATACCTATAAAATAATATTAATGAATTTGTAAAATGCTATCAATTTGGTCTGTAAACAAATATATTTGTATTTTTAAAAGCCCATTATTATCAGATTAATATACTATTATAAAACTGGCTTACCTTTTTTTAATACTAGTACAGGAAGACTTGATTTTTAATGAACTCATCATCCTGGTGTTAATGCAGTTTTTTTAAAGTGTGTGTCATATTTGATCATGAGAGATGTAGTATCTAGTTCTGTCCCCTGTGTACGTAGACTTTAGTCGCTCTCTGGGAACCGAAAGTTGTCCGTGGTACACCTTGGAGGCCGTCAACACGTCATACCTACGATGATGATAGTGATTATGAAGGTGTGGAGCCAGTGGTAATCTTAAACCTAACTTAAACCTAAATAATCAGACCATGGTGATCAAAGCAACAGTTACCCTTTTGGGAAAAACACCATCGGGAATTGAATCTGGGACCTTTATATCACTAGCTAAGGTGTTGACCAATAGATAAAAAGGAAAACCTTTTAAATAAAATAATATGCTTGAATGATCACAATAAGAAAGTTCCAATAATTGAGAATTTATTTGGTTATTTTGATTATTTTGATATTTTGCGTGTCGACTTTATCATTCTAACGTAGAAAAATTACCCGCTTTAGTGGCCGCGTAATATAACGCGCTACTCTCGTGTTGGACTATATTGCTGATGAGGGGGAGATTGGGGTTCGATCCCGGTCAGGTGCACTGAGGTTGTTTCTCTAAATGGTTTTATACTCTCCTCCCACGCAAATGCGGGTGCGCTACCGTTCAGTAAAACCTTCCTAAACCATTAGAGTAGTTAGTACACAGGTATATAACCCGAACGGTTAGTATGAAGTGGTGCTAAAAAAAAGATAAAAACTTGTAAGGTGAGCTGTTTTCACTTTGACTAATCAGGTTGGTATTAGATTATTTGTCGATTATTTTTGAATATGGAACATTTATAAAGCTATAATTCATAAATTTTCTCTGTACTCTTATTTAATACCATATACTCAACATAGGTAAAACTCTACATATTTGTAAATTGGAAAATTACACCTGAACACAGGAACTGAACCCTGGAATCTTGGCTTAGCACGCGAATTCTCTACCACTTAGCTATCCAGTGCTGAGCGTCATTATTCACATATATTTTAAGGTGAGGCTATAAAAACGTGAGTTAAGAGTAGACCCTAGTATTTTTGCAGGGTTTATAACTTTTTTTTTGCCAAAATAAGTAGAATATTGCTCAGTAGAAGAGTTTAATTTTCTTCATATGGTGATATCAACAGTTGTTGAATATCTGTTGAGAATGTCGTGGAATTTAGTAATAATATTTTATCTTCATTTAAGAAGTTTTTCATCTAATACCACTATGCACATGGCAGATATTCAACAACTGTTGATATCACATTGAGAAGAAGATTAAACTTTATGTTTATATTGGAGCAGTATTTAATTTATTTTACTATAAATAAGTTTTGATTTAGAAAAACTACACACAAAAAAACTGCCCTTAGCTCGTCTTCTCTTCCACCCCACCTTAAGGAAGAGTATATGATATACGTGTTCTAATTATCAATGATTATGAGCTATCATGGACAGCCCAGTAGTAAATCATTGGCATGAGAAGGGTCTCAAGTTCAATTCCAGTATACAGATGTCATATTTAAATTTTCAAATATGATACTTGATACAGCTATATCCGTAACCGAAAGAGTATTTCAATCTTCAAAGCTTCATTATTTGTGTAAAATTATATATAAATACGTTAGCTTTCTTCCTTGAACTCTACATTAGTTATATTTTTAGATAGTTTTTTTTTAAAAAGCTATGTGAAAAAAAAAGTCGTTGGGCCTCCGAAATACAATAACCCTTAAAATTACTCAATCGTAACATATGGGGGTACCAACATATTATCAACGCTACGTAATTATATTTATTTAGACGTAGTGTCTGGTTTTTTTTTAAATGTTAAGTCGCCATTAGTTCTCTCTTTCCTTTTCCATTTTGTTATCAGTAACGACATTAACATGCCCCCCCCCCCACCCCCCCTCTCCAGCTGTCATTATATTTTCTAGTTTCCAAGTGTAGCTCATTATTTTTCTGTTATCTATTTCACGTAGTAAAGCAGGATACTGCCTCAGTTGAACTCGTGTTTTCAAACACGACGACCTATAAGTAGACTTGTCATACGACCACCATTTTAAACTCGTTGCTCCCCCCCCCCCCCTGCTGTCCTTACTGTCGCCAGGCCATAGGCCTACTTACACGCGAAACGCCTGAATTATATCCGCTTGGAATAGTTGGTCTCCATTCCAACATTTCTCAAAACAAAAAACACTAATGAAAACCTGAATTATATACACTGGAATTATTGGCATTACATCAAGAAACCCCTGAATTGTATTCATTATTATTATTATTATTATTTATTATTAGCACCGCGTCTTACTACCCGTTCGGGTTATACGCACTTACGCTAATGTGTAATGGTAGTGTGATTGTGAGATGACATGGAGGACCTACAGTTTAACGTGGGATCCGAACCACGGTGGAGGCCTGGCATTCCCCACATTCATAAGTTGTGATTAATACACGTCTTGTCAGAGGTGAAGGAAGGGTTTGGTAATCAGATAAATCTGTGCCTGGACCGAGGATTGAACCCCGGACCCCCAACACAGAAGTCCGACACCTTATCCCTAGACCACCAGGTCACCTCTGAATTGTATCCACTGGAATTATTGACATTACATCAACAAAATCCTGAATTGTATCCACTGGAATTATTGACATTATATCCACAAAACTTTAAATTATATCCACAAATAGTGGACCTTAAGGTGGGATGAAAAGGTACGTGAGAGAAGGCCAGTGTTTTTTTAGTTTTTATGTTAAAACTTTTTTTCTGCCAGAATAAATAAAATATTGCTCCAGTACAAACACAGAGTTTAATTTTCTACACATGGTGATATCAACATTTGTTGAATATCTGTAATGAGCTTGGAGGGATTAAATGAGAAACTTTTTTTAATGAAGAGAAAAAATTGTCATTAAATTTCAGGACACCCTTGACAGATATTCAACAAATGTTGATATCACCGTGGGAAGAAAATGTAACTCTTATGTTTGAACTGGAGGAATATTTTAGCAAAAAAAAAAGTTTTTCCATAAAAACTACAAAATATTGGTCTTTTCTCAGTCCCCTTATATCCCACACTAAGACTTGCTACTGGGGTGGTATGAGGAAGATATAGTTAGAAAGGGAATGTGTCTGCTCTGGCGTGAAAGTAAATATATAAATAATTTAGGAAAAACCACCACAGTAAATCCAGACATGATCCAAGCCACTGGCAAACCAAACAAGATGGGACCTAGGCTTGTCTGCGTGTCCACCTGTACGGGCTCAAAACGCACAGTAAATGTATATTTAAAAAAAAAACACCCTTTGATGTCATACGAATCGAACCCGGGACCATTAACTCAGTAAATAGACACGCTACCGACTAAGCTAAAATGTCAGATAATATCATTAATCATAGATTAAAATATTATCGCTGTTGACAGCAAAAAATACTTTTTTTTTTTTTCAAATTTTCTAAAATACTCTCCGTATTAAAATTGGGCTGTAGCTACCCGCTGCGACTTTTTACCGGAAAACTCGTCAACCATCGGTCTCTTATCTGTCAACCATAGCAGGCAGAGGCACGTCCTGTCGATAAGAGCTGAGGGGGGGAATTTGTCGTGTGAGGAGGGTTGCTGACCCTGTTCTTAAACAAGGGGAAGGGTCTTTCAAAGACCAGCTACCAAAATCGTTTGTGTGTGTGAAAAGGAAGTCACCACAATATAATAACTTTTTTTCCTTAACACGTAGAGAAAGTACAGTACTCTTTTGTAATCGCAAAAAGTTTCGACGGAGGGAACTTTTTTTATATTTTTATATTTTAAAACCAACTTTGGTGGCTGCATGGTCTAAGGCGTCACTATCACGATAGACTAAACTGCCGATGACAGAAAGATCGGGGCTGGCATCCCGGTCGTGTGTACTGAGAGTGTTTTTTTTTTCTCTAAATAGTTTATGACTCCTTTTCTCCTCGCAAATGCGATAACATTTCCTCTAGATTGAACCTTACTCGTTCCTAACACATTAGCGTAACTTGTACCTAGCCGCAGCGATCCTAATGGTGAAGGACTCAAACTGCCAAAAGGATCGCAACCATTTTAACCTGGAGGTTGAGTGTCTGAGTATATTATTTGTCTGTGGCCTAGGCATATAATCCGAACGGGTAGTAAGACGTGGTTCTAAAAAAACCTCTGAGAATGTAGAAAGCTATCTAATGAAGAACTTCATGGTCTGTATTCATCCCCAAACATATGAAGTATAATCAAGATGTGTAGGCTGAGGTTGGAAGTGATCATGTGGTGAGTGTGGGGAATTATCGACTTGTATACATAATTTTAGTTGGGGAACCTGAAGAAACAAAACACTTTGATAGGGCTAAGACGTCAATGCAAATATAATGTGAACATTTATTTGAAGAAGATTTGAGTATCAGGCTAGGGATTGGATGGAGGTGTCTTTGAATAGGATTGAATGGCGAGATTATGGTCTGGAGGCCATGAACTTTATAGTTCCTTAAAGTCAGAGAGTTCGTTTGTTATTTAGTAGATAGCCCATTCCAGTGGCTGAACGGTATAAGGCGTGACTCTTAAGTTTGACCGGCCTGTTAATGGCCGGTAGATTGAGGTTCGAACCCGGTTGGGTTTATTGAGGTGGTTTTTAGCTAAATGGTTTCCCGCCCTCCTTCCACGCAAATGTTGGTAGATTACCTCTAAAATACTTCCTTCTTCATCCTTACCCTATTAGAGTAATTATCATAAATGGGTATAACCTAAACATGTAGTAAGACGCGGAGGAAAAAAATAAACAAAAAGTTAGTAGTTAGTTAGATGAAATGGTTCGACACTTTAGCTCAATTGGTATCTTGTCTGTCTACTGAGATAAAAGGCCCCGGGTTTGATTCATAGCATGACCAAAAAGTTTATAATTGGTGAAATGTGGGTTTTCCCCTTTCACAGTGGTGAATTAACGGCCAGGGGGCTGGATGTTGTGTTCTAGATGTCAGCTAGTTTGTAGGTCGTGTACTGATACAATCAGTCGGTTCAGAAAGTACATATTAAATACCTTAAATAAATAAACAGATTAAATGAAGGGATTAAATATATTTGTTGATTAAAATATCTTACATTGTATTATCGTACAATTTAAAATTAGAATAGTGATATGAGTTTTAATCTCTATTTAATTTATATTGATTTTTTTAATGTATATATGCTCTCAGTTTATGATTATGGTTGACCTTGACGAGGAAGGTACGAGGTTCAATCCTTGCCCAAGTAGGTTAGGGGTAGTTTCTCTTTTTGGTTGCCCTCCCATTCTCACTCCTCATCCTTATACAGCTAGCACCTACTATAATTCAATTATTGCCTGGGTGGACACGCTGATAAAAGGCGTCTGTATCGTTTTGTCTGGCTTGTTGGGGACGAAGATATCGGAGTTATAATCCTGGTCGGTGCCATAGTAAGACCATTTTTTTTCCTAGTGTGTTTCCCCACCTTTATTGTCTTCATACATGAAAATTCGGATGCATATCATCTTAATTGTTCCTTCCTCATCCCTGTTCTCCAATAATACTGGTATGGTGAAAGTCCGGATGGGTAATAGGACGCGGAGAGTGGATATAATCAATATTGTCACTAGAGCTTATCATTTATTTGTTTGATCACTGCTTTGTTTGTTTGTTTGTTTGTTTATTGTGGATGGAATACATTATTAAGTATAAGGTCCAATAGGGCTGTAGGATGTTCCGATGGAAATATTTCCTTGACTAAAGTTGATGTCATATCCAGGTTCCATTAAGGTTGGGGGGATGTAGGGAACGTGAGAAAGTCGCGTTGTTTTTGCAGTTCTTATGGCAGAACTTTTTTTTTTTTGCCAAAATAAATCAAATTTTGCTTCAGTAAAAACATAAGAGTTTAATTTTCTTCATATGTTTATATTAACAGTTGTTGAATATCTGTCATGAGTATAGCGTCATTGGATGAGAAAATTTTTTTAATGAGAAGTTGTCATTAAATTCCAGGACACCCTTGATAGATGGGTGTCACTGTGATCGTAAATTTGATGACTTGATGGAAATTCCCCGATTTCTTTCTAATTCATGTTATTTCTATTATTATAATAATTATTATTAACATTATTATTATATCGCTAATGCACCCTGTCCTCAGCCTCCTTCTTCAGCTCCCAGAATTGTATTCTTTCTTTTAAGTCATCTAATATTTGAATCCTTCTCTTTCCCTCAACCTTTCCTTCTATGACGTCGTGCAGAAGACAGTTCCTCCTAAAGATGTGTTGGCTCAAGTTATATTCGAACCAAAGAATCACACACAAAAATTGTTCTCTTCTCACCCGCTCTTCTTAGGACCTCCTCATTTGGCACCCCCGTCTGCCCCTGATCTTCTCAAGTCTTCTCCAGCACCATATTTCAAAGCTCTCCAAGTACTTATTTTAATAAGCTATGTTAATATAGCTGGGTGGTGCTGAGGTTTGTGAGCTGGTGATTGTACGTCTTTCTTTCTATTTCCATTATTTAAAAAACAGTAAAAATAAACCACTGTTATCTGTAGACTATCGTAAGGATAAGAGCTTTAATTAAGTATTTATGGATTTAAAAATATCTTGTTTATATGTTGTTCTTTTATTAAGACATCTTGGACTTCTTGACCCTTGCGTGTGTGTGAGTGTGTGTGTGAGTGTGTTGAGTGTGTGTGGGGGGGGGGGGGTATTCAAACCGGCAATGGATAGTGATGGGAGAAGATTTCATGGTGTTTGAAAGAGAGTGAAAGCTAAAGATTACAGAAAGTGACAAGAATTTAGTAGAAGATAATATCAAAGTTTTTTTTGTCCCCACGTTTTACTACCTGGTCGGATTGCACACATGTATTATTATTATTATTATTATTATTATTATTATTATTTTGATTATTAGCACCGCGTCTTACTACCCGTTCGGGTTATACGCACTTATGCTATTATGTAATGGTAGGGTGATTGTGAGATGAAATGGAGGACCTACAGTTTAACGTGGGATCCGAACCACGGTGGCGGCCTGGCATTCCCCACATTCACAAGATGTCTTGTCAGAGGTGAAGGAAGGGTTTGAGCCTCGGACCACCAACACAGAAGTCCGACACCTTACCCCTAGACCACCAGGTCACCCACACATGTATTAATTACGCTAGTGTGTTAGGGAGGAGTAAGGTTGAATTTAGAGAAAGTGTAACCCACATTTGCGTGGAGGGAGTGAGTGGTAAATTATTTAAGAAAAAACACCCTCAGTACAGCAGACCGGGATTCGTATCCCGATAGCATCGTCACTGGTACTAGTGTTCCGCAAACTCTGTAAGTTCATGGTACATTTAAAAAGCAATTTTTTTTTTTGCGGTACACTGTATTGTTTTTTATAAGCGCCACGGTAGCAGAAAAAAGATTACGCCACCGGTCCAACGGTTGGACGGTAAATCAGAATTAGTAAATTACAGAACAATTGTTTTCTGAAGTAGCTTCAAATTTTGAAGTTCTTTAATATTTGGAAACATCGTTACAAAGAAGCGTCTGTCTCATCTTTATGGTTTGCCGATCACAACGGTGGTTTGTGGTTCCAATCTCGGCTGGTTGTAAGGAAGTGATTTCCTCTAAATGGGTTGCGGTGTGAAATCCCTCCCTTTCTTATCACTGTGTATATGATTATATTCCGGACGGGTAGTAGGATTTGAAGCATGAAATATAAAAATAGTAATAAATCTATCTCCATCAAAAACAGGTTCTACAGCCTCATTTCTTATCGGCCTGCGTTTAAAAAAATGTACAAAATTATGTTCACCTAGTTCCGACAAAAACTAGTAATTAAAAATAATACAGTAATAAATGATAAACTACGTACGGCTGGTTTCAGATAAGAAGGAACTTTACCATCAGCTATGAAAGCTACTAAAATAATTTTCACTCCACCATCCACTTCAGTGGTCGTATGTTTTCAGGGCGTCACTCTTGTATTAAACCAACTTAATGATGACGGGGAGATTGAGTTTCAAATCCTGGCCACTTCTACTAAGGGTGGTATTCCCTAAATGTTTTTCCCCTCTCCTTCCACGCAAGTGGTGTTAGATTACCCCTAAATTGTTTACTTCCTCATCTCTGCCCCTTTAGAATAGTTATCATATATGCAATTAACAGGACAGGTAGTAAGAAGCAGTGGTTATATATATATATATATAACATAAATAACTACTGCATCTTACTACCTGTCCTGATATCATTATCATGTATGATAATTAATCTAAAGGGGTAGAGATGAGGAAGTAAACAATTTAGGGGTAATACAGTAGCCCCATGGCTTCTTTGGTGCTGACTGACAGCTCACAGCTGACAGCCGACGGCTTTGAAATGCTACCAGACCAAATTATGTATCCCTACGCCGAACCATATGATCTGCAAAAACATGTATTTAGCAGCTGTCACTTCTGACAGTCAAAATGTAGGTATATACCTAAATGTTGACTGTCAGAGGTCAGCTGTGAGCTGTCAGTCAGCACCAAAGAAGTCACGGGGCTACTGTAGATATATAAAATTCTAATCAATATCGATATTATTAAAGCTTCACAGACCACTATGACAGTAATACCTTGAGTATTTCCAACATCACTCACTTCGCTCTGCTCGCAAGCACTTGAGGTTGTTGAGGGATGACAAACCTGCAACGGGCTACGAACCTAAAGGTTCCAATACCATGGGTGTTTTTGCCGAAAGGGGGAGTTACCACAGTGATCACCAGAGTTTGGTAATTTAGATTTAAGGTAGGTTACGTATCTCCACGTGTTCCACACCCTCATACTCACTATCACCATCTTCTTATCTCATCGGGACATTGAAAGAGTCTCCACGGAAAGGATGTACGATTAGTACCTTCGGGCGTCCCTGGGCAACGGCACATTAGTACTGGATAATATTTCCACGAACTAATGTAGCTCAGACACGCATTATTATTATTACTGTTATTATTACAATATAGGGGTAGGGACAAACATGTAGGACTTAAATAAAATGCACCCAAATTTATGAGGATGTATATATATTTGGAAACCATTTATGAAAAATCTCCTCTCCTTGTATATCTCACTGGTATTCGAACCTAACTCCCTATCACTGGCAAAATAGATCATACGAGCTTGACGACTAGCCTGCCTGTCCATCGATGCGGCTGTTTTGCGCAATTTACTTGTAAACTAAATTATCTTACGTAGCTCATGTTCACATTAAAACAAAATAGAATAAGGACAAACTGAAATAATGATAAAGAGCAGGTTTTGTTATCGGAGTAAAAGACGATCTAGTTTTACTTAATTTTTCTCCATTCACTTAATCAGCAATAAATTCACGGATAACTTCTATTAATTATAATGGTTTTTAATTAAAGTCACGACATATGTAAGACCGTAAATTTTGAAGATATAATGAAGCAGACAATTATATGGCTAATTACTTTCTAAATATTCATTTCTTGTCTTGTGTTAAAATAAGTTTCTAATAGCACTCACTATAACGATGGAATATTGTATTCATAAAATTTTTCGGAGAATGATTTTATTTAACGTATATTTTTTACAGCTTTGATGTAGAAAAAGTATGGGCCTATGTATGGTCCATTAGAACTTATTTACAGTGTTTTAGGTGACCTGGTGGTCTAGAGGTAAGGTGTCAGACTTCTGTGCTGGCGGCCGGGGTTCAATCCTCGGTCCCGGCACAGATTTATCTGATTACCAAACCCTTCCTTCACCTCTGACAAGACATCTTGTGAATGTGGGGAATGCCAGGCCTCCACCATGGTTCGGATTCCACGTTAAACTGTAGGTCCTTCATTTCATCTCACAATCACCCTACCATTACACATTAGCGTAAATGCGTATAACCCGAATGGGTAGTAAGACGCGGTGCTAATAATAAATAAATAATACAGTGTTTTAAATAAAAATATATAGCTCTTAAATATTTTAGTGTAATTTTGAAAACATTTAAATGGTTAAATAAATCACAATAAACATATTATTTATCGATCAAATATTTTAATGAAAGTTTGCGCATTTTTAGAATGTCAAAGAAGATAATAAAATAATGTATTAATTTTTGACTAATATTTTAGAGAAAGTTTGTGTAATTTTGGTATGTCAAGAAATAAGTAGAAAAAATGTACCTTATTGGTTGTTAATGATTTTTTTTGAAAAATGTGTATAAATAAGTATACTAACTCCAGACCTTGGACTTAATGACACCTCAATATCCAATTGCTGCAGTATTTCTTATGGAGACTATATTTCTATACCTTCAAAATCACTAAAACCAACTTCAAATTATCTTGAAGTGTTCTATTAAGACCCTGTTAAATAATTATTTTATTTGTTTGAAAAAAAGTTAGAGTTGTATTTCTAACTAGCCCCCTTCCCAGTAAAAAAAATATTGTAAATAATCCTGTAAAATCAAAGCTTCAAATCATCCATCATGTCAATATAAAAACAAAACTTTTTACTTTTTTTTTTAATACAGTCCTACCATCACTGTATAGCCCCCTCCCTCTTTTTTTCCTCCCTCCTATTTTCATCTCATTCCTCTTTCCTCACCCCTACCACCCCGTCCCCTTCAACAACCCCACTTTCCCTTCAACAACTTTTTTTTTTCCAACGACTATATAATATACTATCGACATTTTTATGAGGAATAAATTAAATTTTCAAAATAAAATATAGCCTGTGTTACTCGCTGATAATGTAGCTTTATATTGTGGAAGAATTTTAAAATCGACCCACTAGTTTTTGTGTTTATTCATTACAAACAAAAAAACAAAAAACAAATCTTTCCTCTTTATAATATTAGTATAGATCAGAACTGCGATATTAATCACCATGAAATCTCATTAATATGAGCAAAGTGAATTTTCACCCTTTTTATATGAAAATATTTTATGATTATAAAACTTAAAATTTAAAGTTTTTAATCCTATTGCTAAATGTCAATAACTTGATACCATTTTGGTGTAAGACATATTTAAAAAAATTAGTCAGCGCCTCGTACTAACCGTTCGGGTTATACTCTTATGTACTAATTACGCTAGTGGTTTTGGTGATTAGGAAGGTTATATTTAGAGGAAATGTGTCCGCATTTGCTTGGATGGATAGTGGAAAAGAATTTTGGAAAAAACTATCCTCAGTACACCCGAACGAGATTCGAACCTTGATCTCTCCGTTACTGTCAGTCTAGTCTACTGCGAGAGTAGCGCGTTAGACCACGAGGCCACTGAAGTAGGTGACCCATATTTCGAAATAACCCATTTATTTTAAATAGCGCGTGATCTACTGAATTTGGTAACGCTTTCGGGCTTGCCCATTGCGAGTATTAATGTAGATTTTATTATTATTTAGCACCGCGTCTTACTACCCGTTCGGGTTACATGCTTAAGTACTAATTACGCTAATGAATTAGGGATTGGGAAGGTTTAATTTAGAAGCAGTGAACCCGTATTTGCGTGGAGGGAGAGTGAAAACCATTTAGAAAAAACCACCCCCAGTTCACCCGACCGAGATTTGAACCTCGATCTCCCCGCCCTCGGCAGTTGAGCTCAAAATGTAGCTTGTTGATTTATTAAATATTTTAATAGATCTAACCGAGGAAGAAGGATTAGTTATCACTTTTTTAACTCTAAAAACTTGAACTTTTTAGTAACATGTAGCTGATACTGGGGCTAAAAAAATTTTTAAAACTGTTTTTAACCTATTTATAAGTAGGAAACCACTAAAGGTCTCACAGTGGGTGTGTGATACTGACCGCTGTTAAATGTTGTGATAACTTTTATCAGAACTATGACTTAGCTACTTATCTGCTTTTAAACACATTTAAACGAAAGTATATAACTATGTTAGTATCATGTATCCGACAGGTCTTACAATATTTGAAGGGTACAGGGGAAATAAGGGGTAAAGTCTAGACATCTGCGAAGCAGGTCTTTTGAGTTAGAAACGAAGCAAATATTATTCGCAAATTTCGAATAATTATGGAATAGAATCATATCCTAGTTGGGTGACCTGGTGGTCTAGGGGTAAGGTGTCAGACTTCTGTGCTGGCGGCCGGGGTTCAATCCTCAGTCCCGGCACAGATTTATCTGATTTCCAAACCCTTCCTTCACCTTTGACAAGACATCTTGTGAATGTGGGGAATGCCAGGCCGCCACCGTGGTTCGGATTCCACGTTAAACTGTAGGTCCTTCATTTCATCTCACAATCATCCTACCATTACACATTAGCGTAAGTGCGTACAACCCGAACGGGTAGTAGACGCGATGCTAATAATAATAATATTAACATATCCTAGTTAAATAAGCGAGAATTATTATGTTAGATAAAAAAATAATTTGCATTATAAAAAGTATTTGAATAGTTTTAGTGGTTTTAGTGTCCAGGTGTCATTTTTCAATTTTCAGAATATGATATCTAGATGGAGTAATCCTCAAAAAATCATAAATAATAGCTTTGGCTATTTGATTCATTAATATGTAATCCAGTACAATTATAATAATTGTACAAATGGCTGCAATAAGCCAACTACCGAGTCAAAGATGGCTGCGTTATCTGATAGCTCGTGATCTTAATAGAATCACACATTTGTATCCGACGATTTCCGCACGTCCATCACAGACTTTGCCTTGAAATTTGAGTGAAGAATGATTCTGAGCACGGGACGATTCCTGGATAGCTCAGTGGTCAGAGTATTGGCGTAATAAGCCAAAGGTCCCGGGTTCGATTCTCGTGTCCAGGTATCACTTTTCAATTTTCATAATATGATATCTAGATGGATTAATCTTCACTAAAAAGCATAAATAATAGCTTTGGCTATTTGATTCACATGTAATAATGACAAGCACTTTCTGTAATGTAAGACTGTTAATGATGACTCTCAGAATATATTCCCATTTCTAGATGGACTGTTTACCTTTAATTATAGTATCTTCTGCTGCCGTACTCTAAGATGTCGAGGTGTGCAGTACCACGCAACTATGCAACCTGTTGTACACGTATGCTTGAACAGCTTTGCTCTCCCGGTGCTGTACGCCAAAATTTTGAATATAATTTAATGGTATAAACGTAGTTTGCCGGATGTAAGTGTACAGGGATTTCGTATTACTTTTGGCTCAAACAAACTACATATACGTTCAATTTGGGCGTTGAGTTTCCGAACACCCTGTATATCTATCTTCAGTTCTCAAAGTTGACATATTTGTTACTTTTGTTTTTCGCACCTCGTCTTAATACCTATTCAAGCTATATGCATACGTACTAAGTTTGAAAAACCACCCTAAGTACACACAACCGGAATTCGAACCCCAATATCCCTGTAATGGCAGTCCAGTTCAACACGAGATTGACACGCTAGACCATGTTACTTAACTCAAATTCACTGAATAGTGAGAATAAATTTCGTTTCAGTTTCAGTTGAAGGCGGCCGCCTCTGTCTTCGAGAAAGTATAAATCGCTGTCACGTCATACGGCTTAAAAAAACACCCAATGGTCTGTGTTGTTTCTCGGAACTACTACTTTATTCTTTATATGTTAATACTCCCCGGTGGCCTGGGGTTCTAGGGGTAAGGTGTCAGACTTCTGTGCTGGGGTCCGGGTTCAATCCTCGGTCCCAGCACAGATTTATCTGATTTCCAAACCCTTCCTTCACCTCTGACAAGACCTTTTTATCAACTTGTGAATGTGGGGAATGCCAGGCCCTCCACCGTGGTTCGGATTCCACATTAAACTGTAGGTCTTCCATTTCATCTCACAATCACCCTACCATTACACATTAGCTTAAGTGCGTACAACCCGAACGGGTAGTAAGACGCGGTGCTAATAAAAAATAATAATAATAATATATATAATAATAATTATTATTATTATTATTATTATATTATTATTAAATATATTATTAATATTATTTTTATTATTAGCAAGTGCACGTTGAATACCTCAAATAAATAAATAAATAAATAAAATACTATGCATATATATAAAACCAACTTAAGATTATTTATGCCAGTGTGTGTGGATTATAGGGGGTGAGGGCGTATTGGCACTTGTGGTTACACTTTTGAGGGTGTATAGATAGGGTACATGCATCTACTAATGTTGATGAGAGCTCCTCTTCGAATGACCTTGAGACAATAGCAAGTAACCTTGCTACACCAAACACTGGGTTATCAGAAGTCTCGCAAGATTGTTACTATCGACCATGGGCTATAAACAGATGGGGAAGTAAAGGGGAAGGGTGTGTGAGTGTGTGTGTGTGTGTGTGTGTGTGTGTCGGATGAGGTGAAGTAATTGTTAACAAACGTCTGATTAAAACACAGACAACATGTAAACATAACAGATTACGATATTGAGGTAGGTTTGGATGCAAGAAAAATACCGGCAAGTTTAATGTATGTTACATAGAGACGACAAATTATTTTCCTCAGTGGTAGATTGTGGTCTACTAAGTAGATGAAGGAGCTAGGTGTGGGATGGTAGTACATAGAACCTATCTTATTTTTAATTTTATTTTTATCACCGCGTATTACTTACTACCTGTTTAGGTTATACGCATTTATGATAATAGGGTAAAGATGAGGGAAGGAGCATTTTAGATTTAATATGCCCACATTTGCATGGGAGAAGAGTGGTAAACCGTTTAGGAAAAAGCACCCTTCGTAGAACCGACCGGAATTCGAACCCCGATCTCCCCGTCAAGAAAAGGCCAGTCTAATATAAAAGTGACGCCTTAGAACATTTGATTATTGAAATAGATCACGTAGGTACTGTCTAACATACAGGATGGCAATAAAGTTTGTTACTGACTTTATTTTATGATTGTGTGAAAACACATCTAAGGAACAGTTTCATCGAGCTCTTATTACCCTGGAAACATTCTCGACACTTCTAAAAACAAATAATAAAAACTTATTAAAAAAAAATTGAATCTAGTCCGTTGGGATCATGCCATCTAGAATCGACCAATGAGGAGGAATGACGAGAGAGGAGGGGAGGATGTGAAAGGTTGTAAGCTTTAGGTCTTAGTGGCCAAAAAAATCCGAGGAGATGGAATCCTGGCTCACTGCCAGGGTCAAACAGGGCGCAACAAGACCCTGAAGACGTCAGTAGCAAGGCAGAATGACGTCCAAACGACTCCACTGCGACAGTCTTGTGAAACCGGGAGTCTACGCGCCAGGCGCAGCTCACTAATCGCCCAATATCGCCTCTTGAGAGAACTGCGGGTCTTATGGGGGTAAAGCTTTATCTTCGCTTTCTCTCTCGTCAACTGTTGCCAAATCTCCTGGCCTTCAGCTATGTATGAAGGTGGTGTTTGGGGTTAAGAAGGAGATACTGGCAACAGTGACGAAACAACGTTGCTAAATTTGGCGTCTATTTAGGCCATGTGTACACAGGCAACAAATTGTTTAAACACTTTTTTTTATATTATATTATTTTATTATTATTATTAGCACCGCGTCTTACTACCCGTTCGGGTTATACGCACTTACACTAATGCGTAATGGTAGGGTGATTGTGAGATGAAATGGATACAGTTTAACGTGGGATCCAAACCACGGTGGAGACCTGGCATTCCACACATTCACAAGTTGTGATTAATACATTTCTTGTCAGAGGTGAAGGAAGGGTTTGGCAACCAGATAAATCTGTGCCGGGACCGAGGATTGAACCCCGGACCCCCAGGCACAGAAGTCCGACACCTTACCCCTAGACCACCAGGTCACGCACTTTTTTGTTGCTGCCTTTCTGGCTAGCAACTGCAGAGCAACAGATGAACGACGAAACAGTTGCGTCGTTGGTGTGTGGGTTCAAGGGGAACATATTTGTTGCCAGGAAAAAACAGAAGTTCCATAAACTTATTTTAATTACATCCATTAATATAATAGACGTAGAAGAAGTAGGTGATATTTTTGATCTTGTAGCCTGCAAAAGAAAATGACGAGGACGCGAACGCCAATTTTAGGTGCACCCTATTTATAGTGAAAAACTTTCACTTGGAACGTTTTATACAAGTTTTGAGCGTTATAGGAATGATTCCGAAAAGTTTTTTTTTCCCTACTATAGAATAGGTGTTACCAGTTTTGGTGAACTTTTGGCTCTAGTTGGACAATCAATTTTTCAGTAAGACGCCAATTGGAGAAGGAGCACGATCTAGCGATAGATAGGCACTGTAAAGGTACAGTAGCCCCATGGCTTCTTTGGTGCTGACTGACAGCTCACAGCTGACTTCTGACAGTCAACATTTAGGTATATACCTAGATTATGACCATCGGAAGTGACAGCTGCTAAACACATGTTTTTGCAGATCATATGGTTCGGTGTAGCGATACATAATTTGGTCTGGTAACTTTTCAAAGCTTTTATCTGTCAGCTGTGAGCTGTCAGTCAGCACCAAAGAAGTCGTGGGGCTACTGTCTGTATTTGTTCCGAAACAAGACTGAAGTCATGTGCTGGTCCAAGCACAATCTGGTGAGCAACGGCAGAACTGTCGCCGGTGTACACTGCTTCATTTGTTTGCACTAGGCACATCAAAGTCGTAAGACAAATAAGTCGTCGTAATGTTGTTGCGCTCCACAACTCTTTTCAACTGCTGATACACAGTTTTGTCGTGTCGTTGTCTGTGTACACACATACATTCAAACTTATTGAACACATTTTAATGACAAAAAAGTGTTTATAGACATTTTGTCGACTGTGTACACATAGCCAGGGAAAACAAGCGAACGACAACGCTGTTTCCCAATAGTAGTCACGTTCAGAGATGATAATCAGTGAAGCGACTGTTTTTGTTTTTTGTCACTGCATATTACTCACCATTCGGGTGAAACGCGTTTGCGCTTTTTACATAAATGAGGAAGAACAAATTGAGAGGAAGTGTATCCACGTTTGCATGTAGGAAGAGTGGTAGAACATGTTGGGAGGGTGGGGGGGGGATAACACTTTGTACACCCAACCAGGATTAAAACCCAAATCTTCCCGTCATTGAAAATCTAGGCTAATGGGAGAGTAACTCCTTAAGGGAATTGCGTATGTAGCTGTGATATTCCTATCGACATAACTTTAGCAGTACATGAGGTTTTTAGGTTTGTGTTTATTGGAATGAACAGAAAACTATTTTATATGACATCTTACATATATAGACTCGTAAACGTTGTTTAAAAGTTGAAATTTTGTACTTTGTGAATAACAAATATTCACATATTTTTGTTATCATTAAGAGCTAAATTCGCGGAAAACAAAAGGTAACTGCTGGAAGAACATAGAATGGAAATTGGTGACCCAAAATATGTAATTTAGTAGGGGGATTACAGCACAAATTGTATCGTCATTGGTATTTTCCTCTTCCCTGTTTGTTCTCCTACTGCCGGACAACTTGATTCAGTGAAGTTTCAATCAAGCCCACTTGGTTTATGGCACTTATCAATTTCTGAATACCCGCCTCGGTGGCGTAGTTAGCTAACGCGCTAGTTTCATGTTGAGCTAGACTACCGTGGATGGGGAGATCAAGGTTAGAATCTCGGTTGGGTGAACTGTTCTTTCCACTCTCCCTCCACGCAAATGCGGGTTAACTTCCTCTAAATTTAACCTTACTAATTCCTAGCCCATTAGAGTAACTGTACCCAAACGGGTAGTAAGGCACGGCGCTAAAAAAATAGCTAAATTCACGGGAAACAAAATGTAACTGCTGGAAGAACGTAGAATGAAAATTTGTGAATCATAAGATGTAATTTGGTAGGGGGGGGGGAATTACAGCACAAATTGTATCGTCGTTTGTATTTTCCTCCTCCCTGTTTGTTCTCCTACGGCCAGACAATTCATTCGGTGATATTTCAACTAAACCCAAATATGGTGTGTACAATTCTCCCTAAATTGTCTTCTCCTCTTCCACTACGCAAATGCGAGTACACTACCTCTCAATTCAACCTTACGCATGCTTTATTCCCTGACACATTAGCGTAATTGTACAAATGCGTAGCTCAAATAGGTAATAAGACGCTGTGTCCTCTTTATCTCTTTTTTTTTACGTTTGTTTTGAAGCATAAATCTTCACTTCAGATTCTCAGAATGGATATTTTAATTTATTATCTTTCTAAAATAGCATTTTTGTAGTTAAAAACTATCCACATCATTATCCTCCTGTCGTCAGTTGGCGTCTATCCGGGCGTGACCGTCTTATCTTAAGGTCGTGGGGTGGAGGAATATGACCTTCATACAGCTGGCTTTATGGCCTATGACCTTGGTTGAGATTCACTGGCAACATCTTGAATAGGTCCTTAGTGCGGTCGAGAGCACCGAATCGTGTTCTAAAAACTGGTAAGTGCCCTCCTCTTTTTTAGATTGAGTCTAAAAATAATATTTTTTTAATTATTATTTTTCTATGTCTCCATGCCTATGTGTATGTCCCCATGTGTGTTTGTTTAAATTTATGTTCCTATACATCTCTGTCTGTCTTTCTCAATGTCTGCCTGTCTTATCTATTTCTGAGCTAAAGCTGTGATGGTTTGGGAAATTTTTTAAATTTTATATTTTTACCTGTTAAATGGTCATGGATAGAAGCATTTTTTAAACGTTGATTATAGTATTCAAATAGAGGATAATTAACTTAGAATATTATTTTTGAAAATTTTGAAATTTTTCAAAAATAGGTTTAACATGTTTAATAATGGAGAAGACTAAGATATTAAGTGTTTAATTTAAGGTCAATTTCAAGTTGATTGAAGATCATGAGATTGAGATGTTACATAACAAAAATTATACAATGAAGCACAATAAACACCTGAAAAATTTTAACAATAAAATAAGATGAAACACATTAAAAACTGATGAATTATAGAATGTATAATTGAACATAAGACAAAATTTTAATTTCTTTGGTTTATCATAGTTTTATCAAAACCAATTAAATCATAGTTATTAATCACTCTGCCTGATAGCTCATAATATCTTCTTAAAATTAAATTTTATCTAATGTTCAATGATTCATTATATAATTCATCAGGTTTTAATGTGTTTCATGTTATTTTATTGTTTACATTTTTCAGGTATTTATTGTGCTTCTTGTATCATTATTTATGTAATGTTACATCTTAATTTCATAAATTTCAATCAACTTAAAATTACATTAAACTCAACACTTAATATCTAAGTCTTCTCCATTATTATTAATAACGCTTCTTACGTCAATTCATAATTTAGAATGTTTTCTAACATACTTTAACAGTTTTGTTTAAAATATTTATCTGGATTTATCTGGATCATGCGTAAATCAGAATTGATGTTCGTTTATATGAAGAAAAATCAATAATTTATAAATATCTAACTGCTAAATATTCTTTAAATTTTTTTGTAACAAACTATAATAGGCTTTGGGAGAAAGTTTGTTTGATTGTGTCGTATCAATTTGTTTTTTTATGGTAGGCAAAGCTTGGTCCCAATTTGATCAATCATACATATAATCTGTTCTAAACCATCACACGAGAATATGACCGATGAGTTTTCTACTGAGTGATGAAAACAATTCACTGTTACATTTGAAATTAATTCCGGGATCACGCTCGACGTAACGTTAACGTAAAGGTTCTCTTCGTGTTTTTAAATGGAGGCCATCACGATACAGGCTTAACGTAACACTTAACTTAAAGAGACTCCACTTCGGTAACCGCATGGTCTAACGCGCTACTCTCGTGTGAGACTAGACTGCCGGTGATCGAGGTTCGAATCTCGGTCGGGTGTACTGAGGGGGGTTTATTACAAAATGGTTTTCCACTCTCCCTCCATGAAAATGCGGGTATACTTCCTCTAAATATAACCTTCCTAATCCCAAAAACCATTGGAAAACCATTTAGGGAAACCTCCCTTAGTGCACCCGGCTGGGATCGAACCCCAATCACCCAGTCTTCAGCACTCTTGTCTATTGCGTGAGTAGCGCCTTAGACCATGCGGCCACTGAAGTGAGTAACCTCTTATTACACTTTATTTTGTAGCTACAGTAAAGCTTCTTTTGCAAGTAATGGCAAACTAATCAGTCCTAAAATCTTGGGTTCCATTTTATTGAACAATATTTGGTTTTCAAACACTTCTAATCCATTGGTGTGTTTCGCTTAAGGTGCGGCAGAAGAGAGTGTAAGTGTTTTTACAGTTTTTATAAAATTGAAATTTTTAGTCCAAAATAAATCAAATATTTCTCCATTAGCAACATAGAGTTAGTTTTCTGCACATGCTAATATCAACAGATCTTGAATATCTTTCAAGGGTGTCCTGGAATTTGGCCAAGTTTTTCCTCTTTATTTAAAAAGTTTTGACAAAATTCCAGGACATCTTCGACATATATTCAAGATATGTTGATATTAGCATGTGCATAAAATTAAACTCTATGTTGCTACTGGAGAAATATTTTATTTATTTTGGTCTAAAAATTGTAAAATTATTCGCGCTCCCTTCTGCCTCACCTTAACAACTTAAGGTTTCAAGGAATTCTGATCACACACTAGTTTCTTTACATTAAGTGAACGTTACGTTACATGGACGTTAAGTTAATCGTGATCCTGGCATGACTATTGCCTACCCTGACAACAATTCACACCACGCCACTGAAGCCTACTTTAGTAAGACCTACTTTATATTCACATTAACCCGTGGGAAAAGTGCAATCGGTCTAATATTATATTTATTTCCTTTTTTTTTGTTTAGGCTACTACATGTTTTTTTTAACGTGTTATCGCCGACTTGTTTTTTTTTGTTTCTAGAAACTGATAATTCGTCATTGTCTCGATAATTTACTGCTTGTCAGTTTGAAGGACTCGCCGTTTTTAACTTGCGTGCCATCTATGTCGTAACCAGCTGTTGAACAACACAGGGGAGTTTTCTTGAATATAGGTCCGGTTTGGTCAAATGAAATCATCCCTTTTTTACTTCTCCCCGATCCCTCAGAAAGAGAAGTATTGTGATCGTCAAAAATGTCATAAATGTAAGTTTTATAACTCCCTGAAACTGAAAAAGTTTTTTTTTTTGGTGATGCCATCTGTCTGTATCTTGGAATAGAGCCGAAACCATTTTAACGATCGGGCTAAAATTTGCTATTTAGGATTTTTTGAAATTAGATTATTATTATTATTATTAGCACCGCGTCTTACTACCCGTTCGGGTTATACGCACTTACGCTAATGTGTAATGGTAGGGTGATTGTGAGATGAAATGAAGGACCTACAGTTTAACGTGGAATCCGAACCACGGTAGTGACCTGGCTTGAAATTAGATTTTTAATCATAAAATTAAGGGTAGTTTACTTGAGATCGAAAAACCATGATTTTCTCAAAATCGCCTTTAACGATTATTATTAAAATTTTTATCTATGAATTGTTTAACTTTAAAGATTAAAGTAGCGTATTTTATTTGAGGATTCTTTACATGAGCAGAAATTTCCAATTTTGATCATATCCCCACAATTATTTGAGATACGAAATAAATAATAATAGCAAAGTGGAAGGACCATTAGAATTAAACAACTTTCAATTCGAAATAATATTTTTATAAATCAATATTTTCTTAGATATAAGGTTTAAGGAAATATATATATTGTTTTAAATAGAGTTTTGTAAATCTGAGAGTTGAAAATGCACATAAAATAATAATATATTTCTTGAACAGTGTCCATTATTTCATATATGCTCTTTGGTGAAATACCAGTTCTTTTTGCCACATTAGATTTCTATAGCAATGTGTAGTATTTTATTCCCCATATCTTATGAGTTATAAGCATAATTTAAATAAAGGAAAGATAAAGCCTGTGTGGTGCACCCCCACCATTTAATTTTTAAACTATTAATTATTAATTGTAACAAAGAGGGTCACTATAACTCTACCATCAGTGTCGTGGTATGGAATATTGACATTATAAGGTGCTAGACCATTCGATCCTAAAATTCACGCATGTCAGAAAAAAAGTGGGATCCATTTGTAAATACTTCGATCATAAATTATAATATTGAAGTATTAACATATCTGAAATCCACTTTGGTGGCCGCATGGTATAAGGCGTTACTCTCACAATAGACTAGACTGCCGATGACAGGAATATCGGGGTACGATTCTCTATCGGGTACGTACTGTGGTGGTTTTCCCAAAATAGTTTTTCACTCTCCACCACGTAAATGTAGGTACATTTCCTCCCTCATTCTTTAAAACTTTTTGCGTAATTAACACACAAGTGGATAAACCGAAGGTTAGTAAGATGACCTACAGCGTACCCGACGCAAGTATCACATTCAACCACCAAGCGCTGTAGTCGATATGTATGATATGAGAAGAGAACTCATTTGGATGGATTTTTTTAATAACATTTTTCCAAAACGGAATATTATTTTCTGGAAAAGAATAAATGGAGTCATTCCAAAACATTTCTACTCGGTTATCTGAGTGTTTTGACTGTTGGTAGGATGTGTTAGATACGGGCGTGGAACGAGGGTTGAGGCCATGGGGGAGTGGGGGGTGTTTTCTTGTTGTTGAACCGGTGTTCTTGGGGGTCGTTTCGCTCGAGTGAGGATACCTAGGCACGTGACGAACTTTTCCTACCACGGCCCACCGAGTTGTCTCTAGCCTATAGAGTATAGACTATCCAACACAGAAGTGGTCGTAACTGAAAAAAAAAAGTACCAGATCTACTCTCATACTGTATCCATTTGCCAAATCATATGATCTGCAACACCATATGTTGATTTGTTGTCACTAATGGCAGTCTAAACTTTCGCAACAATTTTTGTAAATCCGCTTTGGTGGCCGCGTAGCCTAACGTACTAATCTCACAGTAGACTTGACTGTCAATGACGGGATATCGACGTTCGATCCTGGTCGGGGTTACTTAGAGTGGTATTTAAAAAAAAATACCACTCTCCCTCCACGCAAATGCGGATACATTTACTATAAATATAGGTCTTAATCCTTAAAATCATTAGCATAACTAGTACATAACAACCTGAACGGATCGTGAAATGCGGTGCAAACAAATTGTTATAAATCTATTTATTTTTCCAGCTTTTTAACTTAGGTTAGTATGTTATTAGAAGTGGTTATTAAAACTTTTGATTTCACTTATAAAAAATAGTATTTGGTCCACCTATAGTCTGATTTTTGTTGGAAGAACAGTTTAGAAAATTCAAATATATTTCTTTGCAGCCAACATTTATAACCTTTTACTTTATTATTAGTGTTATTGTATAGGTTATTAATTATATTAGTGTCGTGATTATTCAACCCTCCATATTATCTGGCCAAGTTCTCAGTGCGTTTTAAAATAAACAAACCGGTACATTTCCACTATAAAACATTTACTAAATTTATAATGTAATCCATTTGACTCTCTATTTTCACTTGTTGTTCTTGCTTTGTAGCCGGTGTTCCATTTCCAAAATAAAGTTTAGTATAATAAAGATCTTAAAATATTATTTCTCGTTTAATGTTTACTATCTCCAAACAATAATTATTCTATTTTTTTTTTTTTTTACATCGCAATCAGTAAATGGACAGATTATGCTAAAACAAATTTAAATGTTCCGTGAAAATGAAAAAAAAAGTACGGTAGTCAAATTCATACTGAAAATTATTTACACTGGGATTTCGTACTATCTGCCTTTTCCATTATCCGGCCCGGAATACCACCAACTTAGGATTATTAAAATTATCTATTAGATTTATTAAAATTATTTTAATAAATTTAATAACTACCAGATACCTACCAAAATCGAGGTATAAGCAAAGAATTATTTCCACATAGGTTACCATTAGTGACTTTCAAGCAATGTTTGCGATAAAAAAAACAAACCTCAGTCTTGTCATTTACCATCTCTACTATGCTGTATGGAATATCATTGCTGAGGGAACTGCTGGACTTATGACAAAACGCTTTTATCTTAGCTCTCTCTCTCTGTTTGTTGCCAAATCTCCTCGCTCTTTGTTATGTCTGAAGGTGGTGTGCCGGGTTAGAAGATGCTACTGGCAACATCGATTAACCAACGTTGCAAAACTTGTCTTATATTGGAGGGAAAATTGACTGACCCCACATAAACGATAGAATGACAATGCTGTTTCCCCAATAGTAATCACGCAGTTCCCTCAGAAATGATATCCAGTGTATTAACCTAACCTCGTCATGGGGGTTGATATGTGTTTATCTGAGGGAGCAACAGATGTTGATACAGTCACCTTGTAAAAGTGAATGTGGATTACACCTGGGCACGAATGATTCACTTGAGTTCATTTCAGGAGGGGCGTACCGGCAGGGGTGGCTCAGTGGTTTATGGTTGTTACGTAAGGGGAAAAAGAGTTTGGGCTCAGTAAGGAAAGTATTTTTGCAGATTTTATTGCTGAACATTTTTTTGTACAAAACAAATCAAATTTTGATCCATTTGAAACCAATAATTTAATTTTCTTCACATAATGATTTCAACAGCTGTTGTTGAATATCTGTCAAGGGTGTCCTGGAATTTAATGACAACTTTGATATTCATTTAAAAAGTTCCTCATCTAATGCCGCTATGCTCATGACAGATATTCAACAACTGTTGATATCACCGTGTGAAGAAAAAAAACTCTATGTTTCTACTGGAGCTATATTTTATTTGTTTTGCCCGAAAAATGTTTTTCTATAAAAACTGCCAAAACAATTACCCTATTTCACGTTTATTTACATGTCGGGGAGAATGCGGGGAGGATGGGCATGCGTTAAGAAATATATATATTTTCCCGTAATTATTTATAATAATAAACATTTCTGATCAAAATCAATAAAATATTGCTTCAGAGAAGAAGTTTAATTGAGTTTTTAATCATAGTAGGCCTAATCTCAAACTTTTTTTAAATTAATAACTGTCATTGAGTAATTTTACAAAGACTTATTTCTCTTCATTTATATGTTACATTTTTTTAAGCATCATACCTAGGCCTACTACCCGTCAGGGTTGTGCGCATAGTGTTTACTTACTACCCTAATGTGTTAAGGATGAGGAAAGTCGAATTTGAAGGGAGGGTACCCCCATTTGTGCTAAGAGAGAGAATGGAAAACAATATAGGAAAAACCACCCTCAGTACAGCTGACATGGATTCGAACCCCCATCTCCCCATCATCAACAGGCCAGTCTAACACGAGTGTGATAATGCCTTAGACCATTCGACCACTGAAGCGAGTTAACTGCAAACAAAGTCATTTGTTGTGGGTTCTAAATCTATCCTAGTACCATGCAGAACCACACTAAATGAGGAGAGAGGGGGGCGGGGGGTTTAAGGAAGGGAGTTTAAACTCCCCACACTCTTAAAATATAATTAAAATGTTTTCTAATTCCTCCATGATTTGGCTTATAAAAGATTATTGGTGTGTTAGGTCTTAAAAAAAATCCATATACTTAACCTGTTTCAAGAGCGATTTTTATGTTTAAAAAAATCCTTATGGGAATTTACGATAAGCTACCTCAGTTATAGTATGATTTTGATAGGGAGAACAATAGTTGTTACTAAATATATTAAAACAATTTTAGTATTTTCATAGGTGACCTGGTGGTCTAGGGTAAGGTGTCAAACTTCTGTGCTGGGGGTCCGGGTTCAATCCTCGGTCCCGACACAGATTTATCTGATTGCCAAACCCTTCCTTCACCTCTGACAAGACGTGTATTAATCACAACTTGTGAATGTGGGGAGTGCCAGGCCTCCACCGTGGTTCGGATCCCACGTTAAACTGTAGGTCCTCCATTTCATCTCACAATCACCCTACCATTACACATAGCGTAAGTGCGTATAACCCGAACGGGTAGTAAGACGCGGTGCTAATAATAATAATAATAATAATAATAATAATAATAATAATAATAATAATAATAATATATTCATACATCAAGTCATGTTATCTGAAGTTTGCAACTTTTGATAGATATTATCAATACCAGTTTGAATTTTCTAAACTGTTCTTCCAACCAAAATCAGGGTATGGAGCTCTTTATCTTGTTCAAAAATAAATAGGTCGTTGGGTAAGACCATGGCACAACGTTTCTTTACGTTTCGCCAGGATTTTGATTAACTAACACAAAGGAATGAACCCGTATACAAATTAATAGGTCCATTGAATTGGTTAAATCTTCGTCTGGGATTGAAGCCGATACCCTTACTAAACCGTTATGCCATGGGTAGGGGGTGTTGCTTTGAATACCTCCCTCACAATGAAACATCTGTTTATAGCAACCCGCCTCGGTGGCGTAGTTAGCTAACGCGCTGGTTTCGTTTTGAGCTAGACTGCCGAAGACGGGGAGATTGAAATTTGAATCCCGCTAGGGTGAACTGGGGGTGGTTTTTCCTAAAGTGGCTTTCCACTCTTCCTCCAAACAAATGCGGGTTCACTTCATTTATATTCAACCTTTCAAATTTCTCACCCATTAGCGTAATTAGCACTTAAGTGTATAACCCGAACGGGTAGTAAGACGCGGTGCTAAGTATATATTTGTTTACAGCCACTCTTATCTAAGCAAGTACTTGTGCCTCTGTTCCCAGGCATCACCGCGGACTACGCCAGTCTGCGCCACGACGCGAACAACTACAAGTTCTCTCCGCCAGACGCCGCTACGACGCACATCCCCTCCACCGAGACCGACCAACTCACGTCACAGTTCGAAAATGGCGACTCCCAGTTGGCTCCTCCCCTCCCAGCCTCACCGGCCCGCGACAATGGCCAGGGGGACCCGGCCGAACAGCAGCGCGCATGCGCCGACGAGGACTCCCCGCCCATGATACCCTCGCCAGACTACCTCCGCAACAATAACAACATCCTGTCCACCGCGCTTCAACCTTACAAGAACCGATCCGAGAGGAGCACCAAGAAGTTCTACGAGCAGCCGCTAGAGAGGGCGAGCGAAGACTTGATGGAAGCCGTTGAGGACGGAGGGGGTGTGAAAGGCTGGAGGAAGAGAGGAAGAAACGGAGAAGAAGAGGAGGCGGCCACGGTGGAGTCCAAGAGAAGAAGGACCAACGACAACACCGAGGACGAAGAAGAAGGGCTCACCTCACCGGGAGTGACGTCACAGTCAAACTTCCACGGGGAAGGGGAAAGGGAGAACCAGGGTGGAACGGCAGTAGCGTGTTGCAGCACCAGTACTTGGACTGCGCCCGCGACCTACGCGTTCCTCAACACAGGTTCCAAGACCTAGAGGGCGTGCACGCCTCGCACTACGAACAAGTGGACGCCACTTTATCTGAAGAAGATAACACAGCAGAAGTTTCGAGTCAAGAACTCAACCATCACCACCACTCTCTACGAGAAGGTGAGGAGACAGAAGACTTTCATCACCCTCATGATCAACCACCCCCATTGACGGTGATCGATCAAATCTCAGGTCAAGATAATAATGACATGCCTTACTCTCCCGCGCTGTGCTCTCAAGCCGGCCTGTTAGAGGACTTACGGATGAGATCCATCGACGAAAGCGTCGAGAACGACGGCGACCATCAGAACCTGATCCTTCAAAACCACGGCAGTTACCCTCACCACAACCAGGGATGAGATTGCGTCAGTCAGACCCTTTCCCGTTCGGAAACCTCTTCCCTCACCTGACAAAAAACGACGGGCACTACTCGAGCCAACTGAATTTCGTCTTACAGCAGCACGACCACCACAACAACGCCCAACAGAAAGATGGTCACCACGTCAACGGGATCGATGACGTAATCAACGCGACGTTGAAACACGAGGACGTCGATGAGGATCCTTCGGACGACGCCCGCCAGTATCTGGTGCACGGGAGCCTAGGTGCGCATCAGCACTCTCAGCAGGAGTCGGACTATCTGGACCATCATCATCATCAGCAGCAGCACACGGTGTTGCAACAGTACAACAGGGAGAGTTCTTTATCTTCCGGGGAATCACCTGACGTGTCGCGACACGGAGGAAGCGCGTCCCCCGAGAGCAGGAAAGTGTCCTCGGGCAGTATCACAGAGATCTCCTGGTCGGAGGTAAGACCCAGGTGGAAGGGAAGCTGCTCGGTAATCTCGGCGGAGGGGGCGTAGCAGCCAGCTCTTACACGCATCTCACCACGCTCCAGCCCCCGCCCTCCTCCCCTCTGGAGCAAGGCGTCTTGCATCAGTTGAGTCCCACCGGCGTGGAGGAAAGCGCTGATCAGCAGCATCATCATCATCTCCACCAAAACCGGGACATGTACGCCACGACGTCCTCCGCCTCCAGTATGGACCATCACCACCATTTGTCCGGGCTTCATAACCAAGTCGGGGCGTTCCATCACGACGTCGCCGTCAGTGCCAACTCGACGTCCCTCCTGCACTCCACCCTCAACAAGTGAGTAGCTATTGGATCTGTAATGTGATATAGTAACATTCTGGTTAGAAGGAACTTATGCTTGTTTCGCTGTCAATATATAACATAAATATTTTTTTAGCACCTCGTCTTAGTACCCGTTCGTTTATGTACTAATTATTACGTTAATGGTTTTAAGGATTAAGAAGGTTATATTTTGAAGAAGTGTACCCGTATATACATGTTAGGAGAGTGGAAAACCATTTTGGAGAAAGACCCTCAGTACACCCGACCGAGATTCGAACCTCAATCTCCCCGTCATCGGCAGTAAAGTCTACTGCGAGAGTATAACTGTAGACCACGCGGCCACCGAAGCGGGTGCAGTCAATATTGATAACACTTCACTTTATTATTAGTATGATTTTATAAATATTGATATTATATACTATTTAAAAGTTAAGGATGCAGATCAAATAGCTTGAAGTATAAATATACGAAAAGTGTTTTAGTAAATAACAAAAAAAAATCCTTCCTATCTAAATCCCACTAGATAATAGTCTGCTTATCAAACCAGTGTCACTGATTTTATTCATAACATTGTGGAACGTATACTAAGTCAGGAGTAGTGTTGGAGCAACATTTTCTAAACCTCTCTCTCCCCCTTGAAATATATTAATGAGCCCCCTGCACCCTTTTCCCTTATTTTAAAAGAAAAATTCTAGACGCTGAAAAATGATAAGAGAACGTTTTGAGGGAATATTTTCTTACAAAAATAACTCTAGCCTGCCTTGTATTATTATTAATTTCATAAGACACTATAAAACGTTAGCCATTAAAATATTTTGATTGGTTAGCTAAATTATTAATTAATAAAAATTTCTTATCACAAACACACATTACATCTTTCGAGGGGAAAATGTATTAATCCCTCGAAAATTGTATTGTAATTTAAATGTTCGTTTTTATCAAATTATAGAACGCTCATCAGATTCATAGCCTCTTGATTACTATTTTTGGCAAAAAAAAAAGTTCATGGCCAATATAAACAATTGAGTAGTAAAAGTGGTCGTCAATGTTCTTGACCCAAAAATTAAAATATGGAGGAGGTCCCCTGTTGTTTGCATTGAATCGAAAAAATAAAATGATATTAAATAATTATTACGACATAATCAAATTGTATTTCTATGGCTGGCTGCATACTTGTTTGCTCCACGTAGATTTATAGTTGGTCTAGTTTAATAATTATTTGGGCCCCCAGGGAGGAGTGCCCGTCTCCCCATAGGGGTCCTTCCCCATAGTAGCTAGTCCACTGGTCAATAAATATAATTTATACTTTTACATAAAAAGTCATGTTGATCTAGAGACTATTTGTTTTTATACCTAGTATCCATTTAGAGACGCGTAGTTAGATATCTGAATAGGGTTAAAGTGTGTTTATTGTGAGAAAAAATACATTTTCGTAATGTTAGAAAACAAAGAAAACACGTTTCTAGTATTCATAATAAGCATACTATTCCACATTTTGGAACGTGTATCTGAATTTGCGTGGAGGTAGAGCGTTAAACCATTCAGTAAAATAAATGGTACGGAATTCCGCACGGACTTTCTCGCTCTATTGTTTGAAAATGGTGATATTTACTCAAAACTCGTAATAAATGTGAAACGAAATAATATACACTAGCAAACCCAAGCATAAATTGCACTATACTTATGTAAAACTTTTTTATTTTAGTCCCGGTTTTAAATTTTATAATTTTGTGTTTAAAGAATTAATGTCCTAATTTGTATGTTTAGACCGATAAAAAAGATCAATGTTGGGTCCACAAGGGTCAACATTTCATACTAAAATTTCAACTTCCGGTTAAAATTTTCGACATTTTATTAAGTGTTGCAAATCTTCATGCCATCGCATTGCTATTAAAATCCTCATTTATAAATTTTTACCAAAAAAAAATGTAAATATTGACTATTGAGTTTAAAATGTATATAAATCATTGTTGTACAAACATTTCTCCTGAAGGGCTTAAGGAAAAACAACATAAAACTTTTAGAGACTTACTTATATTTAATTACTCTATAGCATTGGAGAAATATTGCGTTAAAATTAAGTATTATCTCTTTACAACTAAAGCTCACAAAATTGTATTAATATATTTTTCAATATCTAAGAAAGTGTTGGGTTTATAAAAATATATTTAATATCAATTTATTTTTATTTTTAATAGTACTACAATTTTTCCTTAAGTTATTTAGTATCTCAAATAGTTGCAGAGTTACGGAAGTTTCTGCTTCTGTAAAGTACCCTAAAATTCATTTTCATGATAAAATGAAAATAGCCAGTTTATTTATGATCTTAATCAACACCTAGATACGAATTTTAATCAAAATCGTTAGAGTCGATTTTGATTAAAATCGATTTGTTCTCTTTTCGCCCTTTATTAAACAACTCTTAATTTTAAGTTTAAACAAACACACAGACAGACGGCAATGCAAAGACCACTTTTTAGGGTTTGGGGGGTCTTGAGACGTCGACACCCATCAACTTTTCAGGTTAAATTTTCTTTTGCGGTAGCAATACTTTTACCTTTTGTGTTCGAAAAGTTAAAAAATATATATATTTACGTATAACTTGAAAGTTTTTGTTTTATTATTATTATTATATTATTTACGCTCCAGACAGGAGCCCTTAAAGTCATTATGCCGAAATATTGAGAGTTGCTATTTTTTTTTAGAATATTTATAAATGTTTAGAAATGAAATTTAATCAAAATCGTTAGAGCCGATTTTGAGAAAATCGACTTTTTCTCTTTTTGCCATTGAGTAAACTACCCTTAATTTTAGGGTTAGATATCCAATTCCAAAAACCCCTTGGGGAGATTCTATGAAAACCCTAGCTACCAAGTTTTAACCTGATCGGTAAAATAGTTTAGGCTCTAGTGGGAGGTACAGACAGACAGACGTAAAGTCAAAAACCACTTTTTCGGATTCGGGGTGTTATGAAATGTCAATATTCATCAAAATCTCGAGTTCAATTTTTTTGACGATCACAATACTTTCTCTACCTGTAAGATAGCGAGAAAATAAAAAGAATATCTTAGTACTCTTAACCAAGATTCAAACCCCGATCCCCCCGTTTGGAAATACGGTCTTAACACGAGTATAGTGACGGCTTAGACTATGTGGCCACCGATGCTGGTTGATATACTATTATAGTGAAAAATAAACTAGAAGCAATATCATATTCGTTTTGGTCAAAAAAACTCTTTGTTTATAAATAATATTTATGTATTTATTTATTTGAGGCCTTTAACGTGCACTTTCTGAACTATCTGAACCAACAGCACACTAGAATTTTCTACGAGCGAGAACGAAGAACCTACCAATTTTGCCTGGACGATATTTTCACATACCTTCAAGGGTTATTAAGCGGGGATTTCACGACCCAATTTAGGGACTCTAAATCGGGCCCGATCGCCGTCGGCCCTGAAATCCGATGGTGAAATGTGTGCTCCTGGTCACGTTTTGGGGAGGCGACCAGGCAGGGAGGTCGGGAGAGATTTCCAACCGATTTAGGGAGGAAGGGTGGGGGTGGACCAGGCCCCCACCGCTTCTCCTGGTGAACGGGACGTGAAATGCTCCACCAGGCAGATCGCTCTGTCCGTAGTGTAGATCTAGATCTAGATTAAAAACTTGTTCGCACCTCACGTTTTTTTTATTTATTTTTTTATTTTAGATTTTATCTTATGGAATCTGTCATACGCAAGAAATTCCGGAGATCTTCAGCATCCAATACTCCCATAAGTCTTGCATGACTCAATACAGGTCTTTGGCGGTATACCTGCTTCATCCACATCTTCTTTTTCTTCCTTTCTTTATCGCACACGGCCAATGCAGTTAATGCAACACCAACAACTATCTGCTTTGATATATACGGAGCCATTTTAAATCTTTAAGAGCAACGAACTGAGCAGTAGATCGGACGCAAAAGATCGGGTCGTGAAAATACAACGCTCTGCCGAGGAGAGGGGAGAACAGTGACAGGGAGATCGAGACCAGGAACGGGAACGGGTGGTCGGGGACGCGTCGTGAAATCCCCGCTATACACATGCCATAATCGATGTGGGACATACAGCTTTACCTCACCTCCGAAGAAAGTTGCGCTGCGGATTTTTATCGCTAAAGAAAAATCCGTTAATCTCGGCTGGGTTTAAACCCACGAACATTGGTTTATCCTAAGACCACTGAGGTCAACTTTATTATTATTATTATTATCACCGCGTCTTACTACCCGTTCGGGTTATACGCACTTACGCTAATGTGTAATGGTAGAGTGATTGTGAGATGAAATGGAGGACCTACAGTTTAACGTGGAATCCGAACCACGGTGGAGGCCTGGCATTCCCCACATTCCCAAGATGTCTTGTCAGAGGTGAAGGAAGGGTTTGGTAATCAGATAAATCTGTGCCGGGACCAAGGATTGAACCCCGGGCCCCAGTATAGAAGTCCGACACCTTACCCCTAGACCACCAGGTCACCCGTCGACTTTGTTATAAACACTAACATTACTGACCTTAATTCACTCTTTTCTTCCAATTATACCTAAAATTACTTTGATGTTGAAACATATCAACTAAAAGAAAAAGAAAATGTTTTCTAAACTTTTAACATAGGCTAACCCTCATCGGTGACCACGTGGTCTAACGCGTTAATCTCATGTTGGACTAGACTGCTAAAGACAGGGAGATCGGGGTTCGATCCCGGTAGGGTGCACTGATGGTGATTTTTTCCTAAATTGTGTTCCCACTTTCCCTCCACGCAAATGTGGTTGCATTTACTCTAAATTAAGCCTTCTTATTAATTCTTAACTCATTAATGTAATTAGTACATAGGCGTATAACCCGAACAGTTAGTAAGACGCGATGTTAAAAAAAAAAGCTAATAAAAATAAAATCACGAATCATTAAAATTTAATGACTCAATCGTTATTTATTTTTACATATGATATCTTTAATCTGGTAGTTTTTTAAATTTAAACACATAACATTTAGCTTTGTTGTCAAGTTTGTAAGGTGTGGACTGGTTCCATTCAAGTTGTCATAGGACTACTACGCTTGCTCAACTTAAAATGATGGTTATTAATCAAAACCATTTTATGTTGATTAGTTCCGGTGATTCTACACTTTTAACATTTTGATTGCAACTATCAGGTGAAAGCGCTCTCTTTTTACTTGTTACTTTTTTTTTTCTCAAACAAATGACATTAGAAAACGCGCGTTTTGGATTAAGTGCGTCCGATTAGATCGTTCTTCATTTTGTGTCCTGATTTTCGAGGTTATGTTGAGCTTGCATGTCATTGTTTTTATCTTTCTATGTAGAGTAGGACTCGTACACGACTCAGGGTGAGTAAAATTTAAATTATGCACATTATTTAATAGAATATTTACTGTTTGCAAGGAAGAAACTTTTTTGATACTCGAAAAAATGTACTATAACAATGTTCATACACCCAAAAGGATAAATGGTTCCAAACGGCTATTTTAAATTAAAAATTGAAAAGATAATCTAAAGGCAAGGCTCGTACACTTATCAGAAAACTGTAGGCCTCAAAGTTTACAATTAAAAACACAACAAAACACATAATTATGAAATTTTTGGGGTGCATCAGTCCCCTTGTTCAGAGAGAGAGTAAAACAATGTAAAGAGAATAGAAGGGGTAGCGCCAGATGAAGAAATACATCTGATTGGCTGAGCCTATGACGTAACTCACCAGCACGTTACATCCACAAAGCTATATGAAAGACAAATTAATTTGTTATAAACTAGGCAACAGTTTAGAACTTTAAATAATAAAAACACCTTTAAAATCCACACCAATGTCCAATTTACTAACGACACTTCTCTACTTATTTAAATTAATATGTATGTGTGGCTGTTTTAATATTAAAATATAACTGTTGTGTACTGGGTGACGTGAGCAATGACATAATCTAATTGGCAGCATGCATGGCTAGAGATAATCATGGTCACTTAGATACTGCTGTTGCCTGTTTCTTGATTATTTTTAGTTGCCTGCTAAAACTTGTGTCATGACTCTTGGTAGATAGATGAAGGTTGTATTTATATTATATTAAATTATCGGCTAATATTGATTATTGTTTTTATAAAAATGACTGACTGGTGTGCTTGAAAGAAAAGGATTGATAGCTATCTAAGGTTTAGACCTAGATTTCGTTATATATTGGGGAGCAAGTTCCCACCTACGAATCTGGGAAGCATTGCAACTTTTTGGAAGGTCTAGTACAATAGCACGAGTCAAACTCTTGCATTATGCGTTTGGGCATGAATTGTGAGGGTCATCGTTGTTGTTATTAAAACGGTGACCATTCATTCGTTGCCTAAGTGTTCCTGTGATGAGGCCAATGCATTCAGCACTGCAGTAGTTGTATATTGCAATCGATATATAAGATTTTCTATTGATCAGTCACAATGGAATTTCATGGGGTATTCCATTTGTGTGAGTCTTCTGTTGAAATTAGGTGGAAGGTTGGTGTATTTTGCAGGTACTACATCTCGGTTTGTTGCAAGGGTAGGAGGAGCTTTTGGCCTATTTGTTTATGTTTGTGGCTGGGTCTGATAGTTCAGGGTGAACCAGGATGTCGCGGAGATTACTGGGTGGTGAGCAGTATGTCATTGTAAGGTTGTTTATTGATGGTCTTTTGATTGGATAGGGCTCTATTTATTTGACTCTTGATTATGTGTTTAGGGTATCTTCGGGCTGTGAAAGCCTTGAAGAGTTGTTGACATTGCTTGGTCTTCTTTCTCAGAACATATACGTTTAACTCTGGTAGCTAAGCTATAAAATAGAGGGTGTTTTACATTAAGAGGATGATTGTTTTGGAAATGGAGGTACTGTTGCTGGTTGGGGACTGTGCTTTTTATATTCCCCTCATAAAGGTTCAGTTCCGGATCCAAAACTATCACATGGTGTTGTGAAATGTTTCAGGTGAATCTGAGGGTGCTATGGTTATTTAACCTGTTTAGGAATTGAAATAAATTGGTTTGGTATCTGTCCAAATCATGAAGATGTCGTGTTTTACTCTCCCTAACTGGAGAAAGGGACTGATGAACCCCGAAAATGATATAATTACGTTTTTTTTTTGTTGTGTTTTTAATTGTTAACTTTGAGACCTACATACAGTTTTCTGTTGTGTAGTCCTTGCCCTTCTATCCTTTTTTCAATTCTTCATTTTCATATATTATCATATATCTGATAGCTAGAATACTTAACTACTAGATATATTTTCACGTATTCATACGTCAATTCATGATATATGAAGTTGTCCCTTTAGATAGGTAGAATAAATACTAATAAAATAATAGATAATACTAATCTGGTCGACTGCAAAATTTATATTTTCTAAGAGCATATTTATCCCAGAATATCCTACTATTATAAATGAGCGTTAAATTACTTTTATTGAAGTATTAATTTGCCTTCTTATATATTTTATCACAATTTTGTACACATTTGTAGTGTTCATTCGAGGTAATTTGAACTTTTCTCTATAAAAGATGAAAATTTACTTTAAAAATTTTAACTTAAACTATCTATCTTCTAAACAGATACATATTTTGTTAATTTGACGAGTGATGGGAATCGAAACTACTCGTCAAAGTGACAAAAAATGTTTGTAAGGAATATTGAAATAAAAAAGTATTTTTTATAATGAAATTTTAACTGTCAGAAAAAATCGAAACTTTTAAACACTAAGCTTTAGTATCGAGCAGCTTTATTGGAATTGTCATTATCGGGTTATGGAATTTTTTTAAGGTAGGCTTGTATAAAATATAATTTTATTTAAAACAGAGAAAGGGTGTAATTAAGTTTATTAAATTCCCTTTATTTTTATTAATAAAGACTCTAAATTTTTTTTAAAATTCGATGACAAAATGTTTAAGGCATTATTAATTAGGCATTCCAATAAGAAGGGGAAAATAAGGGAGAAGAAAGTGAGAAAATTTCATGATCAATCTACTCAAAAAACAATTATCTCATTTTCCAAATGAATATCGTTATCAATCAAACTTGGAAACGTTGAGAAAAAAATATATAATACAGGACGAGGTCAGTGGATTTTGTGTAATCTTAAAAGATTTTTAATATGTAATAATAAAATTCAATAAAACACTAAATTAAACTTTAAATGTATTTGTATTTTTATGTAATAAGTTTAGATAGTTTTTAATCTGATCCATGGACATTTCGAATATAAAAAGTATTCTTATAAAAAAAAAGACAAACAACAAACGTTTGGAAATGAGTCATGGACAAAATGAGTTGAATATAATTATTGAAAATATAAAAAGCCTATAAAACTTTGTATGTCAAGGACATATTTATCCTCTTATTATTTGGTCGCCTTGTTAAATATATAAACAGTCAAAATTGTTTCAGCAACTGCCATGTTTCCAAGTAACAAGTTTTATATTATAATTTAATATCTGCTGTGTTTCTAGTTTTAATGGCATGTTCCAAGTAACAAGTTTTTTATTCTAAATTAGATTATGCTGTGTTCCTAGTTTTAATGCCATGTTCCAAGTAACAAGTTTTCTATTCTAAATTAGATTCTGATTTGCTCCTCATTGTTTTGTGCAATGTTCCAAATAATAAGTTTTTTTACTATTTTACTATAAGTTAATTGTTTCTCTAGACCCAATTGATGATATGTTTCCTAGTAAAAATTGGTTGCTATTAAAAAGCGTAGAAAATTAATTTCTACCTAGCCATATAAAACATATTTCATCTATTTTGGTCATAAAGTTTTTTTTACAAAAACTATTTTCCACTCATTCACGCCCATCCCACCTTAGTTTATTAAATTTATCTCTGTGTTAATAACGTAAGAGCAAAAAAAAAAAAAATCTATCGAGATAGAAATCCAACTAACAAAATGACGTCTTCTAGAGTCAGTAATCAGAGAAAATAGCAATTTATATTAATTTAAAAAATAGTACACAAACCTATTAATGATAAAAAAAAAATCGTTCCTCCTCCCACATAGAAACACTTAAAAATATAGTTAAACAATTGAACGTGATGATTAAGTCTTATCAACCATTTTGACACTGACATCTATATGAAGTTAATCACTGCTCGTAGCGCTTGCCTTAATCTGTTGACAGAGTGTGTTAACCCAAGTAAGCACCATGTACTATTACAATAAAACATTCAGTAGAATTTGAATGAAATGATTAGGGATTGCTCGTTAAAAATTATAAGATAAATGTAGCATTATCTTAAGGTTAAAATTTCTCCAAACATCGCAATGATTTAGAATTTTATTTTATGATTGGCAAGTTTAAAAATACGATGAAACTTTTTTAATTCGAAGTCCAAGGGATATCTAAAAAAATATATCGAAATATCCAAAATTTTAATCAACCATTTTCTTAGTATCCAGGCATTTGGTATATAATAAATCAATAACCTTAAATTATGCTGTACATTATAATCTATTTATGATTATTTATTATTAACACCGCGTCTTATTACCCGTTCGGGTTATACGCACTTACACTGAAGTGTAATGGTAGGGTGATTGTGAGATGAAATGGAGGAACTACAGTTTAACGTGGGATCCGAACCACGGTGGAGACCTGGCATTCCACACATTCACAAGTTGTGATTAATACACGTCTTGTCAGAGGTGAAGGAAGGGTTTGGCAATCAGATAAATCTGTGCTGGGACCGAGGATTGAACCCCGGACGCCCAGCACACGAGTCCGACACCTTACCCCTAGACCACCAGGTCACCTTACATATAATTACTCACATTTTATATTAATTAATATGATTTATTAAATTATTTTAAAACCCGCTAGCTCCTGGCGCATAATTCCCCGCCATCTCATTTATTACGTGTCAAAAGGCTAACTCAAACTTTATTTGACATTTTAAGTATTTGGGGTGGTTTAATAAAGATCGTTAAGTTAGTTTGAAATTATTTACAAACTCTAAAAAATTAACAATGTATCGGCTTCGAATTATCCGAATATTTCCTTACAAAATTCGAATTAAATTATTCAATTATATTACTAAAACTAATGTTTGTCAAACTATTTAATACATTTTCAATTAGTAGGTCTATTATTCTAGTTATAAAATAAAGGCTTTTCTTATGAAGATTGGTCTCTTTATTTATCTTATCGATGTCGAATGGCTGTTTCTTTTTCTTAATTTCTGTTAAATCGATAAAATCGTTTGAACAAATCAATTTTTTTAAATAAGTAATTCTTTACTAACGGTCATTAAAAAAACTATTTTTTAATGCGCAACAGAAATAGTAAAAACTATCAGTTTATCTTCCACGTGGGTTCCAAAGGAGGACATATAAAATAGAGCAGGTAAATCAATACCACAGGAATTTTTTTTGCACCATGTCTCACTATATGTTCGGTTGTGCAAATATGTAGGCTATATATATATATATCCCTGTCGGGAGTACTGAGGGTGGATTTCTTAAATTGTTTTACTCTTTTTTTCTAGAAAAATGCGGGTACTATTCCTCTAAATTCAACCTTCCTCATCCCTAACAAATTAACGTAATTAGTAGCCTACATATTTGCACAACCGAACATATAGTGAGACATGGTGCAAAAAAAAATTCCTGTGGTATTGATTTACCTGCTCTATTTTATATGTCCTCCTTTGGAACCCAATATATATATATATATATATATAAAATATATATATATATATATATAATATATATATATATATATAATCAAATCTCCTAATCATCGACAGTTTAGTCTATTGCGAGAGTGACGCCCTAGACCATGTATCAACCGAAGTGGGTTAAAATAAATTAAAAATGGTGTCGGAAGCAAAGTGATATTAGTAAAAAGAAGAGTTTATTTGTCTGTAATGAGAATTGAGCGATATATATCAAATGCAGAGGTTGGAAATTTTAAAATTAGTAGCCCTTGATCACGAATCTGTGCATCTCAAAGCCGAGATTTTAAAATGTTGATTGTATACTTTTAAATTTATTAAAAACCGTGTCAGAAGAAAAAAAATCCATGGGCACCACAAGGCTTAAAAGGTACTGTGGCCCCATGGCTTCTTTGGTGCTGGCTGACAGCTCGCACAGCTGACAGCTAAAAGCTTTGAAAAGTTACCAGACCAAATTATGTATCCCTGCGCCGAACCATATGATCTGTAAAAACATGTGTTTAGTAGCTGTCACTTCTGAAGGTCAATGTAGGTACATACTTAAATGTTGACTGTCAGAAGTCAGCTGTGACCTGTCAGTCAGCACCAAAGAAGCCATGGGGCTACTGTACTAACCTTAAAGTTACCTTTCATGTACAGTCGTTTAAACTAAAAATAAATTATCTCCAACTACGGCGAGTGCTTCATCTGGCTGGTAATATATTAATCAAAAGTGTAGATCATATGATTTGACGTATGAATACGTGAAAACAAATCTAGTAGCTTTTCTAGCCGTCAGATATGGTTCTTCCTAAGAATATTGGACCAATAACAAGCCATATAATATAAATCCTGATATTATTTTTTTTATAAGAGGCCCACTTTCTACCACCAACATTGATATAAAGTCACTAAAATTTGGCATTCTAGAAGTATGTTTTATTCGATTTATCATTTTAAAAAGTTGTCAAACGTTATGGATTATCTTTACACAATTAATTAAACAGACTAATAAAACAAATTCAAGTGTAATATTTTTATTTTCGCCACTCTGGCAACATGAGCTTCAAGTTTTCAAATAACGGTCTTCTTATGAAATATCAGACTATACTTCCCGTATTATTTAATTAGTTTTATTTGTAAGACAGGAAGCTGGTATGTTTGTTTATTGTTTCTAATGGCCGACTCCTACACCAGTGTGTGTATTCATTACTTCTTTGTGTATCGGAGAGTTCTCTTTCTCTCTCTCTCTCTTCCCCTCTTCTCACTTCGTTATGATGACAGACGACACGACACCTTCCATTGGTCGACGCGTAGTAAGGAATGACGACAGTAAAACAAAATCTCTAAACTTAATGAATCGGTGACATTAATGTCGGTTTTGTTCATTACTTTTTTTAACATTTATTTGAGGTATTTAACGTGAACTTTCTGAACCGACTGATTATTATCAGCACAAGAGAATTTCTACGATCAGCACAAGAGAATTTCTACGAGCAAGAGCGAAAGGGCTTTAACAATTTTTGGCATCAAAGGTATTTTCATATACAAGGTTTCTTTTACACTCTTCAATCGACACGGAGATCTACTGTGTTACTTCCCTCCGAAAGAAGTTGTGCTACGGATTTTTATAACTCAAGAAAAATCTGTTGACCTCGGTTGGGTTTGAACCCACGAACGTTATATTTTAAGGCGAGCACTTTACCTCAAGACAACCAAGGTCGACTGTGTTTTTATGGAAATTTGGTATTCAATCAACCTCTTTTTTGTTATCTTGTGCTTTAACAACGTCCAATTAAGATATCCCAAGGTAGCTACAGTAGCCCCATGGCTTCTTTGGTGCTGACTGACAGCTCACAGCTGACAGCCGACGGCTTTGAAAAGCTACCAGACCAAATTATGTATCCCTACGCCGAACCATATGATATGCAAAAACATGTGTTTAGTAGCTGTCACTTCTGAGAATCAAAATTTAGGTATATTCCTAAATGTTGACTGTCAAAAGTCAGCTGTGAGCAGTCAGTCAGCACCAAAGAAGCCATGGGCTACTGTACAGCCGGGGAAAACATGAAAGCCTTGAAACGGCAGGGAAGCTTTGATGTCAGGGATAGCAATGAAATGTCAGGGAACTTAAACTTGACATATGAATAACTGTCGTAAACGAATGTATGACAGTTGCGTAACATGATAATCGCGTACACCCCAAGAAATAAGTGACACTTGCGTACATTAGTTAATTTTTTCTATCTGAGTTGGCCGTAAATTAAATTATATGATGTAAGATTACAAAACTTCCTATCCCATCCAAACCAATTCTAACTGTTACCACACTCAAGTGTAAAAGTTATATGACGTCACAAATAGGGCATAAAAAAGCTTAAATTGTTATTAAAAATAATGACAATAATTACTACACAAACCTACCTTTCAAACCTTACATAATTTATACATGAAGGCCCTATATAATTATGGTTCTTACCCAACCTAACATAACCTAACCTTTCATTTGTTAATAAATTAAAATTTCAAACAATATTGAACACACAAAATAAACAAATTACCCCAACCTGCTCGACCCTTTGGGCACAATGGTCGTTGTACCCAATAGTCACTGTACACAAATATCAAGACACCGTCGTAAACTGTCCCTCAACTGAGCCTTGACAAAATAAACAACTTAAAAAAAACTTTTTTTTAATTCTTTTCTTCTTATTTTATATTAGCTTAGTCTTCTATGACAAAGAAGAGGAATAAAAATAAAAAAGACATCATTTTATCATTACCAAATCAAATATGAATATTGTTAAAAACTTATTTATTTTTTTGCCAAAATTGGGATTATCTATCAGAAGTGAAATCTGAATGATCACATTATTTAACGTATGAATACGTGAAAATCCCTAGATCTAAACCCTAGTTTTTTTTATTGAAAGAATACCTTAATTCAACAACATTGATTGAAAATCACTAAAACTTGGCATTCTAGAAATACATTTTGTTTGATTAATTTATTAAGTTAATCTAAAAGGTTATCAAAGGTGTCCAATAATACTTCCTTATGCATAACTGTATAATTTTTCTTTACTTGTGTATTTAAACGGACCTATAATGTAAATACAATAATTGTAATATTTTTATTTCCACCACTAAGGCAACTTGTGTTCCCATTTATTTTAAATAACAGGCTTCTTAATAAAATCAGATTGTAGTAGCTTTCCTAGCTGTAAGATAAGGTTCTTCCTATGAAAATCAGACTGTAGTAGCTTTCCTAGCTGTAAGATAGGTTTCTTCCTATGAAAATCAGACTGTAGTAGCTTTCCTAGCTGTAAGATAAGATTCTCCCTATGAAAATAAGACTAGTAGCTTTCCTAGCTGTAAGATAGGTTTCTTCCTTAGAAAATCATACTGTAGTAGCTTTCCTAGCTGTAATATAAGGTTCTTTCTATGAAAATCAGACTGTAGTAGCTTTCCTAACTCTAAGATAAGTTTCTCCCTATGAAAATAAGACTAGTAGCTTTCCTAGCTGTAAGATAAGATTCTCCCTATAAAAATAAGACTAGTAGCTTTCCTAGCTGCAAGATAAGATTCTCCCTATGAAAATAAGACTAGTAGCTATCCTAGCTGTAAGATAAGGTTCTTCCTATGAAGATCAGACTGTAGTAGCTTTCCTAACTCTAAGATAAGATTCCCTATAAAAATAAGACTAGTAGCTTTCCTAGCTGCAAGATAAGATTCTTCCTTAGAAAATCAGACTGTAGTAGCTTTCCTACTGTAAGATAAGGTTCTTCCTATGAAAATCAGACTGTAGTTTATCATCTCGGCGTCAGACGATGTTCGTTGGAGAGAGCTACGAGGGAGAAAGACGAAAGAGACAATGTTGGAAGTGCAACTGAGTGTCTAGAAGCTCTTCACTGTGTTATCATAACTGCCCGCCTCCTGATAACCCTGCAACCGGGTGGAAGCTCAGGGCTGGCATGACGAAGCACTAATAGGCAGCCCGTGGGGTGTCCAAAACACTTTCCCTGCGCGCTTCTTGAGTCCTTTCATGTTTCGAGCCTTACCTCGTGCGTGTTGCACCGCCTAGTGGACAGGGTGTCCTAACAGGTCTAGTGGACAGGGTGTACTAATACAGGTCTAGTGGACATGGTGTACTACTGTTGGTAAAGATGTGAGATGGAAAGTTTTCCGTTTTGGAAGATTTTCTCGATATTTTACCAGGAAAATTTTCCAAAACTGAACATTTTCAATTATTATTTCTGTAAAATAATTTCAATATATAATAATAATAAAATAATAATCGGTGGTAGTGATAATAGTAGGTCTAGTATTATTAATTATTATTATTATTATTAATAATAGTAGTAAAAAAAGCACCTGCTTCGGTGGCAGCGTGGTCCAAGCCCACCCTACCAATAGACTGGTCTACCGATGACTGGAATATCTGGGTTCAAATCCCGGCTGGGTGTACTGAGGGAGGTTATTTTTAAATGGTTTCTCACTCTCTCTCCTCACGTAAATTTAGGTACACTTTCTCTAAATTAAACCTTTCACATCCTTAGCACATTAGAGTAAGAGTGCACATGCGTATAACCCGAACGGGTAGTAAGACGCGGTGATATTAATATATGTTTAGAAGGCCGCAAGCCGCCAGTACGTAAAGATTTACCGGAAAATTCCCATCTCTACTTCCGAGGCGAGCACTCGCCTGACCCTGGAGCTATGACGACGTCGCTCGATCTCAAGGTCACGTGATGCTCCAGTTGGGCCAGGCGTGCTAACTACGTACTAAGCGCAAAGGACGTGTTCGTGGCTCCTATGAGTTGTTGAGGGTGGAGGGGGGGGGGAGAAGGCCTGAGGGAAGGTTGATGACCTTGGCTGCAGCCGGGTACCGTGCTGCTGAATGAGGCGATTAGAACAATAGTCCACTTGCCCAGTGGCCGGGTTCATTTCCTTGAGAACTACTTGCCTAGTGACCAGGCTCATTTCCTTGATAACTACTTGCCTAGTGACCAGGCTCATTTCCTTGATAACTACTTGCCTAGTGACCAGGCTCATTTCCTTGAGAACTACTTGCCTAGTGACGGGGCTCATTTCCTTGAAAACTACTTGCCTAGTGACTGGGTTCATTTCCTTGAGAACTACTTGCCTAGTGACCAGGCTCATTTCCTTGAGAACTACTTGCCTAGTGACTGGGTTCATTTCCTTGAGAACTACTTGCCTAGTGACCGGGTTCATTTCCTTGAGAACTACTTATCTAAGGACCAGGCTCATTTCCTTGAGAACTACTTGCCTAGTGACCAGGCTCATTTCCTTGAGAACTACTTGCCTAGTGACTGGGTTCATTTCCTTGAGAACTACTTGCCTAGTGACCAGGCTCATTTCCTTGAGAACTACTTGCCTAGTGACCGGGTTCATTTCCTTGAGAACTACTTGCCTAGTGACCAGGCTCATTTCCTTGAGAACCACTTGCCTAAGGGCCAAGCTCATTTCCTTATGAACCATTTGCCCAGTGGCCAGGTTAATTTCCTTGTGAAACACTTGCCTAGTGGCCAATTCACATCTCTGGCCAACCACTGGCATAGTGATAATTTGTTAACACCTTTAACTCTTAAGCCAGAAATCGGTATGATTATTAGTAGGAAAATAGAGCCTTCCAGATGGATCTTCTTTTTTGACCGACTTCGGTCACACATAGTTACCAATATGTCATTCTTGTTTGGGTTGGGAGGGAGTTCATTGTTTGACATTTCCTTTGTTCTGAAAATCTAACTACCGTGCAATAAGCATTATTGACCAGATTTCATCATCAGCAGCAACTTATTCCAGCCTGTGGCTGAGTCAGTTTAGTAAAATTTCTACTTCTTCCATCATTCTTTTTAGTTTATCAGTTTCGATTCTCCTTCACACTATTCCTTCATCTGCTCCTCTCATCCTTTTCTTGGTTTTCCTTGATGTATTTTTTCCCCTACATACTTCATCTCCATCCTCCCTCCTTTGGGATTCTTTCATTTTACATCCTCATTACATGACCGTACCATCTCACCCTTGTTTTCTATACGTCTCATGTACTCTCTGTAACCCACTCTTTCCCGGATAACTTCATTCCTGATCCTTTTTCTCGCGGTGAAGGATATGATTTTCCTCAAAAATCTCATTTCCTTGGTATCTCTCACATCAAATGTATATATTTCTGCTGTATATGTAATTATGGGTACAAAGTATGCCCTATATCGCACTTCTTTACACTTTCAAAGGCACTTCTCTTCTCCATAGCAGGTTTCTTGCGCACCTGAAGAACATACCCTTCTGCTGCCCTCTAATTAGATCTACTCTACTCCCACCCTTCGACTCAATCGCGATTCCAAGAAGCCTTCCAAACTGCACATTTCTCAGCTATACTTTATCCACCTCTATACATTTCCTTGTTATCACCATCTTCATTCCATTCGTATAACGGCTCCTGTACTTCTGTCCATATATATTATATAGCTATGTATAGTATTATTACTGACAAGACTGAATGACTGAACTACAAGATCGAGTTCGTTAACAACTGAACTATATGTTATAGTTCGCAAACAACGAAACTAATAAATATAGTTCGCAAACAACTGAACTACGAGTTGGCCGCTAACTAGGAAACGACTGAGATACATGCTATAGTTAGCAAACAACTTTACTGCAAGCTGTAGGCTGGTCGTGAACTAGTAAAATAATTATTTACAGGCTGTAGTTTGAAAAAAAAATGGAACTACAGGCTGTAGGTTGGTCGTGAACTAGTAAAAAAAAAATTCAGGCTGTACTTGGCGAACAACTGAACTACTGTACAAACTGATAGATTGGTCACGAACCAGTGAAAGATTGAACTAGATAAATGAACTTCTCATTTCATTGAACAGAATCTGTTTCTGAACTATCCTCAAGAGTGAACAGTTCTGCCCATCTCTAGCAATACATTCTTAGCCATCCTGAATATATTGCGTCATCTGAGCTCCAAAAGGGCTATTATACCCGTGAGAGAAAGGAGTCAGCAAATACCTCTGCGCTCATAAAAGACTCACATGTCACACAGTAACGTCACTCCGTCTAGAAGGTGGGACACGTGATCATCCGACCCCCTCCCCTCCTCCCGTGATAAAATGCCGTTTCTCAGTCCTTTTGCCTACCCTACAGTCCAATTCACATAGGAAAAACCTTTTAAAAGATAAAATGTAATGTTATGGTCAACATTGTCTACCATTACCAATCATATGACTTGACGTATTAATACATAGTCCATTCACAATAGGAGTGGTGGTAATTTACATCTAGCAGAAGTTTTTTTTTGTTAATTTATTTATTTGAGGTATTTAAAGTGCATTTTCTGAATTGACTGATTATAGCAGCACACGGGAATTTCTATGAGCAATAGCGAAAGGACCAAATCATTTTGCTGTTAAAGATATTTTCACACACCTTCCCCAAGATTCTTTTACGGGCCACAATCGACATGGGGACCGACGGTTTTACTTTCCCTCCGAAGGAAGTTGTGCTATGGATTTTTATCGCTCAAGTAAAGTTCTGTCCGTGACAATACAGTTTGAATGATACGCTGACGAGATGGGAGATTATAACCGGTATAAACTGGTTATTTAGACTAGTACCTTGGATAAAAATAGTGACAGCCCTCACATTTTATCACACCTCGAGACGATAGTCATTCAAATGTTTTAATTCCTTTTTTTTCTCCAGCTTGCTCTTTTTCTTTTTCTCTCAGAGCTGAGGTCCCAGGGTTGCAGTCCAACAAAACATTATTGTTTTTAAGTTTTAAAAAATATCACTTTTAATGGTTTTATGACATTCAGGGTCACGTTGTCTGCGAATCACTTTGATATTTGATTAAAAGCTTCCCAAAAAATAAATAAAAAAGGTAGAATGGACGGAATAGTATTTTTGACACATTGATTAAGGGAGAGGGCTTTCGACATTTATTTAATTTATTGATTTATTTGTTATTATTATTACTATTATTTTCCCCCGGCATTTCAGTACCCTATTACTATTATTATTACTACTATGCGTCACCCGGAAAGTGTTGTTTATTTATATTGTACAAAATACAACTGGGGATCAAATTTTAAATCTCATCTAGGTCACGTGACACTCAGATGAACCTAATCGCCAAATAAACGGATCCCTGCAATCAAGGACTCAAGAGAGTGGACGTTAACTAGCGGTGACTTTTATCCCATCTCAACTAGCGATAATGACTTTTTATCCCATCTTAACTCATGGCGACTTTAATCTCATCTTAACTAGCTATGATGACTTCTTATCCTATCTTAACTAGCTGTGACTTTTATCCCATCTTAACTAGCTGTGGCTTTAATACCATTTTAACTCATGGTGACTTTTATCCCATCTTAACTAATGATGACTTTTATCTCATCTTAACTATCGGTTACTTTTATCCCATCTTAGCTCTTGGTGACTTTTATTCCATCTTAGCTAACAATGATTTTTATTACACTTAGCCTGCCTTAAATCACAACTTAATACTGACACGTTTAGTTTTTTTTTTTTGTTCAAGTGTTAATTTAAGCGCTGTGATATAAATTCGTGGAGGGTAATGACCCTCTGTTGTGGAGCTTACGCAACGCCACATTTGGGACTATTACCCATTTAAATTACATGTTACGTGTAGCACGCAGCAGAACTTTAAAACATTTCATTATTTGAGTTTACATGTGAAATCTACTTCAAAGGATATTGACCACTTTTAGAATTCAAGTCACGTTCGATCGTGCTCTAAACAAAATGCTAACCAATAAAGATTAGGGCTGACTTTGTCCTCTTTACTTTAAGAATTTTATCAATATTATTGTAAAAGACAGAACAATTTAAAAATCACCACATTCCTGGACAAATTTGTGCCTGATACTAAATTAACACTTAACAAGATCAAAAATCCAGCTGTAAGAACATTGAGAAAATTCCAAAATACTTCTTAGCATTAGTGTAAGTCATTGTAATTAACTTTTAAACCTATACATTCAACAAGCTTATCAGAGTATTAACTCTTTTTTTCTTTTTTATCTACACGTTCTAGACATAAACAATTTTACCACATTTTTTTATGATTTAAAACTAATACATTTTCAAAAAGTGTATTTGATCCTATACATTTATAGATGAATCACAAATACGCACTAATTTGCGTAACTGACCATATTTGATTCAAAGTTCTCATCGAACACTGCCTACTCTCAAGGAAGCTACACTGAGTATCATCTCCGAGGGATGTGCATGTTTTCTATTGGGATACAGCGTTGTCATTCTATCGTTTTCGTGTCGTCAATCTCCCTCAAATATAAGACAAGTTTCGCAACGCTGGTAAATAGATGTTGCCAGTAACGCTTCCTTACCCCAACACACACCGCCTTCCGACATAACTGAGAGACAGGAGATTTGGCAATGATTAACCGAGAGAGAGAGAAAAGATTTTTCTCTATAAGACCTGCAATTTCCTCAGCAATTATATAGGGTGTAAACCACGCCACATATCAGTCATATCGTCCAACATCAGTTGCAAAATGGTGGAGCTGGCGGAAAAATGATCAAATATTGAGGTGCGTAGTCTGAAGATTTAAGTGACTAAAAGAGACTCACCGCAAAATTGTTGAGGTGTACGGTTATAACGTCATGTTATGGTAACCAGTTTGGTTTTGGTGCACTACCTTTGATAACGGCAGGACATACGTTCAAGATGAACAACGATCCAGCCGGGCAAGCACACCAGATCATGGCGACAGTGTTTTGGGGCTATAAAAAGGGGTGCTTCGTGTTGATTTCCTCACCCAGGGGAGATACGATGAATGCTGACCTCTATTGTGACAAATTGAACCGGTTGCTGGAGGCAATTCGTTGAAAACGACCTGAGTTGCTAAGAAGAGGCGTCGTATTGCTGAACGATAGCGTCATGCCACACACTGCAAACCGAACACGTGAGTTTGTAACGGCGCTACGATACGCAGGTACTTGACCAAAATATATAACGCCCTGACTTGGCACCACAAGTGATTTTCATCTATTTGGACCATCGAAGAAGCGCCTGGCTTGAAGGATATTTGCAACCGACAGTAAAGTTCAGCAAAACGTCATGTCCTGATTCAGGAACTTCACACTGATTTCTTATATGCCTTGGTGTACTAGTGAAACAAATGCTTGGACAAACATTGGGAATATGTAGAAGAATAATTTTTACCAGGGTCATACTACTAATTATAAGTGTATGCATTATTTGAATAAATCTACTCACACGAGAGGGCTTGCTATCTTAATTATTTAAACGCCCTCATACATATTATAAATGTATATGCGAGAGTAGTTTTAAAATAGATAACGGTGGAATTCCACGTTCTAGTGTCATAGGGAACATTAACATAGACTACAGATGTTGAACATTAAATTTGAAAAAAATATTCACAGTAATGAATTTGTTGACATAAAGCTCAAAGCTAAAGTTATACCTAGGTTGTATTATAAGTTGGACATTTGGAGCACCTTTTTTTAGAAAACAAACTTTTTTTTTTTTGCGGCCAGCATATACTGATAACCTTTATTAATCAAGTTAAGAATTTGTTTGTCTCTCTGTGTCATAGGCATTACGCGATATCTACCTCAAGCAGAAGGCTGAGATTTTTAAATTAGTAGCTTCTGTGCACAAACATGTGCATCTTGAAAATGGAATTTTAATTTTTTGATTATACTTTTTTAATTTATTAAAAACTAGATTGGAAGAAATAAAAAAAAAAAAATTCTGTCTGAAGCAAAGAAAAGAGTTGAACAGGCTAGCACTGGATACTTCTGCTAATATTTATTAAAATAGACAGCAACACATCATATAGTTTGACGTATGAATAAATCTAGTACTTTTCAGGAGTCAATTCTACTTATCAAATTAAATGTTAAAACGAATGATCTCTCATCAAATACGCCGCTTAGCAATGACATTCCTCATCTACTTTTCCCTTAATTAACGGAAATACGGACACTGGCCAAGCTCCACCGGAGCCGGATCCAGGTGACCTGTTTGTCCTAAGTGCCACAATACACCGTTGTAATGTCAGTGGGTGGGTACACAATACTTGAGCCCTCGAGGCTGGCATCAAGAAGGGAGAGCACGCGCCGCAGACACGCGCCACTTACCTTCCAACCGCACGCGACTCACTTGACTACACTAGCCTTAATGTGGGGTCGGGTTCAACTTCAGGGTGACACTTCCTGTACGACTTATAGGTTCAGTTACTTTTGTTTGCACAATTTTTTATTTTTTTTTGCAGTACTTTATCTCATCACAATATATGAAGTGTTCTTTTAAGGAGGCCGTCTTGGTCAGCGATAAAGCATCAATCGCTGTCAGGGAACTCACGGCTTAAAAGATAAGGGTTTGAATCGTTATCTGGGACTATCTCTATAATCTAAGCCTTTACTCCTTTTCACCTTTCACCTACAACCAACCTTTGTCATGTTAATAAGAAAGAGGGGAAAGAAAACTATGAAACTTCTTTTCTCAAAGTAAAGAAGAAAGCTCTCTGCTAGTTCTCAAATATCTTAAAATTCTATGTTCTGAGCTTATTAAAATATCACTGTATTTGTTAAAGGAAGACTAAATCTAGAGCCCTTTTTCATCGAACATAATTTCAAAGCTTCGCAAAATTGATGATAAAGGCGTTGGAAATGAGTTACTGTCACATTTTAATTAATTTTACTTAACAAAACTCAAACAATAGAGCTATTAAAAAAATAGAACCCTATTCAACTCCTTGAACTTTATTTTGGCGTGAGCCTTATTTCGAAATAACGAATTCTAGAATTAAATATTGCGCTAGAGCTGAACGTCTGCACAGTCATTTCTCACTTACCAAAGCGGCCCCCTTAAGCTTAACATTATATTTTCAATAATTTGTCTACAGTAACCTATTTTTGATTTACGAACTGAAGCTCTATCTTTTAGTGGACTACACTTATAGTGAGCTCTGTGAATAATTCCTACTTCACATGTTTTCACATTAACAGGACTCGAACTAAAGGCTCTCTAAAGGTGGTTGAAGATCATCCAGAAAATAACCCCTCAGTAATCTTGTCCATTGGCAAGGTCCTTCAAAATCTACAAAATAGTTTTAAATAGCAGAGTAGGCTTGTGGAGAAACCACTTGTACTTTTGTGATTAACAAAACTTTAGATCTAAAATAAACATGGTTAGAGACGTCCTGTAATATTCTTATTGATACATTTATTGTGTTTATTAAAGTTTTAGGAATATTTTAGTGAAACTTCCAAAATTATATTAAGAATTGTTTTTATATATCAAATATTAAGGAAGGTCCCAAACAATGTTTGATTCAGAACAACAACAAAAAATGGCTAAACAAGAGAGAACAAACGGCTTACAAACAAAAATAAATGGTATGGTACTTCGAAGAAACATACTCGCTCTTTTACAAACAAACTAGAGACATTTACTGGTAACTCGTAAGATTTGTGGGCCACTAAAAAAGAGCATAAATAAAATAATTTACACTGTTACAGAAGAATCGGGGTAAAAGGAGCATCTATGTCCACCAAAGGATATAACATTCAATTTCACATTTCAAAGACCTGAACAAAAAATTTATATATTTGGTTATCGCTCAAAACTATTGGTTTTATAAAAAAATATATTTCAAGTAAAAGATTTTTGTATCCAGCAATACTACATCTTTACAATAAGTTATTAATTTTTATTTCAAGTCGTTGCGTAGATATGATCAAATTTGGAAATTTTCGCTTAGGTAAAATACCCTTAAAGTCATTTTCAAGAGAAAACGATAATTTGTATTTTATGTTAAAAAATTTCCTATGTACAAAAAATAATAAAAATCGTTATAACCTATTGTGAGAAAATTGATATATTTTACTTTTTTACTTTTAGCAAACTACCCTTAATTTAAGAGTTATATATTATCTACTTACAAAAATATCTATGAAAGAACCTTTTGAAAACCCTAGATATCAAGTTTTAACCCTATTATTATTATTATTATTATTATTATTATATTATTATTATTATTATTATCACCGCGTCTTACTACCCGTTCGAGTTATATACAATTATGTTAATGTGTTAGGGTGATTGTGAGATGAAATGGAGGACCTACAGTTTAACGTGGGATCCGAACCACGGTGGAGGCCTGGTATCCCACTCATTTACAAGTTGTGATTAATACACGTCTTGTCAGAGGTGAAGGAAGGGTTTAGTAATCAGATAACTCTGTTCCGGGACCGAGGATTGAACCCTGGACCCCCAGCATAAATGCTAAAATGCCCAAATGTTAAAATGGTTTCGGCTTTAGGCCGAGATATAGACGGGTTCGCGAAAAACAACTTTTTAGGTTTCAGGGGGTCATGAAACGTTGAAATTTACAAAAATCTCGATTTTTTTTTTGATTTTTTTTTTTGTGATCGCAATACTTTCCCTGCGAGGTGTCGAAGGAAATTAAAAACGGTAGGAAAAATAAATATTTAAAACTGAGCTTTAACAGGCTTTAAGTTCAAGCCGCGGGTGACTGACTAGTCTTGTCAGGTGATGGAAAGATGGTGAAGAGGAGGGGGGGGGGGGAGTCTCATCGAAGCACACGCCCGCTAGGAAGACATGTCCTTGTCACGGCCAACTGAAGCTGCGCCCGGAAACGGTTGACCCTGGAGAAGAACACTCGCCGCTAAGTGACCGGGTCACCGGAAACATGACACTTCCTTAGCGCGCGATGTGTACCCGCTGAGCCACCGGCACGCGTCACGGTGGACTGTTGTTCCTTGAGCAGAAGAGAATCAGCCGGGGGGGACACACGTTTACTAAACGTCCGCGAACACGGACCGTGTTTTCCTATTGAATTCAGTAATTAATTCATTAAAAGCAGAGGAACTAGGTGGTTCACTATTCTCATTAGTATCAATAAAGTACCAGAGCTATGACCTGCCCATTGACTGCTGATCTAGAGGTTCCGGTTTTGAGTGCCGGTGGTATCATAGGTATTTTTCCCGAAAGAGGAACTGTTCCTATGGTCACTATGGTCTGGTTAGTTCGGCTTAAGGGCGTGCATCACAAAACATGGGTTAAAATATTAAATGATATCTGGATAAAAACTGCATTGAAAAGGTCATTTTTGACCATTTTAGAATGTCTTCACAGATAAGCACTGTGCACAAATCTTTATTCTGTCATAACAGGGACATATTGTAGTTATTAACAAGAAACTTTGTCGCTTTGTCCCCCAACAACACCGCGGAAAATTTCCAGTAATCATTCAAATACGAATGCACTGCGCACATTTATGGCATATCTTGGCCTTTTATTTTCTCTTTTACTCCCATATCTCGCGTGAGCCGGGAGCTTGAGTTGGGCCTGCTATGATGTGAGGTTTAAGATTTCACCTTTACTATCACCATCATCATCATCATGTCATCTCATTGCTGGTATGAAAGTGTAGACAACCTCCAAGGTGTACCTTGGGCAACGTACTGTTCCCACATAGCGGCTAAAAGTCTACATACACAGGCGTCAGAACTATGGATCAATCATGGTCAAATATCTCATACGCTTACGTATTCATACGTCTAGTCATTTGATCTGCAGAAGTATCTTTAGATAGATATGATCAATACCTATAAAATAACACTAATGAATAATGATATTAAAAGGGTGACCTGGTAGTCTAAGGGTAAGGTGTTGGACTTGCGTATAGCCCGAACGGTTAGTAAGACGCGGTGCTAATAATAATAATATTATAAAATAATATTAATGATGACCGCACAATATAATATGTTTGTATTTTCTAACGATTATTTCCTCGCCACGCTCCTTCTATACCAAAAAAGATAATTAAGAAAAACACTTCCCCCAAATATATCAGAGTTTATACTAAATAATGAGTGATCAATTCCCATGTCCTTATGTGTTGTTTTTTTATCAAATATATTTTAATAAGTAAACCAAGGCGGTTAATAAAGGAAAACGCTTTCCAATGAATCTCAATCGAGAAAATTGGAAACAAACCTTTTCATTAAGCCATAGTTGACGAAAAAAAAATCTCTTCTCAAAATACCCTGGGTATGGGACGAATCTTTGATAGCTCATTGTCATACGGAGTCAAAGGTCCCGGTTTCGATTCCTGTACCCAGTTGTCAATTTTTTAAATCTAGAGAACATAATATTTAGAAGCGGATATAACCGTAATTAACAAATGTATTAGCTTGACTATTTAATCAATCAAAACTAAGCAAGCTAATAAAGGAAAGCACTTCTCTCAAATAAGCACCAGCACGTAACACAATGAATCGAAATAAGGGACATATTTTCTCCCAACTAAAGTGGTTTGTAAAGTAAATCACGACTCTCAGATGGATACGCATAATTATAAAACAATGACTTATTTTATAGTATAGCCTTATTTTAAAAGAAGAAATTTTTCCTTAGAAACAAAAGAATAAAAAGAAGAAAAGTACTTTTCCCAATGACAGGGCACTTTGATTTGAGGGCGGGGGGGGGGGGGGAGGCAGTTAACACTAAAGACCCCTTAAAACGAATTTAGCCCAGAGCCCCCAGAACCCCATGTTTGCTAAGCACGACCCTTTATATAATAAAAATAAGAGTATTCGTTAAAAATGAAGCTTTAACGTAAATTAACAAGTGTTAAAGAGTTTTTTTAAAAGGATACTTATATTAAATGCTAGGTAAAAAAACATGTATATTCAAATAATGCGGGTGGTATGGTGTAAGATCATGGTCCGCTGATTTTATCGTCACCTTTTGACCGTCCGCACGGGTTCATATCCCTCCCTCTTGTCTTGCGGAAGCAGATGGATCAAGAAGAGCTTCTAGGGGGAAGTGGCAAGTAATGTACAACTCGTACGTAAGGTTGTGTAATTAGCTTTGCAGTAAGGGGTTATACCGACGACACCTGGTGCAAGTATCTTCCTTTAGACCACCGCTGTTAGCTGTTATTCAGGGGTCAAGGAAACCCTCCTTGGTTTTCTGTCGTGGGTAACGGTGGTCCTTTCAATGGGTCGCAGCCTACATGTGATTTTAATCGCCAGTGGCGTGACCAGGTTATCGCAAAGGTGCTCTCCCCTATACTATTTAATTTGAGAAGGAAAGGAACCCTAACTAAGGTAAGTATTTGAGCAATTATTATAACAAAAGAATTTTTTGCTAAAATAAATAAAACATAGCATCATTAAATATGGTTAGTTTCATTTTCTATTAAAAAGAAATAAATATCAACAGCAATTAATATTTGTCATGAGCATAGTGGCATTTGAACATTATTTTAAAATTCAGTGAAAAAAGTTCTGTTTCAAATTCCGTGACACCTATAACAAATATTCAAGAACTTTTGAGATTACTTTGTGTAGAAAATTAAATTGTTATAAGAGTACTAAATTCTATGGATGATGTTTGATATTTTTTTCAGTATCGTTTTGAAAGAATAATGCAGGTGTAAATTATCAACAGGTTTCTGACCAGTTATAAAATTTACATTTTTGGATTAAAGATTTTTAATTCAACGACGTTTCACGCGAACATTTGTACATCTGGAATTACAGCAAAAGGTTAGAAACCTTGATATAGCTTCTCTCTATCAAATGAAGTCATGTTTTGATAGGCTCTGTTTTATAAAGTTTAAATAAGTTATCAAAACTTTTTTTTTAACAATTTGAAGCTGAAATTTAAACTTTTTAACTGATAAGAACTTTTGCCTATATCTTGGTGAAAATATTAAAAAATATCAAATGACTTCATAAATAATCCGTGATTTCTTAACGTCTGCAACGCTTATCCATGCTTTCCCATACAGCACCCTAAATCAATATTTGATTTATTTGGCAAAATAAATAACCTTAACTCGCGTTTACTTTGCATATGACCTTATCTCTATAGAGCTGGGACATTTCACTTAATAATCTCCCTAATCCTTACTATGTACACATTCGTGTTACACGCTAATAAAATAGGCAATAAGAAGAAATAATTGTATATGAAATGTAGCCGCATCTACTTGAAGGGAGACTGGCAAACCGTTTAGGGAAAAAAAACTCACATTACAACCAACCGGGACTATTTAAGTGTTTTTACAATTAATTTTTAATTTATCAACTGTATTTTTATTTTGTTCACTTCTAAGGTTGTCCGTTAAGGGAGATCGCCTCTGTGGTATAATAGTCATTGCAGAAGTTGGCACTATTTTCGCCATCGGATGGTGGCCTCTCCATCGGTATGGCTTGGTTGCGGAGTTTTGAAAAACAACCTGAAATTAATATTTCATATTTTTGTTTCTTTTGCGCCACATCTTACTACTCGTCCGGGCTACACGAATTTAATGACATTGGGGGGATAGAGTAGGAATGAAGAGCTTAGAGGTAATATACAAGCATTTGCTTGTAAGAATAATGGATTACTCTTAAAGAAAACCTTTAAATGAAAATATTTCTAATTAGTCCCGGCCAGTACTCGAATACTGTTACCTCCCCATCAATGTTATTATTATTATTATTATTATTATTATTATTATTATTATTATTACTATCATCACCGCATTTTGCTACCCGTTCGGGTTGTACGCTTTCACTAATGTGACTCTTGTGTCAAAACGTAACGATTAAAAAAAAACTGGCTTGGTGACAATAATTATAAAAAATTATGTAGGCTACGTAGGAAGCTATAAATAATAAACATACACTCCAACTTTCAAAGGAAAAACGTTCTAAACAATATAAACTCTTTTTTGATGTCCGCATTAATAACATTTTACCATAGTATTATTATGTTGTTTTATAGGTATTGATAATATCTATCAAAAGTGACCGCCGCAGATCACATGACCTGACGCATAGATACATTAGCCCCATGGCTTCTTTGGTGCTGACTGACAGCTCACAGCTGACAGATGAAAGCTTTGAAAAGTTACCAGACCAGACGCCGAACCATATAATCTGCAAAAACATGTGTTTAGCAATTGTCACTTCTGACGGTCAAAATTTAGGTATATACCTAAATGTTGACTGTCAGAAGTCAGCTGTGAGCAGTCAGTCAGCACCAAAGAAGCCATGGAGCTACTGTACGTTAAAATAGATATAGTAGCTTATTATTATTATTATTATTATTAGCACCGCGTCTTACTACCCATTCGGGTTATACGCACTTACGCTAATGTGTAATGGAAGGGTGATTGTGAGATGAAATGAAGGACCTACAGTTTAACGTGGAATCCGAACCACGGTGGAGACCTGGCACTCCCCACATTCACAAGAAGTCTTGTCAGAGGTGAAGGAAGGGTTTGGTAATCAGATAAATCTTTGCCGGGACCGAGGATTGAACCGGGCCGCCAGTATAGTAGCTTTTATAGCTGTCAGATAAGAAGATTCTTCCTATGAAAAATTGAGATGTAGTATTCTACCTATGTTGGCTATTCCACATATATTTGCTACATCTTCTAAAAGTGTCAACAAGGTTCTTAGTAGGACTTATTGGTCTAGAAGTTGTTGACTGTCTGCAAGAAGTGATGACTCATCATTCAGTGTGATTCAGTGTTCTGATCGAACTTAATGGATAAACCAAAAACTGCCACGCAGACCTTTAGCTCTAACACAACATTTAGTTCTACAATGCGTTTAAAAAATATGTTTCACGCCATAATAAAGTCGAAAGATTGCAACAGCGCTTTTTTTTTCCTTAATAACCCTATAGTTTGAGTTTTAATAATAGAAAAAATGTGATATTAGATGACTATCATCGACATTTTAATCATATCTGCGGAGCTATGAGACTAGTAATTATGAAAAAGGGCTCTAGGTGTGACCTTTTATCAAATACATTAATTTTTTGATAGACTCACAACAGAAGATTTTAATATTTTGAGAACCGGCAACGAGCTTTTCTCTTTACCAAGAGATAGGAAGTTTCGTAGTTTTTTACCCCTCTCTTTTTTATTTAGCACCGCGTCTTATTACTAGTTCAAGCATACGCCTTAGTACTAATTATTAGGAAGGTTTAATTGAGATGAAGTGCACCCTCATTTGCACTGAAGGAGAGTGGAAAACCCATTTAGGGCAAAACTCCCTCAGTGCACCCGACGGGGATTCAACCTTAATCTCCCCGTCTTCGACAGTCTAGTCGAACACGAGTGTAGAGCGTTAGACCACGCAGTGACTGAAACAGGTCGCTATCTTATTGACAAGACAAAGGGTGGTTGTAGGTGAAGAGGCAAAGGGAGGAAGAGCTTAGACAGTGTAAAGAAGTAGTCCCAGAAAGAAACATTGTCCATTGTATTTTAATTCGTATGGCTTGACAGTGATTGCCGACTGAAACGACCACGCTAATGGCGAAACATATGTTTGGATCTCTTGAAGATTTTCGGGTATTTATCATGAACTTATACATTTACGGAAATAAAATAATTCTGGTTAAAAGGAATTTAAAGAAAATACATTTTCTTTTAAGGTCAAAATTGGTCAAAAAAATTGGATACGAGTATTATGTGTTATTTTGTAGATATTAATAATTTTTATACGAGTATTATGTATTATTTTATATATATTAATACTTTTTATACGAGTATTATGTGTTATTTTATAGATATTAATAATTTTTATACGAGTGTTATGTGTTATTTTATAGATATTAATAATTTTTATACGGCAATATAATGAAACGTCATCCATGTTGACCACGAAAAAATATTTTCGTATTTTTCAAAAGGCCCTTTCCTCTGAAAATTGGATTGTTAACTAGCCATTATTCTGATTTCATAAAATATATTGTTACACAAAACACAATTTTTTTGGTATTAAAGAAAATTAAATGTCTCAATCATGTCACCAATTTAAAGTATATTCCCACCAAAATATACAATTTTTACCAAAAACAAATGACACAATCGACTTTTTATGTGTTTTATTTGTGGAGTCACGATTTCATGGGAGTTTTATAATAACTAGAATGTGTAAGCATTTCGCCACGAGTATTCTAAACAAAATCAGTGTGCTTTTCTTTCTCCCTCCCCTTTTTAAATTTAGTTTTATTTTTTCCACTAATTTATTGTAAAGTAGAACTGACGCGTAATAGGTATTACGTCACAATAACAGATAATGTGGAACGTGTCTTTTGTAAAATACAGCTCGGTCTCAATTGTCCAAGTTGAACGGCACCAGGCCTATCTAGAACCATTCGAAAATTAGAATTAAATGGACTAGCAAAACAATTTTAATTCTAACGCTTTTTTTACACATATTATTTTGAAAATATAAACATGTCCTGATCCTTCGATTACCCTGTAAGTTAGCTAGCTTACCTTACATTATTCCAAAATAATAATGGCATGTCTGGGCTACATTAATCTGTAGACCAGCAGTGGAAAGATTATCCGGTAATAATGTACCGTTGCCCAGAGAACGCCCAAATGTACTAATCGTACATCCTTTCCATGTCCCGATGAGATGAGATGAGGGTGATAATGAGTATGAGGGTGTAGAGCCAGTGGAAACACTTGAGCCTAATTAACTAAACCCTGGTGAACGTTGGGGTAGTACACTTTCAGGGAAAATACCCAAGGTTCCAGCTGGGGAGCGAGCCCGGGACTTCTATATCAGTAGCCAGGGGCTCTGACCACTATTCTACGAGGCCGGTTATTATTCCAGTATGGTATAGCTTGTAAGATAATGCCATAGTGTAATCCGTCAAGGTAAGGCTGCTACAGTAGCCCCATGACTTCTTTGGTGCTGACTGACAGCGGAAAGCTTTGAAAAGTTACCAGACCAAATTATGTATCGCTACGCCGAAACATATGATCTGCAAAAACATGAGTTTAGCAGCTGTCACTTGTGACGGTCAAAATTTAGGTATAAACCTAAATGTTGACTGTCAGAAGTCAGCTGTGAGCTGTCAGCACCAAAGAAGTCACGGGGCTACTATACCTTTCATTGTAAGCGGAGTGTACTTATTTTTTAGCACCGTGTATTACTACTTGTTCGGGTTATTTGCATACGTACTAATTACACTAATGTGTTTGGTAACATAAGGCTATTTAAAAAAAGTGTATCTGCATTCACGTGGAGGGTGAATGTTAAACCCTCAATACACCCAACTGGGATTCGAACCCTGATCTCCCCCCTGTCATCGGCAGTCCACTTTATTGCAAGATTTAAGCCTTAGACCATGTGACCACTGATTGTATAAAAATACCTAATAATTGTTCTACAATTTAATTATGCTACTTTTACTCAAAGTAATGGTTTTTTTTTTATCAATAAACAACCTCTAGAAATACCTTTTTACTATGAAAAATAATATGCATTACTGAAAACTGTTCAATATGTTTATTAATCACGTCCATACTTCAACCACCTTAAGGTGGGATGGAAGGGGGTGGGAGAAAGGGTCAGGTGTTTTTTTTACCGTTTTTATGGCAAAACATTTTTCTTGGCCAAAATAAATAAAATGCTGTTTCAGAACAAATACAGAGTTTAAATTTCTTCACATGTTGATATCAACAGTTGTTGAATATTTGTCATAAGCATAGCGGCATTAGATGATCAACTTTTTTAAATGAAGAGAAAAAGTTGTCATTAAATTCCAGGACATCCTTGACACATATTCAAGAAATATTGAGGTCACATGTGAAGAAAATTAAATTCTGTGTTTCTCCAGGGGCAATATTTTATTTATTTTGTAAAAAAAAAGTTTTTCCATAAAAACTGCAAAAGCACTGACTTTATCTCGCGTCTCCCTCCTTAAAGGGGTGATTTAGAAAAAAATAAAATTACATCAATGATTTGAAGTTATCCAATCAACGTTAAAAATCGAAAGATGATTAATTTTTAGAAGATTCCCTTCGAGGTTTGTTAATTTTTCCCGTGTCGAGTCTCTATAACTATACCTTAGCTATGTTGAGATTTGATCTAGATTGGAAGAAACCTTTTAGTTGCCAGTTATAGAATTTACTACACTCATATATTCATTCGTAAAGTCATGTGATCCCGCAATTATCACTTTTGATTGATACTATCAATTACTATAAGATAACAATGATAATAGACTAAAATGTTTTTTGATGTTGGCCAAATAAAAAAGTTTTTATTAAAACAAGTTTCTTCCTACAAAAATTCTACTATATATCCCATACCGTCCTTGATTTGAGAAAGATAACCAAAATGTTACCATTATGTCCCTGCCTTAGAGTCGATCTCCAGCCAGTCTTAGAGGTCAGCAGACAGACGTGTTACCTACAGAGTCAAGGTTATAACTTACTTACCCCCTACCCCTCTTCTTACCTTCCGAACAAAACTTCTTCCAGCCAAGTCGTTTCCGGTCAATTGGCAAAACACCAGACACCCTTCCTATGACTCTTGTTATGAAAACAATAACAAGTAAGGAATGAAATAATATAGTGGCACAGTGTGAGCAAGGCCTTTCAAGGTTACTCGATTATTTTACCGGTGGATTGTGTCCAATTTCATAGGAAGGGCCTTCATACCCGTTTTGGTGACCGTATGATCTAACATGACGAGATTGAGGTTTGAATTTCAGTCGGAGGTACTGAGGGTGTCCCCCCCCCCATAGTTTTACAATCTCCCTCTACTCGAATGAGGGTACATTTCATATTATTATATCCTTTCTCATCCCTAAAACCATTAGCATAATTAGGACAATTGTATAACCCGAACGGGTAGTAAGACGTGTTACTTAGAAAAACCTTATTTTATAAAATGCTAGATTTTTTGCTGTCTGCTTTGAGGAAGGGTAGCCACATTTTCATGGAAAGAGAGTGGGAAAATATTTAGTAAACACCACCCTCAGACTTTAGTACACCCGACCGGAATCGAACCATGATCCACCTGTAATCGTCAATCTAATCTATTGCGAGAGTGATACATTAGACTAGTTTGGTAGCTATTTTAATATGTCATATTTAATTAGATACTTCACATATGTTCATTATACATAGACATTTTTCTAGGATGCGAAGGTTATTGTAGTGATCCAAGTTGAAGTGAAATAGATTTGACCTTCCGAATTTGACTGCTTTACACACCCCTACATTAATACTAACTTATTTGATTAGTATTATTTTATAGATATTTTAAATATCTATCAAAAGTGACAGCTGCAGATGGCATGACATTTTGTATGAATACGTGAAAATAGATGTAACTTTCTTAGCTGTCAAATGAAAAAGGTTCTTCCTATGAAAATTAGACTCTATCAATTCTTATTTCTGTGTTGGCTTCGCGAGGAAAAATATATAATGTTTACTAAACAGGAAATTACGTAGGTACCTTTGACGTAGTATAGGTCCTGAATTTTATGGGCGTGAAATGAGAGAAGGTGAATAAACTGAAACTATAATACATAATTTCACTAAAATTACTTATACTTTTTTTTTTAAGTAGAACCCGCCTCGGTGGCGTAGTTGGCTAACGCGCTAGTCGTGTTGAGCTCGACTGCTGAGGACGGGGATATATTAATAATAATATTTAGCACCGCGTCTTACTACCCGTTCGGGTTATACGCTTTAAGTACTAATTACGCTAATGGATTGGGAATTGGGAGGGTTGAATTAGAGGAAGTGAACCCGCATTTGCGTGGAGGGAGAGTGGAAAACCATTTAGGAACTCCCTCCCCCAGTTCACCCGGCCAAGATTCGAACCTCGATCTCCCTCGTCCTCAGCAGTCGGGCTCAACACGACAAGCGCGTTAGCCAATACGCCACCGAGGCGGGACTGAGGACGAGTAGATTGAGGTTCGAATCTCGGTCGGGTGAACTGGGGGGTGGTTTTTCCTAAATGGTTTCCACTCTCCCTCCACGCAAATGCGGGCTCCCTTCCTCTAATTCAAGCTTCCCAATTCCCAATCCATTAGTGTAATTAGTACTAAAAGCGTATAATCCGAACGGGTAGAAAGACGCGGTGCTAATATATATATATATTTTAAGTAGACTGTTCACAACCTTCAAACAAATTATTCAACTACTAGCCCTTAGATGTTTACTAGGTATACCAGGACGAAAATGAATTAAATATCTTCATCCGATTCACCAGGGCTCGATCTACGATATATTAACTAGTGATAGTTTCACTCAATCCACTAAGTTACGTACACGAGTACCCTGACCAAGGGGTGGGAAGCCTTGTGGCGAGTTGACCATTAAAGTATGGAGGATTTGTAAGTGCCAACCGGAAGCCCTCACAGTGAAATTAAAAAAATTAAAAAATCTGACGGCGTGTGTTGGTTGTAACTTGATATTTCCTCCATATCATTGGAAGCAATACGTAAGTTCATTGAGTTCGGATATTCAGACATTGTTTCCGTTTCTTTTTAAAACAAAAGGATTGTAAAATTTCACATTAAATTGTCCAACATTATCAATCTGAACAAATATTTTAAATAAAACATTGTGTAGTTACGTATTGCGATAGAGTAGAAATATTGAGTTAAGATCTAATTTTCTTCAAATATTAATCTCAACCTTTCTTGAATATCTATCATTTAAAAAGTTTCTCATGACAGATATTGAAGAAACGAGAGATAAATATCCATCGAAAATTTAAACTTCGTGCTTCTACTGGACCAACATATATGATTTATTTTTCTGAAAAAAAAAATGTTTGCTATGAAAATAGCAAAATCATTATATTCTCTGGCCTCCCTTAATTCCAACTTGAGTCAAGCCTTATCTTTGGGGCAGACGGTTTATTTAAGTTTTAAAGTTAAAAATATATCGATGTACTTTCTACCTTGTGTCTTTGATTTATGGTTTCCATTCCAATCGTTTGAACTAATAAATTGTTTTAAACTAAAGTTCCAACGAATGTAGATCTCAGGGCTATTCTTGTTTTTTTTTAACACCGCGTCGCACTTCCTTCCTGTTCCGGTTATATGCATACGCACTAATTACGCTAGTGGTTTTAAGGATGAGGAAGGTTATCTTTAAATGAAAGAGTACCAGCATTTACTTGAAGGGAGAGTAAGAGTACTATTTGGGGGGAGGGGGAGAAGGGGAACATCAGCATACCCGATTGAGATTCGAACCTCAATCTCCCCCGTCATCGGCAGTCTAGTCTACTGCGAGAGTGGCGCGTTAGACCACGCGGCCACCCAAACGGGTCAACTATTCTGTTCTTAATTTAAATTAGCTGAAAAAAGGAGTTAGTAATGGACGTACAGAAATCGTAAGCTACATTATGAGCGATCAGTTGATATCTCAAGCTTTCAGATGGCTGTTATGTTACCAAATAGACAATACATAGGTGTCATTTTTTCAACTAATTTAAATTAATTGAATCGTGGTTACCACCAAACGGAAATTCCTGTAATTACAATGATTAGCAACTTGCACGTTGATAATATATTATGTTATTGTTGTATCATCAAAACTACCGGAGAAACTTTAACTCTCCTATCAAGCCAAGAGGTCATTCACCCTTGAAGACTTATCACGAAAATGCAAACCTCACAACCACGACCGAAAAAGGGTGAGGGGGGGTTAGAGGGTTGAGAAATCAGCTGGTAAGGGGAGAGTCTTGAATGCTCTATCTCTTCAGGAACGTAGGGATTCGAACTGTTGGTTTGCTTTATCAGTAAGACGTGACAAGAGCGTCTTATACTGAGTTAGATGCCTTTTATTTCTCTCTCTCTAATTGGAAGACTTTTTTTTTCTACTCCCTCACCTCCCCCTTTCTAGTTTTAAAACCGTACTGCGCATGTCCGACTGCTATGGAGGAATCGTGTCATCGTCTTAGTCGGATGTTGTTTTCTGCACACATGGACGCGTGCCTCTGGTAAGTGTATAATTCGTTACTTTACTGTCCAACTTCTTCCCCCTCCCCCCCTCCTTTGGTCCTGCACTAGTTCGTTGTTGTTTACAACAATTTCGGTAAACACAGCGACACTTGGAGAAGCACTTTGGACATCGAGTCACATCGGCGGATGTTCCTACCTGCTTCTCTCTCTCCGCCCCCCATCCTCCCTCGATCACGCGATCGTGTTATCCGTGCAGTTCTCAACAGTCCGCTGATGAGCAAAGAGGCACGCGTCAAAAGAGTTTGGTATTTGGTTCCCCCTCCTCCCCTCCCACGTCTTCTATCACTCCTGACAGATTTATTTTTTGTTCCCCTTTTATTTAGGCATGTGACGCCTTCATGATCGACGCGTAAAATATTTTTTAAACATTTTATTTTGTATTTATTCTTCAGTTCGGAATATATCTCTCGCGTTTCGTTTTTCTTCACCCTTCCTGTCTATCAGTATTTTCTTCTCTTCTTTACTCTCCTAAACAAGTGTTAGTAAAGTCGAGGACACACGATTTCTGACGTTTATTCCGTTTCGCAATCGGATCTTTAGTACGTGTTTTTTTTTTAGTGATGATAGTATTTCTTGTAGTGTTTTAACACTTTTGACGTTCGACTCTTGTCATTGTCAGTGAATCTGTGGGGAGGGAGAGATTTGGATACACAAATACATCATCCCTGCTAGGCGTGGGAGATTGATTTGAATGTGAGTATAATACAAATAAACAAGTGTGTGTATATCAATCTATTTCATAACTTTGTTGCAATTTTAATGGGTGTTCATGATGGATTTATGATGAACTTGTCAAATTTTGATTGTTTGATAATACGTGGCCACATTTGTGTTGGTGGGGCTCGGAAGAGGAAGTATGAACTAAGCTTCGTATTTATTTAGGTTTTTCTAACAAAAAATTTGTTTTGTTGTTGTTAAAATGAATAAAAGTGTTACTTCTGTAGATACGTTTTGTTTGAGTTTATGAATATAGTAATCTAAGCAGTTCTTGAACATCTGTCCATGAGCATCGAGAAATTTATACAGAATCTTTTATCTTAATTTAAAAGCTTTCTCTTCAAATGTCACTTTCCTCATGACAGATATACAAGAAATTTCGATATTACTAAGTTATTTGTAGAAAATTAAACAAAAATGTTTGATTCCATAGGCATTGCAGCCAGGACTTTCTTTTTCGTGAAGTTGCGGTCAGAGAAAACATTGTTTTGTGAACAATCTTTTTCATTTTTTTATTTAAGGTATTTAACATGAACTTTCTGAACCGGCTGATTAAATAAGCACACGACTTATAAAATAACTTATATCTATAACAGACACAACATTTAATTCGTTAATTCATCACTGTGAGAGGGGAAACCCACATTCCACCACTGGTAAAAAAATTTCTGCCATGCCGGTAATCGAACCCAGGACGAGTATAGCTTATAGTTCACTTTTAATATGAATACGCTAGAAAATTTACTAGATCTACTTTGACGTATTCATACGTCTAGACATGTGATCTGTGGATTCACTAATTATAGATATTATCAATATTTATAAAATAACACTAATAATATAGTAAGACGTAACCAATATTGACCACAAAAAAGGATGTTTGCATTTTTTTTTAAATGTTATTTCTATAAAAACCTAGCCTATTCATTCAATGAATATTGCAAAGTTTGGCCGGAAAACCTCAAGCCACCAAACATTGCTTTTGATTTATTTAGACAAAATGTTTATTGTTATATAAACTAGTACTAAAATACGAAATTCTGTTCAAAGTCCCTTTACACTTCACCTTAAACAGTTAGAGAATTGTTTGTAATTTAAAAGTAAATTAAACTTAAAGGATAGTGATTTTTTTATATTCACAAAAAAAAAAGTTTAGACCTTTACGCCTGGAGGTTTTTTTATGTTTTATCATACGTAATTAAGAATAAACATGTTTTAATGTAAAGGGTTGGTATTCTATAAAAAAAATCCTAAGTATATTGTACGTATGAAAATATATTTTAGTATCCTGCTTTCAAGGAATGTAAAACTCAAGATTATACAAAAACCATAATTTTGTCGGTTGCTCTCTATGGGTGTGAAACATTGTCTCTTAACTTACATGACCAAAATAAATTTAGGATCTTCGAAAAAAAAAAGCTGCTTAGGAAGATATTTGGTCCAAAAAGAGATGAGGATACTGGGGCGTGGAGGAGTTTATAACGATTAACTACATACCCTGTACTCATCACAAGACATTGTTAGGATAATAAAGTTTCGTAGATTACGATGTGAAGGACATGCAGCGCGAATGGGAGAATCTAGAACCATGTTGAGGGTATTTATTGGTAAACCAATGGGAAGGGAAGACCTAGGCACAAATGGGAGGATAAAATTATAATGGACCTGAAAGAAATAGGGTGTGATGAGGTGGACTGGATAAAGCCGATATGGATAGGTGGCGTATTTTTGTAAGTGCAGAAATGAACTTTCGAGTTCCTAATACCATCAAGTAAGAAAGTAAGCTAGTCTTTAAATCGCCAAGTTAGTGTTTGATATCTTGTAAATGTTTAGATGAATCAAATTTATTAGTCAAAGCTTGATTTGAAAGTTTGTTAGAATTAACGTTTTCTTATTAAATTAAGATACTGGTAAATTGGAAAGTCATGTTTTTGATTATTTTAAAGTTAAGTAAAATAATATAAGAACCGTAGATTTATCTTAGCACAAAATTTGTGTGTTTGTCCATTACGTCTAGTTTTAGTCACTTAGTCTTGAACTTGGTTTTTTTTAACAACTGATTTAAAAGGCAGATAATCCATCGAAAGTAAATTTCTACAAGTGTTTGCTATATTTCAAATGTTAAATAGGTATATTTTTTTCTGTCAAACTATTATAATCTTCTTCAATGTGTTTAAAAGCAACTATTTTATATTTTGATTTATAGATAAATAAAATAAGTGTCACTTTCTAAAACAAACAAATTGATTAGCCTATTTATATAATTGTATATTTTTTTAAGAAATATAAAACCAAGCTAAAACCAATGAAAAGTAAAATGCATAGCAATCAAACTATTATTATTTAACGTAATAGGAAACTATAAACTGTACTTTTTAATGTCAGTTTATCATTTTGTCATGTCCATTGACGCGACAGAGGAAAATAACCGATCATTTTGTTAGCTCAACAAAACCTTGGTCATTGATTTACGAGCTCAGATTCATTGACAATGATCATTTTTTAATTTGTATTTATTTATTTATATTATGTTACAGAAAGTCATTTTTCATGTTTTAAATATTATTTTAATTTTAAATAAATCATAAGACCCAGAACAACTGCTCTAAAAATCTGCAGTCTAGATCTTAAAAAGAAAAGCCTTAACTGACAGATAGAAAAGTGACTATACCTAATTTAATGTAATCATACGCCAAGCCATGTGATCTACAGATCTACCATTTATTGTGAAGCTAATCGAAGAGTCATTTTTTATCAAACTATTCATCAGAGTTTATGTAAATATGGGCCCACTCAAAAAATTCAGCATGTAGGTTAAACTTAATATACATCAAATGCTTTTATAAATAATAATTTTGATATATATATATATATATATACACTATCGATACCTATAAAATAACAATAATAATATAGTACAATTTTGATCATATATTTATTTTTATTTTATAAAAGTTTTTTCCTATAAAAACTTACCACAATCCTATTTAGATAGAAAGGGACATTTTTGATGGTTATAAACGTTACTAAACAATGTTCATATTATTCATATGTAAAGTAATTCTATATGTAACTGCCACCTTTAATATAATATAACATCAATATTTATAATATAATAATACATATAATATCAATACGTTCATCAGTTGTTGAATATCTGTGAAGGATGTTCTGGAATTGAATGACAACTTTTTCTCGTCCTTTAAAAAGTTTCTCATCTAATGCCGTTATGCTCTTGATAAATATTCAACAACTGTTGATATCATCGTATGAATAAAAATTGTATTGAAACAATTTTGATTTATATTTGCAAACAAACAAAAATCCGCTATAAAAACTTATCACGTTTACTACATCCCCATCTTAATGTCGTTACAAAAAAAAAAGTTTAGTTTAAATCTTTATGTTTAATAATAACTCCTAAATTATATTAAGTAAAATTTAAACAAAAAAATCTTAGATAAAAAATATTTGACAAAATGTGGGGGTTATTTGAGAAATGTTCTTATTATATTATTTCACAATTAATATAAAAATTTTAAAATAGCACTATCAAATTAGTATATGCAAAAACAATATAATTAATTTTCCAGAATTGAACTATTTTTTTTCAAATACACAATCTTCATGAATCAACGATTTGCATTTATGGCGCCTCCTTTTACACTTGGCTTTAAGTGAAGATAAGGTGTACAAGTCTAAAAAAACAAGCACATGCATTTTATTCGTCTTTATGGTGATCTTGCTGATCTAAGTCATATATACTTTTTTATTAGGGGGGTTTATATTTATGGGAAGTGTACTCACATTTGCGTGGAGGGAGAGTGGAAATCATTTCGGAAAAACCACCCCCAGTACACCCGACCGAGATTCGAACCTTGATATCCCTGTCATCGGCAGTCAGTCTATTGAGAGTAGTGCGTTAGACCACGGGTCACCGAATGGGTGTCTTATATATATTTTTTAAATTTTTAGCACCGACGTCTTACTAACCGTTCGGGTTATACGCTTAAGTAGTAATTACGCTAGTGGGTTAGGAATTGGGAAGGTTGAATTTAGAGCAAGTTAACCCGCATTTCGTGGAGGGAGAGTGAAAAACCTTTAGGAAAAAATGTCACTAGACCCGACGATCTGATGGGACAAACCTTCCTTCACCTTGACAAGACGTGTATTAATCACACTTGTGAATGTGGGGAATACCAGGCCTCCACCGTGGTTGGATCCCACGTTAAACTGTAGGTCCTCCATTTCATCTCAAATCACCCTACCATTACACATTAGCGTAAGTGCGTATAACCCGAACGGGTAGTAATACGTGGTGCTAATAATGATGATAAATAATAATAATAGTAATAATAATATTAATAATAATAATAGAGCCAACTTGGACTCAAATCTCAATTTCCCCGTCTTCAACAACCCGGTCTAATTTTACAATAAGAAAGTAATTTAAATAATATATTGACCAAAAAGCCCCCTTAAAAAGGATCTATGCAGCCCATTCTAGGATAAAATTACTATTAGCAACGCGTCTTACTACCCGTTCGGGTTATACGCCTAAGATATAAGATTTGGTGGAACCCGGTACCTTTTCTTAGGACTGCACCGACTTCCGGATGAGTTGTCCTTGATACACAGCATATCCAAGTCTCAGGAATGAGGTGAGGGATAATTTAAAGTGTATGTAGCCGCATTTTCTGGGGGAAGGAGTAGTGGAAAAAACCCACATATTGTCAGCCCACAATCGAATCATACAGACCGTGCTGCTGCCGTCTATTGGTGAAGACAGTGCCAAGTTCTGCATATATAGGTTGTCATGTGGTCAGCACAACTAATACCCCAGCCGTTAATCTCAGATTTCTAGACCGTAACTTCTACTTTTATTTCATACAAGTGCTCCTCCATTTCCTTGCGATACCGGGTTCGAACCCGGGATTTGTGGATTTGAAGCCAGGGAATCTGGCCACTATCGAGTTAACAATTTGGGGGGGAAACACCTCAATACACCCAGTCTGGATTCTAACCCCTCGGCAGACTAAAAGAGACTGACGGGCTCTGCCCTGGAAAGATATGTGAAAATACCTTTCCCGATAAAATTGGTCGGTGCTTTCGTTCTCCCTCATTGAAATTCTCGTGTTCTAATATAATCAGCCGGTTCAGGAATTCCGCGTTAAATACCCCAAATAAATAAATACAAATTTATGTAATCCTGTGTTTAGAAAGTGTGCGTAAAATTCCATAATACATAGTCATTAAATAAATTCGATGGATCGATTCAAGGTTAAGGATTTTAATTGGCCGTATTACTCAAGGTCGACGAGATTAAATACTTTTGTGATAGTAGCACTTCGGAATACACTCATTTGTTATTTAACTGTCATATTAATAGTCAATTGTTTCCCTCTAGTCTTCAATATCATTTATCTTAAGATGGCTGAAGAAAGTCTCCCCACTCAAGTTAATTAAATTTACACGCCGGTGGCCCATGGTCTAACGAGCTACTTCGCAGTAACCTAGAGCCCTAGACTCCGATTACGGGGAGATTGAGGTTCGAATCTCAGTTGGTGGAATTTTAACAAAATAGTTTCTACTCTCCTCCACAAAATGCGGGTACATTTCCTATAAATATAATCTTCCTTATCCCTAAAATCACTAGCATAGTTAGTACATAGACGTAAACCCGTAAACGTGGTACTAAAAAAAATATCTTCAGTGGTGGTCGAGTAGTCTTAAACGTTAGACTCGCGTTGCACTTTATATCTGTCGAATCGAGGAGGTCGAGCTTAGAATCCTGGCATGTTCATTTGAATATTTTAACACGTATATACTTTATTGGGGATTTAATCCATCCTCCATCGCTAATGTGGGTGCATTTATAACTAACCCTTTTTGTTTTTACGCCTTAGTCATTAGCCTAAGTCATTGAGAAAATTATCAACCCCCGTCAGGCCACAGGCTTAAAAACACAATGGTCTGTGTCGTTTTCTGGAACTACTACTCTATTCTGTCTAAGCTTATTCTCCCTTTAACCCTTCACCTTCAATCATCTTTTGTCATGTCGATAAGAAAGAGGGGAAATAAAACTATGAAACTTCTTATGATAAGATAAAAAGGGAAAACCCTCTACTTAGTTCCCAAATATTTTTAATATATATATTGTGAAGCTAAATCGAAGAGTCATTTTTTATCAAACCTATTCATCAGAGTTTTATGTAAAATATTGGGCCCACTCAAAAAAATTTCAGCCAATGTAGGTTAAACATTAATATACATCAAATGCTTTTATAAATAATGACTAATTAAAACATAATTTCAGTTTTATAATTATCATTTTAATCAAATACATACACGGGATAAAGCTTTTAAACTACTATTCTATTTAATTAATAAAATCTCCCATTATTTATTTTGTAAGAGTATTAATTTGATCCCAACGTTGATTTAACAACATTTAATTTAATCCATCTTTGTATGAGGCCTTCGAATTAATACTATTCGAAATAGTAATAACAATACTAAAACAGTTAAACTAAATTAAGATGTAAGTTGGTGTGAACATGATAACAAAAGGCAATGTTATTTAAATCAAATCTGATATCGTAAGGTATTATTTATTAATAACTTGTCAAGCTATAATTAAAGATATCACTATAACTTGGAGATTAATTTCTTAGCATTTAAGCACGCTTTGTAATATCCATTGTCACACATGCAGCAGAAACATGGACATTGGATGTACTGTAGTCCCATGGTTTCTTTGGTGCTGACTGACAGCTCACAGTTGACAGCTGATGGATTTGAAAAGTTACCAGACCAAATTATGTATCCCTATACCGAACCAAATGATCTGCAAAAACATGTGTTTAGCAGCTTAGCTGTCACTTCTGACAGTAAAAATGTTGGTATATACCTAAATGTTGACTGTCAGAAGTCAGCTGTGAGCTGTCAGTCGGCACCAAAGAAGCCACGGGGCTACTGTAGGAGAAGCTAGGAAAGTGGAAGCCATGGGAATAAAGTTTGTGAGGAGCATGTTTGTTAGCTGTCACAGGGAGAAACAAGATTAGGAATGAAGTTATTCGGGAAAGAATGGAGGTACAGGAAGTATATGGGATAGTATTATTATATTATTATTATTATTATATATTATTATTATTTTAGCACCGCGTCTTACTACCGGTTAGGGTTGTACGCACTTACGCCAATGTGTAATGGTAGGGTGATTGTGAGATGAAATGAAGGACCTACAGTTTAACGTGGAATCCGAACCATGGTGGCGGCCTGATGGGATAGCAGAGGAAGAAAGGGTGAGATGGTTTATATGTGGAAAAAAGACCCCAAAGAGACTAAAAAAAAGAGATGGGAGGAGCCGAAAACTGCAAGTGTGCTAGTGATGGAAGTATATAAAGGAAGAATATTTTAAAATAATATGGTGTGCATGAAATGGAGAAATTAAACTAAATGTACCCGCATTTGTATGAGAGAAATGTGATAAAACCCTTTAGAAAAATAAAAACAGATCCACCCGGCCACCGTCCGGGTTTCGAAACCCTCAACATCTGCGTCACTGGCAAACCAGACAAGTGAGACAGTTGCCTTGACCCTTTCGATCACCGTTTTTGGTTTTTTCTCAATGTCAACAGCAAAAAAAAAGTTTATCATTACTAAAACACTTTGTTCTTTCTATACCAAGCATCTTGTGGGGATTTACATAATAGAACTAGCTTCCTTGAACGGCATTGTGGGTACAAAATAACAAACAATGATCGATTGAATTATTACAAAGTTGTCATTGTCTAGTATGATATATATTTGGAAGCATGTCTTCGACGAAGTTTTCAAGGATTCCAGGCCATTCACTTCTAATGTTGTGAATGTTATAAAACCTTTAGAAGGACAAAAAAAAAATCCATTATTACAATAGGATGTATGCTTACAATGTTTTTATAAATCGAGGAAAATGTGCACTTTTTATAGATAGTATCAATACCAATAAAATAGTTAATTGACCAAGTATAGCAAGGTTCTGTTTTATTATTTTTATTAGCACCGCGTCTTACTACCCGTTCGGGTTACACGCACTTACGCTAATGTGTAATGGTAGGGTGATTGTGAGATGAAATGGAGGACCTACAGTTTAACGTGGGATCCGAACCACGGTGGAGGCCTGGCATTCCACACATTCACAAGATGTCTTGTCAGAGGTGAAGGAAGGGTTTAGTAATCAAATAAATCTGTGCCGAGACCGAGGATTGAATCCCGGACCCCCAACACAGAAGTCCGACACCTTACCCCTAGACCACCAGGTCACAGTTCTGTTTTAACTTGACTATTTAGCATTCTGTCTGTCTGTCTGTCTGATCTTTATCCCATGATAACTGTAAAATGCTTCACCCAATTTTAATGAAATTGGTCATGGACATTCTTTGTACTTAGGCCGAACAACATATGAAATGAACAATATAACCTGCTTCGATGGTAGCATGGTCTAAAGCGTCACTCTCAAAATAGACTAGGTTGCAGATGATGGGGAGATAGCGTTTAGAATCCGGTTCGTTTATACTAAGGTTTTTTTTTTCTAAATGGTTTTCCACTCTATTTCCACTCGAATGCGGATAGATTGCCTATAAAATGTTTACTCACTCATCCATACCCTAGTAGAGTAACTATCGTATATAGGAGTATAATCTGAACAGGTAGTTAGACGTGATGGTAAAAAAAACAAGATAACTAGAAAAAGTTAATAGATCTACTTTCTCTTATTCATACGTCAAGTCATGCTATCTGCAGCTGTCACTTTTGATAGATATTATAAACACTTATAAAATAACACTAATACTAGAGTAAAATGTTATCAATTTTGGCCGTAAAAAAATAGATGTTTGTGTTTTCAGAACAATCAAGGTAGGTATATGTAAAAGGATGTGTGCCGGGCGCATATCGATATTGTATTGTATTTTAATTTTGACAAAGTCGACAGTAACACATTTATATATATATATATATATATATAACTTATTTAATTTGAAGTCCAAGAGATATCCCGAAGAAAATCTAAATAGCCAAATTTCAGATAAACTTTTATTTAAATAATATCTAGACAGCTGGTACATAATAAATCAATAATCTCAAAGCATGTTACATCTAAACACATTTTATCGTTTGTATGCTATAGGCCCTATAAAACCCACATATACAATTTCTTCATACATGAAAAAATTAGAAAAATTTAAACACAAAATATAAACATTTAGAGAAAAATATATTTTAAAAAAATGTGTAGACTTAGATCAGTTTTTTCCATTACTTTTGAAAAAAAATTAGTTATCTCGGTTCGTTGTAATTTGCTTATCTTTACACAACACTTTACATGTGTTGGACATGAGTAGGGTTGAATTTTTAAAGAAGTGTACCCGTGTTTGCGTGAAGAGAGAAAAGCTGAAACGTAATTTCTTTCAAATTTTTTTCTATCATTCTTAGGTTACAAAATCCGGGCCTAAGAATTGTGGAGCGACAGAAAATACCCATATTGTTTTAAACATGATGTACATGATTTTCACACTTAGTTTGATAAAAAATGAAATTTTATTCCTTTTTTTCCCTAAATCCAAGATGTCTGGAAAAATGGGAATTCCTTCTGGTAAACCTGAAAAAAAAACCCAGGAATTTTGTAGTTATAAAATACTGAAACCCTGCTATCAAGATCCTACTCTGTATATAATTATAAACATTGTAAGTGCACGAATTTTTGGACTAAACAGAGCCGAAATATGTTTGTTACAGCTCGATGTATTCCCGTAGCAACATGTATCCAACCAACATCCAGTACCTCAACAATAGTCCAAACTCTGACGTCAGTGTGCAGACCGCGGTGTCACATAATATATGGTCCAGTCAAGGTAAGAATTGTTCTGTGTAAAATTTCTGGAGGAGGGTAGAGACATCGCAGCGACGTAACACAGATCTTATACATACTTTCTAATGTTGGAAATGATAATACTATTTTTCATATTTTCTCCGTTAATAAACATACTGTACTTATATATAACTTCCAATTCAGAGCTGTATTAAAGTGAGAATATAGCGGACAAGAGAGTAGGTAAATGTTTTTTACAATTTGTTATAGCAAAACATTTTCTTGACAACAACAAATCAAATAATTTCCAGTAGACACATTAGAGTTTAATTTTCTTCATATGATGACATCAACAATTCTTAAATATATGTCAAGGGTGTCCATGGGATTAAATGACAACTTTTTATCTTCCAATTGAAAATGTTTTCTTATCTAATTCCGCTATACTCGTGACAGATATTCAACAACTGGTGATATAAATATGTCATAGTATCTATTGGAACAATATTTTATTTATTTTGATCAAATACATATTTTTTTTGCTATAAAAATTTCAAAAACACTTTCACTTTCTCGCGTCCCCTACACGTCCACCTAAATCTGAGTCCCCCCTTTGATATCACAAAAAGCTTTCCACTGAAAAAAATGACATTCACGTTTGATGTGAAAAAGTCACGTACCACATGTTGGTGGGGGCGGGGGAGGGGGATTAGTAGGCTCATAAAAAGTAAGAAAATAGGAGGTACATTGTTAGTATCGACGTATCTACGAACAGTTTTTTTTGTAACCATCACTTGACAAAAAGAAAAGATTAAAGAAGTTTATTTTTTAATCCTAAAATAATATTTATTCAGATTTATTTTATTTAAAAAAAAAGTAAAACATTTTCATTAACCTCAATTCCACTGTTTTCTAAAATGTAATACAGAAAACCGAACCACAATGTGACACCTAGTTCAAGATAAATTATCTACCCAAGTTACAAAAAAAATTGGAAATGAAACATTTAAAAAAAAGGATAAATAGTTGTTACAAATAAAATAAAACAACACTATATCCATCACTGATCACAATTATTTCGCTGTTGTCAAATGAAAAAAATGCAAGAAATCTTCACTTTGAAACGTTTTCTGCTTCGAGCTCATATCCAAAGGTGGGTTCACACGGAGTCATTTGTACCGTATCGGTGGTGTGCACGTACTTATTGGTCAAGAAGCCTTAAGACTTTTATTCCAGTGGGGTTCGTATATCATACGACAGGTTGGAAAAGTCATTACTCCTGCAATCGTCATCTGAGCGTAGACTAAGTCCTGGTGTGTTCGTTGTGATAAAAGTGGAACCACAGATGAGAAAATATTTTGTAGGAACGTCCAGAGTCATTCCACGACTACAACTGGTCAAGAAATACCCGTTCGCACAATTGATTACGTGGGAACTCGCCTTAATTTCCTGGCTAGTCGGTTTTGAGATAGGTTCTTTAAGTCGTGATGATGATGATGATGATGATGATGGTAATAAATATCCGCAACAGTGAACACATGGTCTATCTAGAGCAGTGATTCTAAACCTTTCTAGGCTCGCGGCATCCTTGTGAAGGGATTAGAATCTCTCGACACCCTTGTGAAGGGGACTAGAATCTTGTGACACCCTTGTGAAGGGGATTAGAGTCTCGCAACACCCTTGTGATGGGGACTAGAATCTTGTGACACCCTTGTGAAGGGGATTAGAGTCTCGGACACTCTTGTAAGAATTTTAGTAAGCGTTTTGTTTTTCACATTTTTAATCCAAAGTAGAATATCAGAGTAGCATGTTAAGCTAGCAACAATGTTTTAATTCTATAACTATTGATTTTAAAAAAAAAATTTACTCCCTTTCTGAGATAATTGAAACATATTATAAATAACAAAAAACAATAAATGAAATAAATAATAAATAATAAATATGGTTGTAGAGTAAATTAGCTTTGTAAATCGATAAACCAGCACACTAACCAACCACATTTTGAGATCACTAAAAATTAAGAACGGGTGAGACTCGAAAATATCTCGAAAATTAAAAAAAAATCTCGATCTCGTCTCGAAAGTTAGAAAAATGAATCTCGAAAATTTGAGAAAGCAAATAATGGCCGTAAGAAATTAAAAAAATTAAACCATGAATTTATTACCAATAACCCAAAAATAGGCCGCATTCCTCCAACCCCACCTCAAAACAGCCTTCATTAAGAGATGTTTTGGTTATAAATATTGCTTTTCAATACCAAACTTTGACAATATAAGCTGTTACACTACAAAATTAAATTATAAATGGTGTTCATTATAACTACCTGTCACTATTTTATTAATTACATCTCAAATATGTATGAGTAATATCTCAAGTGTTCGAATGAACTATAAGACAATCTAAGCAAGTACCAGGTAAAATGTCAAAAAGTAACCCCATAAACTATATATTTACTTTAATAAACACATTTTAATTTTTATTTACTTTCACAGGACGTTTTCTCGTCTCGTTCTCGTGTCTCGATACTTTTTTATATTCTCGTCTTGAGCTCGTCTCAAGTTGAAAAAGATAGTTCTCGCACATTCCTACTAAAAATTAATAATACCACTAGAAATAAAAAATATGTAGTCGCCAAAATTTAAATTATTATCATTTCGCATCTTGTACCGTGACACGTGTGATTCAGAGAAACACTAAAAGACAAAACTTTACTCTGTTTCTTTATTTTGACTATTTTGTGGTAGTTAAAGATGTGAGATGGAAAATTTTCCCTATATTCTTACAGGAAATTTTTTCAAAACCGAAAAATATTCAATTATTAATTCTGTAAAATAATTTCAACTGATTTTAAATGAAGCTATAATGTAATCGAGATATAGATATCCCAAATGGTAACGTTAATACTTAATATTAGTTTATACTGAGGGCGTTGGCATCAGAAACATCATCAAACGAGTAAGGAAACAAATGAATGCGAGTCTTTGTCGACCCCCTATGTTCATAAATAATACTTCAATTTTTTTACCATCAATAAATTAACTAAAATAATTTTAGGGTTGGCCCGAAATTTGTCCCCCCCTCCCTCCTATTTACCGTGGTTCCTATCTACACCTCCCCTGCCCCCTTCTTATAACCCACTCGTCTCTTAACACACTATATTTTGAAGTATAAATAGGCTCTAGGTGCCAACTCTACCCTTTAACCCCTCCACCGCAAGCCGCCACTGCGGAAAATTTTCATCTCTAAGCTGGTAGAATATTATATTATCTTAGCATCTTCCCCTTCAAAATCTGGAGGCACTCCTAACAGGGTTCCTACGCTCTGGAAAGTCAGGGAAAGTCAGGGAAAAAAATAATAGTCAGGGAAAGTCAGGGAAGCTTTAAAAAGGTCAGGGAAAGTCAGGGAAATGACAATTCATGTCTTAATGTCACACTTAGAAAAAACAAAGAAAATATTTTTTCTATTTACTGCGTCATAAGCCACAAGTTTTGGTAGCATTTTATTTCAGAATGTGAACGCAGAGGTCTCCTAGCCTGCACATGACAATTCTTTTAACTTTAGTGATCACTTGTTTTTGTTCTTGTTCAAGGTTTGTCATCGTTATAGTTTGATACAGTGCACCAGGACTGATTAGACTACACCAGCAATGTCTAACAAAAAAAACCGTTTTTATCCAGCTCTGGCTAAGCCCAGACCATTTTCCTGAATTCTCATACTGGATAAGTGGTGTTGAAAGTAATAAGCTGCAGGCATTTTGTAAAGTGTGCAAAAAAATTATAAACTTAAGTAATATGGGAAAGCAAGCATTATCTTCCCATGCAAAAGGACCAACTCATATCAAAACTCTTGAAACTTTGACAAATCAACGCTCTCTGTTGACTTTTTTTTCAAAAAAGTCAAGTGATTCAGGTTCATCGAGCTCCCCAGTTTCAAGAGAATCTCTGGCACACAAAGACATTCTACCTAGTGATGATTCTGCTGGTTGCTCGAAGAGTTTTTCTGTTTCATCGAAAATCGTAACGTCGCAGAAGGAAGCTGTTGCTAAAAGTGAAATTAGTGTAGTGCCTCAAAGAAACCATAACACTTTTGTTATAAAAGATGATATAACTAAGGCGGAAGTCATTTGGGCTATGCAAGTTGTTGACAAAAAAATGTCTTTCAATTCGTGCAATAATTTAAGTACAATTTTTCAATTGATGTTTCCCGAGTGTTCCATTGCCAATGCCTTTACCCTTGGTGGAGACAAGGCTGCATACTTCATTGTGCATGGCTTGGCTCCATTCTTTCATAATAATTTACTGGACCGCCTAAAATCATGTAACAACTTTGTAATTTGTTTTGATGAGGCATTGAATAAAGTTATTCAAAGAGGACAGATGGACATTGTAATTAGATTCTGGGACAAGGAAAATCATAAAGTCATCAGTCGTTACTTAAACAGTGTGTTTTTCGATAGGAGCACTGCTGAAGAATTACTGAAGCATTTTCTGGATGGTATTTCTCCTCTTCCACTCTCTAAGTTGATACAAGTGTCAATGGATGGCCCAAATGTCAATTTAAAGTTTATAACACTTCTTCAGGAACACCTCAAATCTGTAACAGACAATGAAGTATGTAGTTTGCTAAATCTGGGAACATGTGGGCTTCATGTTGTTCATGGTTCCTTGAGAACAGGAGTAGAGTTTGTTGATTGGGATGTAAGTAGCTTATTACGTCACATGTACTACCTGTTCACTGACTCTCCAGCTCGTCGAGCATTGTTCACCCAGTTGACAGGGTGTACAACTTTTCCATTGAAGTTCTGTGGTGTGCGTTGGTTAGAGAATGCGAAGTGCTTTCAAAGGGCATTACAAATTTGGGACCATGTTATTAAGTTTCTCAAAGAAGCAAAACTTCCTAAAACAAAACCTGTAGAGACACTGAAAAGAGCAGCCTGTGATCCATTCCTAAAGTGTAAACTAGCGTTCTGCAAGACAATTGCAGATGAATGTCAGCCTTTCCTGCAACGGTTCCAGACATCAAAACCAATGACTCCATATCTTTTTGAAGCTGTAGAGAAACTTCTAAGATACCTTATGAATCGTTGTGTGAAACCTGATCTTATGAAGTGCACGGGTCCAAAGTTACTGTCTATTGACACAAAAAAATCAGAAAATTTGATCCTTAGCAAAAATATTGATATAGGATTTGCAACAAAACGTTTGTTAGGAGAAACTGCGATCACAGTAACAGAAAGACAAAAATTAGAATTTATACATGAGTGCCGCAGTATGTTAACCACCATGATTGCAAAACTACAAGAAAAAAGTCCCTTAAAACAGAAAGCTGTGAGAGGTTTGTCTTCATTGGATCCTTGTGTTATTCAACATTCACCTCAACTGGCCCAGAAGAGATTTTCTTTTCTTTTGGAGGAACTCAACCATGCCAACATCATAAATGATGTTCTGGCTGAAAATGCCAAGAAAGAATACTTGCATTTTTGCAACCTCAAAAAATCTGAGCTTCAAGAAATATTTCATCCTTGTGATCAGTTTAGTGATGAAGTAGGACTTGACACTATTTATGGTAGCTTTCTAATAGGAGAAGCAAACTACAAACATCTTTGGGAAGTAATAAAGATTTGCCTTGTCTTGTCGCATGGGAATGCAACTGTTGAAGGTGGTTTTTCAGTCAATAAATCTTTACTGGTTGAAAACATGCATGAAAAGACAGTCATTGCACAGCGTCACATTCATGATGAGATACAAGAAGCAGGAGGGATTAAAAATATACACATTAGCAAAAAGATGTTGGATTACGTGAGAGGTGCTCGGAAACGCTATCATGAATACTTAGAGATGAAGAAGCAAGAAAAAAGTGAAAAAGACAAGAAGAAGGCAGAAAAGAGGAAATTAGATATACAAGTTAAAGATTTAGAAGGAGAAAGAAAAAAATTAATGATGGCAACTGAAGAGAAACGAGAAGCAATAGACGTGGAGTTGCAAGAACTGAAGAAGAAGCAAGCTTCACTTTATTAAATATAACATAGTTTCTTATTGTATGACTATAGTGATAATTTTAATAAAAATAAAATTGACTTGAGACATGAATAATATGAAAGCAGACAGAGTTCCTGTTGTAAGCTATTCAGTTCAGGAAATGTACAGTTTAGGTAAAATAAAACTGTAATGATACCAAACTCTTTAGTATGTTCTTAGTGGCCTGTTATTTAATACGTATTTCTGCACATGATACCAAAGGGAATCAAGTTTGTTACAAATTTTTGATAGGGATTATTTTTCCATCATTTTCCCTCAACTGATTGGCAAGATGTCTGCTTTCTTATTCTTCCATGAGAGGTGAGGCAAGGTCGGCTGTAAGGGGGGAGGAGGCCGAAATAAATTGATTTAAATTAATATTTTCACGTGTATAGTACCGTAAAGTTATAATGGAAATTTTATGAGAAATTGGTCAGGGAACTTGGGAAAATAGTCAGGGAAAGTCAGGGAAAAGTCAGGGAGAATATTTTTACAAATACTGTAGGAACCCTGCCTAAGTACTGCGGCACACTGGTTGAGAATCCCTGGTATAGATGTCAAGATGATTTAGTTTGGTTTGCTGCTGGCTGGAAGGTCGTGGGTTTGGATCCCAGTCGGATGTACTGAGCAGTTTTTATTTTCCTAAATGGTTTCCTGCTCTCTCTTTCTAGAACTCCTTCCTCATCCCATATCTCATTACTTTAATAGAGTCAAAAATAGTGAGAGTATAAAAATGAAGTTTTTCTCTTCCTCCCAGTCTCGCTGGGCTCGGAGGACGCCTACACCTCCACGGGCGCCAAGACGGTGTCTTCGACGCTTCCCGGTTTCAGCCAGAGGTACAGTTCAGGTGGAGGAGGGGGCGGCTCAGGGGTGGCGACGCTGCAGGGGTTCACCTCCCCTCACCGCTCGTCCCCTTACTCGCCCACTCCCGCCCCAGCGCACGCCAGCACGCTCAGCGGTTACTCGGAGGCGGGTAACGGCGCCGCCTTGTGGGGCAGCTACGACCCCAGCCTCCAGCAGTACGGCGTCGTCACGTCAGCCAACTCCTCTGGCACCAGGGGGAGAACCACGTCGGTGGCGTCCCTTTCAGCGGCGGCGTCTTTGTCAGCGAGTGAGTACTATAATCCAATATCAGTCTCACGGGTTTGTCTTTGTTGAGGTGCGGTCTTCTTTCTTTGGTTATGTTTTCCCAGTTGTACAGTAGCCCCATGGCTTCTTTGGTGCTGACTGACAGCTGATGGTTTTGAAAAGTTACCAGACCAAATTATGTATCCCTACGCCGAACCATATGATCCGCAAAAACATGTGTTTAGCAGCTGTCACTTCTAACAGTCAAAATTTAGCTATATACCTAAATGTTGACTTCAGAAGTCAGCTGTGAGCAGTCAGTCAGCACCAAAGAAGTCATGGGGCAACTGTAGATAAAGTTAATAATATGTTCCATGTCTCTTAGGAATGTCCTTTCTTATCTGACAAATATAAGAGCGATTACAGACCAATCGCCATTGGAAAGATGGTAATTTATGTATAACAGAAGATTTTTTTTTATCGCAAACATTGGTTGAAAGTCATTAATTTTATCCTACGGGGAAATTATTAATAGAGACGGCCATACAAAATATTAATTTGAAAATAAAAGTTTTTATTTTGTAAACAGACGTGCATGAACATAACCGAAAACGGTTTGTATGACGTTATCAATCGCCATAGTTTCATCTGATTCGCCATATTGATTTATGAATTAAACGCAGCCTTTTAGAAGATCTTGTCCGTAAAGCTTTTTTATATAAACGCCACTTCACAAACAAACAAAAGAATCCGACGGTTATTTTCACACATTCATTTTTTCAATAATGTAAAAATAATTAAAAAACAAATTGCCAATAGTAACAACAAATCAATATTTGGTCTTACAGATGATTTTATTTGGCGAATGGACTTTAGATCTACTTTCACGTATTCCTACGTCAAGTCATTTAAACTGCAGCTGTAAATTTGATAGTTACTATCAAATACAAAACAATAATATTTTGATTTATTACTATTATTGGTGACCTGGCGGTCTAGGGGTAAGGTATCAGTCTTCTGTGCTGGAGGTCCGGGGTTCAATCTTCGGTCCCGGCACAGATTTATCTAATTCCCAAACCCTTCCTTCACCTCTGACAAGACATCTTGTGAATGTGGGGAATGCCAGGCCTCCACCGTGGTTAGGATCCCACGTTAAACTGTAGGTCTTCCATTTCATCTCACAATCACCCTACCATCACAAATGAGCGTAAGTGCGTATAAACCGAACGGGTAGTAAGGCGCGGTGCTAATAATAATAATTACTATTATTATTTGAAGTATTTAACCGACTGATTAGATCAGAACATGACTTATCTAAACTAGCTTAAGCCTTAAAACACAAACAACACTGACCAACCCCTCTCATCTCCCCCATAACCGTTAATTCATTATTGTGAAAGGGGAAACATTAATTTAAATAATAATAATATTTCAGTCCACGTCTGAATTCAAACCCGGAGCCCTCCTAGTTCAGTTGGCAAACACGCTACTGACTGATCCTTGAAGTGTCGGACAGTATCTATAAAATAACACTAATAATACAAAATTAATATCGATGTAGTATTATTCTAACTATTAAATTAAATCTAAATACTAGACTATAGAATTATATTCTACTAGCCCCCTTACCCGTAAAAAAATATTGTAAAGAATCCTGTAAAACTAAGCTTCAAATCATCCATCATGTCAATATAAAAAACAAAACTTTCTTTTACTTATTTTTTTTTTGAAATACAGTCCTACCATCACTGTATAGCCCCCTCCCTCTTTTTATCCTCCCTCCTATTTTCATCTCATTCCTCTATAATTTTGTTTGTTCTAGGCGTGAAAGGAATTGTGTATACACCAATCAAACAAATTGTTAAAATCAAATTAATTTTTCATCTCCCACCACTTTCATTTACTCCCTTAGTTTCCACAAATTTTATTTAAGGTTTTTTTTTTTGTTCCTCGTCACTACATTTAATTCTCTTTCCTCACCCCTACCCCCCTTCGCCATCCCCACTTTCCCTTCAACAACTTAAAAATCGGTCCGGTAGTTTTTGAGTTTATCCATTACAAACAAAAAAAAAAATCTTTCGTCTTTATAATATTAGTATAGATGAGTTTTAAAATTAAGAACCTCTTAGAAAATATACCTCATGTTGTTTGTGGGCAACATTGACAACATTTTACTATAATATTAGTGTGTTTTATAGGTAATGATGATATTAAATGTGACAAGTGCAGATCACATGACTTGAGCATGAATACGTGAATTTTTTTTTTTCTGAAAAATAAGGCCCTCTATATATAACTGCACTGTAGTATATCTGTATAATACTGAATCAGATTCATTTTTGTGGAATAAATTGGGTAGATAATAAGTATGTTGGTGTTGTTATTATTATTATTCTTTATTCTTTTAGATAACTTATCTAAGGAAGTTAGACTATTTTATTTCCGCCATTCATCCAATCTCTATGATAATTGTTTGTTTCTCGTCGTCTGTAATGTTTGTTACGATGCATCACACATGATGATCAGTGTTTTCACATCTAATATATCACATTTATATATAAAAAAAAATTAGAACAGTTCTATTTTTACTTATTTTAGACTAAAAAAGGACTCATTACAATGTGTATCACGTACTGGATGAAACCAGATAACTCGAGAAACTTCCGCATTCGCTTTTTTTTCGTGCACATATGATAAATAGAGGGGGAAAAAGTCATACTAAAACGCAAATGACAACTCAGTTTACTAAACATATTGGGATGTTATTAATCAACTCAACAATCGTGTGGGTTATTTTTATATAAACAGAACATGGTTTTATCCATGTTTCATTGTGAAAATAATTCTGAAATAGATTCCATTAGCAGCTCTCTGAATCAATTAGAAGAGTCAAGGAGTTCATTTTGTGTTGTTTAGAAAGCAATTAATTTGTACGTGTGACACAAGACTCATTAACGAATTAAATACCGCACAAGTAGATCCGTGTACAAAGCGGGATTGCAGGGGGGGGGGGGGGGAAACAGGGAATTTAACCAAAAAAAAGCTAAAACTAGTGAATTTTTTCTTTATAAATTTAGGGCATTAAACAGCAAGCTTTAAATAGTAAGGCTAAGTGTACAATGAAAATTGGAAATTTTTACCCTAGTCCTTTTTATATTAGTTTGTTTTAGGTATAAAACAAACAAAAAAATATTCTAGTGCAGATATTCGGTTAGATAGGATACATAGTAAGTAGTGTTGCCAGCTCATATTACCAATACCCCTGGAGTCTCATTTCGGACTAAAAATAAAAAGCTAGATTATATGCTCAGTATTTTTTTTTTTTTTAACTTTTGGACAAATGCCTCTTAGACAACAAGTTTAAAGTTTATTTTACTTTATATTTTAATTATTACATAAAAATTATTCAAAATATGAAACGCCCAAATCGTTGACGTAAGATAAAATATCGTTGCAAATTTGTATTATAAAAAAAGCTTACATGTATAAAGCGAGAAAATATCTTAAGAGCCCACTTGAAAAATGTAATAGAACCACAAATGCAAAACCAAAATACAATTTACCCATATTTTACTAGATTACTTTAAAATAAAGAAAACCTTTCTCAAAAACCACACATAAAAAAGTCTTATCCCCACCTCCCCTTCCCATCCGTTTTAAAATAGCTACTTTTTTTTTAAGGCTATAAGCTCTGCTATCCGATATTTGATTATGTTAGCCGCTAGACCTAATTTAAAAAAAAGATATCACAAGAAAAAAAAAAGCTAATCTGGTAACATGAGCTTCCATTAAGTCGAACAATTAAAAAAAAAAAGTTTTGCACTGCCCTTTTTTTTTTCCTCTTCATAAAAACTGTGAGCGTTCGTCTTTTGTCATTTGTCCCTCACACACAGCTGGTATTTAGCCTCGTAAGTAATATCAGATCGAGATAAAAGGAGAGGTAAAAATCAACATCGACTGTTTTATACATATATAGTATATGTATAGTATATGTAACTGACCGGGTGGTCTACTCTTATTCATCGGTGTATGACGCAGCGGAACTTAAAGACGAAAGCCAAAACAAGAAGCCCCCCCCCCCCCCTTCCCAAAACTGTTCACACGAGAAAGCGAGAGAGAAAATTCCCGTGTGAGACATCTTTTGTTTACATTCGGACACAGATGTTTGGACTGACTCAAGACTTAGGAGAATGTGGGAATTCGAGACGTCGGTAGATAAAATACGGGGATGTTTGTATTATCACGTGTCAATCTTTATCCACCTATTCCCACTTAATTAAATATATTTTTATTGGAGACACTTTCTAAACATATCAATATAGAATATAAGTCAATTGTTCATAGGGGGTCGTCCTTAAATTACTTAGGGTTTTTTTTTTTGGGGGGGGGGGGGGAGGCGGAAGGATGTTCAATAATTTCTTACTTTTTCTACGAGAGGTCATCAGAATTTAGCATACGTAAGGTTTCTTTTATTAATGTTTAATGGTAAGGCAAAATGGAAAAAAAAAAGGAAAAAATTCTGAAATATTTTATTTTCATGAATTGATTAAACCCATTTTATTCACTAGTTTTTACCGTTTGTTAGAAATACTCGAAATATAGACTTCATATTTTGCACAAAGATGGAGAATTACAATATATTATATTAAAGAAGAACAGCTTTAATTTAAGAAAGACCCTTAGAAAAGGCCATTAGTATTTTTTGCTGTCAGCAGTGATTTTTTTAGTACCGAATCTTACTTCCCGTTCATGTTATACGCCTATGCAGTAATTACGAATTACGCTAATGGTTTTAGGGATAAGGTAGGTTATGATTATAGGAAATGTACCTGCATTTGCTTGGATGGAGAGTGGAAAATCAATTTAGAAAAATCCCCCTCATTACAACCGACCAAGATTCAAACCTCGATCTCCCCTTCATCGGTAGTCTAACTTACTGCAAGAGTAGATCGTTAGACCATTTGGCCACCGAAGTGGGCTAATAACTATTAGTCTATTTTCATTTAAACAATTGTTTCTTTGCTTCCTATACGGACCAGATAAAATCAGTTGGTGGGCCGAATCCAGCCCGTTGGCCGTAGACTGCTGACCACTGCCTTAGACCATGCGGCCACCAGATTGGTTGTCAATATCGATAGCATTTCACTTAATTAAGAGTTGTTTTATAGACACATTTACAAAAGGTCAACATTTATATATATATTCCATATGTTGAAATTAAACACCATACGTCAATAGAACACATGACTTGACGTATGCATTTTTTTTAAATAGCTGATGTTCTTGATTCGGCAGTCTGACTTATTATTGGGTTAATACTTGCTAGCGCTTCTGGTTTAAATTAGTTTGCAAGTATTACGCCTTAATTTAATCACTCACTCTCCTTGTCTTAAAAAATTGCACGAGATATTTTTCCATTTAAAGAACAAACAATATATAGTTTCCGTTAAATTTGAAAACCTATCAGCGTCGATAATATTAAAATCCATTTAAGACGGAGTTCAAAGACATTGGCGGTTATTCACCCGACAGACGATATGTTTTCGTCTAACCTTGAAATCTGGGAATGGTGGAATATGGCGCTTCAAAAAACATTTCTTCCACAAATTATGTGATCTGGTGATTAAGTAGGATGCATGCAGGTAGAGAGGACTTTGGTTTGATTCCAAATCATCATTAAAATTAGGAGTATACGAAGTTGAATTGAATAATATTATATATTTCCTAAGCCGAATCGAAGTTTAAATATTAAAATAAAAAAATTATACTATTGGATTCAAATATTATACCCTGCAACTTTGTAAATTTAGGTATCAAATATAATTTATAAAATACTATATTTCAAAAGTAAATAATATATTTAGTCTTCATATAATAAATTAAGTCAATATCACAAAATGTAATATAATTATTTTGGGATTTTTTACACTAATACTAATTTATGATGGAAATGGCTGCAGAAAATTTACAAAATAACATAAACATGTGTTTTGACTTTTTTTTCCCTAAGCTATGTGGTATAGTAATTATGAATTAAATAGCCAAGCTATTATATGTATTAGTTATGGTTTTAGCCGCATCTAAATATATTTTCTAAATAAAAAAATACATCTGTACACGGGAATCGAATGCAGGACCTTTTGTTCAGCACGCTAATGTTAGCATACTGAGCCAAAAGTCCTGGGTTCGATTTAAATCGAAATGAACGAATATTCGAACTAAAGTCGAAGCTTCGTACACCCCTAATTAAACTATTATAGTATAACCTTTAGGCATATTGTGTTGCAAGCTTACCTTGATGGATTACTCTATGGTTTATCTTACAAGAAATTGACCATAGTGTAATTGTCAAAGTAAGACTATCAAGAGTGGACTCGTGCTATTAACTTATACTTTGATATATAAGTAATTAAGGTGTTTTTAAGAGAAGGTGTGTTGTTTTAGGTTAAGTAAGCTAAGTCGTGTGCTGCTGTAGCTTGCAGCCTATTTATTAGGTACACGTTAGATAGATTAATAAACACAAATTATGTTAAGCACATTCTCAATGCAATTATTAAAATTAAGATTTTGGTGGCTTTTATGTGTCGTTCCCAAAAAGCTCACGTATAATTATGTCAAGAAATCACATTTAGGATCAAACACATGACTTTTAGCTTGCACGATTTTCTATTTTAAAATAACTACAAAATGTTAACATATCAAAGAGGGTTCTCAAACCACAATGTGGGCGACATGAAATATGACGTCATTAAGGGATGTATCCTTAACTTAAAATAATTTTCATCCTTAGTGATACCAATTTTAAGTTCAAAATAATAAATAAATTATTAAAAGGAATCTCCTTTGTTTTCGTCGAAGCCCTGCCAACATTTTCACTGACAACCATCGTAGTTATGAGTTATGATTCACGCCACCCCGGTGTGAAAGGTTTGTCCGGCAGCCAGGATCTAAGATGATGACCCTAGTTGACCTCTCAACCCTCAGACGGCGGCCCTAATAGCCTCGTTAGAGGCTTCACGACACCGACTCATTAAGCGGATTGCGACCTTCCCTGACGATGATGTATTTCTCTCGTGACGTGCGCGAGGACAACCTTACCTTTTCAATAACATCCCTTGGATAGTTCAATTACCCTGAGAAACACAGACTTATTACTACAAGACTGTTCATGTCTGGCTTTTGGCTACCTTTTCAATAACATCCCTGGTTAGTTCAATTACCCTGAGAAACACAGACTTATTACTACAAGACTGTTCATGTCTGGCTTTTGGCTACCTTTTCAATAACATCCCTGGATAGTTCAATTACCCTGAGAAACACAGACTTATTACTACAAGACTGTTCATGTCTGGCTTTTGGCTACCTTGTCAATAACATCCCTCGGGTAGTTCGAGAACCATATAAATATTACTAATAATACTGCTAACGTCTGGCTTCTGCATCTCAGCTAGAGACGAATATTTTCCAGTAAATTTTCAATAGGAAAATTTTGATTGTAATATTAAAGTAGGCTCTTAATATATCTAGTCTACAACAGACCCAATATTAATGACACAATCAACCACCAAGCGCTGTAGTCGATAAGTGGATGTGAGAAGAAAACTGAAGTCGATATAGTGCGTTATCGGAACTAATTTGAAAATGTTTACCCCCTCTCGTCAAATTCAATTATTCAAGACAATTTTATTCCTTAAAGGTGGATGTAAAGGAGAGCGGTTTTTTTTTTTGTTTTTTTTTTAGTTTTTAAAGTAAATGAAATATTTATTCAGAATATACACTTAGTTTAGTTTTATATGTTTAGTAATATAAACAGTTGTCGAATATTTGTAATGAGCATTTGACCGAGCCTTCTTATTTTGATTTAAAAAAGTTTCTGGTCAAATTTCACTATGCCAATGAGCTGTTGATATTACTATCCATAGAAAATCTAAACTAAACCTATCCACTGAAATAGGAATAACATTCGAGATATTTTGGCCAACAAATTGTTTTAGTTATAAAAAAAAAAAGTCTTCCTTTAAAACCTGCCCTCCATCCCCTTAAAACAATACCCCTGAAACCCACTTTGGTGGCCGCATGGCCTTAGGTGCTACTCTCGTAGAAGACTAGACTGCCGATGACGGGTGGATCATAGATTCGAATCTTGGTCGGGTGCACTGAGGGTGGTTTTTCCTCAAATGGTTTTCCACGTTCCCTCCATGCAAATACGGGTACACTTACTCTAAATATAACTATCCTTAACCTTAAAAACCATTCATGTAATTAGTACATAAACGTGTAACTCAAACGGGTAGTAAGACGTGGCGCTAAAAGAAATACCTCTGTGCTAGCAATACGAGACTTAGTTTTCCCACGTGGGAATTTAAAAAGGAGAAAAGGGGGGGATGGGGGGGGCTGATTTATGTAAATTGAGGTTCATCGGTAGCAGGCGGTCTTGTCTTTAGCAAAGTGAAGTGGAAAGCTTTCAGAAGAAGAGACCTGCAGTAGCTAAGAGAGTTTCATCCAGATTAAAGGACCAACAACACCCTTTCTTTAACCCTCTCCATTTGACTGGTAATGGAAGGGTTGTTAAAGGGAAGGGGGAGGAAGAAGCTACCAAAGAACAGACGTAGAGGCTTAGTGGGGTTATTGGTGTGTGTGTGTGTGTGTGAAACCAGAAGGACCACAAACAGGGGGTGCTGGAAAGTTTTTAGAAAAGGAGACAAATCAAAATTACGTTATGTTTGTGTTAAGTTAGGTTGAGTAAAAAAAAAAATGTACGTGAACATAGCTTAGCTCCACTACTACTGAAACACTGTTTGATAGGCTGTGTGTGTGTGTGTGTGTGTGTGTGTGTGTACATTTAGTCCTAAATCAGGTACAGTAGAGCGTCGATAGTTCGGATAACCAAGAGATTTTTTTTTATACAAAAATAACCAAAGTGGTATAATTTTCAGAGACATGGATGACTTAAAAACGCACCTCAAACTGCGTTAAGAAAAAAGACTTTTCTTGTTAGTAGATTTATCCCTTATCATATTTCTTAAGAATTTGTGATATTTATCAACAAAAAACCATGTGCAAGTTCGTTATTTAAATGATGTAAAAAAAAAAAAAAGTTTGGAAGTAATTAAAAACAAAGTAAAGCAAATGTATCTGTCCCAGCCTTAAAAAAAAAACTATTTAGTTACTGAATAAATTACGGTAATGGTTTTTAGGGATTAGGAAGGTTATATTTATAACAAGTTTACAAGCATTTGCGTGGAGGGAGAGTGGAAAAAGCATTTGGGGGAAAAACCACACTTAATACACCCGAGAGTCATGTACTGATAATATAACTCCAAACAAAATAAATCAACTCACACAATTGTGGTACATCTAACATGTGTATTGTGGTATATCTAACATGTGTATTGTGGTACATCTAACATGTGTATTGTGGTACATCTATTGACTGGAATATTTTTAGTCACACGTTTGAATGATATAAAAAAAAATAACCCGGTTTTATTTATTTTGCAACAATGTGGAATAGGCTACAGCTGATAAGGTTGAAAAAAGAAAAAAAAAGGAGGCTATCACAATAACACACCTTTAACGTTATAACATCTTATCGTTATAAAAATACTAACCAAAAGTGAGATAACATTGGCTAGACAAATAGATCCTCATTTCTTAATATTCTTCAAGTAGTAAAAAAAAAAGTTTGGGAGTGATTTATTTTCCCAAGCTTTTAAGACATATTTTTCCCCTCTGTAAAACAATAGTCATATCATTTGTAGCTTAAATTTTGATAGATATTATCATTTCATTTTTCTTTTCGTTAGTTTGAAATATTTAACTTGCTGAACCGACTGATTGTATATCAGAACACGAACATTTTTATGGGCGAAAGCGAAAGGGGCTACCGATTTTACCGGGAAAGGTATTTTCACATACCTTCCAGGTTTCTTTTACATGCTACAATCGACATGAGACTGACGGATTTACTTTCCTTCCGAAGGAAGTTGTGCTACTAATTTTTATCAAGAAAAATCCGTCGACCCCGGCTGGGTTTGAACCCCCGAACATATATACCTGAGGGGTGCATTTTACTCCAAGACCACCAAGGTTGGCGATAGGTATTTACCAACATATAGTAAATAACATCAATAATTTTTAAAAACATGTTTTTTTTCAAAAAGAACCTTCCGATGTAATAATCTTTTTTTCTTTAGCACCGCGTCTTACTACCCATTCGGTTTATACGCTTTAAGTACTAATTACGCTAACAGATTAGGAATTGGAAAGGTTGAATTAGAGGAAGTAAACCCGTATTTGCGTGGAGGGAGAGTGTAAAACCATTTAGGAAAAGCCACCCCCAGTTCACCCGACCGAGATTCGAACCTCGATCTCCCCGTCCTCAGCAGTCGAGAGCAACAGGACAAGCGCGTTAGCCAACTACACCACCGAGGCGGGTCTTCTGATGTAAATTGTACTATAATACTCAAGAGTATGATACATTATTTAATGAGTAATTTATCTCTTAGCAACATTATTAACTCAAAATTGACACAGATAAACAAATGCATACAACATTATTGATGCATTAGGTAGGAAAATCAAGGTTCAAATCACGATTTGGTGAAAGGGAGGGAAGATCGAGGAGGGGGGGGGGTAGGAGGAGGATGGTTCAACCTGTCTTTTTTTTTCCTCTCATCCTATATCCCCAATAATATCTAAGCCAGCCCTTATATTAATTATTAAATTGCCCTTGTGATGAACATGCTAACTAAATTAAAAAAAACCTTAATAGGCCTATGTTTGTATATTTATTTGACCGGATTGTACATTATATTGGTGTTCTGAAAAGTCACCGCAGACACATTAAAGAAAAGACAACATAAGCCTAAGTAATATAAAACCAATAAATATCCCCAAAAGAAACAGCGTCAAAAAAAACCGAGTTTTATTGATACATATAAAAATAAAAGAATGTATAAAACTACCTAAGTTAATAGTCGTAAAACACTAAACTTATTCTAGGAAAAAGAGGACTTTTGGAGAATGATACGTTTGTCGAACGAAAACATACAATTGTAAATAAAATATTTTAACATCTTAAAAGGAATTGTTCTAAATCGTTTGAATTATTAATTGATCGGTAATGTTAGATAAATGTTAGTCACTGCTGAGACTTTTAATTCGGAGGTTTGGGTTCATTTCCGAATCAGGTTTCATTGGACATGTATTTCCACTTTTCCCAGGCGTTTTTTTTTTTTTTTTTTTTTGCCAGGGGAGAGGGGAGATTTGTTTTCAGGCTTCTTTTGGTATTTTTTTTTACCACGTCTTCTTGTTCAGTTTATACGCGTATAAGGGTACGGCCAGACTGAGCGCGCGAGCGACTAAAATATAAAATAGAACACATTGGTTGTAATGGTGGGTGGCCACACTGGAGCGAGCGAGCGAGCGAGCGCGCTTGAAAGATAGAACTGGTTCTATTTTTCAAGCGCGCGCGCTCGACCCGGTACAGTCTAGTTTACAGGCGCTAGGCAATATATTGTATGTTGGTTCATTGAGTGCTGGGGAAACTTCTCATTTTGACATGATATTTGACTTTTTTCTATCAGTGATAGGTTTAACACACTTGCTATTAATGGCCCGGTGACCTGGCGGTCTAGGGGTAAGGTGTCAGACTTCTGTGCTGGAGGTCTGGGGCTCAATCCTCGGTCCCGGCACAGATTTATCTGATTACCAAACCCTTCCTTCACCTCTGGCAAGACATCTTGTGAATGTGGGGAAAGCCAGGCCTCCACCGTGGTTCGGATTCCACGTTAAACTGTAGGTCCTTCATTTCATCTCACAATCACCCTACCATTACACATTAGCGTAAGTGCATATAACCCGAACGGGAAGTAAGATGCGGTGCTAATAATAATAATAATAATAATAATAATAATAATAATAATAATAATAATAATAATAATAATAATAATAATAATAATAATAATAATGGCCTAATTTAATTGGTAAGACCATAAATAATATAATGTATATATGTAAACCCGATATGTTAAAATACTTCAATATTATAATCAAAGTAGGCCTTTACAAATAAGAATCACGATTAGTTTGGAGAGAGTATGAAAAAACCACAACAATAAATAAGTTTTAAAAATCACCTTCAGTTCACTGAGCCAAGATTCGAACCTTTGCCTCCTAGTCAAAAGTTATCGAGTGCAACGCACCATTCCACCACTGGTGCGGCTAATCTGATTTTAAAACACTTCAGTACAGTACCATACGCATTTCTCAATTTATTAATTGGATGCACTTCTACTTTTTTCTTTTTTATAAATACACTATATTTTCTGTAAGAATTTTCGAGGAGCAGAGATGTACTAAGTGTGTTTGACAGAGACATCTTCTCTAACTAGGGGGGAGGGGGGGGGCGGTGACCTAGTGGTCTAGGGGTAAGGTGTCAGACTTCTGTGCTGGCAGCCGGGGTTCAATCCTCGGTCCCGGCACAGATTTATCTTATTTCCAAACCCTTCCTTCACCTCTGACAAGACATCTTGTGAATGTAGGGAATGCCAGGCCACCACCGTGGTTCGGATTCCACGTTAAACTGTAGGTCCTTCATTTCATCTCACAATAACCCTACCATTACACATTAGCGTAAGTGCGTATAACCCGAACGGGTAGTAAGACGCGGTGCTAATAATAATCTAACTAGGGTTCGCTAATTACGCGCTCGCTCGCTCGCTCGCGCGCTCGCCAGTTTGGCCACCCAGTCGCTTGCGCGCTCGCTCGCTCGCTCGCACGCTTGGCAGTCTGGCCGAACCCTAAGATATTACTCTAATATGGTAGGGATGAGAAAAGAAATTTTTTATTGTTAATATAACCCGCATTTGCGTGGAAGGGGATGTGGGAAACAATTTTTAGGAAAAACCACCCTCAATTGACCCAACCAAGATTCGAACCTCGATCTCCCCTTTTTGATCAGGCCAGTTAAACGCGAGGGTGACGCCTTAGACCATTCGGTCACTGAAGTGGACTATTTTTAGTTAATAATAATAATAATAATAATAATAATAATACTTAGCACCGCGTCTTACTACCCGTTCGGGTTATACGCTTTAAGTACTAATTACTCTAATGGATTAGGAATTGGGAAGGTTGAATAAGAGGAAGTGAACCCACAATTGCGTGGAGGAAGAGTGGAAAACCATTTAGGAACCCCCCCCCCCCCAGTTCACCCGACCGAGATTCGAACCTCGATCTCCCCGTCCTCAGCAGTCGAGCAGCTCAACACGACAAGCGCGTTATTCAACTACGCCACAGAGGCGGGTTATTTTTAGTTAATTGCAATAATAGAAAGACGATTCGTAAGGAAAAAACACAACTTATATCAGCAAATTTGTAATTCAAATTTATAAAACATAAAAAACAAAAATCACTATCACAATAAGGGTAGTAAATTAATATATCCAAGAGCCAAATATTTCATTAAAACTTTTGTCTTGATTATTCAGCATGCTTAACAAAGAAAAATATAACATCCTCTAATATAATTTTGATATTGAAACACTATTAAAAATGGTTTATCTTTGGTTCCGATCCCACGTAGGTTTACTAAATTCTTTAATTTCCAACATGCATGAAATTAAGATAAAATTCAATTGTTTATCATATGGTGTGCTTTCTTTTATATGTTCAACCAAAATAATAGTTTTAGATTGATTAAAAAAGTTTGACAATTTCGAGAATTGACGTTTGAAAAAACTGATTTATTTATCCAAACGTTGATTGTATCAATGTAGGTTGGATTGAGAAATATTTGATGAACACACAAAATAGTATCAATAAATTCAAAGCTTGAAAAAACACTTAATAATTATTTATGATCTATTGATTTGAATTGGTTTTCACTTAGTATCGATAAATAAGAATGAATACACTTTTTTTTTATTAAATGTGTTTCATTAGTTTTAGCTAATTCTTCAATCGTGGCATATCTTCTTCAAAAATAAACAACAATTTATCTTATATATTTTTAGCTGAAATAAATGGTGTATTCAATTTGAAAATGTTTAAGCTACTAACGTTTTAAAGCATCAATGTCCATATTTTTCTCTCCTAAAATGATTTGTCTGATGTTCTACTTGGCTTTTATAACTTTAGGAGGGGGAAAAAAAATGGCCCCTTTACTGAAAGAAAGGAAGGTCTATGAACAAATGGCTCCCATCTTCGCTTTTAGCTTCTTATTAATAGGATCAATGTTTATCCTCCCTAACCCTTTCCTTGAAGTGGCGGAGGGTGAATCAGTTGAGTGGCAAGAAGAATAGGGGGAGGGGGTGTGGCCCAAATTGCCGCAATTTGTTCCGCCACTCCTTGCTAGCCAATGGAGTCCATATTAAAGATACCTACTCAGAGCTAAAGTGGCATATGTATGTAAAAATATATTATATTATAGTTTAGTTCATAAAAAACCCTCCTTGGCCTCATCCTGCAAACACGCTAAACCAACCGAGGGAGAGGTCTCCGTATGTTGGTGAAGATAGTGACAAGATTTATGGATAGAGGCTGCCATCTGGTCAGAACAAAGAAACCTCCTGCTCATTAATCTCAGTTTTCTAGACCAGAGCCGTTACTTTTTTTTTAATCAAGTAGCGCTTAATTTGTCTTTACGAGGCTGAGTTGATCCAGTTTTAGACTCGATGCTTCACAGAAAAATCTGTAAGCGCCGTGGATCGAAACTAGAACCTTTGGATCTATAGCCAGGAACTCTAATCACATAGAGGAGATATCTCTATTATTTTTTTTCAATACAATAAATACTTTTCGTGATTGTCACTCTCACAATAAATAACCAGGATTGTCGATGACGAGGAGATTGGGGTTTGAACTCCGGGTATACTGAGGGTAGTTTTCCCCGAAAATGACTTCCCACTCTCCCCTCCATGAAAATACGGATACATTTATTCTTGTGGTTAATGCTGGCTCACACTGAAAGTTAAACTTTGCTACGCCGCGCTTTGTTTTTTCCTATTGTTGGCCGGTCAATTTTTCCATCTTCCCCCATAAAGGACCGGCTACACGGAGCCGCATCGCAACGAGTTTTCCGGTTGAATGCTATCCATGTTTTTAAATGCAAGTGCCTAAACGAATCCGCAGCGGCGCGGACGAATCGTCGAGAGAGCGTTGCTCGGTGCGGACCGTGTAACCACCTACCACCGGAAATAAATGTTCGGGAGCTTCCGAACGGTATTTCTCTCACAACCATGTCACGTGTGACGCTGTAGTCATCGTTTCCAACATTACGTACAAGATAAAACAATATTATATACAACAACTTATTGAACAACAAACATTATTCTTCTTTATTATTAACTAACTTCAAACTTTATTCTTCGTGATTGATAGGTAATTTAATTTTATGAAATTAGGGTAAAACCTATGCAAGAAAAAATAAAAATACAACCTTATTTTGTAATAGATCTCAGGCTATAAATAATATAAAAATGGTTAGAAAATGCGGTGCGGTGAAGTTCATAAAGCCATTTGCTGACCAGAAAGAAACCACATTTAATTCAGGAGGTAAAAGAGGAACCATAGCTTGGCAATGACACTGGAGCTGACCATAAAGAAACCACATTTAATTCAGGAGGTAAAAGAGAAACCATAGCTTGGCAATGGCACTGGAGCTGACCATAAAGAAACCACATTTAATTCAGGAGGTAAAAGAGGAACCATAGCTTGGCAATGACACTGGAGCTGACCATAAAGAAACCACAGTGAATTCAGGAGGTAAAAGAGGAACCATAGCTTGGCAATGACACTGGAGCTGACCATAAAGAAACCACATTTAATTCAGGAGGTAAAAGAGGAACCATAGCTTGGCAATGACACTGGAGCTGACCATAAAGAAACCACAGTGAATTCAGGAGGTAAAAGAGGAACCATAGCTTGGCAATGACACTGGAGCTGACCATAAAGAAACCACATTTAATTCAGGAGGTAAAAGAGGAACCATAGCTTGGCAATGACACTGGAGCTGACCATAAAGAAACCACAGTGAATTCAGGAGGTAAAAGAGGAACCATAGCTTGGCAATGACACTGGAGCTGACCATAAAGAAACCTCATTTAATTCAGGAGGTAAAAGAGAAACCATAGCTTGGCAATGGCACTGGAGCTGACCATAAAGAAACCACATTTAATTCAGGAGGTAAAAGAGGAACCATAGCTTGGCAATGGCACTGGAGCTGACCATAAAGAAACCACATTTAATTCAGGAGGTAAAAGAGAAACCATAGCTTGGCAATTACACTGGAGCTGACCATAAAGAAACCACAGTGAATTCAGGAGGTAAAAGAGAAACCATAGCTTGGCAATTACACTGGAGCTGACCATAAAGAAACCACAGTGATTTCAGGAGGGAAAGGAGGAACCATAGCTTGGCAATTACACTGGAGCTGACCATAAAGAAACCACAGTGATTTCAGGAGGGAAAGGAGGAACCATAGCTTGGCAATGACACTGGAGCTGACCATAAAGAAACCACAGTGAATTCAGGAGGTAAAAGAGAAACCATAGCTTGGCAATTACACTGGAGCTGACCATAAAGAAACCACAGTGATTTCAGGAGGGAAAGGAGGAACCATAGCTTGGCAATGACACTGGAGCAGACCATAAAGAAACCACATTTAATTCAGGAGGTAAAAGAGAAACCATAGCTTGGCAATTACACTGGAGCTGACCATAAAGAAACCACAGTGAATTCAGGAGGTAAAAGAGAAACCATAGCTTGGCAATTACACTGGAGCTGACCATAAAGAAACCACAGTGATTTCAGGAGGGAAAGGAGGAACCATAGCTTGGCAATTACACTGGAGCTGACCATAAAGAAACCACAGTGATTTCAGGAGGGAAAGGAGGAACCATAGCTTGGCAATGACACTGGAGCTGACCATAAAGAAACCACAGTGAATTCAGGAGGTAAAAGAGAAACCATAGCTTGGCAATTACACTGGAGCTGACCATAAAGAAACCACAGTGATTTCAGGAGGGAAAGGAGGAACCATAGCTTGGCAATGACACTGGAGCAGACCAGAAAGAAACCACAGTGAATTCAGGAGGTAAAAGAGAAACCATAGCTTGGCAATGACACTGGAGCTGACCATAAAGAAACCACAGTGATTTCAGGAGGGAAAGGAGGAACCATAGCTTGGCAATGACATTGGAGCTGACGATAAGGAAACAACAGTGAATTCAGGAGGTAAAAGAGAAACCATACAGTAGCCCCATGGCTTCTTTGGTGCTGACTGACAGCTCACAGCTGACTTCTGACAGCTTTAAAAAGTTGCCAGACCAAATTAAGTATCCCTACGCCAAACCAGATGATCTGCAAAAACATGTGTTCAGCAGCTGTCACTTTTGACAGTCAAAGTTTAGGTATATGCCTAAATGTTGACTGTCGGAAGTCAGCTGTGAGCTGTCAATTAGCACCAAAGAAGCTATGTGGCTACTGTAGCTTAGCTTAGCAATGAGTTTGAAACCGAACTGACAAAACCTTAGCATAGTATAGCTTAGCGTTCTGTGTGAACTGACCTTTAAAACTTTCTCGTCTATAATTTCAATAACGTATTTAATGTATGCCCTCCTACTCTAAAATTGGGCAAAACTATGGCGGAAAAAAACTACAAAATATTGATAGCTTCACGTATCTTTATTTGAAAATAATTTTTGTAACTTTTATAACTGTTGTAAAAAAAAAGTTTATTTTAGAGATGGCACTCTCGAATCTTAGAATCCTACCAGTAGAATCCAATGATATTTGAGAGATTCAAGATTCGTAAGAGTTAAAAAAAAGTTTCTCGAAGACAATAACAACTTAAAGCAATTGGTAAAGGTAAAAATAATTATAAAGATCTGTGTAGTTGCGAGGATAACATAAGAACAAAAAATAAAAGGGACATTCTACTAACATAATTAATTTACTTTTTTTAAAGTGGGACGGACAAAAATAATTTGTCGGAGGCACTAAGTCTTAAACAAATTTTTCTTTTTGAATTAAATATTTTGACTTTAAGTAAAATTATACATTTTTAAAGATTCTAATTTGGATTCGTGATTAGAAAGAAAATTTAGGCTTTTGATTCGTGAAATATAGTATTTTAGCCATCTCTAGTTTCTTCCTATTTAAATATAGCTGTAGGTAAGCCAAGCACTAGTTCTAGGAAATAAATCCTCTTATATTGTTTGTTTTTAAACACGTGAGAATTACTGGACTTAATTCCTTCCCCTTTCGTATTGTGCCTCCAATTACGAGTTGACAACGCTATAAGCTATGTTGGTTTCTCTCTCTCTTTCACACACACACACACACACACACACACACACACACACACCAATTGATAAGGAAGTGAACTCTTTCTTCCTGGAACGGATGTAATGTTGGTTTGAAAAGGGTTTGCGGGAGGGGGGGGGGGGTATTGTTAGCGAAAAATTCTTGTCGACAGTCTCATCTTGACCACAACGCAAAGTTTGTGATAACAGTAACATGCTGGGTGATAACTTAACACTCATGCATACTCGCGCTACAGTCTGTTACAACTGAATATAGACTCGCAACCCACTTTACCTTTACATCCATTACTGTTCCCAGCCTGTGACCTGGGTCAGTTTTTTATTCTAGTAATATATTTTACACTACCGGTTTGCTAAGCCTGCCGTAGATTCATATGCCTTATAATATAATTTAATACTTGGACATACCGGTACACAACATCCAGTCCCCGGTAGAGATGAACATTTTCGGGGAAATTTTGAGTAGGAAAAGTTTCTGCAATGGTGGCTTGCGGTGGAGGGGTTGGATTTTAATGTTATAAGGGTGAGTAAAGTAAGACAGCACCGTAAAACCAGACAAGACGATACTGACTACTTTGTGGGCCCACAGGTGTGGATCGAGTAACATTAGAGCTTTATTTATATTAGTAGACTTACTTTGCGGAGCCCCCAAACCCCAGTGATTTTTTTTTTCAAGTGGATGTAATTCCGGAGCAATTTTTTGATAGGTCTTACCGTTTAGCCACAAGAGACCTCCAAAGAAAGGTCCGCACCAACTTTAAAGTTACTCCGACATTTTGAATATTTTTTTAGGGGTTAAAAATGAATTTTTTAAACTTTTTGGAATTTTCCCGTCGGTTACAGGCTAGAAGTTCTATAAGTTTGCCAAATTTCAAGTTTCTAGCTTATCTGGAAGTGGGTAAACATCAATGTCAGTGAGTTAATCAGCCATGTGGCTTTATAGTAGTATAATAAAATAATAATAATAGATCTGTTTATTAAATTATGTTTTCAAACATTACTAAAAAAGGCTCTTGTTCATAAAGCAAGTGTTCTACAGCTGTCAAACGTAACAGATGTTGTGAATGTTGACAGCTGGACCTTTCGTTAATCAAGACTAAGCAATAAGCTTTGTTTTAATTTTGTTTTAGCACCGCTTATTACACCCTTTCGGATTATACACTTATATACTAATTACGCTAATGGTTTTAGGGATTAAGAAGGTTATATTTGAGGAAGTGTACTCGCATTTAAGTGGAGGAAAAGTGGAAAACCATTTAAAAAAAACTTTGGTAGGGGCAATGACACCGACCGAAATTCGATTTAGCATTGTTGAAGGATAATTCTTGCTAGGGGAAGTGGAAGAAGGGGGTCGATAAAAATGTAGAAAAAAAAAAAGTTACGTGGTTTATGAGTGACTCCTAGAAATTACAATTTTCTCTAAAATATACCACAATGGTGGCTTGCGATTTTATAATTAGGGAAAGAAATTGAGAAATTGATGTGTGTAAGGGGATACCTAGAGCCTACAGATCAAATAAGTTAATACTAGGGGGAGATTGTATTCTTTAAGGTGGGGATGAAGTGGACGCGAGAAAAGTTGTGTTTTTGCAGTTTTTATATAATATTTTTATAGTAAAAAAAATCAAATAGTTCTCCAGTAGAACCCTATAGTTTAATTTTCTTCACAAGGTGATATCAACAGTAAATTTGTTAATTATCTGTCAAGGATGTCGTGAAAAATTTAATGACAACTTTTTCTCTTCGTCTATAAAGTTTGTCATCTAATTCCGCTATGCTCATGACAGATAATCAACAACTGCTAATATCAACATGTGAAGAAAATTAACCTCTTTATTTCTATTGGAACAATATTGATTTATTTTGTACAAAAATATTTTGCTATAAAAGATGCAAAACTACTGGCCGTTTCTCGCTTCCCTTAAATCCCCACCACCTTAAGGCCTTGACTATATTATTGAAGTACTAACATATCTTGAACGTTAGTGACATACTCAACCACCAAGCGCCATAGTCAATATATGAATGTGAGAAGATAACTGAAATACCTGATATTGCTTTCTCTTTTGAGAATGTTTCTGGTGTTAACATCCAGAGGATAGTTTTATCTCATTGAAAAACTTATAACGTACCGGAACAAAATAGATGAAAATTCTCCCTCTCCCCCCAAAAAAAAATCTCATTCAAATTCTCTAATCCTAATTCAAGACATGAGCCCTTATTGCGCTGATGGTCTCCCACGTGGAAAAAGCGCCTCTTATAGATTTATGCTGGGACACAGGTTGACTGCCCGTCTGTCTGTCTGTCTTCCCTACAGTGATACAATCCAGAACACTTGCCTCAGGGACTTTACTCGCGCGCAGAAGAGAGAAAGAGAGAAAGAAAGGATTTTGGAGGGGAGGTCAGGGTAATGGAAGTTGAGGTGATACAATCCGATTTTCATAGAAAGGTCTTTTTAAGTTCTACAATTATTATTTTTTTGCGCCCATAAATTATAATAATTTACTATTTATTAGTGTAATTTAAAAGGAATGATACTATCCAGAAGTCGAGTGCTCAAAGGCAGGCGTCCAATTCGTTTGATCAAAAGGGACATAACTTAGAGAAAATAATCTAGTCATCACATTGAAATATGAAAATGAGGGGGTTGCATTTTAGAAAATTCAATATTTGGTTTGAAAATCTAATCATTTTTGGCACTACTTCATACAATGACATAGGCAGTTCTAGTCAATTAGTACGCTCAAGTGCGGCGTCACAAGTAAGACGCACTACCTACCAGAATGAGGCATTTCTAGAAGAACGCCATTCTTGGTTAGTAGGTGCGTCATGTTAGTGCGCGACTGGCTACTAATTTGACTTGAAATGGTAGGCGTCACTTGTGTAGACAGTCTGTTGATGACTGGAAGATCAGGGTTCTAATCCTAGTCAGATTTACGGAGGGCGGTTTTCATAAATGGTATCCCACTCTCATTCACGCAAATGCGGGTATATTACCTCTAAAATGCTTCTTTCTTCATCTGTACTTTACTTAAGTTAGTATCATGGATGCGTATAACCTGAACAGGTGTAAGATGCGATGATAGTAAATAAAACAATTTTTGGGTATCGATATCTGGTTATTTGGTGTGCACTAACCTCATTTGCTATGTCTATCCTTAAAAAAATTTTTTTTTTCCTTATAGAGATATATTATAATTATATTCGCATCCAATGTCCTTTCCCTGTGTTTGTCCTTTATGTTATTCCTTTTACATGTTCCTATATATGTGCGTCCTATCATTCTTTACAAATTTTCCTTTTATCTCCTTTTGTATTTTTTTGGCTCTCTCTTTTAGGAAGTTGCGTTTCGCATTTCACACTCCCTCCTGATGAGTTCTGATAGAATGAAACCTAGGACGGGGGATTGGGCGGTAACAATCGATTTTCTTCAAAAGGCAGCCATTCATTACCTCTTTGGCATTGGCAGCAGTGTAAAGTGTGAACTGTGTTCTTCTTTTCGTTGTAAAAGCCTACTGTGTTTGTCCCTTTTATATGTTTCTATCCACCTTTACTGTACCTTCTACCAAATATAATACAATTACCTCATAAAGCAAAAGTGGTTTTCCTTATAGAGATGTATCCAAATAATGAGCTATTTCCAAATGACATCTCAAAATGGTGTCTTTATAAAAAGATAAATTGAGCCGCATCAATGGACTACGGGTTGCGCTACATGCAAGCTTGACATGCTTGGTCTTAAGCGCCTATCTCTGGGGGATCTGGATTTGAATCTGGTTACTTTGGGTATTTTTTTCCGAAATGTGGAATCACTCAACGTCACCAGAGTTTGGTGGTTAACTAAGTAGGTTGTGTTTCCACTGTTTCACCCTATACTCCTATCACCATACTATTCATCTGAACATGAAAAGCCTCCACGGAAGGATGTACGTTAGTTAGGGGTTCGGGTGTTCTTCGGCACGGTACTTTGGGTAATCTTTACACTTAGGGGCTAGATGATGAGCCCAGACGCGCAATATTACTATAACCGAATTAGCATATAACCTGGACGGGTAGTAAGACTTTGTACTAAAAATAATTCACAGAAATGTTATCTCCTATCCCCTCTTCCCAACTAATTCCATAATATGCCCATATGCAACTCTTCACTTCTGGGAAGGTCTTTGGGAACTTCAGGTTGACTTCTTCACACAGGGATAAAAAGACTTTTTTTAAAAAAGGAGGGAAAGGATTATTAGGGTCGCAATATGAAACGATGAGACACAGTATCCGTGTTTAATTTGTGGTCGCTTTCTTTCAGAATCGTGGTCAAATTCAACACACAATTATTGGAAACTTGGAGGAAGGAGGTGTGAAAAAAAAAAATATATATATATATATAGGTCTAGTATTCTGCACGTTTCTTGAAATATGAACCGAAAACCTTGAACGAAAATAAAAGAACTCTCCTAAATGGATCTTAGGATGGAATGTCACTCTCTTTGGAGGAAATGTTTTGGTGTTCTTTACTACTCATAGAGCCAAGGTGTCAGTATCGTCAACTCTTAGTCGATTTATTTATGGTGTATATTTTGGGAAGAAGAAACTTTATAGAAACCCACTTCGGTGGCCGTATGGTCTAAGCCAATGTTGTTCAACCTGGGGTACGCGATGACATCTTGGGGGGAAGGGGGGGTACTTGAAATATAAATATTATTTCCTGATAAACAACAAACAGGAGATCCAGATACAAGAATATAGATCTGGGAGTGCCATTTTCTTTTATGTCTCCGTCTCTTAGATGTAGATTATAGAATATAAAGATAGATTAAATAGCTAATCTATTATATTTCTTAATTACGGTTATAACCGCATCTAAATAACATATTCTTTAAATTTAAAAAATGACACGTGGACATGGGAAGCGAACCCGGGGCCTTTACTTAGTACTCCAATGTTCTAACCACTGAGCTATCCAGGAATCGTCCCGTTCTCAGGGTCATTCTCCTCTGACTTATTTAAGCCAAAGGTTCTCGGGTTCATTTCCCGTGAACAGATGCCATTTTCCAAATTAAAGAATATTATAGAATATAAGATATTAACTTAGAAAAAATATTTGTAAATTTGTTGGGTTCCAAAAATCTGAGAATGATAAATAATAGCCAGACACAATATAAGGATTGAAAATTTAATTATAATGTAGAGTTGAAATTATTAAGTTGGAAAAGTAAACAGTTTTTTTTAATTAAATTATTAGATTTAAATTAACACAACACACATTCAAAAATAAGTATCAATAGAGAGAGAATATGATGTATGAACAAGTTTAAAATGAAGATTTATACTAGGTAAGTATTAATATTATAAATTATTTAATAGTATATTGTTCGACATAAAAACAATTGAGAATATGATCATTGAAAAAAAAATCTATAGAATATACGAAACAATAAAAATGTCTTATTCAACGCTCAATATAAATATATTAAATAACGAACGCTATATTACGTACATACTTTTTTTTAATGTTTTCTGAAATATTGTGTCATGCACCAACAACTGTGAGGGAACAAAGTTGAAGATAAACTATAAAGTTCCCGAGGGACACATTTGAATCCACGAACCGCATCATAATCGGCTAATTTTGTAAAATTATGCAAAAACAGGAACAGATCATTTATTGTGAATTAAATAAAAATTAATAATTTAAACTTGTTTAATTACATTACTAAACAATTTTTTTGTCTTAAATATATTAGGTTTAGACGTCATCATCATTATCATACAGCACATAGATGTAAGAAAGAAACTAAACATGAACATCATTTGGAGCCTTCATGGGTTTTACCCATGCGATTCAAAAATTGCCGTTTCTCGACTAAAAATATCACTTTTACTATATTACACTAGTTTACTTTTCCAAGAAATTTCGTGGACCACAAAAAAACAGGCATCTTGGGTCGCATTTGACGCGCGGGCTACCAGTTGGTTCTAAGTTTTAAAGCATCACTCTCGTATTATGCCGGATTACCGGTGATTGGGGTTCGAGTCCCTGTCGGATATACTAATGACCTTTTTTTTTATTTATAAATGGTATTTCACGCTCCACGCAAGTTCGGGTACTACATTTTCTCTTTATTTTTTTTTACTTTTGACTACGAAAAGAAAAGGAGACGAAAATAAAATGTTTGATAAACAGGTAATTTGTTCTCTCTGTCACAGACCCATACTCTCTGCGTCTCTTTTCTGGTTCTCAATTCTTGAGGTTCTTATTTCTTTGCGTATTTTCTCGCTTTTCTCACGGCTGTCAATCAGTGCTTGCAAAGCAGATTAGGGGAATATTTGTAAAATGTACAAATCCAAAATAGGACCCCCACCTTAAAGAAGCACAGCGTCTTCATACAAGTTCGGGTTATATGCCTTTGTACTATTTACTTGAATGTGTTAGGAGGGATTAGAAAGGTTGTATTTAGAGGATGTGTACCCAAATTTGCATGAAAGGAGAGTCGGAAAGTATTGAGGAGAAAAATCACCCTCAGTATCTAACACGAGAGTGACGCCTTAGACCATTCAGCCACTGAAATGGGTACATGTTTATTATTCGTGGTGTACTGGTACGTATAAATACGTGAAAGTAGAACTAGTAACTTTGTTATTATATTATTAATATTATTATTATTAGCACCGCGTCTTACTACCCGTTCGGGTTATACGCACTTACGCTAATGTGTAATGGTAGGGTAGTTGTGAGATGAAATGGAGGACCTACAGTTTAACGTGGGATCCGAACCACGGTGGGGCCCTGGCATTCCACACATTCACAAGTTGTGATTAATACACGTCTTGTCAGAGGTGAAGGAAGGATTTGGTAATCAGATAAATCTGTGTAGGGACAGAGATTGAACCCCGGACTCTCAGCACAGAAGTCCGACACCTTACCCGACCACCAGGTCACTCAACCATTGTTATATAAGACCCTACCAATGAAAATGAGGTTGTAGTATCTCGATCCGACAGTTGGCAACGCTGGCCTGTGGGTTGAGCTCAAAATAAAATGCAAAAAAATTGTAACTAAAAAAAAATTGTCTATAGTTCGTGTTTGCTTGTAGATAAATCATTTCGTCTCGGCAGTGGAATCAGCGTCTACGAGACGAGAAGAGACGGATATCTTGTATCTTATGACAATCCGCCCCCTCCCCCTATGTGGGCAAGTTATCTTATCTGTCCTCCGAACTCACACCCTAGCCCTTATCTGGCCCTTCTAAGATTCACCCCCTCCACTTGCCTAACGCTCAACTCTTGAGAACAAGGCCATCTTGTCCCATTGACCATGTCATTAGAGTTTCAACTTTTCGTCTAGATATAACCCTGGTTCGATTCCACATTTTACTAATCGTAGAACTGTTCGCTGATTAGAATAGTGTAGAAGGAATTCATTTCATTGAGATGAGCAGCCCATTTATTTGGTTGATTAGCTTAGTCGTCCTCGAGCCTATATTATTATTAGCACCGCGTCTTACTACCCATTCGGGTTATACGCACTTACGCTAATGTGTAATGGAAGGGTGATTGTGAGATGAAATGAAGGACCTACAGTTTAACGTGGAATCCGAACCACGGTGGAGGCCTGGCATTCCCCACATTCACAAGATGTCTTGTCAGAGGTGAAGGAAGGGTTTGGCAATCAGATAAATCTGTGCCGGGACCGAGGATTGAACCCCGGCCGCCAGCACAGAAGTCTGACACCTTACCCCCTCGAGCCTATAGTTTGACGCCTCGGTTGCAATTCTGTATTATTTAAATTAAATAAACCTCCATGATGCCAAATAATAATAAAAATAATAATGTGCCAAAATACAGTAAAAAAAATTAATATTATTTTTATTATTAGCACCGGTCTTACTACCCATTCAGATTATACGCACTTACGCTAATGTATAATGGTAGGGTGATTGTGAAATGAAATGAAGGACCTACAGTTTAACGTGGAATCCGAACCACGGTGGAGACCTGGCATTCCTCACATTCACAAGATAAAAAAAAAATTAATAAATAAGTGGCAACATCCTCCCTTCCCCTCAATCAATGTGTACAAAAATAGTTCCTACCCACACGCAGAGGTGTGAAATTTAAAAATGTGTAGCCCCATGTGCACAAAGATGTGCGTGCATCTCAAAGATTAAATTTTAAATTTGTAATTTTTTTTTAAATTGGGACGTAAGAAATAAAATGATTTTTTGTTGGTTTTATGTCTGTTTGAAACAAAGAAAAGCGTTTACTTCTGCTAGTAAATAAATGTCCTCCTTTTAGTTTCATAGAAGCTTCCTTATGAAATAATGACATTCATTCTTGATGTGAAAAGTTACGTAACACAGGTTGGTAGGGGGAGAGGGGTCAGGATAAATGTCACATGGGGCTGGGTGTGAGGGGGTAAAAAAAAGATCATAAAAAGTGTTACGTTGCTTATGGTTGACCCCTAAAGATGAGGTTGATAAGACAAACTCCGATAGACCCAGGGCGTTTTAGACTTTGTTGGGGTGTGTGGGGGAAGTGTTGAGCAAGAGGGGGGTGGGGTGGAAGGTATAGTTTTATCTCGCAGTGCACTATACGCACTTCCGCCAAGCTCTAGTAATGAGTCCGATCCACATCCGTCAAATACATCCCCCCTTCCCCTCCCACTTTCCTCCTCAACCAAACCTATGATGGCCGACGAGCGTGTTTCAAAGCAATTAGTATCCCTATATGTTTATTTTCCCCCCACCCATATATGGTGATTACTGATACGGAATTTTTGTCCCCCTCTCTCTCTTTCTCTCTTTTTTATCTGGGGGTTTCTTTCTTCCTCTGGTCCAGTTCCCAGGATAGAGAGGGTTCGAATCCCTGTTAGAAGAGGCCGCTACTATCGTCAAATTGTGGGTTTTTGTCTGGTCGTATTTTTTCCGTTATCTTTGCGGTCGCCGTTTTTTTATCGCGGTATTTTTTTTTGCATGTGGGAAATGCGTGGGAGTGGCCTTGTTTGAAAAAGAAATTGCTTGACAAGTATTTGCTAGCTATTTTTTGTTGTTGTTTGTTTTTGCACTCCTTATCAAACAAACACTTGTCGTTCGCTTTGATGTGAGAATTGAGAGTCGTATCTTAACTTTTGATGTGGTTTGAATAGGAACTACTGTCCAATTTTTTATGGGAAGGACCTTATCTAACAGATATAAAAGTTACTAGATCTACTCTCACGCGTTCATACGTCAAGTCATATGATCTGCAGCTGTCACTTTTGATATATATTATCAATAACTATAAAATAACACTATTCAAATAAATAAATTATATATTTTTGGCTGCAAACAAATGTGTTTGTATTAATAAAAGGCCCTTCCTATGTAAATTGGTCTCTATATTTGAGTGGGTTTTGCAGTTTGTTAAAGCAAGCTTATTTTTTACAAAATAAAATATTGCTCCAGTAGAAACTTAGAGAGTATAATTTTATCTTTGCAAGGTGATATCAACAGTTGTTGAATATCTGTCACGAGCATAGCGACATTAGATGAGAAACCATCAACATGTGAAGAAAATTAAACTCTATAGGTTTCTACTGAAGAAATTTTTGATTTCCTTTCACACACATAAAAAAAAAGTTTATAGATGCAACAGATTGGACTTCTCATGACGGAAAGATCGGGGTTCAAATCTTGGTCGGGTGTTCTGAGGGTGGTTTTTCCACTATCCCTCCAATAATCCACTTAATCCAACTTTACCCATCTCAAACACATAAGTACATTTTTGTGTAGCACAAAGGGGTAGGAAGACACGCTTATAAAATAAATAAAGGCCTATCTAATTAAGGTTTTTTTGTGCTCCTCATCTTACTTGACCGTACGTGCTACGTGCTATCCGAATATATTAAACACTATTAGGGTAGGAAAAAGAAAGGTATAATTTACAGAAAATTCACTCATATTTGGGTTAAAGAAGAATGGGAAACAATTTGGGGGGGGGGGTGAACGCGCAATACACCGGTCAGGATTTAAATTTTGACCTCCCCGTAATCGGTAAAACCCAATCGATTGCGAGTGTGACGATTTAGCTTAGAATATTTGACCACCGATGCCGGGTAACAGCTCTGGAAATGTGGCAGTAGGCCTAAAGTCAGCTTGCCTAAAGTCAGCTTGCCTAAAAGTCAGCTGCCCTAAAAGTCAGTTGGCCTAAAGTCATTTGACCTAAAAGTCAGCTGGACTAAAGAGTCAGTCGGCCTAAAAGTCAGCTGGCCTAAAGAGTCAGTCGGCCTAAAAGTCAGCTGGCCTAAAAATCATTTAGTCTAAAGTCATTTGGCCTAAACTTTAGGCCAACTGATGGGTACTCACAGTCACAGCCCCCTCGTGCGCTAAAACAATTTTCAGGAAGTAATTATTTGCAAAACGACGCTTCAATTTTCGTTGTAAATTAAAGGTCCTTGGCTTTACGTGAGGTGTAGTGGGGTTATGGAGGGGGGCAGTGTGATACTATCCCCCTAAGTCACGCTGATAAGGATAGTAAAGGAGGTAGAGGGGGGGACCAAGGGTTCGTTAGCCCGAACAGGAATACGGGTTGATAAGTCACGGTGTGCGCTTTTTACTAAAAGGAATAAGAATGGGGGAAGTCATATTTGGAGCCGGTTATCGATAGCTTGCAAACATGTATGTATATATAGTATGTATGTAGTTATGTATGTATATATGTATGTATGTATATATGTATGTATATATGTATGTATATATGTATATATGTATGTATGTATGTATGTATTCATGCATGCATGCATGTATATATGTATGTATGTATGTATGTATGTATGTATGTATGTATGTATGCATGTATATATGTATGTATGTATGTATGTATGCATGTATATATGTATGTATGTATGTATGTATGTATGTAGAGAGAGAAAACTATTGGGGTCAGCACGACGAAACTGCCATCCATTAATCTCACTTTTCTAGACCGGAGCCACTACTTATATATTCAAGTAGTTCCTCATTTGTCTTCACGAGGCTGAGTTTGACCCCTGATTTACAGAAAATCTGGAAGCGCAGGAGATCAAACCCGGACCTCTGGATCAGTAGCCAGGAACTCTGACCACTAGACCAGCTCCCTTGTTTGCCTTAAACTACTAACTCTGAGTGTCAGAAGCGACTTTCAGAGGAAGTAGGCGGCTATTTTTTGCCTAAAGTACCGATCTGTAGTCACAGATCATAACCTTTATGTGTGAAGAATGTGTGAGTTGATGACCACTAGACCACAGAGGCGGTCTCCCTTATATATGTATATATGCATCTACAAATGTGATCACGCATACTAAGGTGGAAAAATCGCACCACACTGGATTGCCAGTAGTGATGTAAAGGTCAAGGTCACTGAAATGTGTATTCCTTCACCTCTGATTTTGTGGAGTGATTTTACTATCCTCTTCCCATGCTAATGTGGGTGCACTTTCTTTAAACGGCCTTTCTCATGTATAGTCTGTTAAAGGCCTTTTGATTTTAATAATTTTCAAAATTAAACTTTGAAATTTAATATTTAATCAACCTATAATTTTAACAGTTTAGAACGTAATAAATGTTAAATTTACCAACCAATATTTTAACAACTATAATTATTTTGTTGTTCACACCTAATAAGTTTTGATCTTAACACAAAATAGCGGATCACGTTAAATGGTTTTGAAATTCATTTTGGATCAAATTTCCGGCAAGCCATATCAGGTGTTAATGCGAGTTCATTAAAAATGAATGAAACGCTAATTGGTCCGTTTGGTAAAGCAAGTATTACATTTCTAACCCTTCCCTCTTTTAGATTACTTACCTTCGTGTTTTTATTTATTATCTGAATCAATTTAAAGTAATTACATCCCATTAATTAAGGCAATCACATCACTAAAAACCTTTACTTATATATCTGTTGGTTTATTGATTTTTAAAAGTTCTACTCAGTATTTGCATATTATGAGGAGCAAATTGAGATGTTTTGTTACCGTTTTAAAAGTTAAATAATCTATTAAATAAATAAATAAAGTGTTCCGTGAAATTTTAAGATAGTTATTTTATCACTGATAGTTTGAAATACTTAATTAAACACTTATAAGGTGGCAGTCATGTTATCCCTAAGATACAATCTTGTCATTAAATTTATAAATGATTTAGGTTGATGACAGCAAAATTATAGAAACTAATTCAAAACTTTTAAATAATACAAAATAGTTAGATTAGATTCAAAATTCGCAATCCAGTGTAGATTAAGAATATAGCTAAAGGTACCGCCTAATTTAAGGAAAATATCGTCACACTGAGGTTTTAAATGGGAGTGGCAGTTTTCAAAAACTTTAATTCATTTGACCATCAACATTTTATTGAACTATTTTAACAAGTGGAAGCTATAAATACTTATTCTTTTTTTCAAATAATCACACTTCATGGGTTATAAGGGGTCAAACTATCTCTTTTATGCTTTTTGTATACCATTGTTAAGGTAAAGTAATTATTAATATATGGGGCTGAAATTTAGTATAGCTAGACATTCAAACGAGATGTACACCATGAAATATTTATAATAATAATAATAATAATAATAATAATAATAATAATAATAATAAATATCTCAATGAAATATTGATAATTTTTATAATGTATATTAAAATTAATAGTACTAATATAAATAATAAAAGTATGATAATTATCAGTGGTTCAGGAACGTTTTTATTTGAGGGGGTGGGGTGTCGAAATAATAATATACTTTTATAGGGATGACATTTTTTAGATTAAAAAAATACCAAGAAAATGTAATATAGATGTACCTCGCACTATTCGAGTGATTTATTCTAATAAATAATCACGTAATACTAAAACGCGTAAAGTGAATAGATTTTAACATGGGTGAGATAGGGAGGGATTACTTCATAGGGGAAAAAAAAGTAAAGAAAAACCTAAACATGTAATTAAATGCAACTTTTATTAATTTATCCAACTACAGTAGCCCCATGGCTTCTTTGGTGCTGACTGACAACTAACAGCTGACGGCTTTGAAAAGTTACCAGACCAAATTATGTATCCCTACGCCAAACCATATGATCTGCAAAAACATATATTTAACAACTGTCACTTCTGACAGTCAAAATTTAGGTATATACCTAAATGTTGACTATCAGTAGTCAGCTGTGAGCTGTCAGTCAGCACCAAAGAAGCCATGGGGCTACTGTAGTTAAATTCTATAGGTAGCCTACTTCACCTATTGTCAATCTTTAATCCCCTGAAATTTGTGAACGAATGCAATTTTTAATTAATACATCTAATTAATACAATGCTACAGGTACACTTACTGTTAATCTTCAATCGCATGCTCAATTAACTGGATCAGGCAAATCTGGATTATAACTCTCTTGCTTTCTTAAAGATCCTGGGACGGTAGGTTCTTAATGTTGTGAACGACATGCACTGTCAATGACCTTAAGAATTCAGCAGTTTGTTTTTTTGAAAGTTGTTTAATAGGCTCAACAACATAGGAGACTTCCTATTCATCATTTATGCCTTTCTCCATTTCTAGAAGATCTTCTTTGGTGAGTTCTGTTGAGTGGGATCGGATCAATTCATCCACATTTGCCTAATCTACGTCCTCAAATCCAAGCGATCCTGCTATGTCAACAATGTCATGTCTTGTATTGGAAAGCTCGTTTGAATGTCTAGCTATAATAAATTTCACCCCCATAAATTAATTACTTTACCTTAACAATAGTACACAAAAAGTATAAAATAACAAGTTTGACCCCTCGTGAGCTGAAATGATTTGAAATCATTGAGTTTCTATTTATAGCTTATAATTACACAGTAGTTGAAATTATGGAGTAAAATTTTGATGAAGCAGAAAACTCAAATCTTAAAATGTCCTATTGTGAGCCTATTAAAAAAATCATTTTCTATGTTTGAAGAAAGCTGGATCTATGTTTCTAACTATTTGTTAATTTTCACCATTAATCCGAAATCTTAAAAAAGTAGGTTTTTGAATGGACGAAAAAGTGAGCTAAAGAACTAAGCACACTGATTCAAGCATGTCTTAATACCTCTTAAATAAGAATTGTGAAGGGACAGAAGATGTATTTCTTCATCAATCTTAGATCATCCTGTTATAAACATAAGTTAAATGACGTCACACTCAGTTTGATGGTAACTGGTTTTAATCTTTTCTTTAATCTATTATTATTATTATTATTATTATTATTATTATTATTATTATTAGCACCGCGTCTTACTACCCGTTCGGGTTATACGCACTTACGCTAGCGTATAATGGTAGGGTGATTATGAGATGAAATGGAGGACCTACAGTTTAACGTGGATCCGAACCACTGTGGAGGCCTGGCATTCCCCACATTCACAAGTTGTGATTAATACACGTATTGTCAGAGGTGAAGGAAGGGTTTGGTAATCAGATATATCTGTGCCGGGACCGAGGATTGAACCCCGGACCCCCAGCACAGAAGTCTGACACCTTACCCCTAGACCATCAGGTCACCTTCTTCAATCTAAAAACTACCTATAAAAACAGGAATTTCTTCAGGAAAACCTGGGAATTTGGTGGTAAGATAATATTGGAATCCCCCGCTTCGGTGGTTGTATGGTCTAAAGCGCTACTCCCGCAATAGACTAAATTACCATGACGGGAAGATCATGGTTTGATCCTGGTTGGATGTACAGAGGGTTTTTTTACTAATTGGTTTTCCACTCTCTATTAACGCCAATGTGGGTACACTTTCCTTATTTTAACGTTCCTAATTCCTAATGGGTAGTAAGACGCAGTGCTTAAAAAATATACCAACCACTCTTGAATATTTGTTATGATCAACGCGGTATTTCCCCAAAACTTTTTATTTTTATTTAAAAAACTTCTCATCAAATGCTAATAAGCTCATGACAAATATTCAAGAACTAATTAGAGCAATATTTTATTTATTTTGGTCCAAGAAAATAGTTTTGTGATAAAAACTATATATACATATATACATACACACAGCATACACCTAAACATTGCGTCCCTTCCCATCCCACCTTAAGTACTGACTCATTAAAAATTCATAAAAAATTGTACCATTTCCCAAAAACTAGGAGATTACCATCTCATAATTCAAATCTAAAATAAGAGTTTTCCTGTCAAGAAGTATTTATTTTCTCTTTAATTTATTTGCTTAGGTCTTTGTTTATTTATTTTCATCCCTTGCATGGCTTGTTTACGAGCCCCTAATTCCCCTTTAAACCACCCCTCCCCGCTCCCTCCAACAAACAGTTTTTTTTTTTGTGTGTTTGTAAAACTTCAGTTGTAGAAATATAAAGACGGCGGTTCATAGGTCAAATCTTCAACTTTTCATCCGTTTCTTTCTTCTCACACTTTCTTCTAAGCTGCTGTCTTTGTTTGTCTGTTTTGTTAGATGGGAAGATAAAGTTTTCTTCATTTTATTAGATATTTAGTTGACAAAGTATGGCATTTATCGACAACTCTATAAGTTTGCTTTTTTATTTTTTAGAGCATTTGCTTCTTTTTTTTTCTTTTAAAGAGAAATTGCGCTTTCTCTTCACATTGCTAAACTATCACACGAATAAGCTAACCCGCATCGGTACACACACAAAGGCGTCAATTTGTCTTGTCTGATTTGACGGAGATTGAGAGATTCAGATTTGGATCCCGATCGGATGTGTAAGAAAGTGTTGTTTTCCCTAAATGTTTACCCACACTCGCTCTGCATGCAAATGCGGGTGCATTTACCTAAATATAAGTTCTACCTCATCATTATAAAATATACGAATAGCTCTGATGGGTCTAATAGGGCCCCTACACGATCAATAAGACTGTAACTATTAATTATTACTTTATTAATATTGACAGCTTGACTGATTGTGTAGGGGGCTCTATTAAACTCGTAGCATGGCAATAAAAAAACTTACTTAACTCGGCGCACAATCATGCTACGCATTTAAAAACAGAAATTGTAATAATAAAGAACGAATACATAAGCAAAAACTAAATTGTTTATCTGTAATAGAACCAGATAATTACGATAAGATCTTTACTCGGTATCCTTAACACCACTTATTAAAAAGGACTAGTAGCAAGTAAAAAAAAGAGAAGATAATTGTGCTAGGATAAATAACAAATTACTTTGTTTGACTTTCTTTTTTTTAGTATCGCATCTTACTACCTGTTCAGGCTCTATGCATATATTGTACTAATGTGCCCAAATTTACGTGGAGGGAGAGTGGAAAAACCTCTTGAAAAAAATCACCCTCAGTACACCCGAACGATATTAGAACCTTGATCTCCCCGTCATCTAGTCGACTGAGAGAGTAACGCCTTAGACCATGCGGCCATCGAAACAAGTCAGCGGTATTAAACCTAGGGTACGTGACAGCTTATGGAGTAGGTACAATTTAATATATATATATTATTATATATATATATATATATTATTTAATTATGAACACTAAATAATCAGGGCCAGATTTAGGGTTAGTCACAATGCGAACTGGACGTAACGACATGCAATCTGGGAGCACCATTTACTTTCTCTCTCTCTCTCTCAGTTGTACCGTAGATTACAGAATAGGAGTAACTTAACATTATCCGCCAACAACTCTGGCGGTACAAAGTTGAAGAGAAACTTTATCTGGGGGTACGCGAAACCACTGCGAAGTCGTCGTCACTCTTGCAAAATACTGGAATGCCTTTTTTTTTTTTATGAGAATGGTGGCTCAAATGGTAATCAAGGTTCGAATACCAGTGGAGTTAACTTGAGTTGTTTTTTCACCCTGAATGGTTTTCCCATCTAACCTTCCTCCCCCACAACAAAAGTGGGTACATTTCTTCATTCCTATCCTAATGGTGTAAATATGTGGAATAACTCAAAACGCAAATTTAAAAAAAGTTTGTATATTTAATTTTATCACCCATATTGGTGATCACGTGGTTCAGATGTCAGACTCGTGCTTCGGTGGCTAAGTGGTCTTACACGCTACTCTCGGGTTGGACTAAACTGCCGATGACGGGGAGGTCAAGGTTCGAATCTCGGTCGAGCGTAATAAGGGGGTTTTTCTAAAAAGGTATTTTAATCCTCTTCCTCCACGTGCAAATACAAGTACACTTCCTCTAAATATAACCTTCCTAATCCCTAAAACCATTAGTGTAATTAGTACATAAGCGTATAACTCAAAAGGGTAGTAAGAAGGGGGTGCTAAAATAAATGACGGTCTTGTATTCCGGTGATGGGGTTACCGGGGTTTGAATCCTAGTCGGGTGTGGTATAGGATGGGTGGCTATCCAAATGTGATTTGCCACTTGGATTGTGTGTTGTTTTTTAATCTTTCAACGCTAGTGTAGATGCACATATTCTAAACTACTTTTTTTTTCTTATCCCTTAAATTAAGCCTTGTATTAAAACGTAATAGTTAAAAAATAAAATAAATACATTTTGTGGACGACTCCAACTTTACAGACATCATGTGAGCCGGCTCTTTATGAATGGAGGGTGTTTAGCTCTTACGTTGCAAATGACTGTTGAAAGAAAACACAATCTTTTGACGTTACAGAATATGAGCTGGGAGACTTCTAGGAATGTCTTTCCTAGCACATGAAGATAACAGAAGGCTCTTGTTGTATTCTCTCACACCACCTTTCGCCCCCCCCCCCCCACCTCTTTCCATTTCACCGGCTCTATCCACCCACCTGCTTTAACTACTGCGCAGCGCTAAACGAGAGGCGAAGCACCACGGAATATTAGGGTCCATCCATAAACCACGTAACACTTTTTTGACCCCCCCCTCTCTCCCCTTCTTTCCCCACTCTCATATTACACCATGTAGACAGTTTAGCCTGAATCCTCCCCCCCCCCTCCTATTTGTGTTTCGTAGTTTTCACATAAAGAGTAACTGTATTGTTTATTATTATTATTATTATTATTAGCACCGCGTCTTACTACCCGTTCGGGTTGTACGCACTTACGCTAATGTGTAATGGTAGGGTGATTGTGAGATAAATGGAGGACCTACAGTTTAACGTGGAATCCGAACCACGGTGGGGCCTGGAATTCCCACATTCACAATTGATAATCTTGTCAGAGGTGAAGGAAGGGTTTGGTAATAAGATAAATCTGTGCCGGGACCGAGGTTTGAACCCCGGACCTCCAGCACAGAAGTCCGACACCTTATCCTAGACCACCAGGACACCTAAGAGTTAATGTAATTATTTCATAGGAAAGCTTTTGACAAACTAAAAAGGGCCCAGATTTATTAAGAACAATATGAACAATAAGAACAATAACGCTTTTTCACCCTCTCCGGTGGCCTCTTGGTATAACGGGCCACTCTTGTTTCAAGACTAGACTGCCGATGACGGGAAGATCGAGGTTCGAATCTCGGTCGGTGTACTGAGGGTGGTTTCCCCAAAATGATTGTCCACTTTCCGTGCACTCAAATGAGGGTACACTTCCTCTAAATGTAACCTTCCTAGTCCTTAAAACCATTAGCTTGATTATTATATGTGTATCACTTTAATGGTTAGTAAGACGCGATACTAGATAAAAAATAAGCCACGTTTAAGATCTGTGTCCAGAAAAATGTCCAATACAGACAGATGAAAAAAAGATTTGAAAAAAAAAGACGGTTTGACGTATAAATACATAGCTTAATATAGTGTAGATTGTTAGTCAAGGGTTTTTTTTTTATAGTAACCTAATTTTAATATTTTGATAGGAAAGCAAATGAAAAATTAAAATAAAATATTTTACCAACTTTTTCTCACTCTGGGGAATCAAACCAGGGTATTTTAAGTGTATGTGTAGATTTTCACTTTGACAACCCGGGTCATGAATTTTCAGATCTTTTTATATTCTTCTCAGAAAGAAAAGTCTCGATGACGTACACGGTACACCTCCCCGTCCCCTTTCCCTAGATAATTCGTCAGCTGAATTATGTTTATTCAACAAATAAATATCTGAAGAGTGAAGCACACATAATTGAAAAAAAAAAGAAAAAAATAACCCTCTAATGAAAACAAGCAATTATGATTCTGTGAGTCATTAACGAAACAATGTTGACGCCAGCTCCGTATGTAGTGTTGTGGTTTTACCGGATGTCGCAGAGGGAGAGGATGTTGCCAAGTGTGCTGTATTTTGCTCGCGAGAGAGATTTGCAGACCTTTGCTGTCCTTTACAAGAAACTTTCACAAACGGTCGGTTTGGAGCGAGGCAGGGTTGACCAGAGTGAAGGACCTTGGCACGCCAATTCAGACACCAAATAGGATACAAGGTTCATTGCCTACATTATCTTCTCAATCCAAAAACTGTGTATTGAAAGATTATGTTTGAGTATTTGTTATTATTACTATTGTTATTTGCTCTGTCGTATTACAGGCCATTCATTTTGTCATTGAACTTAGACGGCCAATGCGCCCTGTCCTCTGCCTCCTCGAGCTTCATTAATTTTATTCTTTTCTTCAGTCAAACTAATATTTGAATCCGTCTTCTTCCTAAGCTCTTCTTTCCCTCAACCTTGCCTTCTACGTCGTGCAGAATACAGTTCCTTCTAAGGAGGTGTCCGATCCAGTTTTCTTTGTACAGAAGAATCATATACAACAGGGTTCTCTTTTAACCCACTCGTCTTAGTATTTATTTATTTATCACCCTAACTGCCCACCTGATCTTCTCAAGTCTTCTCTAGCACCACATTTAAAAACCTCCAAGTATTTATTTTCCATCTTCCTAAGAGTACAAGTTTATGCGCTTTACATTCAGTGCGATGCATTCCATCAGTTCTTCCTCAGTTCCAAACTCAACTTGCTGGTCTTGTTGAAAGCTTCCTTGGCCTAATATTCTTGATGCATTAGGCGACTTTTGTCAGCAGATTTCCCAGGTACTTGAACTATTCTTTGTTTTCCAACTCCTGATTTCCAATTTTAATTTTCACTGGATCTTCATTTTTTGAAATCACAATCACTTTTGACTTCTCATTGTTGATCTTCATGCCACATCTTCTCCATGTCTCTACCAGTTGATCCATCATTTCCTTTAACTTTTTATTTAAATAAAATATTGATAGTATTTGATAATTTACTTATTAAAAATGCTATTAAATGCCTTAAATTGATTCAAAAATATAAGAAATGATCCAAAAAGTACGCAAAACCAAGAAAATGAGACTAAAAATCCAAAAATTACAAAGACATGCCTAAAAAATCAATAAAAAATGTTTTTCCAACCAAGAGATAGTGCGTTTTTTTTACTAACAGAATTTATGTACACAAAGGTATCGTCTATGATCTACAAAATAAAGAAAAAGTGCCATACCATCAAGATCCGGCGTTTGATATTAACAGAAAATAAAATACATAAAATCACTCTCCATACACCCAGTCAGCATTCGAACCTCAATCTCCCCATCACAGACAAACCAGATCAAATGCAGCTGCCATTTAGACCGAGCTCCCAACTGCGCGGGTTGTCTGCTGTAGACCAAATGGGATAATACTTCGATATTAAAATCAAAGTCTTTACTAATACATCTTTCTTCCCCCTGGGATGCATTTATTAACAACCTTTACATACAAATTTTAATCTCTGTAGCTCATCTGTACACTCTGAAAGAATAAAATAATTCAAAGAAGAATATTTTCTGACAGCTAATAAATTTATATTTCTTAGCATCGCATATTTCTACAAGTTTGGGCTATAAGCCTTTGTAAAAATTACACTAATTGTTTTAAGGGATTATGCAGGGCATATTTAGAGGAATTTTACCCGAATTTGAGTGGGAAACCAATTTGGAAAAAACTCTCAGTACACCCGACCAAGATTATAACCTTTGTCTTTCCGTCATCGCCATTCTAGTCTACTGCGAGATTAGCGCGTTAGACCTTGCAGACACTGAAGTGGTTATAAAGTTATTAGATCATTTTCAAGTATTCATACGGCAAGTCATGTGATCTACAGCTATCACTTTGGACATATATTATCAATGAAGTAAACTAAAACTAATAAAAATTCCATAGCTGCCATCACGTCGACTGGAGAAGAAAGTACCAACTTACGCGGATAAGAGGGTCTCATGTAGTCAGCACAATGAACCTTTTGACATTTTATCTCAGTTTTCTAGACTAGAGCATCTACTTTTTCTTCAAGTATCTTCTCATTTATGTTCATGAGTCTGAGTTGAATCCGTTCTAGATTCTACTGCTTCACATAAAATCTGGAAGAGACGGGGATCTAACCCGGGACTCTGACTATAGATGCGGTCAAATTAACACTGATAATATAGTAAAATGTTATTATTGTTGATCATAAATAAATATATTTGTATTTTCTAAAAGTCCCTTCAGACTATAATCTTACATCTCTTTGGTCACCCCTGGTTGCTGTTGTGAAAGCTAAGCGGACCTTTACTACGCTGTGTTTACAAGTTGGTCAGTCAGCTAAAGACCGCTTCTGTGACTCTAACCAAAACAATATACTCTTGGATAAATTTGAATGTTGGACCTCTTCTGTTGTGTGGGTGTCTGCAAGGTGTAGCCAAACTGTTGAGGGAGATTTGGGTTTTAATTGCGTCATCTATTCTATAGCGAGATTAAGATTATTATCATTATTTATTGTTTTTAGCATCGTGTCTTACTAGTTACTATGCGCTCGGGTTATACGCTTATGTACTAATACGCCAATGGTTTTAGGGATAAGGAAGTTTATATTTCGAGGAAGTGTCCCCGCATTTGCGTGGAGGGAGAGTTTATTTTTGGGGGTTGGGGGGAACGCCCTCAGGCTCAGGACATCCTACCGAGATTTGAACATCGATCTCCCCGTCATCGGCAGTCTAATCTACTGCGAGAGTAGCGCGTTAGAGACCATGTGAACACCAAAGCGGGTTAGGATTTTATTGAAAACATGTCAGATGATTTAGATCCACACACACGCCTTTCACACATCTTTCCTTTCACGCCCAACTCCGAACAATATGATGTGTGGTGGCACACTGTGATATTCCGATGGACCATTAATTCGGGTTGTAGTTGAAGACAACTTTTTCGCTTCTGTTCGATGCTGACGACTACCTACTAACTTGCCTCACCCAAGGCCACAGACAGGCCTTCTCTGTGCCAAGGCACGGTTGTCTGCCCTCTCTACCCATTCTCTAAGACTTTCACATCCTAATTAAAATACACCCCTTCTAGACATAACGACGACTTGATCTTAGTAAACTCGAAGCTATATCGTGAAGCGGGTTTATTTCCTAGTTTGACTCAATTGAGCACTATCCTCACACACGTGTGATTAATGAACAAGCGAAGCCAAGTTCTATTTTTAATTAGACCATTAGAAATTTCGTCCGTCTACTTGTCTGGAAGCCTTGCTACGAGATAACTGCCAACTTCTTGGTAATATATTAGTGAACTTTGGCAATGACATTCTTTGAATCTAGGCCGAACGATCTGTGTAATGTATGTGGATTTCATTTACCCTGTAAGGTAGCAGTCTTACATTGATGGACCGTACACTATGACCCTATCCTATATTATTTCTGTTGTCAACATCCCTTTTTCTCAACTAATAGCGATGAATATCAGTGGATAGGATTTTTTTTTAACCGAATTCTCACATAGCATATTCAGTTTTGTTAAAACACATGGTTTGTTTAAAATCTAAGTTAAAAGAAAACCCTATATATTATTTCTGTTTTCAATAAGTCTCAGGTACAGAAGCTTCAAAGCGCTGGATGGTACTTGCCAAATGATGTGTTTACTCATGGACAACAACTCTATGTAGCCTTTTCAAGATCAATAAATCTAACAATATTTTTGTATAAATTACCGAAAATGACAAACAAAAAATTCAAGATGATTGTATTCTAACATCAAATATTGTATAGAAAGAGACATTGTAAATTGTAAATACGTTCAAATTAATAAACTCGCTTTGCTATTTTGTGTATACACTTCGCCGAGTATTTAATTTCAACAACCCAACAAAAGACTAAATTTTATTTGTGTGTGTGTGTTTGTTAGGGGGTGGGGGCATATGTTGAATTTGTGAAAGTTTCGCACGGGTTTATTGGTTAACTATTATTTAAGTTATACCATATTGGAATAATTCAAAGTAAACTTGATACCTTACTGGGTAAACAAAATGTACCGTACATAGTTTTTTAATCTGGCTATCCTTTTCAAAATAGTAAGAACCCCCCCACCCCCTTTCAGTGACCGAATGGTCTAAGGGTAATTGTGTTAGACTAGTCTGGGGGTGGCGGAGGGGGGAGATCAGGGCTCAGAATCCCGGTCGGGTCTACTGAGGGTAGTTTCTCCTAAATGGTTTCCCATTCTCCTTCACGCAATTGCGGTATAGTTACCTTTAAAATGGTTCCATTCTGAAACTTACCCTGTTAGAGTAATTATAATATATGTATATAGCCTGGACAGGTACTAAGGAGTGAATATAATGTTAACATTTCCCTGTTTACTTTTTTTTTTAAACGTCCATGTCACAATTTAAAGACCTTAGTATTTTTAATAAATCACGATCAAAGAAGTCACAAAGTACTGCTCCTACCCTCTCTTTTTTAAGTCACATGATACCCGACTACGTGTGTCTTCTTCCTAAAGCTATGAGCTTATTGTCACGTCACTCGCATAGCGATATCTCTCCTAACATACCTGAGTGTGTCGTACTTAACGAGTGATATGTGCGGGTCGGTCTCGGACGAATGGCAGGTCACGTGTGATCAGCGTCCCGTCCCGCACGTGTGTTCTCTTATCATCACCACCGCGTCTTACTACCCGTTCGTGTTATACGCTTATATACTAATTACGCTAATTGTTTTAGGGATTAGGAAGGTTATGTTTATAGAAGAAGTGTATCCACATTTGTGGGGAAGGTGAGAGTAAAATTATTTTGGGAAACCCACCCTTAATACACCCGATTGAGATTCGAACCTCGATCTCCCCGTCATTGGCAGTTCAGTCAACTGCGAGAGTAGAGCATTAGACCACACGGCCACCGGACTTAATGTTGTACCTCTTTTGATTTTAATGTTAACGTTATTATTTAGTGAGCGTAGTGAGGTTTTATTTTAACTTCACTATTTGGCGGGTTTTTTTCCCTGTCCATCCGGTTCTTTACTCCTCAATAATTGCCATATGCGTGGACCAATTTTAACATTATTTGAATAAAGGCCACGTATGTACATGGATTTTAGATCCAGCAATCCGTTGCAATATGGCGGCCGTTCAAAGTTTTTTTTATATCCCATTTCAAGTGGTTTGAATTTAAATTCCAAGCATTCGATCGAGAGTACCTAGAGCGTATTTTTTTGAATGTTGACACACAGACTATTGCGATACTGACTTCTTATACCACGTGTACAATTGTTATTCTCTATCATTATAATCTACTATTTAGAATAATATTAATTGGTTTTCTGTCTAACTTGAGCTCCAAAAGAAAATATCAACTTAATTACCCATCCACCCCAACCCCCGTCATATGTAAAATCAATAAGTGACCTGGTGGTCTAGGGGTAAGGTATCAGACTTCTGTACTGGGGGTCCGGGGTTCAATCCTCGGTCCGGCAAAGATTTAACTGATTACCAAACCCTTCCTTCTCCTCTGACAAGACGTGTATTAATCACAACTTGTGAATGTGTGGAATGCCTGACCTCCACCGTGGTTCGGATTCCAGTTAAACTGTAGGTCCTTCATTTCATCTCACAATCACCCTACCATTACACATTAGCGTAAGCGAACGGGTAGTAAGATGCGGTGCTAATAACGATGTAAAATCAATAATAGAATATTATGCATTTTCCTTGAAATATGAAAAAAAGATAAGCAGGCCCATATTCAACGGCTTACGATTCAATTAAACGAAAACAAAACTTTTAAAATACTAATACCTATAGAATAAGTCAATGCGTTGTAACTACACTAAGACCAAACATATCACACTTTGAATGTGGATTTCGGTTCATAAAGAAACAAGGAACATTAAAAAAAAACCTTTGTGTTCCTTTTTTAAATATTTTGTATTCTGTTTGTCTTTTGAAATAGAATAAATTTTCAGCGAACATTCACAAGGTATTTTTTCAATCTTATCTCATGATTTATTTCTGTTAATAAACAACCTTATAATTTAATTATGTTAATTAACAACGTTATAGTTAAGTCTGTTGACTAACAACGCTAATTTGGTTAAATTATGTATGTAAATAATAATTCGTGTAAATTTTAATCATAAAAAACAAACAATTTATCCCTGTATAATATATAGGGAAGGCACAAAAAATACACACAGCATATTATATATATATATATATATATAATATATATATAATATATAATATGCTGTGTGTATATAAATAAATAAAATGTGTGCCCTCCCTATATATTATAAGGGATAAATTGTTTTTTATGATTAAAATTTACATAATTTAACCAAATTAGCGTTGTTAGTCAACAGACTTAAATTATAACGTTGTTAATTAACATAATTAAATTATAGGGTTGTTTATTAACAGAAATAAATAACAAGAGAAGATTGAAGCACCTTGAATGTTCATCAATATATAATAATATATATATATATATATATATATAAATATAACTTTTAAAGTTTCAGCGCACATAGACTACCCATGGTTTCAACCATTTATTTTCCAAACTATCTTTTCATACCAGCAAAAAAAAAAAAAGTCAAGCTTTTGGTTTGGTTTGTTTATTCACAATTCAAACAATGATTGTTTTTCTTTTGTATCTTATTTTCAAAAGATTTTTATCGGTAGTTTCATTTCAAGGCTTTTTTTTTTTAGGATCTTCTAGAGATCTACGGTCGCGTGGCTGAATGTAGATAAAAACTTTTTTTTCCCCCTCTACACTTAACATCCTCATGTCAACAAATGAAGAGAGGTCTTTGGGGAAATGGGGTGGGTCATCCCGTCATGTATGTCTAGCCAGAAGAGGAAGGCAGTAAAATCTTCATCGTGGGAGCTAGTGGGTAGATAGAAAAAAAAAAAGGTCAAACATCATTTTTAAAGAATGGTCGATGTCATTCATACAAAGGTCAAACTTTTTTTTTGTATCCTTCCCCCCTCACCAGAGGAATGTGATTGACGTTTTGAATACTTATCACAGAGGTCTTAAGGAAGACGTCAAGACATTTAAATTTTCTTAGATTTTACTTTCTGATAAATTTTTATTTGTTTGTATGGGGTTGGTTAACTCTTTATTTATTTATGTTGTACCACTAGCTAACTAGCTATCTGTTCTTGGGGAAACTTGAAAGTTCCATGTTCGCCGTAACTTAAATCCACCATCTAACCCTATCCTGACACCCAACTCTATGACGTCAGCCCGATCGGCCGCCGTCTGTTGGCAAGGATAGCTCCTGTTGTCAGTTAAACGAATCTTACAGACGTTAATCTATTCAAGAAGCTCCTCATTTGTTCTCACGATGGCTGAGTTTGACCCCATTACAGACCCATTACTTACAACAAGAAAATCTGCAAGCACCGGGTTCGAACCCAGGACCTCTGGATCTGTAGCCAGAAACTCTTGACCACTTCTTTCAAATAAATATGCTTCTACATTATTCTCATGTTAATGTCTCGCTCCAACAATAGGGCTTGTTTTGGTTGAATTCTAGAGGGATTGAACCCACACTTGTTTGGAGGGAGGGTGGAAAACTATTTTAGAAAAAAAAAACTACCCCAGTTCATCCGACTGAGATTCGAACCTCGATCACCCCGTCCTCGGCAGTCCAACTCAACACGAAACTAGCGCGTTAGCTAACTACGCAACTGAGGCAGGTAGTAGCACAAACATAAGGTTTAATTTTCTTCACATGATGATATCAACCGTTGTTGAATATCTGTTGAGGGTGTGCTGGAATTTAATGACATCTTTTTCTCTTCATTTAAAAAAATATCTCATCTAAAGCCACTAAGCTCATGACAGATATTCAACAAATGTTGATATCACCATGCGAAGAAAATTAAACTCTCTGTTTCTACTGGAGAAATATTTGATTTATTTTGGTCAAAAATAGTTTTGATATAAACATTGCAAATAACATTGCCCTTAACTTGCGATCCCTACATCCCCACCTCCCTTAAGCGTTCATCATAGCAGTTCCCGGCTCGCGCGAAGTATGGAAGTTAAAGGGAAAAGAAAATACCAAAATATGCCATAAATGTGTGTGCAATGCATTCGTATTTGAATGATTACTGGAAATTTTCCGCGGTGACGATGGGGGACAAAGCGACAAAGTTTCTTGTTAATAACTCAGTATATCACTATTATGACAGAATGAAGATTTGTGACAGTGCTTAGCTATAACCATTCTGAAAATTGATCGAAAAACGTCTTTTCAATCCAGTTTATAATCCAAATATCAATTACTATTTCAAAAATGTTTTGTATTAGGAACATCTATTAACTCTTTATCTCCATTAATGTTTAATCAGAAATGATCCAGATAAAATAGTGTTCGTGTACATTTATGATTTTCAGTCGAATGTTTTCACTGAGTTGATGGGCATGTAATGCGCGCTCTTAAACCAGTGCCTCCGAATCCTAGAGAACTAACGACTCCAATACAAGTAAAGATGTCTTTTGAAATTATAACATTTGCCTCAATTTACTCTATTTACCCGCATCGGTGGGCGCGTGGACTAAACGCAAAGCTCATCTTGTCTGGTTTTGCCGGGGACTGGGAGGTTGTGATTTGAAACGTGGACCGGTTTACTTTTCTTTTAATATTTGTTTTTGGCACCGTGTCTTAATACCCGTTTGGGTTCTATGCTTCGTACTAAATTACACTGATGATTGTAGAGATTATGAAGGTTATAATTAGAGGAAATGTACCCAAATTTGCATGGTGGGAAAGTGAAAAACTATTTCTGAAAAACACACCCCTAGTAATTTATACCTAACCTAGATTCGAACCTCGATCTCCCCATCATCAAAGTGAAAAAAACTATTTCTGAAAAAACCACCCCTAGTAATTTAAACCTAACCGAGATTTGAACCTCGATCTCCCCATCATCAAAGTGAAAAAACTATTCTGAAAAACACACCCCTAGTAATTTACACCTAACCGAGTTTTCGAACCTCGATCTTCCCCATCATCAAAGTGAAAAAAACTATTCTGAAAAAACCACCCCTAGTAATTTATACCTAACCGAGATTTGAACCTCGATCTTCCCATCATCAAAGTGAAAAAACTATTTCGAAAAAACCACCCCTAGTAATTTAAACCTAACCGAGATTTGAACCTCGATCTCCCATCATCAAAGTGAAAAAACTATTCTGGAAAAAACCACCCCTAGTAATTTACATCTAACCGAGATTCAAACCTTGATCTCACCATCATCGGCAGTCTATTGCAAGTGTAGTACCTGCCCTTAGACCATGCGGTCACTTAAACGGGTGTCTTTCTTTACTGATTTAGCTTTCTCTCTTCACGCGAATGTGGGAACATTCCGTTTAAATTATACTTTAATCAACCCTTTCCAATTAGTGTAGTATGCGGATAACACGGACGAGTAGTTAAAAAGACGTATCTTTTTTTTACTCAACAAATCCCTTCATTAAAAAAAAAGCCACCCTCCCTCCCCTGACGTAGAAAACTTGTGATGCATTTTCTTAACCTTTTAAGGCGTAACTCACTCAAAATGTTACTTCTTTTGATATAAGAGTACAAGCTAAGCTATAATGTGTCATTCAAGTTACAAACTTATCTTGAAGATTTTTCCTTTCACGTCAATTAACTTTATGAACCCTATTATATTTTTTTTCAAAAAAAAAAAAAGTCTCTTCAACCCCAAGTCAAATTAGCTTGCACTTGCAGGTCATACAGTACAACTTTCATAAAAAGAACCTTATTTGGCAGTTAAAAAAAGCTACTAGATTTATTATCACGTCATGTCAAATGATCTAAAGCTGTCACTTTTGAACAAATATTATATATATATATCTCCAGCAGCACGTCTGACTAGCTTACGTACCAATTACGGTAATGTGTGTAAATGAAATAAATCCACATTTGCGTGGAGGGAAAGTGAATAATAACCAACTAGGAGAAAACCAGCCTCAATACAATCGACCACATTTCAAACCCCGATCTCTCCGTCAATGGCAATCCAGTTTATTGCGAGAGTAATGCCTTAAATACATATTGGTTGGTAATCTACGGCCCATAGGCTGGCTCCGGCCCCTCCACCCCCCCCCCCCCCCCCAAAAAAAAGATTTGTCAAAAAAAATTTATTAATAAAATATACTAATAACTAATTATTGGTGACCTGGTGGTCTGGGGGTAAGGTGTCAGACTTCTGTGCTGGCAGCCGGGATTCAATCCTCGGTCCCGGCACAGATTTATCTGATTACCAAACCCTTCCTTCACCTCTGACAAGACATCTTGTGAATGTGGGGAATGCCAGGCCTCCACCGTGGTTCGGATTCCACGTTAAACTGTAGGTCCTTCATTTCTTCTCACAATCACCCTAAACATTAGCGTAAGTGCGTATAACCCGAACGGGTAGTAAGACGCGGTGCTAATAATAATAACTAATTCTTCCTCTGTGAATCTGTCCTGGGACAGGTGTCAACCGGACATCTTAAATTTTCCTATCTCCTGGGCGTCTTCTTTCAGCCTTTTGTAGCTTCTTCCTTTCATGATATCTGTTAGTATTCCAAACCTCCTTCTTCCTATTTCTCCGTCTATCTTCACCTCCACGATTTTCTTATAATCAAACAATCACCCACCTCGGTGACGTGGTTAGCTAACGCGCTAATTTCGTGTTGAGCTAGATGGCCTAGGACGGGAGATTCAGGTTAGAATCTCGCTGGGTGAACTTGAGGGTGGGATTTTCCTTAGATGGTTTTCCACTCTCCTTCCACGCAAATGTGGGTTCTCTTCCTCTATATTCAATCTTCCCAATTCCTGACCCATTAGCGTAATTAATACTTAAGTTTATAACCCAAACGGATAGTAAGATGCGGTGCTAAATAATAATAATAATAAATTAATAACCATTCCTACTTAGTGTGTAGCCCAGCTAAGACGTTTTTCTCCTTGTTATTATCCTTATCAGCTAAATTACTACACGATATATATAAATATATAACATTTTGCTCGATATTGTTTTTAAAGCCAGCTCTCCCTTTTCTTAACCCATATGGGCTGCGATGGTCAAAAAAGGCTACTGACCACTGCCTTAGACCATACGGCCACCAAAGTGGATATCAACCTACCCTGATTTTGGTTGGAAGAACAGAAAAAATTTAAACATATTTCTTTGTGGCCAAATTGAGAAAATTTTACTTTATTATTTGTGTTATGTTATAGGTATTGATAATATCTATCCCAAATGATAGCTAACATTACTTGATTAATTTATGAATATATTAAAATTATTTTAGTAACTTTAGTAACTAACTTCTACTGTTCTTCCTACCAAAATCATACTACTACTTTTATCACTGTCGACAGCAAACAAAATATGTTTGTATTTTCTAAAAGGCCCTGCTATGAAAATTGGATTGTAATAGCGCTTGGTCTTCAAGCGTGTCAAGAAGGAATGATCTAGTTTATGGAGGGGGTTGGAGGACTCTTTTATTTCATGAAGGGATGTTTGTTAGTTTTGACCTCGAGTAGAACTCATCTTCTTTGAATGTGTTAAGGGTGGCTTGGTGATATATGAGTGTATTTTAGCCGACTCTTATCTTAAGGGTGGGTGTATGAGTATGTTTTTTTTCTAGCACTTTGAAATTAATATTTAACCCTCCTAAGTTATAATGACAATCAATGACGTCAGCTAAATAATATAAGGGGTTAAATGAGGCGGGTGAATTTTAAATGATCCACATAGGTAGGCATGGAGTTTGAGGTGTTAAGAGTATCTATTTTGTTTTTTTTGATGGTGAGGATATTGGGGCAATATATCTCAGCTGGGTATAATGAGGGTAGTTTGCTACCTTTTTTTTAAATTTGGGTTCAAGATTCGAAAGAAAATTCAAGTTTCGTATGCAAGACTTATGACCCATATCTAGTTTTATTCGAGAAATATAGGAATATAGTTTATTTACATAATAAAAACCAACAAATTAATGGTGACTTATGACCCTTGGCTAGCGACCCATGGTTTGGGAACCATTGCACTAGCTTATTCGACTCGCTTACCCGGTGAAATAGCAGGTTCACCTTGCATTATTCCACTATGGTGTGTCTTATAAAATAGGGTCAATGTGTATCCAGTCAAGCTAAGACTGATATTATCAATCAGACTCAGGGTAAACGGGGTGTAGAATGTACATAATGAATGTTTTGAAATTTATTCTTGTTTCACCATGCATAGTTAACATTTAAGTTCCAAATTATATTTAAATTGTATTATAACTTTAAACTTAGATTTATCTGATTGCCAAACCTTTCCTTCACCTCTGACAAGAATCACAACTTGTGAATGTGGGGAATGCCAGGCGTCCACCGTGGTTCGGATTCCACGTTAAACTGTAGGTCCTCCATTTCATCTCACAATCATCTTACCATTACACATTAGTGTAAGTGTGTACAACCCGAACGGGTAGTAAGACGTGGTACTAATAATGATAAGTAATAATTTTAAACTTAATTTCTATTTGAGGTATGCTAGTTTTACTTAAAAAAAATTTCTTTAGTATTAAATATAGATTTTTTTTTTCATGTTTACTGTGATATTGTTTTTGTAGCAGACTTTTAAAAGTGTGCTATAGGTATCCTCGGGTCATCCATCTATAATGAAGCTGCTTTCGGAGGATTATTGAAAAAAACATATGTTGTGTATTTGTGTTGTTGTTTTTGGGAGAAATATTTTATTTTAATCAGAAATATAGTCTAATCTGTTACAGTTTGAGTTGAAGGGAAAACCAAAAGTGGTATTTCTCAACATAAGATAGAGGTTTTATGTTATTTGTTGATTTTGATCATACGTTTCTTCTTTGGTGAAGAATACATTTAGGTATTCAGGATCGTCCCAAGATGTATAGTTTTAGAGGGTTAAAGGTTGGGGATTAGCTGGGGTGGGGGGGTGGGGGTGCGGATTTTACCCTGCTACTCGTGTGTGGGTAGGTCCCCCAACATGAGATGCAAATACTATTTTTTTTAACATTAAATCCTTCTTGAAGCAATTTAAAGATTTTTTTTACATTATGGGAGATATAGATGTTATTAATTTTAAAAGACTCCCAATAAGGTACTAGCCTAGACATTGAGGAGGGATACGGAAATACTGTACATTATTAATAACACTTTAAGGAGGGGAGAGGGGGGTTAACCCACAACCTCCGATCCCCCTTTTCGGCAAGGCCTTGTTAGTATTCTAAAATTCCTTAAATAAACACTTTTTTTTTGTTTATGTTAATTTATTGTTTTCATAGTGTAGGCCAGTGGTTTTCCAAATTGTTTTCGGCCACTTATTTTCGTAAACTCATCTCTAGTACCCAATAACCCACTAAAAACATTCAAATGAGGAGTTTTTCAAGACCCGCCTTACTAGTATAAAAATAGCGCCATAAAATTCAAAACAATAACACTTAATGACTCATTTAATCAAAATCAAATTAACACTTCTTAGTTTAACTAATCAAACAAAATTGATCAACTTTATACAATGATAATTTACCAGTTTGTCAAATACTGATAGTTATTGAATCAGTTTTTCAAAGACTGATACTTACTAAGCAAGTCTCTTAGATAATACATTAAAGTAACTACTTCAATGCTCAGGACATTATTAATGTGATTACTGGGCTTGGTTAAGTGATGATGAAAGTTTATATACGTCTGTCACTTAGCATGAGTCTAAGATTGCCCATTACAGCGCTCCCCCCCTCCATCAAACCCCTCTAGCACCCTTACCTTCTAATTTCATCCCATATCCCCAGGTAATTCCACCATTTCTCAGGAAGCGGTACAGTTAATTTTTGGAACAACTAGTGTAGACCTACAAGATTATGTTAACATGTATTTCCTAAGTTTTTTTAAATACTTTTTTTGGTCTAATCATCAAATGGGGGATTAGATATCGAGGATCCCAAAAAGTAGTGTAGGTTTTATTTTGATTAGATCTCGGCCGGTGAAGAAGAAAGATACCCAATAGAAACATGTTAACATTGTTGTATTTTTTCCTTACCTCCGTAACCCCCCAGTCGACGCTGCCGACTATTTCACGGAGGGCCGAGAGTGCGTCAACTGCGGCGCCATATCGACGCCATTGTGGCGTCGCGATGGCACCGGCCATTACCTGTGTAACGCATGCGGCCTCTACCACAAGATGAACGGCATGAACCGACCGTTAGTCAAACAGCCAAGAAGATTGGTAAGCCACAAGGCGCGCATGCTCTCTTGTTTTTTGTTTCGCCGTTGGAGGAAAGTATTCGAATTTTGAATTATATATAAAAAAAAAGATCATACTCTTCTCTGTTTGAATTTGAATCATTGTTATTTAAATCATCTCGAGTGTTTTACTTTACTCTTAGGGACATTTACATTAATGGTATTGATAAATACATTTTATTGCCCTAATTATAATTTTAGTATTCACATTCTTCCTCGATATCGTCACTTCAGTTTACGAAACTAAATAAATAAAATGTTTACATAACTGTGACGATTTTACCAGCAGTACCTGTAATAATTTCACTGTTAAAGAAATTTTAGTTTGTTTGACTAATTACGGACATCAAACTAGAAATGTTTGTACTCAAGGAAAGTTTATCTAGATATATCTTAAGCGTAATTGAAAATGTGAGATTAAGTTGGACCATCATTCAAAACGAAATTGTTTATTGGTTTCATGGATGTAATCAATAATATATGATATATTAATTTAATGTAGTTAAACATTTTATTATTTTAAATGATCATTTCTATCAATAACCAAATGCAGATTTAATGTTTTTTTATTCCTGGTTTTAGTATTTTTTCTTTTTTTTTTCTTTCGAAATTCGAATACTTTTTCTCTTATGAGCGAGATGGGAAGCCTTGTGGAAATCCCCCTATAAAAAAAAAATCTCCCAAATCTCATGGCTGTGTATTACCCCCTTTCCTCTTTTGTTTCAATGTAATATCGTCCCTTCCCCCCCCCCCCCCCCCTGTTGTGAGCTCCCAACTCAGCATCACTGGCTAATTCGGTTCATTGTTGTTCTTTCAGTGAGCCAGCCGGGGGATTTCTGCAAGGGCTACTATGGGTTTAATGGGCTCCCGCGAGGTCCTTTGGAAGAAAAATCCAGTCGCCGCTTGGTAGGTGTTCAGCTTGCCCTCAATCTAAATTAACTATTGTAGCTACTTTTTTTTTTTCCTTTTTCTTTCTTTTAAATTTCTTCTTCGTTGTCTGTCTTTTCCTTCTTCTATCGATTGAAAGAGGTGGATATAGTCATGGTAACGGGAGTTATCCATCTTGACAATAACAAAAAATAAATAAAAATTATATAATAATTTCTAGACAAGATAAAGTAGAAGATTTATTCGAAATATACTTAATTTTTTCTGCCATGTTGATAAAAAAAAAAGCTATGGAACTTGTAACATCCTGCTTTGGTGACCACATAGTCTAAGGCGTCACTCTCGCAATAGACTAGTCTGCCGATGAATGGAAGATCAGGGTTCGAATCTCGGTCTGATGTACTGAGGGTGGTTTATCCAAAACGGGGTTTCATTCATACTACACCACACAATTGTGGGTACACTTCCTCTAAATTCAACCTTCTTCATATTAATTCATTAGAGTAGTTAATAAATATGCATACTAACCTGAACCGGTAATAGGACGCGTTGCTAAAAAAAACAAATTTAAAACCAAAAGGGTTTTATTTATTTTTAAGAACATTTCTATTCGAATGAGATGATCCCGTTACAAATTCTCTTTTTTTTATTGACTGCTAAAAATAGAAAACACACCTAAATGGGGACTTATCTTTACAAATGTTTGTGTTTCGAAAATTGCTATTTCATTCGTTTGTTTTTTAATTCGTCAAGCTAGTAACAATACCCATAGTGTCTGCACCCTCTAAATAATATATTTTGCTAGCTTTTTTTTTTTTAAAGTGTCTATATAGTTAGTTAAATATATAATAATCATGTATCTATCGTAGCAAATTACTCTTTTTTAAAAATGTATTACTTGTCTTGTTGCTTTTCTGTAGTCATTCACTTTTTTATTTTTTTGAACGAACATATTTTGGAAACTGATTGGATTTTCCTTCCAAAGGGAGTGCAAGTTGAAAGAATGCCCATCAAAAATAGCCGAAGATACATCTCTTTAAAAAATTATGTTGATCGATTTATTGGAACTAAACTATTAAGTAAAAAGCATGTTACAGGTTAAGATGCTGTGATACTGGCATCGGCTAAGGGGGACCCAAGATGCTAGGTAAAGCAATAATATTACGTCAATTTATTTTGAGTTGACCTCAATGGTCTTGGGGTAAAGTGCTCACCTCAGGACCCAATGATCGTGGGTTCAAACCCAGCTGGGGTCGATGGATTTTTATTGAGCGATAAAAATCCGTAGCACAACCTCCTTCGGAGGGAAAGTATAGCCTTCAATCCAATGTCGATTGTGGCACGTAAAAGAACCCTGGAAGGTGTGTGAAAATATCTTTTTAGGCAAAATTGGTAGGTTCTTTCGCGCTCACTCATAGAAATTCTCGTGTACTGATATGGTAATTTGTTCAGAAAGTGCACGTTAAATATGTCATTTTTTTATTTTTTTTATTTTGGGTATCGTTTGTACTGGTTTTTATTTAATATATTTTTTCAAGAATATTATTTATTATTTTATTACTCAACTAATTTTAATGGGTTTTATTGCTAGAGATGGCTTGAGTTCGATTTTTCTTGAATAGTCACTTAAACCTAAAGACACCGTATCCGAATTTTAGAAAACATGATTGGTATGATTGTTTTCACCTTCAATTCTGATTTTGTTCACTTCTTTAAATGGTATAGAAAATAAAAATATAAACTAAACTAAACCCATTTTTGGCAAAAAAATGTTCGAGTCGTTCTTAAGTTAATAGTATGGTAAATTTGTGTTTTAATAATAGGACTAAGCCACCAATAAACATAATATGTATCTAACTTAATTTTACAAAATAAAATTTTGTTTTGAAAAAAAAGAAAAAAAGAATCTTGTAAGTCCGGAATTTACCGAATCCTCGAATGTCGTTAAGGATTCAAGGTATTCTAAGGACCAATCCCTGATTATTCTTTCCTTAGCATCTTTACTGTAATTTGTTTTAAATAATTTTTAATAAAATGTTATCTTGTTTGTCAATTTCATCAATCTTAATTTTTTTTAAAAGAAGCCAAAGTGAACAAATGATGAATTTTTCTTTTGTTTTTTTCAGAGTAGACCTTAAGCGTTGTAATATTTTAAATAATAAATTGTCTTAAATCACTTGAAAAGATAAGCTATATCATAAAACTGTATAAGGGAATTTATATTCACACCAACAATAAAAATAGTTTGTGATTATTGCCATTTATCGGTAGAGTCTCAAGTTAAATTATTTTAATAGCGTAACATGTTTTTTCTTTTTCTTTTTTTATATACATAGAATTGATTCATTTAACTTAAACCAATTATTAAATCTGTATTATTGATGGGTGTTTTGCATGCATGCTTTAATCAACTGTATTAAAATAAAATTTTTGCAATAATCGAATAGATTAAAGTGAAGTAAAATCCAGTCATTTTTTTGGTAATGTTTATATTACTTTCTGCTTTATTTTGCTTTTAAATTAATAGTATTTTAAAAAAAATTATTTTTAACCGATGACTAAGGTAAGTAGTGACATAAATTTAAAATAAAATTAGTATAATTATGTAAGCTTCACATCGAATAAATAAAAATGCATTTTTAGTAAAATCATGAGAGCTACAAAGACTACTAAATAAAACACGTTTTACTACCAGTCTGAACGTTGATAACATAATAATATTAATAATAAGACAGCCACATGTCGTGAGCTTGAAAAGTGTTTGTATTTTCTATATCACCCTTTCGTTTCTTAATTATACTGTGCTTAGTTATTTTATGCCGTCAGGAACTCAGTTCATTGCCAACCTTACAAAAGCTTTCCACCTTCCCTTATCTTGAGCTAGTTCTATCCAGTCCACCTCATTACACCCTATCTCTATCATGAGCTAGTTCTATCCAGTCCACTTCATTACACCCTGTCCCTATCATGAGCAAGTTCTATCTAGTCCACTTTATTACACCCTATTTCTTTCAGGTCCATTATAATGTTACCCTGCCATCTGTATCTATGGCCTCCTAATGGTAACTTCCCATTGGGTTTGCGCCTCCATACCCCGAACATTGTTCTAGTTCCTTCCATTTCATGCTGCTTGTTCTGCCTACCATAATATACGAGACTTGACTATCCTATTTATGTCTTATGATGTGTAGCTCATCTTTATGTAACCTCTTCCACTCCCTAGTATCCTCATCCTTTTTGAACCAAATATCTTCCTAAACACCTTGTTTTCTAATACCCTAAATCTATGTTCGTAATATAAGGTAAGAGACCACGTTTCACAACCATAGAGAACAACCGGTAGAATTGATATAGCAGGAAAAATACTTCCAAGTGCTTTACGAAGTAGTGTGTTAACTTGAATACTCTGATTTAAAAAAAAAAACTTTTTAGATGATCATGTGGAAAGACTTAAAACTAAATATTTCATTTATTTTGATCACAAAATTATGTTTGTCGGATAAACTGAAATAAATACGGAGGGAGCTTTAAAGTGAGACTTTTACACAGAAGACCTGGTGGTCTAGGGATAAGGTGTCAGACTTCTGTGCTGGCGGCCAGGGTTCAATCCTCGGTCTCGGCACAGATTTATCTGATTACCAAACCCTTCCTTCACCTCTGACAAGACATCTTGTGAATGTGGGGAATGCCAGGCCTCCACCGTGGTTCGGATTCCACGTTAAACTGTAGGTCCTCCATTTCATCTCACAATCACCCTACCATTACACATTAGCATAAGTGCGTATAACCCGAATGGGTAGTAAGACGCGGTGCTAATAATAATAATAATTTTACACAGAAAAATGGTCACTCAACCAGTATTTAATCACCAGTGCACGCAGACTCTATAAATACTGGCAACAATTGGGTCGAACAAAGAATAGAGCACGTCATAACTTTTTAAGTTGCCGCAACAGAAAGTTGGCGATTGTGTGCGTACTCTTATTCAAAGCAATGTCCGACCGACTAGATAGTTGCTGAAAAAAATTTATCAGTGCGCGCCTAACCTCTAACCGGCGTCGGGGATGTCCTCTTTGAAGAAATAGCGGTCGTGGATGGGGGCGGGGGAGACTATCAAAAAGGTAGGAATCCAGAGCCTTGTCTTTGTTGCAGTCGGCGTCCCGACGCGTCGGCCTGTCGTGTTCCAACTGTCACACCAACACGACGTCCCTCTGGCGACGCAACCATATGGGAGAGCCGGTCTGCAACGCTTGCGGCCTATACTTCAAGTTACACGCCGTCAACCGGCCGCTGGCCATGAAGAAAGACAGTATACAGGTAACTTATATAATACCAGTGTCATGAAGTGTAGCCAGGGTAAACCGAACTTATTAAAATGGTGCCTTTTGAAATGTATTCTTGCTCACTCGGTCCGCAATTGACCAATCATATAATAGTATCTGCTCAACATACCTCGCAATGGAAATATATTTCCTTATATACCTGGCCGATTAGCGTTCTAATGGGTGACCAGCACTACTTACTTTAGTAAAACTCCACCCCACGTCACACAACCTAGCCCTAAATTTCCACATCCATTCCCATGACATTTCATAAATCATATTTAAAAAAAAAAATCATCGCTCATAAATCAAATTCATAGCCCGCAGAGGTCCATTTTTAATAAAAAAAATTTCTTGCATCAAATTATAAGAATCTTTTCATGTATGTAATATTTTTTCATGCAAAGTGGATGGAAGTTCGTGGGAGCATCTTGTAGATCGTAAATAAAATTTATCAATGTCGATTACATAAAACATTTTTGTATCGAAAAGATGTTCCAAATGAGCATTCATTCAGAAAATAAAGGAATAGGCTCTTTCTTACATGTTTACCTCCCATTGGAGTGATGAGAAATTAATAACACGTAGAGTTTAGGTTAGCTCTACTCAGGTGGGGTGCGAGGGGTTCGGAAGTAATTATAATGGGATGGGTTACGGGTTTAATATAGCTTAAGGCCCTTGACCCTGTCGAGTACATGTCTAAAACCTATTTTGTGGGATGGTGGGCGTGACTTGGCTTCACAACCAACCAAAGTATCCTTCCGCGTCAACAAGAACAGATGGATCACGGAAACCGTAGATGGCGCTAGCTACCGGACATGTCATACGTTTGGAAATATCAGTTTTCTTGAGAGCGAGTGAAATTTTTATGTTAATATTTTCAACACCCCTTCTAAGATAATTTATCAATGTTTATTAATAGTTACATTTTCTATCTTTTGTTATGAAACCGGCAGTTTCCTATTTAAAAAAATTGTCAACATTATTGATATTTGATCGCTGTTAAAACTATAGAGAAGGTGTGTATATAAAAAGCATAACTTAATCAACATGGTTCTATTCTTGTACAAACCTTTTCCGAAAATAAAATTGCAAAAAAAAAATAAAAATTCTTGAAGATAACTCTTTGTTCCCACGGCTCTGCACTTCCACGCCAAATGAAAAGAGCCAATCGCCTTAAGTTAAGACCTTTAAAAAGAATAATATATTGAAACACAAAAATGGTGGCTTGACCTCGGTGGTATTGGGGTAAACTGCTCACCTCAGGACATCAGGTAATTTTCATATTAATATATTTAATCTCTTATCAATCTCTTTATGATTGTTTCTTTTACATGCTCATTACATGACTATTCTATCCAATGGACTACATCTCACTTGGACATGACTAATTTGCGGGACTACATAACCTACCCGTGAACCCTTTAAAACACCTTGTGGTTCAATTTTAACTCAATGAACAACTGATCTAGGCACTTTTACAATAATATGCACATATACCTTCAATTTAAAGTGAATGAAAGGGAATGTGGTCAGTATATTTGAAGTTTTAGATTTTAAAAAAAATCAGTGCCAAAATAAATAAAATATTGCTTCAGTTAATACTTTTATCTTAATTTTCTACAAATAGTGTTAGCAATAGCAATTGCATATTAACTGTCATGGGCACAGTGGAATTTAGAACATGCACTTTTTAAATTATAAGAAAAAGTTATAATAACATTCCTAGAAGCTTAAGATAAATATTAAAAACCTGTTGAGATTATCTTGTGTAGAAAATTAAACTAAACGTGTATATATATATATATATATATATATATATATATATATATATAATATATATATATATATATATATATAATGAAGAAAACTAATATTTGGCTTACTTTGGTCAAAAATGTTTTTTTGTTATAAGAACTTGATAAAACACACATTAACTCAAGTTCTTTTCCAATTAGTTTTTTTTTTTTGAAAGAATATTATGTTCTCTCTTCTCTTTTGTTATTTATGTATTTGAGTTGTCTTATGAGTCATTTTTAAACTTTTAATATAATCCAACTAAAGTTATTTTAAGCATCAACTTGGGCAAAACATTGTGATTTAAATCTTAAGCTAGGAAAAGTATTTGTTGCAAAGTTTCTTGCTATCTTTGTTTTTATCAAGTTTGTGAACGACTCATTTAAAATCCATCTGTTTGGCCAAAAAATAACTAAATTTTGTTATTTTTTGCGGAAGCTGATTAGCTAGCTTATTAAATGAATGTTATAGATTTAAAAAAATATATATAGCTATTGTGGTTTTTTTTTTCCGGATCAATCAATGACGCCCTGTAAAATTGTTACCAACATTATGAACAAACTAGATAGCTGTTGCCCGCGGCTTTGCTCGCGTGGAAGTTGATTATATACAAATACGAAAATATACATATGTATTTACAGATTAATTTAAAATATTACGTTACGTTGATGACCATAACTTGACCTCAGATCAAAAATAATGCAAGTCCTATACAAACTTTCACCCCCTTTTTCATCCCTTATTAAATAAAATTTCCAAAATTCCTGAAACACGTATTTATTTGTTTTACGTCAATAATCGAAATAAAAAATTTTGTTTATGTAACTTTCAAAATGACGGACTTTCATACATATTATCATACATATTATCATCCCCTCTTTTGACCCCTTTGGGGTGGAATTTTCTAAATCCTTTCTTAGTGGGTGCCTACATAACAAAATGAATATACAGTCCGAATTTCATGCTTGTAGCCTTGATAGTTTGCGCTCGGCGATGATGAATCAGTCAGTCAGTCAGTCAGGACATGTTATTTTATAAGTATAGATTTCACTTGAAAACTATGGAAACTTTTTTTCATACCATGCTTCATCACATAATATTTAATACTCTATTTAACAATATTTAGAGACTAATTGAAGGCAATTTCTAAACAGTTTAAACACTTAATTTAGTATTTACCGTTTTAAATTGAAGCAAAAGTATTCATTAAAATGTTATTACTTCTATGTGCAACTGAAAGCTTTCTCTAAAAACAAAGTAACTAATAAAAACATATTTGTTACTATTTTTGGAATCTTAAAATGTAATAAAGAGATATTATTGTTTTACATCGAGCTCTTTGAAATAATTTATAGTTGCTTGAGTAGGATACATTTAATGCCCTACTATTAAATTTAAAATTAATAGTAGTTTGTTTTTTTAAAACATTTTGATTAAAATTTTATTCTGAACATAGAGGTCAAACTATCATTTTAATTTATATAAGCGATATTGTACACTCCGTTTACACTGAAAGGAAGCAGTCTTACCTTGACGTATTACACTATGACCCTATAATATAAGCTGCGCCATAGTGGAACAATGGAAGGTAAGCTTTGCTACCTTTCAGGTGTAAACGCAGGTTACAACAAATGAAATACATCTATATTTTGTAGATACCAAATTTTAATTGCTTTTGAAAATGTTCGCGTGGCATTCTTTAAGGCACTAGAGTAGTCGGCCAGGATTTTATGAAAGCCAGAAACTAGGTATGTATATAACGTTACTGGATGGAGCTATAAGTCAGTAGGAGAACAAACAGGGGAGGAGGAAAATGTTCAGTGTGCTGCTAGGAATCTATAGACAAAAAGAACAGTGTGTAGTAAAAAATAAGATAATTACTGCATTAATAGTAATTATGAATTGAATAATGTTGATCACGTCATAATATAATACAAAAATTTGAAATTAAAAATAATAAATAATCTGAAATATCTAAACCATTCTCTATTTCTTTCCTCGGTAAACATAAATCAAATATAAAAGGAATTCTGTACCAAACTTAAGTCAACAAATCTGAAAAAATATTTATCAAATTATTATGAGGTTTGGAAGGTTTAAAATAATAATAAAAATACTATAATTTACTCATTCAATGTAATTATATGATATATCTTTTTTAGCGCGGCGTTTTAATACCCTTTCAGGTTACACGCCTTTGTTCTAATAATTATACTAATGGATTAAGGGTTAGGAAGGTTTAATTTAGAGAAAAATGCACCAGCATTTGCGCGGAGGGAAAGTTGATATTTTTTTTTATGGAAAATCATCCTCAGTACACCCGACTGGGATCTAAACCCAATATCACCGTATTCCGCAGTCTAGTTCAACACGAGAGTAGCGTGTTAGACCACGCGCCCACCAAATAGGATATTCATTCCTTTTCAAATTTTAATTTAGTAAATAAATTGTTCCTTTATTTACAAGCCTTGTGCTACTATTAAATGTGATTACTTAAAATAAAATTTCCTGAAATTGATGTGTATAGATTTCTCCCCCCTCCCCCCCTAGCCCCCTAAATTTTCTTATGGTACCCTGGTGATCCCCCAGTGCTCATATATTTTATTTGGTAGTCTTCCATTACCAAAACTTTGAAAAACACCTGTGCCATCGTTGTGGCTATTCATTTGAGGACAGTGACCTATTTCCTCCCTATTGTTTTACAAGCATCTCGGAAAACTTGACGAGTCACATAATAACTCTTCTGCTATGTCAGCGAGCGCACTTTTATTCCAAAATAGCTCGCCCGGTAAAAAAAATTACCGTGACCTAGAACTGATCTAGCTCAACAAATTGTGACCGTGATCGTGAGGGTCATTATCAAGGTAATCGAGAATGATACCGACAACTCACCTCTCAGTTGGGTTAGATCCCCTGCACAGTCCATAACTGAATCATGATATTTAAAAAGGTAAAATTATTCTTTTTTTGGGGGGGGGGGGGGGGAGCAGTCGTTTTCAGGAGTTTTACCAAACCTATTTTCATAATTCTCTTGAATATCTAACTACCCGTTCTTTGCAAGATAAGTGTTTTATAAGACGTATCTGTATATTTGTAATCTTTCAAAGTCCTTTCTTGGATCTGCCATATTGAAACAAAATGGCGGGTGTAAATTTTGATTAGCCTATATGTTAACCGGACGTCAAGAGTTATGTCAATGCGAAATTTCAATACAATCGGTTTAGTATAACTATCTCTGAAACAAAAACAAAACAATTCAAATTATAAAAATATTTAAATGGAAACAAGTAACGATTTTAATCATCAATGTCGGGCGCAAAATTATGTGTTTGTTTTTTTGTATATAAAAAAAAGACTGCCTTCACAAGTCGTACTAACTCCTACCTACAATCAGTCGCATCCATCACACGCAAGCGCAGTCGCATTTCGGAACTGTCGGAGCCGCTTGTCGGGAGAAGATTAACACTGTCCAAACCCGCTTCGTTGCCGCGTGGTCTAACGAGCTAATCTCGTGTTGGACTAGACTGCCGAAGACGGAAATATCGGGGCTTTATTCCGGTCGGGTGCATTGAGAGTGGTTTTCCTAAATGGTGTTCCACTCTCCCTCCACGAAAAATCCGGGAGCATTTCCTTTAAATTAAACTTTCCTAATCCCTAACACTTATAGATGCGTATATATCAGGTGAGCCGAGCTTGTAATGTAACATGTAATGTAATGCTCGTCATTTTGGACGTGAAACGAGCACGCCACGAGCATCCTTTGAACAATGGTGAAACGAGCACGCCACGAGCATCCTTTGAACCAGTGGTGAAACGAGCACGCCACGAGCATCCTCTGAACCAATGGTGAAACGAGCACGCCACGAGCATCCTTTGAACCAGTGGTGAAACGAGCACGCCACGAGCATCCTTTGAACCAGTGGTGAAACGAGCACGCCAAGAGCATCCTCTGAACCAATGGTGAAACGAGCACGCCACGAGCATCCTTTGAACCAGTGGTGAAACGAGCACGCCACGAGCATCCTTTGAACCAGTGGTGAAACGAGCACGCCACGAGCATCCTTTGAACCAGTGGTGAAACGAGCACGCCACGAGCATCCTTTGAACCAATGGTGAACGAGAATGCCTCGAGCATCCTTTGAACCAGTGGTGAAACGAGCACGCACGAGCATCCTTTGAACCAGTGTGAACGAGCACGCACGAGCATCCTTTGAACCAGTGGTGAAACGAGCACGCCAAGAGCATCCTCTGAACCAATGGTGAAACGAGCACGCCACGAGCATCCTTTGAACCAGTGGTGAAACGAGCACGCCACGAGCATCCTTTGAACTAGTGGTGAAACGAGCACGCCACGAGCATCCTTTGAACCAGTGGTGAAACGAGCACGCCACGAGCATCCTTTGAACCAATGGTGAAACGAGCACGCCACGAGCATCCTCTGAACCAATGGTGAAACGAGAATGCCTCGAGCAAGCGGCGTAATAATTATCACAGTTCAATTCAATATTTACGAGGGTGCACTATATTCCAATTTAATTAGCTATCTTAACTCTACTAAACGTCTGATGACGATGAAGCCTTAGCCTTAATTATGTGCAGAGGTGTTATGCTAATTATGGCATATCTAGTTTTTTCTAAACAGTGAAAGCCTCGGTGATGGTGGCGTATAATTATTGTATGCAAAACGGGTTGGTTTGAAACTACTGCGAGATTTTAAAGTTCCAGCTTATTAGTGGACAATATAAAAACTTTACCAGGATATCTCACATAGACTTTGAGAATTTTCAGAAAAAATAGAACCGAAATCTAATTATTTTTCGTTTGCAAACATCTTCTGCTTGTCCTGCTAATGTGGCGTAATCCTTCCAGTCCTCTTCCTTCAGATTCTTGTTATCATAGTTTTTATCCTTACCTCTTTGGGGGGGTGGAGGGGGGGTCCCGTAAAAACACTATGGTTATTATAAGATTCTATCTACTCAAATACAGAGAATCCTCAGACCAGTTCTCCATACTTGCGAGCACGCAATAAACACTTCCCAACTAGACTGACGAATTCCTTTGTGTTCGTTGGAAAAACCAACAGCCGGTGGATCACCGCGATTGGTTCGTAGCGTGCTCGTAGTGTACTCATAGCGTGCTCGTAGCGCGCTCACAGGCCCGTCCCAATTAGACGAATCTGTTACATTATAGGCTTGACTCACCTATTGTATGCGGTGATCTAATGTAACTATTATATAAGCGTATATTATTATTTTATTATTATTATTATTATTATTATTATTAGCACCGCGTCTTACTACCCGTTCGGGATATACGCACTTACGTTATTGTGTAATGGTAGGGTGATTGTGAGATGAAATGGAGGACCTACAGTTTAACGTGGAATCCGAACCACGGTGGAGGCCTGGCATTCTACACATTCACAAGTTGTGATTAATACACGTCTTGTCAGGAGTGAAGGAAGGGTTTGGTAATCAGATAAATCTGTGCCGGGACCGAGGATTGAACCCGGACCCCAGCATAGAAGCCCGACACCTTACCCCTAGACCTCCAGGTCACCCATAAGCGTATAACACGACGGGTAATAAGGCACAATGCTAAAAATTTAAAAAAACCCACCCCTTTCAGCTCTTGTTTTTTATGTGGTTGCTTTGGGTGCACTCGAATTGTGGAATTAAGTATACCTGTCAGCTGGTGCACATGAATTTCGGAACAACCTGTAGTACCATTCAACTCATAACCCCTACCTAACCTAACCTAACCTCAATTTTTCCCCGCAGTTCGTGCGAGGGTAGTATCAACCTCGGATGAGTTGTTCGTGTGCACCCGTTGCGTTGACTTGCTTTCACCCAATCAGGAACCAATATAAGTGCGCTACTGTATTATATTTATTTAAGTAATTAGCTATTTGGTGGTGACCTGATGGTCTAGGGGTAAGGTGTCGGACTTCTGTGCTGTGGTCCGGGGTTCAATCCTCGGTCCCGGCACGGATTTATCTGATTACCAAACCCTTCCTTCACCTCTGACAAGACGTGTATTAATGACAACTTGTGAATGTGTGGAATGCCAGGCCTCCACAGTGGTTCGAATCTCACGTTAAACTGTAGGTCCTCCATTTCATCTCACAATTACCCTACCATTACACATTAGCGTAAGTGCATATAACCCGAACGGGTAGTAAGACGCGGTGCTAATAGTAATAATAATAATAATAATAATAGTTATTAGGTCAAGGATGAAAGTTCATGAAAGCGTAATATAGTAAAAGTTATAGCATTTTAAATTATTTAATAAGAGTAATATTTATTTGATTTATTAGAGGTATTTAACGTGCACTTTCTGAACCGACTAATTATATCAGCACACGAGAATTTCTATGAGCGAGAGTGAAAGGGCCTACCAATTTTACCGGGAAAGGTATTTTGACATATTATCTTCCATGGCTCTTTTACAAGCCACAATTGACATGAGACCAACGGCCTTACTTCCCATACGAGGGAGGTAGTGCTACGAATTTTTATCGCTAAGAACATTCTGTCAACCCCAGTTGGGTTCGAACCCATGAACTGAGCCCTGTAGACGAGAACTTTACCCCAAGACCACCGAGGTTGACAATTAGAGTAGTAATTTAGTCACTTTTTTTCATAAATATTATTTTATTCTATTTAACTCATGTCTGTAAACTTTATTATTACTTTTTAATGATGGAGCCAGCTATATTGGTTGAAATTACATTAACAGAAATTGTATTGTAGACAACCTTTGGAAAACAAAACACAACATTTCTTGTGAGTTCGCTTTACGAGTGCGCTACGACCTATTGTAGATTGGGCATAACTAATGACAGGCTATATGATAAATGGGGTGGACTTTTAAGGTTTACCACCATTTACTTGAAAACCATTTATTATAAAATAATAAAAAAATAAAAACGCGAATCCATTTAGGGTCAAACTTTGGCCTTCCGATTCAAGTGTCAGGAGTGCAAAAGACAATACCAATTAATTTCAAATAATTCACAAAAATCTCTTTTAAAATAAAAATTTACCAAACAATCCCAAAATCTGAAGGAATGATTAAGAGCTATTATTTTCTTACCCGTCTCATGTGGTGTTTAAAAAAAATAAATGGTTTCATGGTCCGCTAGAGGGCGCGTGACTTTCCTAGCTTTGTGTGTGTGTGTGTGTGTGTGTGTGTAGTCGGATGTGACTTATGATGTCACGTAGGTTTGCATCAAAAGATGTCCATAAAGTCACACACTCCGATACTTTCTGGACATTGCAAAACTAAATCATTCGTTTGGTGTAAGAACCATATATACGACGTATTCAATTTTCTTTCTAACAATTTTATATATTATACTAGACTGCCGAGGACGGGGAGATCAAAGTTCTAACCTTGATCAAGTATAATGGTGTTTTTTTTCTAGAATTGGTTTTCCCTATCTCTCTTCCTGCAAATGCGGGTACATTTCACCTAAATATAGCCTTACTAATAGATAAAACCAGGAGCGTAATTATTACACGCGGTGCTAGAAAATAACAGGTTTGATAGCCGAGTAGCTACGAACTTAGCGGCACTTATTTGTGAACTTTAAACATGTCACATCGTTGATATTGAATCCACAATTTAAAATGTTACTTCTTTACAGTTTTTTGGCAAATAATAAGAAAAGTTGTGTTTTATTTTAAGTACGATTTACCTTTTTTTAATTTGACATATTAAAAACAATTAACTAATTGACTATGACGGGTGTACGAAACCACGGTTCCCTTGGTCTAATCACAGTATCAGGAGTCTCAGATTCGATTCCCGGCATATCCGATAATTTATTACTGGTGAATTATCAGCAGAGTAACTGTTTAGGGTTGTATGTATTTTTTAATGCGACATAATAAAAAAAATAAAGAAATTTAAAAAATGTCTAAAAATTAAAGAAAAATGTTAAGGGTGGACAACCCTTATCACTAAGGGGTATGAAAAATAGATTTTGGCCGATTCTCAGACCTACTCAATATGCTCACAAAATTTCATGAGAATCGGTCAAGCCGTTTCGGAGGAGTACGGGAACGAACATTGTGACACGAGAATTTTATATATAAGATAAATTTTGACGCGTTTTAAAAGCTGTATTTTTTTTTAGCACCATGTCTTACTACTCATTCTGTTACACATTTATATACTTATTAAGCTAAAAGGCTTTTAAGGACTATGAAGGTTATATTAAATAAAGTGTACCCGCATTTGCGTGGAGGAAGAGTTTAAAACCCGTTTAGAAAAATCACCTTCACTACACCTGACTGGGATTTGAACCCCTAACTCCTTGTCGTCGGCAGTCACATCTAACCATAAGAGTTACGCCTTAGATCATGAAACCATCGAAGCAGGTAGGCCCACCTTCCTTATTTGAATTAACTATGTGGATAGACTGAATGGGTAGTAAGACGGGGTACTCATAAAAAAACTTGCACCCACTTAAGCTTAGGGAGGATTTGGAGACAAAATGAAGGTCATGTAGGACCACAGTTGGCCCATCTAACAACCCGATCAGGGGAGAAAAAACAGCATTTCCAGTTTCTTAAAAAAAAAATTGTGCGGTTCACCGCACAGACTTTCTCACTCCTTTAACATTTCTTATAAGTTTTTAGGTAAACTAAATATTATACATTGTTGCAGAAACACTCCAACAAAGTGCGTATATAAAATAATATACACCGTTACAGAAACATCGTAAGAGGGGAAACGTTATATATTTCTGTTCACAACAGTGGCTGGATACGAAATTCAATCTTAATCATTAGAACTGATTTCGAGAAAAAAACTTTTTCTTTTTTCGCTTTTCATCTTAAGTAAACTACCATTAATTTTAGGGTTAGAAGAAATTCCGAAATAAAAAACCTTCTGTGAGGAATCTTATGAAAATGTTAGTTATCAAGTTTTAGCCCAATCGGTAAAATGGTTTAGGCTCGAGGCCTAGACCTAGACAGACAGACGGCGTTGCAAAAAAAAACCAAATCTGATTTAGGGACTTATGAAACACCCGCCTCGGTGGCGTAGTTGGCTGACGCGTAAATCGTGTTGAGCTCGACCGCTGAGGACGGGGAGATCGAGGTTCGAATCTCGGTCGGGTGAACTGCGGGTGGTTTTTCCTAAATGGTTTTCCACTCTCCCTACACGCCAATGCGGGTTCACTTCCTCTAATTCAACCTTCCCAATCCCTAACCCACTAGCATAATTAGTACTTAAAGCGTATAACCCGAACGGTAGTAAGACGTGGTGCTAAATATATTTATTATTTATTAGTTATGAAACATCTGTCAAAATTTCGGGTCCGAATTTTGTTTTTTTAATATATTTTTTTACGTTCACAATACTTGTTATACCCTAACGGATGTGCGAAGGAAATAAAAAAACGAAACTTTTTGACCTAAGCCACTCTTGTACCGAGACCCTCATCACCGAATCATTGTTTTCAGCTCGAATGTATCCGGGTGAATAACCTCCAAACTAAAACATACATGTTACTCAGTGTAAACAAGCCAATATATGCCCCTGAACCACGTTGATTGGGCATCTTCGTTACATGTCTTGGAAAAGTTGTCAATCCAATATGACCTTGGCATTCGACTACACGTGAAACATTTTCCGGTGACAATTTCAGTTGATTTAGAATCCTCAGGGAATGGGGAAATAATTTAACATAATTTGGTCTACAACAAACCGGGGAACTCCCGATATTGATGAATGATGACATATGAAGGGTACAGGGGAAAAAAAAGTCCCATTTGAATTAGTACTGCCATCTGACCTTTTTAATACGGTTTATATCATGGTTAAAAGAGGTCTCTGTCATTTATAAATTAATTACAAAAAAGTTTTTGCAGGGGTCCTTATGGGGTTTGAGAAATAAAAGATTGTCCCTCCTCCCCATTCCCCCTCGCCCCACGTGTGACCTTAATGTTCAACCACCAAGCGCTCTAGTCGAGAAACGTGAGAAGAGAACTGTATTCGTTGCAAGTTTCCTAATTTTGTAATTAATTCGATAATGTTTCTGAAGTTAAAGGTCTTGGGATGAGTAAAACTTAAATCTGTAACTATTTGGAATGTATCGATTGCATTCGTTGCCTTTAAATCGTGTGTGTGTTCTTGAGTTTTTCATATATACTATATATATATTATAGAAAAAACTCAGAAAGAAATATTTTATTTTACATCGTTACAGAATACGACATAATAACAATATAAACGCACCCGCCTCGGTAGTGTAGTTAGCTAACGCGCTAGTTTCATGTTGAGCTAGACTGCCGAGGACAGGGAGATTGAGGTTCGAATCTCCCTCGGGTGAACTGGGGGTAGTTTTTTCACTCTCTCAACGCAAATGCTGGTTCTCTTTCTCTATATCCATCCTTCCCAATTCCTAACCCATTAGCGTAATTTAGTACTTAAGCGTACAGCCAGAACGGGTAGTAAGACGCGATGCTAAATAATAATAAAAAAATATAAACTCAATGGCGTCAGCCTGCAATCGAGCTGCCGCCGTCTGATGGTGAAGATAGTGCCAACTTATGCGGATAGAGGCTGTTGTGTGGCCAGCGCAACGAACCCTCCAGCATCAATATCAGTTTTCTAGACCAGAGCCACTAATTGTTTCATTCAAGTAGCTCCTCACGAGGCTGAGCTGACCCCGTTACAAAACCCACTGCTTCACAAGAAAATCTAGAATGCCGAAAATTGAACCCGGACCTCTGGGTCTGTAGCCAGAAACTCTAACCACTAGACCACAGAGGTGATCTATAAAGCAATAATAATAATATAATAATAATAATAATAATAATAATAAATCAAGACGATAATAATAAATAAATAATAAAATAATTAATTATTATATTATTTATATTATATTATATACGTCTTTACCTTCACCTAGACTTGACCATGTTGCTATGTGGATTCTAAATTCCACCAAGCTTATTTTTATTCAGCACCGCGTCTTACCGCCAAGTTGTGTTATACGCATAGGTACTAACTTAGCTAATATATTAGGAATTAGAATGGTATAATTTAGAGCAAGTGTACCTGCATTTGCGTGTAAGGTGTGTGGAAAACCATTTATAAAAAAAACAACATCTTGGTACCTCCGATATTAGAACACCTACCCTTCCTGTCATCGGTAAAAACTACTAGACAAGATTGATGCCTTTGACCGTGTGACCACTGGTGACGGGCTCACACTTGATCGTAAAATAACGGCTAGCCCGTATACGGTTCAGTTTTCATAAGCATGGCCTCATCTGATAGCTAGCAAAGTTACTATATCTAATTGTCTGTATTCGTCAACTCATGTGATATGCATATGTCACTTTTGACATATATTGCCTATAAATCACTTTAAATTAATGAAAAGTGAGGCCTAGACACGAGAATCGAACCCGGGACCTTTATATTAACACGCCGATGCTCCTCCACCACTGAGATATCTTGTGTCAAAGTGTAATTCACTCTTTCATTTATTACCTTTAAAACTACACTAACAATAAAATAAACGTGTTAGTTTTTTTTTTTTTTTTTTTAGTTTCTTCTACCAAAATCCTATTGTAATATATTTTTTCTTTCCCTGCAGACGAGAAAGAGAAAGCCGAAGGGTGGCAGTTCCAAGTCTGACAGTTCCGGTACCGGTGGTTCTGGCGTCACAACTGATGGTGCGGCCGTACAGAGCTACAAGAAGATCAAACTGGAACACCCTTGTACGTTGTTAATGAGGCTTTGAGGAAATATAATTCATTACATAGGAGTCGCTAACCCTGATTTATTTTGCTAAGAGAGGAAGAGGGGAAACAGTGGCGGCTCTTAGCTAAAATTAGTGGGGGTGCTGCTCCAGATAATTTTTAGCCTTTGTTTTAAAATTGTATAAAAGGAAAAAAAAAACATGTATAAAAAGACAATTTATACAGGAACTTGATAAAATCTTAACAAAAACAAACTATCTTACTTACTTTAACTTATATTGTTACAGTTCAAGCTTAAGCTATTCATTTAAAAATGAAATCCATTCTTCTTGTTTTAATTTGCGCAAAAAGTTCAATAATTTTCTCCTTGATCTCTTTGTATGACAATTGAGGAAATTTTTCTCCATTGAAAGTACTGCAAACGCATTTAGTCTTTCTGTTAAATAAAATAACCTAAAAAAAAGGAATCAAATAGAATAGCTGGAAGCAGAGTAATAATCTAATACTACACTCTTCTACACTTTATACATTCAAGAATATGGTACATAGTTTTTAAGCACAACACACGCTTAGTAAAAAAAAAAACTTCCACCATTACGCCAGAGCCAGCACTGCGAGAGCAACAGTGCTCTCTCTATCTGGCAGTCCCGCCTCCCCCCCACCCCACACAAGTCAAACACCACGTCGCTGGCACTGTGAAGCGTACAGTTCTATACAAAGATTTTTGAATCTTTTCCATGAACTGGGGGATGGCTACCGAAGTACTGACATTAAGCTTAAGGAATATATATTGTACTATAAAAATAAGGAAAGAATTAAAGAAAAAATGACTGATTATATTAAATGTTATCGATAATATCAAGTGGAAACAGGGAGTGCTGCAGTTCCGCAGTGCCTATACATGATCCGCCATTGGGGGGAAAGGAAAAATAGCCAAGTCCATGCCCATTAACATTATTATCAAGGTGGTAGGAGGTACAGCACCTTCAGACACAAATCTTGATTTATATACAAGTCCACTTTTGACCACCAACATTGATTCAAAGTCAATAATTTGGAATTCCTCAAACATGTCTTATTCATTTATTAACTGTAAGGTTTATCTAAAAAGTTATTAACATCTTCTTTATGGATTACTAGGGTGACCTGGTGGTCTAGGGGTAAGGTATCGGACCTCTGTACTGGGGGTCCGGGGTTCAATCCTTGGTTCCGGCACAGATTTATATGATTACCAAACCCTTCCTTCACCTCTGACAAGACATCTTGTGAATGTGTGGAATGCCAGGCCTCCACCGTGGTTCGGATTCCACGTTAAACTGTAGGTCCTCCATTTCATCTCATAATCACCCTACCATTACACATTAGCGTAAGTGCATATAACCCGAACGGGTAGTAAGACGCGGTGATAATAATAATTTATGGATTACTTCATAATTTCTCTTTATATTATTATATATTTCTAACACTGCGTCTTACTACTTGTTCAGTCTATACGCATGTGTACTAATTACTCTAATGGGTTTATATATTAGGAAGGTTATATTTATAGGAAGTGTACCCGCATTTGGGTGGAGGAGAGCAAAAAACAATTTTGGATAAAACCTCTTCAATACACCCGAGATTCAAATCTCGATCTCCCCATCATCGGTAGTCAAGTCTACTGCAAATATCACTTTAAACCATGCGGCCACTGAACCGGGTGATCATATTTTTAACTTACTAATAATATAAAAATAAATTGTAATACTGTTTTGCCCCGCCATTGTGACAACATGAGAGTTTCCGGTTTTCAAATAACGGGCTTCCTATGAAAGTCAGATCGTAGCTCAGAGCCCGGAGATTTGGCAACAGTTAACAGAGAGTTAGAGCTAAGATTAAACTTTTCGACATGAGAGCTTCAGTTTCCTTATTGCCTATATCAAGTGTCGATAGATGCTTCACCCACAGATATAAGGTGCCAGGACGATTAAACTCACAGTATCACTAAAACCCAAAATGGTCGAGATAGTTTGAAGTACGTGTAACCCCCCCCCCCCCCCTCCACACACACACACACACACACACACCAAGGCACGTATCAGGCATTCATTTTATTTCGGGTGGGTTGGGGTGAGAAGGGGGCTCATTCTTCAAATATTGCTCGACGATGACGGTCACCTTAAGACTAAAGAGTGGAGGGAGGGGGGGGGGACAAATTTGACCTGCACGGAGAGAAAAATACTATATCAAAATTTCGTACAAAAAAAATATATATATGTAGACCCATTCTTGTATTAACTAATAATTGATATACTTTTTACAACTTTTAGTTAATATAAAATATACTAATTTTACATACATTTTTATAAAAACTAATACATTTTCTATTCAAAGTAATAAAAAGTATATTAATTAACTATTGGTAAATGCAAGTATGGATAAACTAATATTTTTTTTACGAAATTTGACATACTTTCATCTCCGTTTGTGGAGGAGTTCAGGAGTATATTATATCTTATTCACTATGTTTAGTCCAGTTAATAAGGTGATACTGAAATTAATTACTACTGTATTATTACAAATAGGAATTTATTACTACAAGACAAGATATTATTACAAGATAATTTTTTTATCTTTTTATAATAATTTATAAATTTTGTTTATATTTCCGGAAGAAGGGGCTGGGGGGGGGGGGGGGCGCTTCAGCACTACTTATCATCAGTGTCATTGAACGACGTCCACACGTATGTGTCTGTCGCCGAGATAGGGGCAAGCTATCTATATATTTGTTGGGATCCCAGAAAAACATGCTCCACTACGGTTTTTTTTATACTGATAGTTATGCAAATTAGCTTTACTTTCAGTGGAAGTTTCCGTTGGCCCTCGAACACCTACAACTTGCTACAGTCCAATGTTCAAACGAAGTAACTTTTACCCGCTTCGATGGTCGATACATAACATACATTACATTATATACATACATAGAATACATAACATACATTACATACATAATCACGTCGTTCCCTTACGGGGTAGGCAAGAAACGGTGCATTTAGCTCAAAAAACAACTGCATACTTAATCCATCCTCACTACCTTTCTCCACACTTGGCAATCCTTGCATACTCTATTCTCTTTGCTTCAACAACATCCATACCCGAGTTATGCATGCTCTTTTATTCTCAAAACTCTTAAATGTTTCTCTTTTTCACACAATATATCAACATTGTTTTATATTTTGCATAGTGTACATTGTACTATATAAGTTAGGGACGACCGAAAAGAATTGTAGGGGAAGTGATGTTTAACCTCTTCGTTAGCGCGTAGTAAAATCTCCAACTGTATTATTATTATTATTATTATTATTACCCGTTCGGGTTTTACGCACTTACGCTAATGTGTAATGGTAGGGTGATTGTGAGATGAAATGGAGGACCTACAGTTTAACGTGGGATCCGAACCACGGTGTAGGCCTGGCACTCCACACATTCACAAGTTGTGATTAATATACGTCTTGTTAGAGGTGAAGGAAGGGTTTGGTAATCAGATGAATCACCTTTAAAATGATTTAATTTTTTTAATATATAATTATAGCTGTGGGTGCTAAGAATTTTACAAGAATCCACTAAGCTACCAGCCAATGTATTTGATGATGAACACTACAATGCACTTTTGAGGGCGATCAGGGTGATAAGGACTAGGGAGGTTGAATCCACACAACCCCTCGGCACGGCCCTGATATTAGCAGTCAACTTGCTTGAACAGTCACTTTTAATATTTATTTATTTTTAAATGGCAAATTATGTTTCGGTATGAAATTAAAAGCGTATCCAATTTTTAAGAACAATAAATGTTAGGTTGAATATTTTTTTCCGAATGATTGACATATATATTTTCAAATAAGATGTTTATAAATTATTTTTAATTGACGCATTTTATTCTATTGTTGCACCAGTGGAATTATTCTTTTGAAAATGGGATCTAGCCTATAGAGGAAAAAACAAAACTCATCTTTTCAATAGAAGACAACTATAACCATTTATAGTTTATTTCAAGTAATAATAATAATAATAATAAATAATAATTTGTATCGCTTAATTTGATTTTCAGCTGACGGTTATGGAGATATACGTTCTTCCGCTTCTTTGGCTCATCACAACAATAGCGCAACCAACTTGCATTCAGGGTTGAACCTCTTGAGTCATTCCCACAACAGCAGTGGCGCATCTCTAGTGTCGGGATCTCTAAACTACTCGGGCATGTACTCGCCGACCTCGGTGGCTCAGCCGCAACTGCAGTACCACCATAGCCTCCACCACCAAACCAGCCCGCCTATCAACGCCTATTACGAGCTCGTACACCACCATATGAATCACAGGCAGCAGAACAACCCTTCGGGGGTCATTTCGCCCAAAGTGGAGTGCCCCTCCCCCACCTCAGGATCTTTGGAGCATCATAGCGATAACCGTTCGCCGGTGATGTTATCTTCTCATTCGCCTAACGGTTCAGATCTAGGAGGTTCGCCACATATTGTCACCTTAGGTAACAATAATAACAATAAAAGTGTTGTGATAAACAATGAAAACATGGACAGACCATCCGTGGTCTCTTTGTCATCCTAATACTGGTCAAACTTAACTCTTTATCAAAGATTATATAGTCAATTCATAAATAAATGCGTTTGAAGGCAAGTTTGATGATACACATATTTTTCGAATATATTTGAAACAACAGAACAAAATACTGTGTTGATAAACCCATTAGCTCTACGTGATACAAACATAAACTTTTGTTATCAATGATTTTTGAACTATAGTTTTAAAGTTTTTGTTTTTTTCAGTTTAGTGATGTGAAAACTTGAAACCAAATATTTATAAAAAAAAACATGTTTTGTGTTGATAAAAGATTAATGTTAAGTTTTTATTCTTTAGTGTATTTATCATCGAAGTTTGTTATTTTATGGTTTATTGCCATTTAAAATCAATATGCCTTTCTTATATTATTTAATAACAATATAGAATGAAAAATGCTATTTTTGACCATTATTTCTTATTGAAAAACATTTTGATGATGATTTAGTATTTGTAATATGGTTATTTAATTTTATTTTCGTTTTTAAAGGGACTGTAGTACTTATTTATTTAAGCATATCTCACTGGTTGGTTGAATTTAAAAAATATCTACGTCATATCGAATCAGTTACCAACTTCAGGGAATCATCTTTTAAGCTAACGTATATGAATATTTTAAAAATATTGTTTATGTTCTTCTATTTTTAAGAAAATCTTCTGACTAGCTTGGTGTGTTTTTTTATGAAGATTGAGGAGGAAGTATTTATTTTTAATTTCTTTAAATAGCTTATATTTTTATAGATATGACTTAGCTGACTTCAAGCTCAAATTATGTAACTTTGATTTTATCATTTAGTGTCTCAAAATCGGAAAGTTAGAATATCTGTATATAATTGTGAAATTAGAAAATATTAAATTTATTCAATTTAAATTAGGTATTTATGAAAACATTTTATGTGAAAAAAATGTTTTGCGTGACACAAAATGATAATTCAAGTGTTGCATCACAATAATTGGAGGATTTTTATTTGATGATAACTATAAATAACACAATGCAATGGATATAATTTTAAATTTGCTTGAATTAAATGTTTATATTAATGCAATTCCAGCTATAAATTAATGTTGTACAATTTCATAGATAGAATTGCATTATACTACATTCTGTTCTTGAGTTGCATTTGCATAGTTTTTAAACTCATTATTTATGTATACACTTAGGTTGCATAAACTATTTGATGAATCAGAATCTCAAACCAGAATTTTCATTTTGTCATACAATACAGAACTTCAGATTCAAATTCAAATCCAAATATTATTTAAAAAAATATTAACAAGAGTCAATACAAATACTGTAATAGAAAATAGAAATAATAGCGAATTGTAACATTTTTTAAAATAATGCATTCAAACATTCAGTAAAATGGTCTGGTAAAATGGTTGTTGGTTCTAAAACAAATTCCAATAAAAATGTAAAGAAAAACATACATTTAAAAAAAATCTCAATTCTCATATACTTTAAAGCTATAAAACAAATTCAAATTTTGAAGAGAAAAAAATATATATTTGGAATCCTGGCTCTGATATTACCTTTAATCCTGAATCTCGAATATATTTAAAGATCTCATTAATTTATTAGACCATATTAAAAAAAAGAAAAAAATTACAGTTATTTAAAAACGTGTTATTTTAAACGGAGGCTTTTAAAAAGTAACTTTTGAAAATTCTCTGTGCTATTTTGTAAGACTTAAAACTTTTATTTCTATGGAAATTTTTGGGAATCTTCACAATGTTATTAGAAATGTGTATCATGTGGAAACCTACTTTATAGAACAGGGGTTTCCAACTGATGGCCCGCAAACCCCCCCCCCTTTTATTTGCAGCACATGAAATTTCTTGTAAAAGAAATCTACTTTAATAGTGAAATTGTTGTTTTTAGCTGAGAAATAGTAAGTTTTGACCTACTTGGGGAAAAACTCCATGAAATCTCCAACTGATATTCATTCAATAATAAACTTAATTGTACTCTATATTTGTATAATAATTTGTATATTCGCGTTAGTCCTATTTCCTTACACCCTTTATCCGATTATGATGCGGCCCGACACTAAATTCGTGAGTTAAATTGCGGCCCTATGGAGACTCCTAATCTAAAACTTCTATCAAATATACTAACTTATCAAATAAAGTTTTACTTTAATATTTTTAGTAATTATGTACACTACGTTTATCCTGAAAGGTATAAATTATTTTTTTAGCACCACGTCTTACTACCCGTTCAGTTTACACACCTAAGCACTATCCGGCATTATCCGGGAGATTTTTAATGAATTTAAAATTTTTTAAACAAATTTTAAAATTCCTGCTTTAAAATTGAAATAAGCTACTGATTTTTCAAATTTTAGGCGTCCGAGTTCAGTATATATTGCTACATGCTCATGCCAGACAAACTCTTGATTTTATTAATATAGAAGTTATATAATAATAATAATAATAATAATAATAATAATAATAATAAGAAAGAAGAAACAATGTAAACTTGCTACCTTTCAATGACTTTTACAAAATTCGAAAAATTTGAGTACTCTGAATTTTCGATTTTTTTTCAAAAATTCTTAGTTTAATAAATTTTATACGTTTTAATATATAATTTCATAGCAACTATAGTCGCTCAATATTTCCTTTGTATAATTTAAAAAAATATATTATAAAACTGTAATAAATTTATTTGAAAATTCGAACTAGTGTGGTTATGCATTTTTCCACAAAAAACAAAGTAGTTCTAAAAAGTACATGATTGTACTAATTTATATTTCATGCATGAATCTATTACAGAAACTCAACTTTAAATATTTATTTTACAAATATTGTTCTATATTACTCAAACTCGAAAAAAAAAAATCAGTGTTCATTCAAACTTGACTCGAAGTGTAAGTAAAACACCTTCACCAGTTCTTAATATTTTATGAATGAGAATAACTTTAATTAAGAATCCCGAATCAGAATTATTATACCGGGATTTTTGATGGCTTAATCCAAAAAAATTATAGGACAAACTTAACAAATAAAATTTTAGTTTTTCCATTCCAATGAATGTGTGAATGTTATAATGAACTAATTACAACAAACAAAAGCAAAGTTAAGTAAAGGGAACATTTTATGTTTAGATTATTTTATAAGAGTTTAACCCACTTCGGTGGCCCCAAGGTCTAACGCGCTACTCTCACAGTAGAATAGACTACCGATGATGGGGAGATCGAAGTTAAAATCTCTGTTGGATATACTGAGGATAATTTTTCACAAAATGGTTATCCACTCTACCTCCACGAAAATGTGGATACACTTCCACTAAATATAACCTTTCCAATCACTAAAACCGATAGCGTAATTAGTATATGGGTGTATAAATCGAATGAGTGTTTATACGTGGTGCCAAAAAATAAATATAATGTTTGGGAGTCATAAATAAAATGAAGATTCAGGATTTGAAAATAGTTCTATTTGATAAAGTTCTAGTTTAAAAAAATAACTAGTATGCACTTAAATTTATCATGGTAGTAAGCATTGACATTTGTAGACACACAAAACTTTCATTTATCGTATTTATGTTATAATAATAGAATATAATATTTAGCACCGCGTCTTACTACCCGTTCGGGTTATACGCTTTAAGTATTAATCACGCTAATGGGTTATGAATTGGGAAGGTTGAATTAGAGGAAGTGAACTCGCATTTGCGTGGAGGGAGAGTGGAAAACCATTTAGGAAAAACCATCCCCAGTTCACCCAACCGAGATTCGAACCTCGATCTCCCCGTCCTCAGCACTCGAGCTCAACACGACAAGCGCGTTAGCCAACTACGCCACCGAGGCGGGTGTATTTATGTTAATCATTTAATCTCTATCTATTGTATAAAGTTTCCTCTGGCCATATAGATGACGAGCTCATCATCTAAAGTGCTAATTACCAAAGGAATGTAATTATTGCTATCACACTTCTCAGAGTTATTTAGAAGTTGATATAAAAATAATCGAATCGATATTTATTGAACAGAATTAAGTTCACATTTTGTTTATTCTAAGTTTCCTATGGATTTAAATTAGTTGCACAAATTTTCGGTGTAATTATATTGTTTTGAAAAATTGTTTTGGCAACAAATGTTGTGAGGAATACTAACTTAGTAGTTCATGAGATTTTCTACAACTATTTAAAGTGGATTTGATTATTTTCAATAATAATCTAATCAATTGATATTTTGACTTTTATGAAAATGTGGGTATGTACAGTTTTTAAATTTATTTTCCTAATGTCTTCACATCACTATGTATATACATGTATTATATAGAAATAAATTATGTGTTGATATGTTTTAAAGTGTAAGATTTAATAAAAAAAAAATGAGTATTTTATAAAAAATTGCATAAAAAATTACCCTTTTTATGATTGTATTTATATTTAATAGGATTTTTTTTTTAAATACCTAGGAAAATCATTAAGAATTACATATGCTAAAATAATAACTTTAATTATTTTATATTACATTTAGTTCACATAATTATGTTCACACCTTTCTTAGTACATGTCAACCACCAACATTAAAAAAAAAAGTTTTTAAAGATAAAAAATGATGGATTATGTATGTTATTTTTAAGTAAGAATATGACCTTTACAAAGATGGTATTGCACCGATATATTTATTTTAAAAAAAATGTTATTTTATAGAGCAAATATGTGGTAACGCTATCCATCAAATATCTTTTATTTAATAATATATTTTAGAAAACATTTCGACTATACAGCTCTAGGTTTTTATTAAAGAAAAGTTCAGTAATCTTCAAGATAACCCCATGAGAAGTAAATAAAAAATGAATTGTATAGTTTGAATTGACTATTTAATCATAACACAAACTTCTATCTCCACATCTAGGGCTTAGCATTTAACTATGTTTTTCCTCGAACCACTGGAGAAACTTTGGTGACAATTTATTTCAAAGTTTAACTCAATCCATTCATAAATATTTTTAATATGATTCTGCATTTTTAAATTTCTAGTTTTTTTAATAGTAGCTATTAATTCCACTTGAATATGTCTACTAGCTCACGTTTGAGCCCAGAAGATTCACAGTTTTTTTAAAAATATTTTTCCCTGACCACCTGTAAACAAAAAAACTTTTCGCGATGCTGTCTGTCTGTCTGTCTGTCTGTGTCTCGGCCTGGAGCTCAAACCATCTGACTGATCGGACTAGTAGTCAATTGCTATCCAGGGTCTTTATAAAGTTCCCCCAAGGAGTTTTTTGGAATTATATATCTAATCCTAAAATTGAGGGTAGTTTACTGAAAGTTAAAAAAAAAAAGTAAACAAAAAATTTGATTCTGTCAAAATCTGCTCTAACCATTTTGATTTAATTTTTTATCCAAACAACACTCTTTAACATTACAAACAAAATGGTGACCTTCTTTTTACCTTAACTTAAGTGTAAAAGTTTTAATATATATTATAAATATTTGAGAAACGAAATAATTGTAAAATTGTAGTACTATTAAAATAACAATCTTTTTATTTGGAATATATTTTTATAAAACTAATAGTTTTTGAGCTATAAGCGTGTGTGTGTGTGTGTGTAAATATATATATATAAAAAAGAGAAATTGATTTTCATACTCTATAGTGGTTATAGATATTCCTCTTTTATTAATGTTTTTATAATAGTATAGATACCATTTTCGTTTAAGCTCTTTGGTGGAATGTTTCTACAGCAATATACATTATTTCGTTTCACAAACCTTACACTAGTTTTTAGTAAATGTCTTTATTTTAAGATAAAAAAAAGAAATATCGTATGTGTGGTGCACCGTACCATTTATTATATATATTTTTAAACAACATTCTCAATCACAGAGGCCCCACATAAAATTAAACAATAATTGTTTAATATTTTTGTAATCATATATTGTGAAAGCTTAAAAGAAATGTGATCTGATATAGTAACACACTTATCACCAAAGATTAAAATGAATATTTGAATTGTATTTAACATATATGTCAATGCAGTACCACCCTAAAGCATTTGAATCAATGTCAAAAGACTGATGTGTGGACATATTATTAATTATGTGTTTTCATGTGTGTGAATATTTTGTTTGTTTTATTGATTTTTTTTAATTTATACACACTACTGCTACTTATGTCAATAGATTTTGGGTTTTTCTTAATAAGAGAAATAAAATAGATAAAACATTATAAATATTACTATTTTTGTTCTTTGCTCACAGTGGCGTATCCAGAAAATGTACTTTTATTAAGGGGGTTTACGGGGGCATCTAATTATATTGATTTGTTTATCACTGCGTCCTAATACCGTTCAGGTTATACGCATTTTAATTAATTACTCTAGTGAGTTAGAGATGAGGAAGGTTGAATTTAGAGGAAGCGTACCTGCATTTGCGTGTAAAACCACTCGACCGATATTATAACTACCTTCCCCCTGTCATTGGCAGTCTAGTCTAACACGAGAGTGATGCCTTAGACCATGTGGCCGCCGAAGTTGGTCTAGGGAAATATATATATATATAATATATTCGTGAATCTAATATTTTCTCGAATCTCAAATATCCTAAAAGATTTGGGGGATCTAATCCCTAAAATAAAGCCGTAAGAAGGTTTTAAAATTTCAAGCAAGGAAAGTATTTTTTTGTAGTTTTTATACTAAATTTTTTTTTTGTCTTAAAATCAACTATTTCTCCAGTAGAAACATATTTTAATTTTATCCACACGGTGACAATATCATTTAAAAAGTTTCTCAACTATGCTATGCTCATGACAGATATTCAGCAATTGTTGGACCCGCTTCGGTGTTCGCTTGATCTAACGTGCTAATCTCGTGTTGGACTAGACTACCGAAGACGGGGAGTTCGGGGTTTGATCTCGGCTTGGTGCACTGAGAGTGGGTTTTCCCTAAATGGCTATCCACTCTCCTTCCACACAAGTGTAGGTGCATTTTCTCTAAATTAAACCTTCCTAATCCCTAACCTATTAGTATAATTAGTATATAGGCGTATAACCCGAACGGGTAGAAAGATGCGGTGCTAAAAAAAACTTGATATCACCGTGTAAATAAAATTAAACCCTTAGGTTTCTACTGGAAAAATATTTGATTCATTTAGGCAAAAAAAAAAAAAAAGTTTTCTGTGAAAACTGCAAAAACTCTGACCTTTCCTCACGTACCCTTCCATTCACCTTAAATTGATTTTGGGATGTTGGAATTTGGGGTTAAGGGAAAGAAAATACCCTAATTAGCAGCCACCCACTCTCCACTTGGCCGCGTCATACTGGTCCTTAAGACTTAAGACCATTCAAATAATATGAATGTAGCCATCTGTAAAAAAAAAAAGAAAACATAGCTATAAGGCCCCCCCTTTTTTTTTTTTTTGGGACACGTTATAAAGCGTTTCAGATCTATCATAGTCTCAAGGTAATTTTTTTTATCACGATTACAATACTTTCTCTATTTGAGAAAACAAGTTTAAGTATGGATCTGACATTTGGTGAACTCTCGAATGTTTTTATTTGGTCCATCATATCCCCCCCCCCTCCTGAGATGGCAGGTCTGTCTCAAACTACCTGAAACCCAACATCTAGTATCTTGTCCCGGTTTATATTCCCGGCTGGTACCTTGGGTATTTTTCCCAAAATGGGAACTACCTTAATGGTAACCAGGGCTTGATTAATTAGTCTTAACTCTTTAAGTTAGGTTTAAATGGTTCCACACTCTCATACTCACTATCACCCTCCTCTCATCTCATCAGGACGTGGAAAGAGCCTCCACAGAAAGGATGTACGATTAGTACATTCGGGCATCCCCTGGGTAACGGTACATTAGTACGGGCTAATCTTTCCACCACCGGGTTACGAATGATGTAGCTCAAACGTACAATATCACCCTTATAAGAAACTTTTCTCACGGTTTAAAACTAGACTGGCTCTACCTTCACATACATACAAAACCAAGCCACATTTTCTTAAGCTGCTACCCTCAAAACTTGGTATCAAATTTGTATGGCTATAAAATAAATATATATAATGGTTTACTTTTTTTCAATAACTTACACATATTTTTTATTTGCCCCCAAAATATTATTATGTTCCGATAATATGGTAGTTTTCATAACTTTCTCTTATAAATATGGCGAGATTTCGTGATTTACTTGGTTACGTCTTGGTATCGAGTGTTATTGACCAATTGGTTCTGACAAGGTGAAACGTGAAAACGAATTTGAGATGTTTTTCTCAAACAAAAAATTGTGATTGGGGTGGAGTATATCTAAGAGCTGGTAGGAGAATTTATGTAATTATACCACATGTACTGCAAATCTACGGAAAATGAGCTTTTTAATTTTATTCTTAGTCAGATTTGTGCTTATTTTGACATCCTAATATTTACACAACATATTAGGCTAAACGTATCTTTCCAAAAATAGCCTTGAGAAAACATGTGGTACGTATGTTATACTAAACAGGCCCAGATCGTATAATACTCTTTTTTATCCATAGATAAATGGTTTTTAAAGTACCTACTTACCATCATGTATTTATAGCTAGTAATTGCTATTCATTTTAATTTACAAAAACTTAAAATCCATTGAGTACGAAGTTATACTCGTTTGAATCTAACATAAGAAGTGATGCTGTTTTGAAATTGGTGCACAAATTCTCTGCTCAATTGTTCGTAATCATACTCTTTAGTCTGGTCAAGAAAAGCGTTACTAAATCGAGCTCTAGTATTGTCTTGGTCATAAACATTTCGTTAACATAGATACCAGGTCAACCGTGAAAACTCGCCTATATTTAAATATGTATAGTTCCAGAATGATTGGTTCAAATTTAACAATTCTTCCAACTGAACTAGTTCATCCTTTCAAAGTGAGTCACGAGGTGACGTGACAATAACCTATCGTGAGTCTTCAAGATGATCTTGGTCACAGAAACTAAATTATAAAATAATACTAGATATTCCTTCGCATGAGCTACTTTTGATTAACGCGCTATCTGCCTCCTCTACACTTCCCTTAAGCTCTAAGAAAGAAGAATTACTGTCCGAGATATTATTATTAGTTATGAAAATACCACTTAACGACTAGACTACAAAATGTAGGTCGACCCTGAACAGTTGAACAACTGAACTGGAAGCCGAAGTTCACTAAGGCCGGTATTAGGCTACACTATCACATTTTTCTTTGATCAAATATATGATAAAAGATTTAACGCCATCTTTGATCAAAAATGTGTTATTTCACTACATTACATTTCTTTCACAGTCGCTACAATATATGTTATTAAAAAAATGGACTCCAAATGCGGAGACTGTGAGTGCTATTGTGATAATCTCATTGCTGCTTATAACAAAAATAAAACCTGTTAAACGATTGTGGGTTCGACCTTGGGTTGGGAGATGAAATTCAAGAGGGATTAACAGTTGCCTGATAAAGGAACTTCAAACAGAAGATCCGGAATCTTTATCAAAAATATTTACGCATGGACTGTGAAACTTTTAAATATTTGGTAGCAAAAGTCACTCCATTAATTAAAAGAAAAATATACACACCTAAGAAATGCTAAGACTGCTTCGCACGTGCAAGATAATCATTCAGGCGCCATTTTCTTTGATCAAACCTTAGAGCATGTTCTATAACTAAAATATGTGATCAATGTTACATTACACTTTCTTTGATCACAGATCTTTAATCAAAGAAATTTGGCCGAAATGTGATAGTGTAATACCGGCCTAATAACTGAACTACAAGACGTGGATCCATTGCGAACTGGTATGCAGCTGAATTACTACATGTAGGCAAGTTGCGAACTGGTGAACAACTGAACTACAATCTGAATTTCGTTAACAACTGAACTGCAAGTTATAGCTCCAAATTTTTGATAACTATTCTAATGGGATAGCAATGAGAAAGGAAGCATTTTAGAGTTATTAAAACCGCATTTGCGTGGAATAAGAGGGGGAAACCATTAAGGGAAAAAAACACCTCTTCAGGCCATTCGGCCACTGAAGCGGGTGATATTAGAATTTAATTATAAGAGCTGTGTTATTTAACACTGTTACAAGGTTACATGGTTTATGGATTACCCCTAACTACCATAAATACATATTTAACTAATATTTTTAAGATCGGGTGAATAGGAACGCCATATAAGATAAGTATTTTAGCATATACTCGAAAAAAAAATTGTTTTTCCTGCCAAAATGAAAAATAATACATTTATTGAAATTTTCTACATATGGTAATCACAACAGTTTTTGAATATTTGTTACGTTCATTATAAAATTTGACCAGGGCTTTGTTTCTTTGTTAAAAAAGAAAGTTTCTATCCAAATACTATTATGCCCAGTGACAGATATTCAAGAGCTCTTAAGATTATTATATGTAGAAAGTTAAACTAAAAGTAGGGCCTATTTACTGATTCAACATTTTAATTATTTTAGCCAAAATAGTTTTGATAAAAAAAATACCTCCAACAAAACAGACCTTTAGGTAGGAGAGTATTATTATTATTACTATTAGCACCGCGTCTTACTACCCGTTCGGGTTATACGCACTTACTCTAATGTGTAATGGTAGGGTGATTGAGAGATGAAATGGAGGACCTACAGTTTAACGTGGAATCCGAACCACGGTGGAGGACTGGCATGCCCCACATTCACAAGATGTCTTGTCAGAGGTGAAGGAAGGGTTTGGTAATCAGATAAATCTGTGCCGTGACCGAGGATTGAACCCCGGCCGCCAGCACAGAAGTCTGACACCTTACCTCTAGACCACCAGGTCACCCGGTAGGAGAGTAGGAGACGCTAGAAAAGGTAAGTGTTTTGGAAGATTTTATAGCGAAACTATTTTTTTTTAGCAATATAAATTAAGTATTGCTTAAATATAAACATATTTAATTTTCTTCACGTGGTAATATCAACAATTGTTGAATATATGTCGTGAGCATAGCGGCATTGGATGGGAAACTTTTTGAATGAAGAGGAAAAGTTGTCATTAAATTCCAGAACATATTCAACAACTGTTAATCTCACCATCTGAAGAAAATTACTCTGTTTATATTGAAGAAATATCTTATTTATTTTGTGCAAAAAAAAATTATGCTATAAAATCTTCTAAAACATGGCCCTTTTCTCTCGTTCCTACAATCCCACCTTAAGGTATGAAAACCGTAATATTACTTTATTATTTCACGTTTACTCATTTTATTCGCACATTGACGTCACATCCGTTGCGGGACTACCATTCACACAAGAGGGTGAAGCGCCCCTGCAGGAAATATAACTGCTACACGTCATACTTTTATGCAATGTGGTATTGCCTAATATAATTATTGTATGCGTTCCAAGGATGAAGATAGTTTTAATTTTAAATGCTCCCTATTTATCATTAATGGGTGGTAAGACTGCTATCTTGTACTTGTTACGTGAAATAGGTCCATACAGGTACTTATTATAGGATTTATATTGTCAACATTCCCTTTTCTCAACTAATACAAAGTCTACAACGATGAATAAGGTATGAGTGGATAGGATTTTTTACCGACTTTTACATAACATACTCAGTTTACGTTAAATCACATGGTGTGCTATATATATATATATATATATATATATATATATATAAGCGAAAGCTCTGACTGACTGACCCACTCACTAATCACTAATTCTCACACTTCCCACGAAGCTAAAGGGATAAAATTTGGCACAGGTGTTCCTTATTAGGTAATTAGGAAAAGTAAAGATGTTTCATTCCGATGTTTTGTGATAAAGAGGTTGAAATCGGGTTAGCTACCCTAATCAACAATATCTTTATACACTCTTTTTAAGCGTTTAGAGAATAATAATTCGTTAAGTTTGTTATAATAATGCCTCCGAAAAAATATAGCAATTATTTTTAACCCCGTAGATGCTTCTAAGGGGTGGAAAAGCTCCACATGAGAAAAGATATGTGGTCACCTCCACGCGGTGTTTCTCGGTTAGCGATAAGAACCATTCCATTAAGATTCAAACAAAAATTCTTCATTTTCATCCAAAAGTAAATAATAACACAACATCTCGTACGACGAACGGGGATTCAGCTGGTATTATTTATTTTAGCACCGTGTCTTACTACCCGTTCGGGCTATATGCTTATGTACTAATTACGCTAATGGTTTTAGAGACTAGGGAGGTTATATTTAGAGGAAGTATACCCACATTTGCGTGGAGGGAGCGTGGGGACCAATTTTGTAAAAACCACCCTCAGTACATCCAACCGAGATTCGAACCTCGCTCTCCCCGTAATCGGTGTTCTAGTCTACTGCGAGACTAGCGCGTTAGGCCACGCGGCCACCGAGATGGGTGTAATACGTTTTCATTTTGTTTGAAAGCTCACGAGAGATAGTGCAGGTGGTCAGGATCAAGACCAGGCCTCGCAATTAGAATTTTTCCCAGCCTCATTTTGCTAATTATAATTTTGTCTCTAGTGTGTTTGGATTTAAAGTAAAGTCAACTATTTAACGATATTAAGTCTTCCGTTTTAATACTCCTATGATTCCAAAATCTTTTTGAAAAATTGAAAAGTGAATCTCTTAGAAGAAGAGTTATTTTGGCATATCCGTTACGAAAGGGAATTTTTTATTTAGTATTTTAAATAATTTATTGAATACCTTGAAACGATTGATTGTATTAAATCACGTCAAAATTTTGTTAAGAAATAAAGAAAAATATAAAGTGGAACAAATTGAAGTGCAATATACATTGATATCGATTGTATAAATTTAAATCTTAAAATTGATGCTCTAGACTTTAAAAGAGAATTAAATAACAGTGTTTAAATTCTCATCTTGATAATTACTCGTTTTAGCAAACTTTTTTTTGTACTTGGTGGATATTTTTCTAAACAAATTTACAATTAGTTTTGTGAACAGAAGACCTCGCTCGCTCCCTCCATTCAAAGATTGCTAAGAACTGTCATGTTCTTCTTATCTTTACTACAGTCTTAAGATTCCTCTTTGGATTTCAAATTGAAAAAGCTCTTATAATTTATCCTTGGAATTAGAGTTGATATTGTTATTATCCTTGGTGATCAATTTATGCAAAAAAAAAAAAAAAAAACTAATCTCAATGGCGCATTATATTCAAAGAGACAGCTTTTCGCGTGGAATTGATTTTATTCCTTTTGTAATAAAATTAAATAGAAAACAAATGAATACTATATTCAATAGTGCATTATAATCAGAGATACAACTTTACGCGTCAAGATTTTTTTTTTCCTTTTATACAGAAAAACAAATGAAAACTATATTTAATGCGCAATTGCGCATTATATTCAGAGAAAATATCCTTGGTTTGCGTGGTTTAAAACATCAATCTCACTATATATATATGTTAAGAATGAAAAAGTTACAGCCCAGTTACTAGATTGATTACTCAGAATGTTAAGTTGAAAATCACTTTTAATTAGCCATTAAACAAAAATAAAACCTTTTTCAAACAAGTTTATAAAGTTTCTTAGAGAAAAGAATCAATGAAAGTAAAATACATTCCGTCAACGTATCTACTAAACAATCTTTCTTGGCGGATCTGTCAACTCTACAAATGTTTCATAACCTGAAACTGGAACAGTTATTATTATGGGACTGTTTGTCACCACGTCACTTCTCAAGCCCTGTTCTCCTCTCTTATCAGCTCCGTTTATTTGCTGTAGAATCACCATGGTAACTCAAACTGAGAAGATAGCGAGCTCTTTAGTCTAACATCGCACCAATATCACAACTCTCCCGCTTTGCTCGTACGGTCCACGGACCGCCTCACCTAAACGCGATACTGAACCTTATCGCCTTTTCATCAGGTAAACAACACGTAGTTGGTTATATAGCCTGGCAATATACATCGGTAAACTTAGGAGGAAGGCTTTTCGCGGGATTTTAAAGTTTTAATTATTATTTTCGTGTGGATGTATTGTGTTTCCCACGTGAAAGGAATCTTTACCCATTTAGATATCACGAGTTTATGAACAATTTACTACTCTTTCATCTTACATTTGTCAAAATCATTCAAGTGGATATATGAATTTTATTTTTTTGGTTTTATTTTGTAATATTTTACGTATTGATCGTGCGTTATTGGATAATTTTTTTTTCCATCTATGTTGTCACGGTGAAGAGGATGGAAAAGGTGATGGCAACGAGAAATCTTCTAGTTTCAAAATGGCCGCCCTTGGGTGTGTTTCAATCATGATGAGTCACTCATACCTTTTTTTTTATTTGGGGTCCTTGACGTTTGATGGCACGTAGACAGTCGGCCCTCTTCTAACATTTTGATGACTTCGGTTCTTGTCAAGTCTCTGTTGAATGACTAAAGTGGGTTGTGCGAGTCCTTGAAATAAACGACTTACTAACTAACTGCATCAGCGATTGATCCACGTCGGCGACGTTTGGCTTCACGCGGGTGAGTAGTAAAGTTAGCGATTAGCTAGTTAAGATTACTTTAGTAGCTTTGTTAAATCTCTCTTTAGTTCAAACGTGCATATAAAATTAATATATACTTTTAAGAGCAAATTCGGTAAAGGGGTTTTAGCAGAACACTGCTATAAAAAAAAATTTAGACGAAATAAAACCATTTCTTTGTTGGGGATGCAATAAAACCAACAATTCATTTATATTCTATGCGTGCATGAGCTACTCTTAGGTCACCCCCAATTCCACTTCAATAAAAGTCACTTCTGATGAAATTTCAGGAACAAAAAGACCTACCTCTCTATGTTTCAACCTTAACTTCACATAGTTGCAACCTTCACTGAGCCATACCGGTCTCAACTTCCGAGTTATAAAACTCCACCGAGATATTGACGCTGTAGAGATATTTCAACCACCTTATCTTTTCTCCTCCATATATATTTTTTTTCCCCTAGACCTTGTTTTTTTTTCTCTCTTTGTCCCCAAACTCACCTAACAGTTTTCACTTTAAAGCCCACGTAGTTTGAATAGATTGTCTCCGCTGGTTACAAAACATCCGACATGCACAGCACTATCTCAAAACCAGACTAAGCAGCTGAATGAGATACCCCATAGCCTCAACGAAATCAACAGCCACTTATTTTAATAATGATAGCAAAGTTGAGCACCGATAATAATGTTTGTAAAGTATGACTTCACAAAAGACAAAGACATTTTTACTAAGGTTATATTTGTAAACATCCTTCTTGTGTAAAGATTGTGTATATTATCCTGTGAAGACATTCTAAAAGGATGATTATAAGTCATGATAAGGAAAGATATCTGGCTTATTTTTGACATTTTTATTTCGATTTGAAATAATTCATTAGTTTTATTTTTCCCTCTGGGCACTTTTCGGTCTCTTTTGTATCGCAAATAGTTTGGATTATTCTATGATAACTTGTTGAAAATACTTGGTTTTGAGCCAATTTAAATATTTATTCAGAGCTATTTAAATGAGCTTGAATAATATTGGTAAGGGAATTTTGTTATTAGTTGAAAACACGTGCATGCATTTATTTTCTCAATCTTTTGTCGTAAAAAGTCCACCCAGTTAGTTTATTCAATCATTTTTTTATGACATCTTTATTTGTCTTTAAAGATGTTTATAAATTTGTCAATCAAAGTAAGCCCCGAAATTTGTACTAAATTTGTAAGCCACGAAAGTTGTACTTTAACAGCTCAAACAACATCCAGCTCAAAAAATAACATCCACAAGTCACTTTTATTTAGTTAAAAATACAGTCTAATTTTAAAATATTATTTATTATTGCACTAATTTTCAGTAGTTTGTATTTATTTAAAGTGACTTTGTTAATCTGACTTTTTTTAAGCTACTAAACTAAAACTGTTAGGGTTTAATTTGAAAAACAGAGTTGAAAAAAATCCTCAATGACCAACTACAGAAATCTTTAAAATTTTAAATACAATTTGAGAAAAAAAGCAGTTATTTTTTTTTCCAAAAAGGTAAGACATAAAGAACTGGACCACGTACTTAAGGATGTGTAGCATTATTCCCCAAAAGTGTATGAAAACCCAAAACGTAAAATAATCTCCATCTAATGTAATGAATCAGAATCAGACTATTTGTGTGAAAATAAAACACCTCTCTTGCTGGTATGGCCATTGTTAATTATTCATATGGATATGTTTCATTCAGAAGCAAATATATGAAGATAGAGTGTGTGGATCAAAAGGAAGAGGCAGGGAATGTAAGACGTGGCTAAATATTGTAGTAGTAATAATAATAATAATAATAATATTTAGCACCACGTCTTACTACCAGTTCGGGTTATACGCTTTAAGTACTAATTACGCTAATGGATTAGGAATTGGGAAGGGTTTAATTAGAGGAAGTGAACCCGCATTTTCGTGGAGGGAGAGTGGAAAACCATTTAGGAAAAACCCACCCCCCAGTTCACCCGACCGAGGTTCGAACCTCGATCTCCCCGTCCTCAGCAGTGGAGCTCAACACGACAAGCGCGTTAGCCAACTACGCCACCGAGGGGGGTATAATAAATATTGTAAACGAATGTGCGAAAAAAGAGGAACATTAAAGAGTTTTGAGAATAAAAGAGCATGTATGACTCGGTGTTTTGTATATTATTGAAGCGAAGGGAGTGTGCAAGGATAGGGAAGTGTGGGAGAAAGTTAGTAAAAATGGATTAAGTACTGAGTTGTTTTTTGAGCCCTAAACCGTTTGTTTAGTGCACCAATGCTTTAACAATCTGATAGCCAGGATTAGTATAGTGTTCAGGGTCATTATTCACTCGTATTTTAAAGGCAGAGTCTGTCATGGACGTGTGAGATAGTTGGTTACTTAATTGTTATTTGAAAAACAGCCACCGATAGTTGTGTTATTGATAGTTAGAGCCATATAAAAATTGTTTTATTTATAGCTAAATTTCGTTTTTTAAATCTCACTTTTCTGTGTTATTTTGTGTTTATTCAAAATTATATGTTATCTGAGGTGTTTAAGGTTTCAATCATAAAACTTAATTTTGTATACATTGTCCCAATATTTAAATAATACTTATATATTTTTGCTTTAAAATTCTTTGTCAAGTTTGTCTGCAAATTTCACAATTTTGTAGCCTAAAGTTAGCTTACACTACAACAAAATACTAATCAAATTACAGTATGGTCAAAATTTTTATTTAATTTCTTCTTCATTTTGTGTTTATTTAAAGTTTTTTTTTTGTAAAAGTGGAATTACTTGTTTTATAGGAGGATTTCGTGTAACAAAACAATTTCGTTTTATTTCGCTTTACAAAAACATTGTAAATCATATCTAAACACTATCAAAGTAAAAAGTAATTGATTCCAACTTTTGGGTGACCTGGTGGTCTAGGGTTACGGTGTCGGAATTCTGTGCTGGCAGCCGGGGTTCTATCCTCGGTCCCGGTGCAGATTTATCGGATTACCAAACCTTTCCTTCACCTCTGACAAGACATCTTGTGAATGTGGGGAATGCCAGGCCTCCACCATGGTTCGGATTCCACGTTAAACTGTAGGTCCTCCATTTCATCTCACAATCACCCTACCATTATACATTAGCGTAAGTGCATATAACCCGAACGGGTAGTAAGATGCGGTGATAATAATAATAATATGATTCCATCTTTATATGGCACCTTTCGCTTTATCGCGTCTCACCATTCTTACGGTCCTCTACTGATATTTATTAGCTAACCAACAATCTCGCACGTTCATGAAAGACTCTACCTTTAAAATAAGAGTGAATAATGACCCTGAGGAATATATGAATCCTGACTATCTGATTGATAGAGCATGGGAGAGAAAACCCCACATGTCATCAATGATTTTTTTTTCTGGCCCATGCCGGGAATCTGACCTGGGACCATAGAGTGATACACAAACAAGCTACCGACTGAAACTAAGGCAAATAAACTTATACCAATATAAAAACAAGACAGATGAAGCGCGTGGGCGCGCATCGTGTTTGAGTTGTCCTATGCTAACAACACACGATGATGGCATCTGACAATGAAACAATGGTCGAGGAATCCCACCGTTCAAAGACTAGCTCTAGCGGCGCATGTGGACCTTGTATTCATGCGCTGGGAACATAATTTGTGGCCGCGTTACGACTGCAGCTTGAACGTTACAGAATGATATAAGATGATATCACATACCATATTCATGAGGTCGAGTGGTTAAGGTGGGGGTGTACGAGAACGCGAGAAAAAGACAATGTTTTTGCTGATTTTATTCTAAAACATTTTTTGGGTCAAAATAAATCAACTATTTGTCCAGTAAAAAGAGTTTAATTTTCGCTTTGTCCATTACAGAGAGATTAATTTTCGCCACATGGTGATATCAACAATTTGTCCAGTACAAACAGAGAGTTTAATTTTCTCCATATGGTGATATCAACAATTTATCCTGTACAAACAGAGAGTTTAATCTTCTCCACATGGTGATATCAACAATTTGTCTGGTACAAACAGAGAGTTTACTTTTCTCTATATGGTGATATCAACAATTTATCCTGTACAAACAGAGAGTTTAATCTTCTCCACATGGTGATATCAACAATTTGTCGGTACAAACAGAGAGTTTAATCTTCTCCATATGGTGATATCAACAATTTGTCCAGTACAAACAGAGAGTTTATTTTTCTCCACATGGTGAATCAAATTGCCCGTAAACAATATTAATTCCCTAGTGAATCAACAATTGTACATCAACAGAGTTTATTTTTCTCCACATGGTGATATCAACAATTTTCCAGTACAAACAGAAGATTAATTTTCTCCACATGGTGATATCAACAATTTTCCTGTACAACAGAAGAGTTTAATTTTCTCCACATGGTGATATCAACAATTTATTCCTGTACAAACAAGAGTTTAATTTTCTCCACATGGTGATATCAACAATTTTCCAGTACAACAAAAGTTAATTTTCTCCACATGGTGATATCAAAATTTATCCAGTACAAACAAGAGTTTATTTTCTCCACATTGTGATTTCAATAATTTGTCCGGTACAAACAAATAGTTTATTTTCTCCACATGGTGATATCAACAATTTATCCAGTACATAGAGAGAGATTAATTTTCTCCACATGGTGATATCAACAATTTATCCAGTACAAACAGAGAGTTTAACTTTCTCCACATGGTGATATCAACAATTCTTGTATATCTGTCGAGGGTGTGCTATGGAATTGAAATACAAATTTTCGCTTTAATTAAAAAGTTTCTCAACTAATACCACTTAATAATAGATATTCAACAACTGTTGCTTTTACTGTATGAAGAAAATTATACCTTACGTTTCTACTGGAGCAGTATTTTATTTATTTCGTCAAAAAAAAAAAAAGATTTATTAAGAAAACTGCAAAAAAAAAATACTTTTTTGCACGTTATCTTTCTCTTCCAACTTAAAGGGACTGCTTATGTAGATGAGAAAGTGCCAATAATATGTTGAGCTTGGGGATATATATCAACAAAACCTTTAACAGTAGAGCCTACACAAGTTTGGTGCTAACTGGAATGAACACAAAATTATTTTCTATTAAATATAAATATGTATATATATGTATATATATTTATACATATGTATATATGTATATTTATATCTTATATAGACTTACTTTATGGCATTAAGAACTCTAAAGTTCATTGCAGCACTTATAAAAGTAGTTCTATTCCACTTATCCCCATCTTGAGCTAGTTCTATCCAGTCCACCTCACTACACTCTATCTCTTTCAGGTCCATCTAATGTTATCCTCCCATCTGCGTCTAGGTACTACCATTGCCCTCTTACTATTAGGTTCGCCATAATCTACGAGATTTGATTATCCTAGTAACATATTATTATGAGTACAGATTGTGTAAATCATCATTATGTAACCTCCTCCGTTCCCCAGTGTCCTAATCCTTTTTTAACTAAATAGTTTCTAAGTATCTTGTTTTTGAACACCATAAAAAATATTTTGTAATGTAAGACAAGAGATAACGTTTCATACCCATAGAGAGTAACCGTTTAAAACTATTGTTTTTCATATTCCTACCTATTTTCAAAGCCTAACACATTAGACAACTTGACCATCTGTGTGGGTAACTCCAAAACCAAGATATTTTAAAGATGATATTTTATATTTTAACTTTAGGAAACCGGATTCTGTGCACCTTGAGCGATTTGTTTTTGAACTATTGTTTAGCCCTGGCGTCTTTGACTGCTTAGACGTTTGTCCAGACACTATAGGCTAAGAGGGTCACAAGGTTCATGACTCTTGATCGAAAAAGTGATGGTTGATGAGTGAACGCTAAAAAAAAAAAAAAACTATTCTAAATTTGAAGAAATACCAGTCACTTATGGTTTGAATTCAAACTACGTAGCTTCATGACTTCTTGGTGCTGACTGACAGTCAACATTTAGGTATACACCTAAATTTTGACCGTCAGAAGTTACAGCTGCTTAACACATGTTTTTGCAGTCATATGGTTTGGTGTAGGGATACATAATTTGGTCTGGTAACTTTTTAAAGCCATCAGCTATCAGCTGTGAGCTGTCAGTCAGCACCAAAGAAGACATGGGGCTAGTGTACTCAGACGAATTGGTGGCAAGGCCTGGGGTATCTAAACGTGCACCAGCTGAGGTTATTTGGCTCCAACCCCTGATCAGAGCTGATCAGAGCTGATCAGAGCTGATCAGGGGTTGGACCAGTACAATCTATTGTCTCTCCAACTCAACCTTGTGTGGCTGTTTCACCAATTATACATTTTTGGGCATGTTAGGAATCGAAATCGGGGGAGGGCAAGTGGGAGGGGCCTTATCTCGGTAAGTAGACGCACTACCGAGTTAGCTAAGGTTTTTTTTTAAGCACCACGTCTTACTACCCGTTCGGGTTATACGCTTAAGTACTAATTACGCTAATAGGTTAGGAATTGGGAAGGTTGAATTTAGAAGAAGTGAACCCACATTTGCGTGGAGGGAGAGTGGAAAAACCACCCTCAGTTCACCCGACCGAGATTAGAACCTCGATCTCCCCGTCCTCGGCAGTCGAGCTTAACACAACTAGCGCGTTAACTAGCTACGCCACTGAGACGGGTCAGCTAAGGTGTTAGCCTACTTACAGTAAATATGTTAAAAAAACAAGAAATAGACCTAAAAATAATCACTTGCAATTTATTAGAGAGTAAAACATTTTTCTGTAAGTCAAGATTTTATTAATAAAATAAATATCTTGTTTTGTTTTTTTTCAATTTGATTTGCATAAGTAGGCCTTATATTAATAAAAGTAATTAATATAATATGGTTACGCGCTTTGGTGGCCGCATGGTCTAAGGCGCTACTCTCGCAGTAGCCTAGACTGCTGATGACGAAGGGATCGAGGTTCATATCTCGGTCGAGTGTATTGAAGGTGGTTTTCCACTCTCTCCAAACAAATGCGGGTAAATTTCCTCTAAATACAGCCTTACTCATCCCTAAAACCATTGGCGTAGCTATTACATAAACGTATAACCCTTACGGGTACTAAGAAGCGATGCTATTTTATAAAAAATATAATATATATATATATTTGATTGAATAAGCTGACAAACTTGCTATATAATAATATCTGTGGTAGTTAAATGATAATTTATAGTGTTTGAATAAATAATATTCATATTGTTTATGATTATTCTAACACTATACAACTATTTAGAAGCAGTATCACATAAGCGCCTCACCACGAAAAAGATCGATGCTCCAATATTCTAACATTCTTTTATGAAACTGCTCTAAACCAGATAGGTAGAGGGACCAAACGTATTCTTTCAAAAGCACCTGTAGGCCTACTCTTTTTTGAGGTGGTCAAACAACGTAACTCTTACTTATCCCTTATAGTGGTAAAATGTACTCATTTTGAAAATTTGCATAAATACTAAGTGTTCTCCCAAGAAAATTTTGCTAGCCTGATTGCATTATTATGTAGTTGGGTTTGGGAAGGGTAAGTTATTACTTTGCCTTAGTGTTTTTTGTACAAAAAAAAACACATTGATTTTAGCCGGGTGGCCGTTAAAATTAGCTAGGTGGTGCACCCATTTTAAAGGTCTTGGAGGTAACACTCACATTAAATAAAAAAATTCGAGGAAAAAAAATAATTGATAGCCTCCTTCACCCATTCATCATTTAGGGAATCAGATGGTAATCAAATGGAATACAAGTGATTATTGAAATAATTTCTGCTCATGATAAAGCACCCTTAAAATCATTTTCATAGGGAAAATGTTTTATGTTGAATATACCTAAATACAAAATTTAACCGAAATTGAAATCCACTTTATATATATTTGCTCTTCAGTAACCCACCTTAAATTTTAAGGTTGTATATCCAATCCCAAAAACCCCAGAGACAGACAGACAGCATTGCGAAAACCCATTTTTCAGTTTCTGAGTGTCATGAAACGTTGACATTTATCAAAATCTAGAATTCGATTATTATTTTTTATGATTTCAATACTTCTCTTTTCGAGGGATCAGAAACATGTGAGCTAAAATCAATATAATAAATAATTTAATTCACTATTTATAAATCAAGATTTTTATATATTGAAATGTATGTAAGTCATCATTGGCTGAGATATTTCTGCCACTCCTAAGATCCGTCCCGCAGCCATTTTGTATTTTCTGATAAGCCTTTCCTTCACTTGTCATTCTGGAAGCCATCACAGAACGTCCAATTATTGACACAGGAATCGACATATACAACACACACACACACACACAGAAAGAAGAGGGGGGAAGAGATCTTACCTGAAACGCGTCACAAGTCATAAAAGCCAATCACATGCCACACCACTCATTCGCTGCAAATCGAACGAATTTCAAAATGTGTCATCTATGGGACGATTGTCGACTGTTTGCTCTCAGGTCGGCCACCACATATAGACTGGTGGTTTCGAAGGTGTCGTGTCGTGTCTTAATAGAATTTGGTTCATTCGTGTTGCCCCAGGGTGTAATATCTTATTTTTTTATATATATGATTAGACAATCTTCCCAGGTGAGTCTGATTATCGGGCGAATTTTATTATCACCATCTTTAGTTATCATATCCTTTCTATCTGAAATTTTAAATCTGTATAAGATTATAAATTTCATTAATGATATTTTTCTCTCTTGAAAATTATCAAAAGTTGTTTTGATTAATCAGATTTAAAAAGATTGCTTTAAGATATGTAGCTACTCAGATTAATTTCTATATTTTATAATATTAGGTGCCATTTTTATTTTGTATTAAATACATATTTATCATTTTAGATGGCTATACAATTTCTTGATGTTTTTTAAATTCAACCTTAATTTTTATATACGAATAACTTAATTTTGTAATTAACTTGGCATGACATAATAATGTTCCATTAAAAATATAATAACTTTACGTATTTCACCAATTTAAGTTTATATTTTGTGAAACCAGTTTAAAATTGATAATATCGTTAAGTTGTATAACAATTATATATACAAAACTTCATAAAAAAATATTGTTTGCCATACAACAAATTAATTGAAATCATGTGCTTAATTATTAAATAATATTTGGTTATTTTAATTTTGTATGGTTCATGGATGTTATATGTATTAAAATTATATAAGTTAAAGATTAAATTGTCTAATTCATGTATAAAATATGGTGTTATGCGTATCAAAGAGAGGTAAACTATTTTATTTATTCTCATGTACGATACATACAAGGATTAAATATTAATTAGTTTCTTAACTAACCTGCCTGATTCGTTTTGTTCCAGTCTGAATCTATATTTACATATTGTATAAAATGTATATAATAAGTTTTCAGCTATTTTGACACAAGAATATTCGTGTAATATAATTTATTAACTCACATAAAAATTATTTTAAATATGTTGCAAAAACAGAATATTCTATACTGTAAATTAAATAGCCTACGTATCGAATTTATTAGTTTATTCCGTTTGTTTCTAATTCAATCTATATCATGGTAAATTGATATAAGTTTGAAAATAAAATAGCCCCCCCACCCCCCAAAAAAATCTTAATGTCACCATCTACCTAAAGGTATTTTCCATCACTTTTCGGTATTTCTTTTGAAAGTGGCAGTTTTAATATTTCAACTTCACTATAATCATCCTTAATTATATTAAAAATATGATATTGCAAACCTATTAAAAATGACTTATTTGTTTGAGGAGTGCTAGATTTATGTTTCTAAACATTTACTTTTATCTAAGAATTTCAACTTAAAAAATTGTTATTAATATTTATTTTTTAGTTTCATAAATAAAAATGTAATGTTTATAATTATATCTAGACAAAGATGATACATTTCACCTCTAATTTGGCGTAAACAATATTTTTTAATCAATAAACCATTTCTTAAATAACCTCTATCAGCAATAAGACCCTTTATGAAAACCATACTGTACGATTGAGTTACTCATAATATATATTCTCAGTTAATGTGAACTCGTTTGGGGCTGTTTTATAATTATATAAATGATACATTTGTCATTTATCTTTCTAGTTACCATTGATAGAAATATTACAATAGTGTAATTAATAGTATATTTTGAATTTGATTGTAAAATTTTTGTATTTACAAATTTCAAAATGTATTTAAAATCTCGTACTTATGGAGGGGGGGGGGGGCCACCAACCAGAATGTCAAGACGCATTTCGGACGTTAAGAAAGAATTAGAAGGAATTTGTTATTTTAAAATATAGTTCACTCCTAGAAGAGGAATCTAGATAGCCTACCAGCATTTCAATTATTAAAATTTAAAACCTTACATTTTAAGTTTACTAATGAAAGAAATAATAACGAAAAGGTGAAAATTAGTTAGTTTGTTATTTTCAAATGACGTTTGGATCGAAATTTCACTGTTTTTAACTAAGGTTCCTAAATTGTGATGAATAGAAACCTCAACATTTCAAGATAAATACTTTTACAAACTTGTACTTAGAATACTAAAATGACTATAAAAACATATTTAAAATTCATTGTAACATTTTTTAACTAATAATACATGCACCAAATAACACTAAATATTTTTTTCTCTCACGCGAAAATGAATTCTTGGCCATTTAAATGCGAATTAACAAATAACGAACACACTTCAGGGGAAGAATGGTCTAAGGCGTCACTCTCATGTAAGACTGGCCTGCTGATGATGGGGAGGTCGAGGTTAGAATCCAAGTCGGGTCTACTGTGGGTGGTTTTACTTAATCAGTTTCTCATCCTTCTACGCATAAATGGGTAGATTATTTCAAAAATGCTTCCTTTTTCATCCCTATTAGAGTAGTTCTAATATTATATTCTTAACCGGAAGAGGATATTATTATTATTAGCACTGCGTCTTACTACCCATTCGGGTTATATGCACCTACGTTAATGTGTAATGGATTACCAAACCCTTCCTTCACCTCTGACAAGACGTGTATTAATCACAACTTGTGAATGTGGGCAATGCCAGGTCTCCACCGTGGTTCGGTTCCCACGTTAAACTGTAGGTCCTCCATTTCATCTCACAACCACCCTTCCATTACACATTAGCGTAAGTGCGTATAACCCGAATGGGTAGTAAGACGTGGTGCATAATAATAATAATAATAATAATAATAATAATAAAATATAATAAATGTAATCCTATTTGCTTGGTTGTAAAACACACATTCCTGGTGAGACTACGGCTAGGTTGGAGAGGGTTGCGTTGGGAGGGGGTAGCTTTTACTTCTGAAGCAGGTATTTAAAATACGTATTCTATTTATTAAAATCCAAGAATTGAGTTGTTAAAGGATTTTCATTGCATTTTACTTTGTAATGTGCTTGTTTGATTTAGTAGTGGGAATTTATTATTACGAGCTTTTGTTCATATTTTTAGGTAGGTTTTTGAAAATTTGAAGTAATCTAATATGTCATTTTTTTGGTCAACAAAATCTGGACCCTGGTAATAATCGTAATGGCATTTGACCAAAAACATTTTAAATTAATATAAAAAGTCAAATTAATGTCCATGCGAGATTCACAATAAATGTTGAGATTACTGTGTGTATAAAATTATATTAAACGTACCTATTGAAGCAATATTTTTTCTATTTTGCACCAAACAGATTTTTTGTCATCTTAATTTTATTATATAATTTGAAAAAAAAATATACAAAAATAGAGCTACGATAGAATCGTCTAATCAGACTAAGCTCTACCAAAAATGTGTTAGCTCATTTTGTGCTAAAAAAAACAAAAAAAAAACTGGAACGTGAGAATAGTTGACAGTTTTTTTTATGTTCCTTACGATTATAATGTCGACTACATGGCTCAAACTCTATTTTATCTCAGAAAACTTTATTTACCATCAACAAGGCCATTTATTTTACCTTTAAACCAACATTAGTTTTACTTTTACAACAAATAATAAATCGATGATTAGCTCAAAGTTCAAGACTGATAACACGTTTAGAGTTTTATACTTTATCACGACTTTGCAATATGTGGTTATTTCCCTTGGTACAGTCCACATCAAAATCATATAATTTTGCAGAGAGTAGTTGATTTTTGTTTTCAAGAGCTTGGTGCGGTTTTTTTTTAAAATAGGGGTTTAACCAGAACACGACTAACAAACTAATATAATATCATATATAATAGATTAATAAACTTTGATGCTATAAAATGTGATGATATAACGATAATAGGACAAATTATTATTATTATTATGCACCGCGTCTTACTACCCGTTCGGGTTATACGCACTTACGCTAATGTATAATGGTAGGGTGATTGTGAGATGAAATGGAGGAACTACAGTTTAACGTGGATCCGAACCACGGTGGAGGCCTGGAATAGGACAAAGCTTTAAACAAATTAGTATTAAAAAGTCGTAGACACGCCACAATATCAAACCAGAGTATTTTAAGCTCATACTGGTCCTTCATTACCAGTTAGGAAAATAAATATTAGCTCCTATGAAAATATTGATATCATAAAAATTCTTTTTTTTAAATATTGAAACATATAATTTATACGTTTTTTTGTTTTGTGCGTTGCGTATTATTACGCGATCAGACTGTCAGCATGTTTACATTATTATTATTGAAGTTATACTTCTTTAGGCGCGTTACGAAAAAATGATGAGAGTGAAATTTTAAGATGCGCGTGCATCACTGTAAACAAAAGTAACAGGTTGAAGTTAACCGCTCATTAAGTCTCGAAATAAAAGGTTACCAACAAAATAGAAATAGAACCTCTGTTAGTCGCGCATGTTGGTACGCTCGTCGCCTCTGATCACTGTTTTCATATATATAATATTTATCCACATGTTTCTAGTTTCTACATTCACAACACGTGTTTTAGTTTCATACAAGTGCGAACTATATATGTGCTAATAAATTATATTCAGTAGTGTATTAAATTGAATATTTTGATTAATATTATTTACTATTCGTAAATATTAGTGAAAAAAATTGTGCTTATAGACTTTTTCAAGTACTCCAATATAATTGAGGTTAACTATCCGTATGTATTATTTATTGATATAAATTAAAATATTATTATTTAACATAATTAATACTAAATATTATTAAATTATTATTGTTAAATATTTATTATTGGTTATTTAATATTTACAAAATAAAAAATTAAATTAATAAATCATTTAATAAAAAATTTGTGATAAAAATTTTAATCGAACATCAAATTAAAATATTAATTTTTAATATGAATTATTAAATTGAATAAATAATAAATATTTATAAAAATAAATGAACAAATTTAATGAAAACTTTTTGATAAAAATGAAAAGTGAATATTAAATTAAGAAAATAATAATATATTTAAAAATGAATAAACTTAAATTCAATTTTTGAATTTATTATTAAATTTATTCATTTACTTTTAAAATATTAAATAATCAATAATAAATATTTAAAATTAAGAATCTTATAATATTTAGTACAAATCATGTCATATATATTTATTATTTTCTAAATTTTATTTTTAATAATTATATAGGACCTATATATTATTAAATTATTAATTTTCAATTTTAAATATTTATTATTAATTTCTAATATCTAATTCTCTGCAATAAATCTTATTCATCAATCTAAGATTCTTTTAGTTTATTTAATGATGCCAAAGAAGTATAACTTCTCACGCGCGTACATAAGTACACACACCCTTTTTTATTATTATTAGCATCACATCTTACTACCCGTTCGGGTTATACGCACTTACGCTAATGTGTAATGGTAGGGTGATTGTGAGATGAAATGGAGGACCTACAGTTTAACGTGGAATCCGAACCACGGTGGCGGCCTGGCATTCCAAGCGCGTTAGACCTTGCAGCCATCATAGCGCGTGGCAAGGATTTTAAAATTGAGATTTTTTTCCAATTGAGATGGTGAAGATCTTGAAATTTCTAAAATGCTACACCCTCGTTATTTTCAAATGTTCAATGTGGCCCTTAAGGTAAAACGAGTTAGACACCCCTGTTATAAGACCATTCGACCACCAAAGCGGGTTTTATGGTAGGGTTAGAAATGATAAAGATAGATTTTAGAGGAAGTGTGACAGCATTTTTTCGAAGGAATAGTGTGGGTAAACTTTAAGGAAAACTACCTTCGTTACACCTGGCAGGAATTTGAACCCCGAACTCTTCATCACAGGTAAATCAGAATAGAAGAATTTCTCGTCTGGTCCACGTGATTACATATGATATTAAAAATTTAAAATAAAACCGCAATCACTCTTAAAACCTCATTTGAGGACTCAAAGTTATTCCGAATCTTTGTATTGTAAATTAAAGCTCTTTTCCTATGCAGTGACGTGTCGTGGAATGTTGCCAGAGTGAGCAGAGTTTAGTTTAAACTGTACCTGTGATATTTTCTCATCACTCGGTTTTACCATCCACGTGGTGTAGTGGCTACAAGCCTAGGGGTCCCGGCTTTGATTCTAGGCTGGTACCTTGGGTATTTTTCCGAAAAGGGAGTTACCCCAGCGGTCACCATGGTTTGGTTAGTTAAGCTTAAGCTATATTTAAGTGCTTCCATTGGATCCACACCCTCATACTCACAATCATCTCATCTCATTGAAACATGGAAAGGATGTATTATTAGTATATTCGGGCGTCCCCTGGGCAACGGTACATTAGAACTGGCTAATCTTTCTACCATTGAGCTATGAATGATGTAACACAGACGTGCAATATAAATATTATTCAATTAAACACTCGTTTCCCATCTATCAATGTAAATATATTTCCATGTGATTAGTGTAAAGTATAACCTCTATGATTGGTCAAATGGGGCAAAAATGGGTTAGAAAATTTCACAGTTGCAGCTTTAGCACTCACAACTTATTCTGGAAACACTAAATGAAAAAACACACCGGTGTATGAAATATTTCCCCGATATATAGATCCACACATGGTTTGGCCGCCACAATTAAAGAAGTCTTGGAATTATCTTTGCTCTTGATGACGTCATTTACATTGTTGTTTGATGATTAATAATGGCTATTTATCTATTTTTTTTCTTCAATTTGTATTGATATTTTCCCCTCAACTACACAATTTATTAGTAACAATGCAGCTATTTTAGACATATTTGATTATTAGGCTCTTATCAACTCAAGGGGAGTATTTACCAAACTTTCGCCAGTCATGACACATTTTGGGGCCATAGCCTAACCAAGGTACTTCTTCCAACTCTCTACTAGAAAAATAAAAAAACAATACCTGCTATCTTGTAAATTATAAACAGGTGTTCTAAATTTTAACAAAAGTTTTTAAGCCAAATAAATCCGCGCCAGATGTTGCTTATTAAAGTTAATGCCATCATAATAAAATATTCTTTGGTTTATCTATCAAATTTACTATTAATAGTACATTTTTTTTATTAATACAACTTAGTGGTACGTCGGCGTACCCTAGGTGTTACGCTTATCGCAGTTTGAGGAACAATGGTTTAAGGAGCTATGGCTTAACGTTTCCCAGTAATCACTTAAATAGTTAGTTTTTTTCCTAGTGATTCGAACTCCAACCTTCCCATCACGACAAACCCAACTAGACAAGCTGGACGTTTAGTCCACTTATTATTATTATTATTATTATTATTATTACCGCGTCTTACTACCCGTTCGGGTTATACGCACTTACACTAATGTGTAATGGTAGGGTGATTGTGAGATGAAATGGAGGACCTACAGTTTAACGTGGAATCCGAACCACGGTGGAGGCCTGGAATTTCCCACATTCACAAGTTGTGATTAATACACGTCTTGTCAGAGGTGAAGGAAGGGTTTGGCAAGCAGATAAATCCGTGCCGAGACCGAGGATTGAACCCCGGAACCCCTAGCACAGAAGTCCGACACCTTACCCCTAGATCACCAGGTCACCCCCAGTATACTTATTCTCCGATGAGGGGGACCATTGTGTTAAACGTAATGATTATTAAAGTTGTATTAAATTTATAAATTGCACTCAAAATGGCCAATATATATCCAGTAGTGTAGGAGCTGTCTTACACTATAAGAAGTGCTCAAAATTGCCAATTTCGGCCTGAATGCAAGCCTACAGTTGACGTGTTGTAAAACCCCTCACTCTTTAAAAAACATAGGGTGTTTGGAATAACCAGGAATAACCCTAAGAACAAGGGTCAGCCACCTATTTTTACATTTAGTGAAGGTCCCACAATCGATCACCCATCGTTTCAATGTTTTTTTCCCTATACATCTTGTATTTATTCCTTAAATTTAATATTAATTTCCTTAAATAATTTTGTTCTTAATTTTTAAAGAAAATACATTAACTAAATAAAATATACACTCCGTTTATCCTACCTTGATGGATTAGACTGTGGGCCTATCTTATAAGCTGTACCATAGCGGAATAATGCAAGGTAAGCTTGTTATCCCATGTCTTGTGGTTTCGAGGGAGGTAGTTGGTTTTACTGGAACTGCAGCTTCCGACTGGCCTTTGTGATTAGGTACCGGTCTCGTGGGTCTTGTGGGTGGGGGTAAGGGAGAGAGATGGGGGAGAAAACGTAGGCGGGTTGGGGGTGGCTAGGGGATGTAAATGATAGCCCTCAGGGGTTAAAGGGGAAATTGGAGTAGGGGGGAGTCGGGTGGTCGGTGAGAGGGGAAGACGAGGGGAGGCCTGAGATGACTCGGCGGCAGGGATGCTGGGAGATGTGGGCGCAATGTGTGGGTGTTCGGGGGTCTGGTGGTTGTAGACGGGAACGTAGAGAATGGGTCCACGAGTTGAGTACTGTTTGGTCGGTGCTGTTTTCTCCAGGGTCTTCCGTCGGTGGGCTTTGCCGGCGCGGCGAGTGTAGACCATCCCGTGATGACGAGGACAAGTGGATGGGGGAGGGTGGAGAGGTAGGATAGAGTCCCGGCAACGTAAAGTCGCGGTGGGAGGTAGGATAGCGTCCCGGCAACGTTAAGTCGCGGTGGGAGGTAGGTAGCGTCCCGGCAACGTAAAGTCGCGGTGGGAGGTAGGGTAGAGTCCCGGCAACGTAAAGTCGCGGTGGGAGGTAGGGTAGATTCCCGGCAACGTAAAGTCGCGGTGGGAGGTAGGGTAGATTGCGGTGGAATGAGAATAGCGATGACACTTGCTGCAAACGACGATTATTGGCTCTTTCGTATGAGTGTGGTTCCCCAAGGTTGGCTCACCACTGAACTCGAATCAAGATTTCACCGGGTTATATACCCTCCGCTGCTGCCTGGCCTGGTCCAATCAGAGAAGAGGGAGCTTCCCATTGGTTCGGGAAAACGAAAGTGCTATTGGCCGCCAAGCGAGCCAATAGGAAGAAGGGAGTTGATTATAGAGGTAAGAGCGTCACGGACGGCTCAGACAACATGGACTGTGGTCCGGACCGGCAGTAGGGAGGGAGGGTGAAGCGGCCGGTGCAAGTGCGAAGGAAAGAAGGCTGCCTGAACAGAGAGGCACATCAATCCCCCACACTGGCTTGCGCACTTGCACACGGGTGACCTCTGGTCTACATAAATTTTACATCAACAAATTATTTACATCTTACATATATCTTAGGGCTAATTTAATACTAATTTTAACATTGATTAGATTCAATAGTTCTGATGGACACAGAGAGAGAAAAAAAAAAGAAAACGTAAATATATGACAAATAAATAATAATAACGAAAATACACTACGGCCCTTTTTAGGCCAATAAAATATGGCAAAAAACGGCCCTTTATAGGGCCAACAAAAAATCAACACATAATCTGCCCTTTTCAGGGCCAAACAAATACAGTAAATAAGACGGCCCTTTCTAGGGCCAACAAGTTATCGCACATAATCAGCCCTTTTTAGGGCCACACTTTGACAGTGTTTACTGAGTGGGGTAGCCACAGTGGGTGTGATTTTCACCACGCACCGTGATGTTGGCGTCACGCACTTGGTTGTGGAACTACGCACCATTATGTTCACGTCACGCACTTGGTTGTGTAACCACGCACCATTATGTTCACGTCACGCACTGGGTTGAGGGACCACGCCCTGTGTTGGCGCACCCACGCATCGTTTTACGCATCTCGCATTGGTTGTTGTGACCACGCACTGTGTCACGCACGGCGCTTGAGTAGCCGTGTACCCGGGTCTTTGGCCTCACCCTGTCTTGGGAGGGATTGGAGGTCGTCGAGGTCGCAGTCTGGTACTCCATCCAGAACTATTTGGTAGGGGAGGGTCCAGTCCTTTTGTTCCCTCGGTGTTATTGGGTGCGGGGTCCATGGTTGTGAGTAGTTTGGGTAGCTGCGGTTTCCCGGTGTTTTCACCAGGGGGTGCAGGACGTAGTTGTCCCCTGTGTATTTTCTTGGATCGACCATTTGGGTAGGTAACCCAGTAGACCCCTCCTCTTCGTTTGCTCACCGGTAGGGTCCTTCCCATTTGGGGGCAAAGCCGGCGTAGTAGGCCTCTGTTGCGTTAGAGAGGGGTTGGGTGCGGACCAGTACCAAATCACCGTTTTGAAAGGGTTGGGCGGCCCGTGCTGGAGGGTGGGTGTACCGTTGTTGGTAATTGGCTTGATTGACTCGTGCCTGTTCTTCTCTTTGGAGGGCTCCTTGGCTAGGGCTCTCGTTGTCTTCCTGCTCTCGTACTGAGGTTTCAAATCTCCACTCCCCGGGCCTGTATAGCGTTCGGCCAAGTAGTAGTTCACTCGGAGACATTCCGGTGGCCCCATTCTTGCGGCATCGTAGATTGAAGGCGATCATAGGCAGGAAGGTATCCCATTCTCGATGATTCTCCGAGATTTGGAGTCGGATTCCCTTCTTTAGTTCCTGGTTCCTTCTTTCCGTGGGGTTGGCTTGGGGGTGGTAGATTGGGTTGTCCAGGCTTCGACATCCCACTTTTGACAGGCGTTCGCCCAAGCTCGGCTAATGAACTGTGGACCATTGTCGGACAGGAGATGTTTTGGATATCCCCATCGTGGGAAGAATTGTTGTTCCATCGTCTGGATTATCTGTCTGACCTCTGTTGACGCGAGTGGAAATACTTCTACCCATCTTGAGAAGAGATCCGTAATCACTAGGATGAACTTCTTTCCTCTGCGACTTCGGGGTATGGCCCCATGAGGTCTAAGGCTACCACTTTCCAGGGGCGTTGTGGTTGACGGGGTCTTAGTGGCTCTGACCCTTGATACCCCCCGGTCTTACGACAGGCACAGAGCATGCAGTTACGAACGTAGTTGCTGACTTCCGTTCGGAGGCCTTTCCAGGTGTAGCCTCGCTGAATGGCTCGTGTCGTCTCGTCTTCTCCCGGGTGCCCTGCGTGAGGGTGGTCGTGGTATGTCCAAATAACCTGTTGTCGGATTTGAACTGGAACAATGAGTTTCCATGGTCCTTCCCTTTCTTCGCGTCTCCAGATATTGTCTCCCTTGACATAGTGCTCATCCCAGAACCGAGCGTCGGTTGTTTTGGTGGGTGGTCGAGTTTGGGTATCCAGAGCCTTCCAACGGTTAACTTGAGTTTGGATCTCTGTATCCTGTCTTTGTTCCGTCTTGACTAGCTCATGTAGAGGTGCATCTTGGTTCTGTAGGACTAGTAGTGCATCGGGTTCGGGTGGTGCTAGTCCTGTGACCGAGGGCGGGGTCATCCGGTCCCAGTCTTGAGTCTCTGAACTGGTGTTCTCGCTGTCGGGTTGGCGTGATAACGCGTCAGGTAGATCGTTCTGTTTTCCCGGGCAGTGTTCCAGGGAAAATTGAAACTCTTGGAGCAAGAGTGCCCATCTCGTCAGCTTGGTCCGTTGGTCTTTCATCGTGTTCAGCCAGGTGAGAGCTCGGTTATCCGTGCGTAGTATGAAAGGTTTATCTTCCAGGTAATGTCTATACCTCTTGATGGCCCAGACGATAGCGAGGCACTCCTGCTCGTTGCTATGGTACCGTTGCTCTGTAGGGGTTAGCTTCGCGCTGGCATGGCTGATGATTCGTTTGCCCGCATCATCTTCTTGGTACAGTACTGCCCCTAGTCCAATCCCGCTAGCGTCAGTTTGTAGGGTAAAGGTTCGTGATGGATCGGGACGACTTAAGGGTGGTAGGTCTCTGAAGGCTTCTTTGAGTGTGTGTAGAGCGGTTTCTGTTTGGGAGTTCCACATCCACCGGGATTTGGTTCTTAGAAGTTCGGTGAGAGGTGCTGTTAGTTCCGCCATTTGGGGCACGAATTCTCGTAACCAGTTGCAGAGGCCCAGTAGTTGTCGGAGCTGTTTACGGTTTCTTGGTGTTGGGGCTTCCGTGATTGCTTTGATCGTCTGTGGTTGTGGGGCGTTTCCTTGGCTAGAAACGATATGGCCAAGGTATTCCAACTCAGTCTTGCCGAACTGGCATTTTTCCAGATTGCAGGTCAGTTGGTGGAGCTCAAATCTTTCTAAAACCTTGCTCAAGTGGTTGAGGTGCTCATCCCATGTCTTTGAGTAGATTATCACGTCGTCAAGGTAGGCGAAACAGAACTGGCCGTGTACCCTGCTAACACTTCTTGACTCATCAGTCGCTGAAAAGTACTCGGGGCTCCCTTTAATCCGAAAGGCATAACTGTAAATTGCAAGGTTTCTCCGTTGGGCGTGGTGAAAGCAGTCAGGGGTTTGGAATCGGGTGTAAGGGAATCTGCCAGTACCCTGATTTCATATCGAGGGTGGTAAATATTTCTGCGTCTCCCAAATCTCGAAGAGTGTCATGTACGTTGACAGCGGGGGGAGTGACATCGATAGTGGCGGTGTTCAGTTGTCGGAAATCAATGCAGAAACGGGGAGTTTTGTCCTTTTTTTCCACAATTACAATGGGTGAATTGTATTCAGAGTTTCCGGGTTCTATTATCCCCTGGGCTTTCATCTCCTGAACCTGGTCTTCAATTAGCGCGTTTTTCGCAGGGGAATAGCGGTAAGGCCGTACCATAATCCGTTGGTTGTCCTTGAGTCGAATTTGATGGTTGATGCTGCGTGTTCTTCGCAGAGGTCCCTGAGTGTTGAAAACGGCTCGGTGTTGGTCTAGTAGTCTAAGGAGTTGTTCTTGACGTTCTATTGGGGCGTGTTGTCTGATCTTGTCTTGAGGAACCGGCGGGGGATCCTCATTGAGTCTTGGCATCCAGTATAGAGTATGACGCCCCTGGTTTCCAAAAAGCACTCGGCTGTTCTCGTAGTCCAGGATTACCTTCTGTTCTGTGAACCATGGTTGTCCCAGAATAAGTGGTTCTCGGAGTTCATCGGACACCAGGAACGTGACGTTGGCTTCTAGGGTTTGCATGGTTAGCGGTAAAGTTATCTGGCCTCGGATGGTAAGGTCACTCCCAACCTTGGCCAGGTGGATTGGTGTGGGGAAAGGAAGTAAGTTCTTCAGGTTTGTAGGGGTGAGTTGTTGGTATTGGATGAAATTAGCAGTAGCTCCGGTATCTAATAGGGCTAGTAGGGGACCGTGAGGAGTTTCGCACATAACTCTTGGGAGTGGTTGGGATGTTGAGGGATTGACGCTGTTTATTACTGGTGGCGGCCCTGATTCCTGTTTACCAGAGGCGGGGCCCTGTTGTCCTCTGGCTTGGCGTTTCCCGGTCTTTCTTTCTCTAGGTGCCGTTGGTTTAGCACTGGGCAGTCACGGTGAAAATGGTACCCTGGACAGTGGTAACATTTTGGAGGTCGCGGTTCAGATGAGGTTGCTGGGATCTTGCTGGGGCGTGTAGTCACTGGCGCAGTGTTTTTAGCCAGGTCTCGTTCCACAGATACGGCCCTAGTGATAAGTTCTTCTAACTCTTGAGGGTGTGGAGCTCGAAGAAAAGGTCTCAGTCCTGGTCGGACAAGTTCGATTAACAGGGGATTATTTCTGCTGATGGGGCTGTGGGGGCCAAGCGTTGATACAGCCGTACTTTGTGCCGAAGGAATATCTCAACGGGCTCAGTCTGTGTTTGTTCCTTTCCGTATAGCTCTGCGTGGAGAGAGGCTATGGTGGTTGTACTGGCGAAGTGGTGCGTTAGTCGTTGCTTGAACTCTTCCCAAGTCGTTATATATTCGCCATATAGCTTCCACCACTGAGCGGCGGTGTCTTTAAGCTGCCGTTGGGTGGTAGGTACCCATTCTAGCGGGTCTACTCGAGCGGTCCTGAGCTGAACCTCACAGCGTTGGGTAAAAGTAGTAGGGTCTTCATGCCCTCGACCGTGAAAGTCTGGTAGAGTTGGTAGGTGGTAAGAGCTTGAGCACTGGCCTTGGTAGGTGGCAGTCAGGTGCGGCTGGTATGGTGGTGCGCTGGCAGTTGATGAGGTGGACCGTTGGCACGGCGGACATCGGAAGAATAGGCCCCTGAGGTCTCTAGGCTCATTTTTCCAGCCCAGGCACTGGTAGTGGTAGTATTGCCTACAGTCCTCGCAGACAACCTCTCGGCCATCTTCTCCAGTACAGGTTAACCCTGGGCAATACCGTACTTCCACTGGTGCTTCGGTGCAGGTGGTGCACCGGTAGGCTGGTTCATTGATGTCACGTGGCTCGTCTGCCCAGCCAATGCAAAGGTTGTGGTAGGGCTTTTGGCAGTTTGTGCAGGTTACATAATGTCGGTCCCCTCCTGGGGTACACGATGGGTTGTTACACTTTTGACTTCTAGTCATAACCATCTTGTCTACTTTGGTGAGGTAGTCTTTTTTATTTTTTTATTTTTTTGGTGAGGTAGTCTTCTTTGGTGAGGTAGTCTTCTTTGGTGAGGTAGTCTTCTTGGGTGAGGTAGTCTTCTTTTTGGTGAGGTAGTCTTCTTTGGTGAGGTAGTCTTCTTTGGTGAGGTAGTCTTCTTGGGTGAGGTAGTCTTCTTTGGTGACGTAGTCTTCTTTGGTGAGGTAGTCTTCTTTGGTGAGGTAGTCTTCTTTGGTGAGGTAGTCTTCTTTGGTGAGGTAGTCTTCTTTGGTGAGGTAGTCTTCTTTGGTGAGGTAGTCTTCTTTGGTGAGGTAGTTTGGGCGCCACCGGGTTTTGTTCACTCCCGGAAGTGTTGTGTGGTGTTCTGGGGTCGTGAAGTTGGTCCGTTGGACATCCGTCCCGTGTCTTGAGTTGCCCCACGTTTAGGCGCCAGAACTGTTATCCCATGTCTTGTGGTTTCGAGGGAGGTAGTTGGTTTTACTGGAACTGCAGCTTCCGACTGGCCTTTGTGATTAGGTACCGGTCTCGTGGGTCTTGTGGGTGGGGGTAAGGGAGAGAGATGGGGGAGAAAACGTAGGCGGGTTGGGGGTGGCTAGGGATGTAAATGATAGCCCTCAGGGGTTAAAGGGGAAATTGGAGTAGGGGGGAGTCGGGTGGTCGGTGAGAGGGGAAGACGAGGGGAGGCCTGAGATGACTCGGCGGCAGGGATGCTGGGAGATGTGGGCGCAATGTGTGGGTGTTCGGGGGTCTGGTGGTTGTAGACGGGAACGTAGAGAATGGTCCACGAGTTGAGTACTGTTTGGTCGGTGCTGTTTTCTCCAGGGTCTTCCGTCGGTGGGCTTTGCCGGCGCGGCGAGTGTAGACCATCCCGTGATGACGAGGACAAGTGGATGGGGGAGGGTGGAGAGGTAGGATAGAGTCCCGGCAACGTAAAGTCGCGGTGGGAGGTAGGATAGCGTCCCGGCAACGTTAAGTCGCGGTGGGAGGTAGGGTAGCGTCCCGGCAACGTAAAGTCGCGGTGGGAGGTAGGGTAGAGTCCCGGCAACGTAAAGTCGCGGTGGGAGGTAGGGTAGATTCCCGGCAACGTAAAGTCGCGGTGGGAGGTAGGGTAGATTGCGGTGGAATGAGAATAGCGATGACACTTGCTGCAAACGACGATTTATTGGCTCTTTCGTATGAGTGTGGTTCCCCAAGGTTGGCTCACCACTGAACTCGAATCAAGATTTCACCGGGTTATATACCCTCCGCTGCTGCCTGGCCTGGTCCAATCAGAGAAGAGGGAGCTTCCCATTGGTTCGGGAAAACGAAAGTGCTATTGGCCGCCAAGCGAGCCAATAGGAAGAAGGGAGTTGATTATAGAGGTAAGAGCGTCACGGACGGCTCAGACAACATGGACTGTGGTCCGGACCGGCAGTAGGGAGGGAGGGTGAAGCGGCCGGTGCAAGTGCGAAGGAAAGAAGGCTGCCTGAACAGAGAGGCACATCAAGCTCACCTTTTCGTGACGATGTGATTTACTTACGCGATCAACCGAAAATTGCTGCGAGATCAACTGACCTATTGTCGACCCCTGCCATAGAACATACCTAGTCAACAGGTTGAGAGATATTGAGTATACAAACAGTTTAATGGACCCACTTGGCTGTGACTCGGAAACAACGTCAAATGGGCCACACTTGTTTATATGAACTATTTCCATAATTTTATGTCTCCTGTCCACCGCTGAAGTGGTTTTATAAGGCGTCACTCTCGCAATATACTTGACGGTGAGATCTAAGTTCGAATTCTGGTTCAGTGTACTGAGGGTGGTTTCCCCTAAATGGTTTTCCACTCTCCTTCCACGCAAATGTGGGTAAATTTCCTCTATATTCAACCTTCCTCATTACTAAGACATGAGTGTAGTTAGTACTTAGGCGTATAACCCGAACGGGTAGTAGTAATCAGTGCTAAAAAAAATTGGAGGCCTGGGAGGTTAGGACCAGACCCTTTCCGACACCCACCTTTCTACGCCTCATTTGAGGAGTGTCACTTACCCAAATCGTTGACAAGTCTAGTTTCCAGGGGAAATACTGAATTAAGTGCCAAACATTGAATTGAGTCTCAACCCCATTTCTGTGTTGTCGAAATTGAGTCCCTAAGAGGTTGTTGACAGGAACTTGTTAGGTTAGGTTGGATTAGGTTAGGTTAGGTTAGGTTAGAGTAGGTTGATTATATTAGATTAAGTTAGGTTGGATTAGATTAGTTTAGGTTAAGTTTGTTTAGGTTAGGAAAGGTTAGATTAGGTTAGTTTAGATAGTGTTAAGCTAGGTTCATTGCAGCTAACAAATTAACATGATCGGCTGAAAGTGTCAAAAAACACTTTCAAGATCTCTTGCAACAAGTCCACCGTTGTATTCCGTCATTTAGCATTTTTTTGAAAGCGGAATTCAAAGCCATTAATGACAATATATTTTTTCAATTGACATTCACTCCATGAAATTCAATACAGACTGACTAGAAAGAGTTTATGTTTTTCAGAACAATAGAGGGTTGTACCCTGCAATAAATTCAAACAACTGGTAAAAAAAAACTGGACCCAAATCAAATAATTGCAAAGTTAAACAAGTGGATTTTGGACTCAATTCAATGTCATCCGTTCCCCACTTTCAATAAGTTTCCACCTTGTTTTTTTCTCCTCCTTATATCCACATTCAGTTTAACCGTAGTGTATGACGTGATAGGAGACTAAGACACTTATCACAAGAAAGGAACAACCAGGATGTTGAGTTAGCGTCGCAACCTATATTACAACTGTAGTGACCTAATTTCCGAGACACAGGAAAAACTCTTTAGTTATACCTGTCGTAAGTAAGATAAACAGTGACATGTCACCAGGTTCTCTAGGGCAAGCCTCCTCCCCCCCCCCCCCCTTAAACTAGGTCAATGTTAAAAACCCATTTCTTCGGAGGTGATCTCATTTTATCTCTCTCTAAAATTAGTAGCTTATGTTTTTGCCGTCATTCTTGCAATAGGCTGTACTGGGACGACAGGGAGATCATAGGTTTGAACAAAGATTGGGTATAATAATAATAATAATAATAATAATAATAATAATAATAATAATAATAATAATAATAATAATAATATTGCACATCTGGGCCACAGCACTTTTAACCCATTAATGGAAAGATTAGCCCGTACTAATGTACCGCTGTACAGGGGAAGCCCGAATGTACTAATATCGTACATCCTTTCCTTGGAGGCTCTTTCCATGTCCCGATGATATAAAATGATTGTGTTAGGGAGTATGAGGGTGTGGAACCAGTGGTAACACTTAAACCTAACTTGATCCTACCTAACCAAACCCTGGTGACCTTTGGGGTAATTACTTTGGGCACAGCTGGGAATCGAACACAGGACTCCTAAGCTATTAGCCAGGTGCGCTGACCACTAAACCACACGGATGGCTATCGGCTGTACTAGGGGCTGTTTAACCAAAATGATTTAACACTCTTCCTCCATTCAAAATAAGGTACGTTTCTTCTAAATTATACTTCCCTTATTCCAACTACGTTAGTGTAATTAAATGTAAAGGAAGAAAAATATGATTTACAAAAGTTATTTGATTTAAACAGCATTTGGCATCAAGACAAGGTAATTCAACTAAAGAATATAAGGGTACCCCTTACCACTCATCTACGTGGAAGGACGGTCTTGATGGGCTGTGAATTTTAACCAGCCTGTTTTTAGCTAATCAATAAATATAATACTTTGGTTTAGGAACACAAGTTCTCTTGGTTAAATAAAGCAAACAGATTCAAGCTTCGAGATGTGATAAAGAAAAAAAAAAACAATGACGTCATCACAGTACGGTATTACGTGGCTAAGTGATTTAAAATCTCACGACCATCTTCTCCATAGTGTGATTCACCTTAGTTTATACAAACATAACACACTTTATCCCTTTTATTTAGTGGAAATAAAAGGCACAGACGTTCTCTGTCCTTTATCTAAATTATAATTATAACTTTCCTCACCTCGCAAGCAAGCAAGCTAGACCGACCAAGTGGCCACCACATGTCGACTAAGATAGTATCAACCTATGTGGATAGAGGGTGTCATGTTGTCAGCACAATGAGCCCTCCGGCCGTTAATATCAGTTTTATAGACCGTAGCCGCTACTTCTTTATTCGAGTAGCTCCTCAATTGTCATCGCGAGACTTGAGTTGAACCCTTTCCAGATCTACTGATTTCACAGAAAATATAATTGCTTGTGATTGGACCCAGGACCTCAGAAAATGTTGTCAAGAGCTATGACCACAGACACGGCCTAAGATATATGAAACGAAATATAATACATTGTTAACTTAAATTAATTTAAATTACTGCAATTGTAAAATGACACTTGGACGCGGGTATCGAACGTATACATTGCTATGGGGGAAAAAAATGAGCATCGTATTTTTACCAAAGATCACACATTAAAATAATAAACACTATTATAGAAACATTTTATTTGTTCTGTGCATTTTCAACACCCTATTTCTCAAATATATATTTAAAAATATATTTGCCTATAACTCAGAAAAAAGGCCCATTGATTTTATAAGATTTTTTTCAAATAAAAGTTGTTTTTACTTAAGAGTCCTACAACTATACAATGATAAGTTAATTAATATCTCAAATAATCACGGAGATATGATCAACATTGAAAATTTACCTTTATGTAAAGTACCCTCAAAGTTATTTTCATAGAAAAAAGAGATGCACCATTTTGTTTGTGATACTAAACATTTACTATATACGAATTTTGAATCAGAATCTTTGGAATCGGATTTGGGAATGTCGATTTTTTTTAAATCTTTTAATTCCAAAATAAACTACCCTTAATTTTAGGGTTAGATAATTAATTTACAAAAAAAAAAAAACTTTCTGTGGAATCCTATTAATATCCTGGATACCAAGTTTTTGCTTGATCGGTGAAATAGTTTTTAGGGTTCAAGAGGACATGAAATTTGAAGACTGTAATAACAATAATAGCATGGAGTGAGAGAGGTATACTGTTCACAGAACTACTAGTAAGATACCAAACCCTTCCTTCACCTCTGACAAGACATCTTGTGAATGTGGGGAATTCCAGGCCTCCACCGTGGTTCGGATTCCACGTTAAACTGTAGGTCCTTCATTTCATCTCACAATCACCCTACCATCACACATTAGCGTAAGTGGTTATAACCCGAACGGGTAGTAAGACGCGGTGCTAATTATTATTATTATTATTATTATTATTATTATTAGCACCGCGTCTTACTACCCATTCGGGTTATACGCACTTACGCTAATGTGTGATGGTAGGGTGATTGTGAGATGAAATGAAGGACATACAGTTTAACGTGGAATCCGAACCACGGTGGAGGCCTGGCGCTAATAATAATAATAATAATAATAATAATAATAATAATAATAATACTAGTAAGACTGTAGTAACGATAATAACATGAAGAGAGTGAGGTTTACTGTTCACAGAACTATTAAGTTAGCTCAAAACGATTTTACAACGTACTACCTTCATATAAATGAGTTCATATTTCCTATACATTCTACTTTCTTTATCCATTGGTTAGTCAAAATACGAATAGCTAAGGGTGTGCTGGTAAGATTCTGTAGAATAAAATGAATTAAATCAATAATTAACTTCCTCATAAGTTTTTTTTTTCCTAACGAACAGTGAATATTTAACAGCACATGTTTTATAAAGTAGCATGTTTGTTCTCTTTTCATAACTTAATTCCTCTCGTCGAGAAGTGTGGAAAAAAGAACAATGGAACAATTCAAGGACCAAGGTGTTAGAAGCACATATACAGGAGAAAAAAAGAAGTGTTTTTTTTTCTGTACAAGACTCTTCTTTTGCGTCCTTTTATTTCTTAAGCGCCGATGTTTACCAAGAGAATTATTCTGCACACAACGCATAAATAAGTCTACGTACGCACAAAGACACACTCACGCTTCCTTTATGAGTGACTTTGACAAAAAAGTACGCGCCATTATTATTGCGTCTAAATAGAGGAAGACGGTAATTATTGTTTCATCCAGGCTTTGGCTTTGTTGTTTACGATTGTTGTATGTCTTTAGGGTGGTACCATCACTTATTCAATGAAGGGGAAGGACAGAGGAGTTTAATAATGGATCCAACAGACAAATAAGAACGAGTGACATTACGTCGAAAACGGGCAATAAACTAGTTCTTGGACAAGAAACGTTTTATGACTTGTCAAAGCCACGCCGGCTGTGATATTACATCCAAGAAAGTTTTTTTTTTTATTGGAGTGTAGAGTGAAACTTTCTAAACACAGATATTAAATCAGCACAGGAATTAAACACTAAATTAACCTGTAAATAAACCTATTATGTAGATATCTAGTAAGTTATTATACTAATTTGATGGTTAGCTGAAATTGCTTTCAAACTGTAAATATATGGATCACCATCATCCGGTATCAAACCGGGATCTCTAGAGGTGATAGTCTCGATTTTAAAGTAGCCCGTCAAAACTAATCGTGAAACTTGGCAAGAACTAGTTTGCCCACCTTTATGAATTAGTGGCATGTTTCCATTCTCCCCAGATAGGAGATAGTTTGCCCACCCCTGTGGACTAGTCGCATGTTTCCATTCTCCCCAGATAGGAGATAGTTTGCCCACCCCTGTGGACTAGTCGCGTGTTTCCATTTTCCTCAGAAAGGAGATAGTTTGCCCACCCCTGTGGACTAGTCGCGTGTTTCCATTCTCCCCAGATAGGAGATAGTTTGCCCACCCCTGTGGACTAGTCGCATGTTTCTATTCTCCCCAGATAGGAGATAGTTTGCCCACCCCTGTGGACTAGTCGCGTGTTTCCATTCTCCCCAGATAGGAGATAGTTTGCCCACCCCTGTGGACTAGTCGCATGTTTCTATTCTCCCCAGATAGGAGATAGTTTGCCCACCCCTGTGGACTAGTCGCATGTTACCATTCTCCCCAGAAAGGAGATAGTTTGCCCACCCCTGTGGACTAGTCGCGTGTTTCTATTCTCCCCAGATAGGAGATAGTTTGCCCACCCCTGTGGACTAGTCGCATGTTTCTATTCTCCCCAGATAGGAGATAGTTTGCCCACCCCTGTGGACTAGTCGCATGTTACCATTCTCCCCAGAAAGGAGATAGTTTGCCCACCCCTGTGGACTAGTCGCATGTTACCATTCTCCCCAGATAGGAGATAGTTTGCCCACCCCTGTGGACTAGTCGCATGTTACCATTCTCCCCAGAAAGGAGATAGTTTGCCCACCCCTGTGGACTAGTCGCGTGTTACCATTCTCCCCAGAAAGGAGATAGTTTGCCCACCCCTGTGGACTAGTCGCATGTTACCATTCTCCCCAGATAGGAGATAGTTTGCCCACCCCTGTGGACTAGTCGCATGTTACCATTCTCCCCAGATAGGAGATAGTTTGCCCACCCCTGTGGACTAGTCGCATGTTTCTATTCTCCCCAGATAGGAGATAGTTTGCCCACCCCTGTGGACTAGTCGCATGTTACCATTCTCCCCAGAAAGGAGATAGTTTGCCCACCCCTGTGGACTAGTCGCATGTTACCATTCTCCCCAGATAGGAGATAGTTTGCCCACCCCTGTGGACTAGTCGCATGTTACCATTCTCCCCAGATAGGAGATAGTTTGCCCACCCCTGTGGACTAGTCGCATGTTTCTATTCTCCCCAGATAGGAGATAGTTTGCCCACCCCTGTGGACTAGTCGCATGTTACCATTCTCCCCAGAAAGGAGATAGTTTGCCCACCCCTGTGGACTAGTCGCATGTTACCATTCTCCCAGATAGGAGATAGTTTGCCCACCCCTGTGGACTAGTCGCATGTTTCTATTCTCCCCAGATAGGAGATAGTTTGCCCACCCCTGTGGACTAGTCGCATGTTACCATTCTCCCCAGATAGGAGATAGTTTGCCCACCCCTGTGAACTAGTCGCATGTTACCATTCTCCCCAGATAGGAGATAGTTTGCCCACCCCTGTGGACTAGTCGCATGTTTCTATTCTCCCCAGATAGGAGATAGTTTGCCCACCCCTGTGGACTAGTCGCATGTTACCATTCTCCCCAGAAAGGAGATAGTTTGCCCACCCCTGTGGACTAGTCGCGTGTTTCCATTCTCCCAGCCAGGAGATAGTTTGCCCACCCCTGTGGACTAGTCGCGTGCCCACAGCCGAAATCTCGCCACAGCCCTGTGCAAACCTGAGCTAGGGCGCGGCTATTGCTCACCTCAACATTTCCGACCCGCGACGTCCCGAGATCCGGTCCGGTGTTTGAACCCATCCGTCCTATGCGCATGCGCGCACCTCAAGGAAGTACAATATCTCACCATAGCTCAGGTTCGACTCCCAATGAGGCTGAGTAGGATATTAAGGTGGAAGTGTAGTAAATGCGAGTTAAGGGCGGTGTTTTGGCGGTTTTTATTGCAAAACATTTTTAGACAATCTAAATAAAATATTGCTCCAGCAGAAACATAATAGCTTAATATTCTTCACATGGTGATATCAAGAGTTGTAGAATATATAATACATTCACGACCTTAGATTGCTTGGATGACAGCTCAAAAAGTTACTATAAATAGTCCCTAAAGTATCCCTACGCCAACAGCTGACTTTTATCACTTTGGATAGCTGTAATGAAAACGTATGGTAATTTAGGAATATGATAGTTAGGCACAGTAATTTAAGACTATTATTTATATATCTATTTGAGGTCGAACACAAAGTTTATTTATCGTTTTATTCCACTTAAAAAAATTATTCACAGCACTTTCACAAAAAGTTGAACTAATATAGCTTCAAAATGGCGACCAACGAATTTAAACCATGTGATTGAAATTTACGGAAACAAGTTTGTTACAATGATGCATGCACCCACTCAGTGGATATAAATATTTTATTCGGTTAAATATTTCGAAATACGATAAAATAATCATAAAATAATGTATTATATAATAATATATATAATATATAAAATTGACAGTTATTTTCACTTTTCCGTAGAAATACGATGCCTGTATAATGTATCCATTATATTACACATCATAGATAACATTCCAAAACGGAGAATAAGTACTTTTATTAATGTTTAAAATATTGTTTCGGATTGGGCAAAAGGAAATTATTAAAAGTTATGAAACATTGTAAGAAAGCTTAAGTTAGCGTTATTTTAAATGTAAAATATAATATGTGTTTAAAAAACTTAACATTTATAACAAAACAGTGATCTTTTACAGGTTTTGGCAACCCAAAACCTAAATATATGTTTTTATAACTGTCATCCAGGTAAAAACCAATCAACAAACTGTCAAGAGCATAGCGGTATTGGATGATAAACTTTTTAAATGAAGAGAAATAGTTGTTATTAAATTCCAGGATACTCATGGCAGCTATTCAACAGCGTTTGATATCACCAAGCTAAGAAAATTAAACTCTTTTGTTTTTACTGGAGAAATTATTTATTTGGCCCAAAATTTTTAATGCAAAAGAACCAACTTTTTCTTGCGTTCCTTAAACTCACACCTTAGTGTTTTAGTCACTCTTAAAATTGCTAAATTGATTTTTTTTATTGACAGGACGGTAACCTTAGGGGGTATTCAGTGTACCGTAATCACGTGGTTAGAATTTTATATACTACTATAAAGCCACATGACTAACTCACTCACTGACATTAATGTTTACCCACTTTCAGATGATCTAGCAACTTGGAATTTGAAAAACTTATAGCTTCTAGCCTGTAACCGACGGGAAAATTCCAAAAGTTAAAAAAAATAAGATTTTAACACCCCAAAAAAATTCAAAATGACGGAGTAGCTTTAAAGTCGGTGCGGACCTTTCTTTGGAGGTCTCTTGTGGCTAAACGGTAAGACCTATCAAAAAACGGCTCTGGAATTACATTAGTTTACATCCACTTGCAAATAAAACTCACGGGGGGGAGGGGGGGGGGGCGGACTCCAAAGAGCAAAGTGAGTATATACACATTCTTATCAAACAATGTCATCTCAATGAGAACATTACCAAACGTGAAAAAAAAATAATACAAAATAAATCCGATAACCTTCTAGAGACAAGGACACAACTCACGCTACTTCCTGTTATGAAAAATCTAAAAATCTTTCTTAAAAAAAAGGGAAAAAACCTCTACCCGAAATTCAAAATTGCTTCTTTCGGAAACCAACCTAGCCCTTAGTATAAATATAACTGTCATTACCGAATCTAATCATTCTCGAATGAGAATTCGAAATGAGATCACAAAGTCAACTAAGTCAAGGTTCTTCTCAACACGCGGGCGCGTGTGTGTGACGTCACGCCGTAAGCAAACCCGCCCGCCCGTCTAGGGTGCGATGAGATTTGTTCAAAGTGTCCCACCTTTTCTCCCCCTCCCCCTCCTCCTTCCCCGGCCCCTTCTGTACCTTAGCCCCCAGGTTCCTGTCCGGATGTGGAGTTTTCCCGGTGTCGGTTCGTTAAAGAGAGATATATGTCCAGATCTTTCAGTCTTGAATTGTCTGTTTGGAGCTGAGGATCAAGTCGTCTGTCTCTCCTGTCTTGTGTGTGTATGTGTGAGTGGTTGAGTCACCCGAAGAATGTGATAAAGGAGGGAGGAAAGAGGGAAACACGCTTTATGAATCTACTAATATTGCGATGGGAGAAATGTGGGTACGTAAGTGATTTATATTAATAATTTACGTTAATCTGTGAATGTATGAATGTTATTATTGACAAGGTTCCCAATTCCTTAATTTTAAAAAAAAAATGTTCTTCAGGAGGAGGATTTTTACATTAAATATCATCTCTGAGGGAACTTCAGTTTATCTTTACTCACTCTCGATCAACTGTTGCCAAATCTCTCCGTTTCCAGCTAAATATAAAGGTTGTGTGCTGGGGTAAGAAGAAGCTACCGGCAACATCGACGAACCAGCGTTGCAAGATTGGTCTTATATTCAAGAGAGGGATAACGTTGTTTCTCGATAGCAAGTATACAGCTCCCTCAGAGATGGTAGCTAGTGTAGGTATCTGAAATACATATTACCAATCAGATGAAAAAAACACAGAATTATCTGCTGCTACCCCCCCCCCCCCCCCCCCCATATATATATGGAATATAAAATTAGTGCATCCCATAACAGGTTATACAAACCAACTTAACCTAGAACAAAAACACTCAATATTATAGACATCGCAAAAAAGAACTCCAACAATCTGGATAAGAGGTTGAGCTCTAATGGTCTAGAGGGCAAAGCGTCCCTCTCGCAATATACTTGACTTGGGGAGGTCAAGGTTCGAATCCTGCTCTGGTTTACTGAGTGCGGATATTATTTTAAAAAAAAAGTTCCCCCCTCCTTTCATGCAAATACTAGTACACTTCCTATAAAATCAACCTTCTTTGTATTTAAGACACTAGCGTATATGTGCGTATGCATAAAACCCGAACCGATTGTAAAAAGTCGCATAAAAAATTACTTTACATAAATTTACAAACCAAATATTATTAGTCTACCCTTAACTTATTATTATTACTATTATTATTATTTCTATTATTCTTAGGTATTTTGTCTTACGACAGGTCCATTCCTTTTGTCAGTGAACTTAGACCGCCAAAGCACCCTGTCCTCTGCCTCCCCATTCAGCTCCCAGAATTGTCATCTTTCCCTCAAGTTATCCGATGTTTGAATCCTCCTCCTTCCATAGCGTCTTTTCCCCTCAACCTTTCCTTCTATGACGTCATGTAGAAGACATTTCCTCATAAGGATGTGTCCGATCCAGTTTGCTTTGCGCCAAATAATCACATTCGAAAATATTCTCTTCTCACCCACTCTTCTTAGGTATTCTTCATTTGTCATCCTGTCTGTCCACCTGATCTTCTCAACTTACACAAAATAAATTAATTCAACATGGCTTACACTATCAAACACAGCCTATCATTACCTGAACTTAATTATATGAGCTAACATTTCTACTAAAAGCATATAACTAGTAAATTACTAGTAATTCTACTTGAGTATCCAAATATAAATAATAGGCTATTCATTTTTATTTTTTTACTTTCTCTCGACACCTCGGAGAGAAAGTATTGTGAGCGTCGAAAATTTCTAAATCGAGATTTGGATAAATGCCAACGTTTCATGACCCCCTGAAACCAAAAAAGTTGTTTTCGCAATGCCGTCTGTCAGTTTGTCCGTATGTCTGTCTGTCTGTCTGTCTGTACCTCGTGCTAGAGTCGAAGCTATTTTACCGATTGGGCTAAAACTTGGTATTTCAGGTTTCCATAAGGTCTCCCCATGTTTTTTTTTTATAAATAGGACATTCAACCGTAAAATTAAGGGTAGTTTACTGGAGAAAAATTGATTTTCTCAAGATTCGCTTTAACGATTTTGATTAAATTTTAAATTGATACACTGTTCATCATTCATTATAAACAAGATGACAATTTTAATTTTCCTATATAAATAAATTTGAGGACATAAGGCAAATTTTCAAATTTTCATAATTTCTCCACAACTATTTGAGATAAGAAATCATTGTAAAGTGTTGGTATATTAAAGATAAATATATTTTTATAAAATCAATAGTTGCTGAGCTTTAAGCAAATATATACAAGAGCGAAAAAAAAAAAATCAAAATACGCTATAACAATTAAAATTAAAATTCTTATCTAGGCACTGTTTAAAATTAAAACAAAATAGCACATCACATTTTTCCCGGAAAAACGACTTGGAAGGTACTTTGCATTAACTGAATCTCTAATTCGGATAATATCTCCGCAACTCTTTGAGATTAAAATTAATTTATCACTGCAGGGTTGTAGGAATAGTATAAACAAATAACTTTAAATTGAAATATATATATATATATATAATAAATAATTTAAAAATAATATTCAATTAAATATTGTTATATATATATATAAAATATATAATATATATACACGAGCAAATCTTATTTTTTAATGAAGGTCTCTGAAATGGAAAGTTGATTACTGTACTCTTTGATGAACATGGTGTTCCTTTTTTACTTTAAGTGTTTTTGTAGCAGTGTTCAATTATGATCTTTGGTGGAAAGTGATGCGCTTTCTTACATTACATTTCTACAACATAGTTTATTATTTCGTTTCACATTATAATATTACCAGTTATAAGTAGCCTATAATTTAGGTAAAGTAGAGATAAAGTATATGCGGAGCACCGTACCATTTATTTTAAATACAAAATGATGGATAGAAAACAGCATAGTTAATACATAATTACTAACTCGTATCGGTGGTTACACGGAATAAATGTCTAGTTCGTCTGTAATGGGGAGTTAAGGGATTGAATCCCAGCCTGATAAACAGAGGGTGTTTTTTTTCCCCTAAACGGTTTCCCCAACTCTCTCTTTAGAATTATTATTTATTATTATTATTATTATATTAGCACCACGTCTTACTACCCGTTCGGGTTATACGCACTTACGCTAATGTGTAATGGTAGGGTGATTGTGAATGAAATGGAGGACCTACAGTTTAACGTGGAATCCGAACCACGATGGAGGTTTGCATTCCCCACATTCACAAGATGTGTTTAATACACGTTTTCAGAGGTGAAGGAAGGGTTTGGTATCAAATAATCAAATCTCCACCATTATCTTTAATCAAATTAATAAAAGTATGTTTATGTTTCGACAGTTTATCAATACTACAATGGAACAGAAAGAAGCGAGGGAAGGTGTCAAAGAGGAGGCCATTTCCTCCCAACAACTGCCGCCTCCCCAACGCCAGGAGCCCCCCTCAGTGATTACCTCTCAGCAGCGCCACGTGCGGACCATCACCACAGCGGGCCACATCACCACCGGTCATGTGCCCGACGAGGACGAGGACTACGAAGAGGAGGCGCTACCCCCGCCTCCTTTACAACAGGTAGAGACAGGGGGAACCGAGGAGCAGCTGGTGCCAACGACACCCGAGCAACAGTCGGAGATGGTTGAGCAGCAACAGCAACAGCAAGATCAACAGAGTCCCAACAACCGATTGTACTCGTCCCCCTCGGCGTCCGTGGAACTCTCTCAGGCGCCTCCTCCGTCCAACTCTGCTCGTCATTCCCCTGCTGGACACACCCCTAGAAACAGTCAACCTTCTCCCAGCGGCCACGTCCCTCTCACACCTCCCGACCATCACCAACAGGTCTACCAAATCACCCCTAGTCACGAGCAGCAAGTGGTTCAGAAGGTCCAAGTTGCAACGCACCTCCCAGCCCCCTTCTCCTCAACAGATAAATTACACCGCAACTCCTACTAGTCAAGAGATTCACGTCCAGAGGAGTCAACCCCAAATGAGGTACACGCCACCGATATCGAGAGATCAGGTAAGAGTCGCCCCTCAACATCAGATTATCTACACAAGCGCCTCCATCCCTGATAGAGTCCATCACACGTTCCAACAGCAGCACCAACAGAGTCCTCCTCCACCTCTGATGGCGATCAACAGCCTCCATCATTCAGGGGGACACACCATAACTCAGAACGTCCAACACAGGTACACCCCTACTCCTAACAGAGACCGCATGATGCAAAGTTCCAACCCGCATGGCCGGTACGCGTCACCATCCATAGAGCATCAGCATCCCAATGACGTTCAGCAGAGGTAGCGACCCCTCCGTCGACAATCCAAGGACACCACGAACTTCTGCAGCAGCAGGAAGAACAGCAAATGCAAGCGTACCAGCATCAAGACATGACACCCCCTCCTCCCTTAGAGCACATCGTCCCGAGTCACAGCAGTCAGCAGATGACCGCGTTCAGCGAGAACATCCAGGTGAAGTTCGATAGTGACGCGGAGCTAGCACACCTCCACCATATAAAGGACCCTTCCATGTCCCCTCAAGGGGGCGGTGAAATGGGTAGCGGTCATCACCTGACGCAACAGGATCTGCCTTCGACGACGTACACAACCTTAGAGACCGTGACCTTGACGAGCTCTTCCGGCGCGCAGTACCAAGGAGGTTACAGTGAGGTTGTGGGAGCCCCCCAGTATCAGATCCTCCCAGCGTCCAGCACCCCGTCATCCGTTGGCGGATTCCCGCCTTTCCTGACGAAGTCCAGCGGTTCCAACAGTGATATATACACCTTGAACCCTTCCCCAACCGGAAGTTTCGGCAAAGTCGTCTTAGCGGGATCCCCGGACGGAAGTTTGGTTTACATGAAGTCCGACCCTACTTTGACGTCGGCCATCCATCCTAGCAAGACCAGCACGGCCCAGCAAATCTTGTACAGCAGTCTTCAAGGTCATAACCAGTCGCTGGCGTACGAGCAGAGCCAACAACCTGGTTCTCCAGGTTCGCAGCAGGTAACCTTGTACGGTCACGCGGGTTCGGCGAGCTACCAGTACATCAGCAAGTTGCCTTCGGACGCCGGGACGCAATACTGGGCGACAACGTCAGTGAACGGGTCCCCTCCTCATCTCGACTACGTCGGGGCAGGGTACGGAGGGTCCACCCTGCAGAACTCTCTCAACACTGAGGGAAGTGGTGGTATTCAGTTGAGCAACGGCTCGTACATCAGCGGCGGTCCATCTACTTCGTGGAGCAGCATGGGCCTAGATGACTCGTACGATCCAAGTAAGATTTTATTTTACTAAAACCCCTGTGATGTTTTTATTTATTCATGCTATAATCCTAGAATCCAAATTCCAATCCTCGAGTCCAAATTCCAATCCTAGAATCCAAATTCCAATCCACGAGTCCAAATTAGAATCCTCGAATCTTTACAAATGTACAATTAAGTTTAGGTTAAAATATTTAAAATTGATTTAAAAGAGTTGTTCATGACTTGGTGGCACTGATAAAAAATAATTTGTTTGTCATGTCTATTACGTCATAAACAAAAAGGAGAAAACTTTTATAGTAAATTAATTATTTTAATACAATATGGTACCTTTTTTTTTATTTATTTATCTCCCAACTACACACGTTTATATAATTCCTTTTATCAAATTGCTTAAAATAAGTTATTTCAAGTCAAGGTCTTCAAAATTGTATTCGAGATACTCTTGAGATTTTTACGAATCTATAATTTCCCGAATGCCACAGAATTTGAGGGGTTTCAAGGAACCAAATATCCCACCGTTATTGTAAGCTAGTTTTGTAAAATTCTATTCAAATAAATATAACGCTTTAAACGCGGAAACAGTTTGATGGATTTCATTCGAACTTGGTATATAGTTGCTGAATGGTCAAACATCAAGGTCGAATTGGAATGTTTATTCTAGTCCTCATATTTAGGGTAATTTATTAATTACTAATTCTTGAAAGTTTGTAATTAAAAATAAAGGTGTCAACAATTTTGTTCACAAGTTATATCTGAAAGATGTTTAATATATTTATGCATGTAGTTTTATAAGCCTAATCTCGCTAATTGAAATTACGAGAAAATGGCTAAACTGATTTCGACAAAGGAACACTCCTTTTAAAGTTTAGGGTCCCGGACGTCTACATAAAAAGTGTTTTTCAATGAAAAACAGGTTTTTAAAAATGTTTATTACAAACTATTACAAATTATATTAGAAAGTATGAACGATTGTATCTCTGTATGTAGGAAAGTGGAGGCCATGGGAATGAAGTTTGTGAGGAGCATGTTAGCTGTCAAGAGAAGAAATAAGATTAGGAATGAAGTTATCTGGGAAAGAATCGGGGTACAGGGAGTACATTAGAAAGTAGAGGAAGAAAGGGTGAGATGGTTATGGCCATGCAATGAGGATGGAAAAGGAAAGAAAACCAAAGATAATGGTGGAGATTGTGTAGAAACAAATTCGCAATGGAGTTGGTAGGAGGAGATAACAGAAAATTTGCAAATGAGAGAAGAGGAACGGAAGCGTTTAAAGGAGGAAGAATGGTGGAAAGATAGAGGAAGATGGAGGCATTTTACTAAACTGACCCGGTCACATGCTGGAAATAGTTGATGTACAGTCATGTAATAACTTCATTTTTTTTTTAACTACGACGTTTGTTTATTTATCTTATTCTCTTATTACACACACGCAGATCATATGCTGGACACGGTGAAAGAGTGCGTAAACTGCGGCGCCAACTTCACCCCCCTCTGGCGTCGCGACGGTACCGGCCACTACCTATGTAACGCTTGCGGTCTATACAACAGGATCAATGGCGTCAACAGACCTCCCGTGCGCAACCAACAGAAGAAGATTGCTTCGGTGAGTACCAACAAGCCACGAGAGCTATCTCCGTGGTCAAGTGGTTAGACCAGGGTGGGGGTGAACCTTGGTATGCCACGTGTCACTTCACGGATTACACATAATACCGCACACGTCAGTTACAGTCAGTTCACCTGTATAGCAGAGCCCAGACTAGCGAGTCGATCATAGAGCCGAATCTCTCCTCGAACGTCAACAACGTCGGATAAATGGTTTAGCAGGAATGTTCGCAGAACCCATTGGGTAGCGGTATTTTGACAAACTGTCAGAGGGTGTTAAGAGGTTACGCTCATTGGACGGCGTACTGAGAGCCGAATCCCTTACAACTTTAAATAGGTTTTATTTTCTTCTAATCAACCTTTCGTCACACGTGCTTAAAATATTATCTGAACAGTTTGCTTGTTGTTTAATTTTACAAAACCTTGAAATTTTGATTTGAAATTAAGTTTTTTGTCGTTAACTTATTACATATTAAATTCCTAATTCATTTTATTAATAGGTCGAGGGAAATAAATAGAAATTAATTAAATCTTTAAATAATTAAGAATACATTAAAAACAATATTAACAGTTACATGATTACTCGTGCGTTATAAACTTAATGATATTGCGAGTCTTTCATGCACAATTATTGATTCTCTTAAAAGTAACCCGCCTCTGTGGCGTAGTTGGCTAACGCGCTTGTCGTGTTGAGCCCGACTGCTGAGGACGGGGAGATCGAGGTTCGAATCTCGGTCGGGTGAACTGGGGATGGTTTTTCCTAAAAATGGTTTTCCACTCTCCCTCCACGCAAATGCGGGTTCACTTCCTTTAATTCAACCTTCCTAATTCCTAATCCATTAGCGTAATTAGTACTTAGGCGTATAACCCGAACGGGTAGTAAGACGCGGTACTAAATAATAATAAAAAATTTTAAACGTGATTTTTTTTTTTTTTTTCACTTTTAGCTCAAACAATATTATTAGATACTCAAAACCACTTGCTGACATTCGAGTTAAAGTTTTTGTATTGAGCACTAATTTCTTGAAATTTAAGATCACGAAGCAAATTATTTATGTTGTATTCCGCTCACCTTAAGTACAATTGAGTTTGCCACCATCGTCTGTTTTATTTTCTTTGTTGCTAGATGTAAATAAATATATGTAAGCCGCGGCAGCTAATTTTAATTCTCCCCTATTCATTGCGTGCGTCACCCATCGAAGTATGTAACTTCCTGAAGCAAAATATGGCTCGCAGGAATATTTGAGGTTCGGCTCGATGATCAGCTTGTTAGTCTGGAAGCAGCTTAAGGTGCGGCCGAAGGGAGTGCAAGTATTTTTTACAGTTTTTATAGAATTGAAACTTTTTGGCCAAAATAAATCAACTGTTTCTCCAGTAGCAATATAAAGTTTAGTTTTCCACACATGCTAATATCAATAGAGCTTGAATATCTTTCAAGGTGTCCTGAAATTTTGTCAAAATATTTTAAATAAAGAGAAAAAGTTTTGACAAAATTCCAGGACACCCTTGACATTCAAGATCTGTTGATATTAGCATGTGCATAAAACTAAACTCTACTTTGCTACTGGAGAAATATTTGATTTATTTTGGCCAAAATTTTCAATTCTATAAAAACTGTAAAAATACTCGCACTCGCTACGGGTGCAACTTAAGGTGGTAGTCTTTAACTTGACGGGTCACATCTCTCTCTCTTTTGCCACAAGATGATAAAACAATTCAAGATAAGTTTGCGGCCTCTCAGAGTAAATTAAGTAGAGAATATCGCAAAAATGTTGCCGAAGTATGTTAGTTAATGTCCCTCCCAATCATAGTTAGATCGATAAGAAAAGTTATTATTTTAACATTATGTTTTAAAAATAATGATTTTCTTATTTAAATTAATTTAAATAGAAAATAATACTTTATTTATATAAAAATCAACGTTTCAATTAAACTAATTTAAATAAGAAATAAAGAGAAAAAACTATTGACTAAAATACACGCCGTTTGAGAAAGCATATTAACGATGAAGCAATATAACTGACAAACTATGTATGAAAAAGGCCGCATAAAACACTCAAAAAGGCCACAGAATTCCCAGCCCTGGGATAGAGTTATATATTCATCATTAAACTATAAGCCCCGGTTCGATTCCGGTTGGGGCTGATGGTGAGATTTACTATTTGTTTTCGGGCTCATCCTACTATACAATTAGTACATAACTAATTGCTGGATAGGTAGAGTCAGATTTAGATATGAAGACACTTTACTTAGAGTTTAAAAAGCTACTGAAACAATGTTCATATCATACGTCAAGTCATGTGATCTGTGGGCTATTTACAGTCTGATTCAGATAAAAAATGTTTTTACAGTTACAGAAATTTAAAAAAACGAATGGGTAGTATAACATGGTGTTAAAAAAATCATAATCAGTATCTACTCTTCATATTGCACTGTGGTATAGTGGTCAGTGCACCTGGATACGAGCTTAAGGGTCCCGGTTTCGATTCCCAGCTGGTACTTCTTTGGTTGTTTTTTTCCCAAAAGGGGAACTGCCCCAATGGTCACCAGTGTTTGGTTAGGTAGGCTTAAGTTAGGTTCAAGTGTTTCCACTGGTTCCACACACTCATACTCACCTCTTCGGGACATGGAAAGAGCCTTCACGGAAAGGATGTACGATTAGTAGATTCGGGAGTCTCCTGGGAAGTGACACGTTAGTATTGGCTAATCTTTCCACTACTGGGCTATGATTGAAGTAGCCCCGACGTGCAATATTATTATCATCGTCTTGCGCTGTGTTGTTCTAGACTAGCAACAGAAGAAACGGCGTCTGCTGCGCCAACTGCAACACCACCAGCACTACACTATGGAGAAGAAATAATAACGGAGAACCCGTTTGCAACGCCTGCGGCTTATACTTCAAGTTGCACAACGTAAGTAGATAACTCAACACATTTCCTAGATCAGCGGTTCTCAAACTTTTAGATCCACCTCGTGTTAGCAAACCTTATAGGCTGAATTTCATACGTGGCCCTTTATTTAAAAACAGGAGACTCAAGTTGCCAAAATGGCAGTGACAAAATATTACGATAATGTATTTACATTCTTACTCCATTTAATTAAAGAGAAGTAAAGAGAAATCATACAGGAATCCGTAAAGTAATATTATTGAAAGCATTTGATAATTTTTAAAGGAACTTTTAATTTAATAAATCAAATCATATAACAATTTTTTTATATATAAATCAAATTATATATATATAAATCAAATTATATATATATATAAATCAAATTATATATATATATATAAAATCAAATTGTTTATATATTATATCAAATTATATATAAATTAAATATAAATATATATCAAACTATATTTTAGATATAATTTGATAAGCCCGTTTCCATTAATATAAATTATGAAGAAATGACTGAATAAATTTTGACAAACGACCACTCATTTTAACGCTTAGTAGTACAGGATTTCGGGAAAAATAGTTTTCCACGAATCCACGAAAAGCCTATTTTCACAAAGTACTTTCAGTTTTTCATTCTTTGTTTAATCGCCATGGAACCCCATTATTTGGTGCATGACTTTAAATATATAAATAAAAAATATCTTTCCGGCTAAAAAATAATAACTCTTTATTTTTTGATTCGAACACATCACAACTTTCTCTTTGGATGAATATTTCTTTTGGATGCAGATCATTACACATCTAAATCAAGATGACTAAACGGGGGAACATTTATTTTTTGTTGGGATGTTATTGTTAATTCGCATTTAAATCAATAATATTGAGCATAATTCGAAAATTAAAAGTTAAGTTGTTAAGTTCGTGAAAATATTGTCTACGTTTTAAATTGTTTTAGTATTTATTATAAGCTCAAAAACAATAAAACTATCTTGAATAGTGTTTAAAAATAGTCATTTTAACTATTCAAATATGAATTTGGTATTAATTTTTTTTCAAATAATGGGTTTTGATGTTAATTGTATTGAAATAATGGGTTTTGATATTCATTTTATTCAAATAATTGGTTTTGATGTTAATTTTAGCAAATAGAAACACAATAAAAATACACAAGTTAAGCCATGTTTTCATTTTACCGCTTAATTTAGAGGATATGATATTTAAAAGTAATATTTTGTGTACCCCTCTATCTTTCCACATTCTTACACATACAGTAAGTTCAGTTGTGGTTACATGTTGGTACTTAATTTTGAGGGAATGATATTTCAAAGTACTGTAATGTTTTGTGTACCACATATATAGTTTCACATTCTCTACCTCTATCTGACACTCTCACGCTCTCACACACTCTCTCCCCTCACACACACTATAACACACTGTCTCTTATTTGATCTTCTCCCATTATCTCTCTCTCAAACATTATCCCTCTCTCACACTCTCTCTATCACATAATTTCTCTCACATTATCTTTGTTATACTCTCTATTTATCTCTATCTCAAATGCTCTCTCCCTCAAACTCTCTCTCTCTTTACAAAACGCTCTATATCCCCCAAAAGCTCTCTCTCAAACTCTCACAAACTCTCACTAAATAATTCTCACTCTCCATATATCGCACTCTCACTCTCTTTATTTTAAACTCACTTTGCATCCCTCAAACTCTCTTTATCTCAAACTCATACTCTCAATTACTCTCTCTAATTCTCTTTCTAACTCTCCCCAATACTCTCTCTCAAACTTCGTCTCTTATTCTCTCTCATTAATTTTCTCTCTCTAAACTAATCTCTCCCTTTTTAACTTTCTCTCTCAAACTCTCTCTCACACACCCTAACATTTTTTCTCTCTTTCACACAATCTCTCTCCCAAAATGTTACAGTATCTTTTTTTCATATACACTCTTTATATCACACACTTTATCACGCATTCTCCTTCACGTATTATCTCTCTCACACACACTCTCCCACTTTCTCACACACACATTGTCTCTCCTCTCTCTCTCTCTCTCACACACACACAAACACACACACATACACACACTTTTATATATAATTTAATAACCCCATTTTTAATAGTTGGAATTAATAGTAAACGGTTTCACCGAAGTAATTTTAAAGATTAGGGGTCCAGGATGTCGGCAAAAATATTATCCTAAAACTAAAACTAAATTTTCCTTGCAAATTTTCCATATTTTCATTCTGTGTGGGCAGCGGCTAAACCTTACAATCATTCTTTGTTTACATCACCATGGAGTAATTAAATATAAGTAAGTCTTTCAAAAAGTTTGTTATGTTCCCTTTAACCTCTTAGGAGAAATGTTTGTACAACAATGATCTATCTCCTTCATTTTAGACTCAATAGTCAATATTTACATTTTTTATTGGTCAAAATTTATAAATGAGGAATTGAATAGCAATGCGATGACATGAAGATTTGCAACACCTAATAAAATGTCGAGAATATTTACTGGAAGTCGAAAATTTAATACGAGGTGTGGACCCAAAATTGATCATTTATATTGGTCCAAACATAAAAATGAGGACATTCTTTAAAAATAAAATTATAAAATTTAAAACCGGGACTCAACAAATGTTTAACGTAAGTATAGTGCAATTTATGCTTGGTTTTGCCAGTGTATATTATATCACTTCACATATATTACGAGCTTTGAGTAGATATCTTCATTTTTAAACAATAGAGTGAGAAAAACCGTGTGGAGTTCCGCACCATTTATTTTTTCAAGTAGCTTAAATATAGTATATATAATTTCTTCCTTTCTTGTGATTTTGTTGCTTAACAATGGAATGTATGGGGGCGAAATTATAGTATAATTAGATATATATGAGGTACACAATGAAATATTTATAATATTAACAATATAAAATAATATTTCAAAGGAAATATTACTATCCATCATATAACCTACATGAATATTATTATTTATATCAATGTCTAGTTATACTAAATTTAAGCTTAATAAATAAAACACTTTACCTTTGGAACATAAAAAAATAAAATAGCTAGTTTGACACCTTTTAATTCATGAACGATAATGATTTAAAATTATTGAATCATTTATAGAATATACTTTACACTTATTAAAATTATGCAATAAATTTTGATGGTATAGCTTACCTCCCTAGAGGTAGAGGGTTGGGTGGGACAAGTAAATAGGGGCAAGGGGAACATTCAAGAGATTACTCTCAATTTCCTAGAAGTGATCCAAATGTCACGAACACATATTTTCCTCGTCGGTTGACGTAGTTTTATCCTTCTCCTTAATTTCGAGTATAAAGATGACGAGTCTTACATCTCAATCAGCTGATAAAAGACATTATCATCTGTCATACAGTATAAGAAACCTCTCCCACAGCCCCCCCCCCCCTCTCCACCACCATCCACCTTCCCATTCCACCCGTGTCGTGAAGAACAACTTGTTGGTTTGACGAGAGAAAGGCATATTTTACGACCATTCTTGGTGACGTTTTTCACGTTATGACTCTCGCGTTTATTATGTGTGTGTGTTCCTTAAATTACAGAGCTCTTTGTAATATGTTTTTCTAGAAGAATCCGATTTTTTTTTTAGTTTCTTTTTAAACCTCTTTATACCGGATATGGATTTTGTTTGTCTAACTTAATTCTCCTTTTTGAACCAACAAAACAAGCGAGGGAAGTTTGCGAGTTTGGGTTTTTTTTTATGAGAGATATAAAAGGAGACCAAAGAAAACCTCATATTTGGGAATTATATCATTCTCTTTGATAGGTGCTTATATTCCGACACCAACGTCTAAAACGCTTCTATTTTTATTTATTTTTGTAATTTAATGTATTTATTTATGTGGTAGTTAGTATTAATGAGTTGAAATAGCTAGGAACAATTTTCACTTAGCAGTAATGATATTGATCCGCTTCAGTTGTCAAATGGCGGTCTAAGGACGTGTTTTTCAACCGCGTGCCGTGGAGGAACCTAAAGTGTGCCGCGGAAATTTGAAAAAAATATAAAAATATATAGTTCTAAAAAATTTGAGTAAGAATAAATTCCTTTTTTGAATCCATGATCAACATAATTTTTAAAAACCACACACAGTTATTTTTAGAATTTTAATCATTGAACTCTATACATACAATCTTAATACGCGGTTTTTAATGACAAGATCTCTCACTAAAAAAAATTACTGTTGTGTTCTGAGTTGAAAAAGATTGAAAATCACTTGTCTAAGGCGTCAAATCTCGCAATAGACTGGACTGCCGATGACAGGCAGGTCAGGTTTCTAATCTCGGTTGGGTGCACATTGTTTTCCCAAATGTATTATTTTCCTAATTTGGCTTCTCTTTTTAGCAGTGCGTTTTACTGCTCATTAGGATTGTCCTTTTTTTTAAAACTAATTACGCTAATGTGTTACGGATGTGTGTAGTTAAAATCAGAGGAAGTGTATCCGCATTTATGTGAAAAGAGACAGGAAAATTCGTTTAGGAAAAAAAAACCTAAACGCCCTCAGTACACCTGACCAGTATTCGAACCCCATCTTCCTGTAAACATAAGTTCAATCGATTTCATTTCTTACACTTCCTCCACACAAATGAGGGTAAATCTCCTCTAAATTCTACCTTCCTACTACCTCGGATACATATGGAGATAGCCCGGTTGTGTAGTAAGACTAGGTGTTCACAACACACACACACACACAAACTCATTTGATTAAATTTTATTACTACCAATCCTCGGTCCTAGCACAGATATATCTGAATACCAAACCCTTCCTTCACCTCTGACAAGATCGTGTATTAATCACAACTTGTGAATGTGTGGAATGCCAGGCCTCCACCGTGGTTCGGATCCCACGTTAAACTGTAGGTCCTTCATTTCATCTCACAACCCCCCTACCATTACACATTAGCTAAAGTGCGTTAACCCGAAGGGTAGTAAGACGCCGTGCTAATAATAATAAAAATAATATATATATACTACAAAAAAAAAGATTGCAAGGGAAGCCAAGAAAGAGATGGAAGGGGAAGACAACAGAAAGTGTGCAAGTGGGAGGAGAAGAATGAAAGCAATTATTTAAGGATGAATAATGGTTGAAGGATAAAGGAAGACGGAGTCATTTTACTAAACTGTACTCAAATCACTTACTGGAAACAGTTGACGATGATGATGATGATGATGATGATGGATAATTATCGAACTAAATACCAGGGTGACGAGAGCTCAAAAAAAAAGTGATAAAAATAGCCCATACTATCAAACGTAAAAGCTATTTATATATAGTAGATCTAATCATAGATACAGACGATTATCAAATGCTCTAATATCTAAACCATAACAAAAAAATAATAATAGAGATACGACCCATATTTACGGTAACTCCTGTCAACAAACGACCCAGATATTATTCAGAGATGAACCTCCCTCTAATCAGTGACGTGTTAAATGTACCTGTCCCTCTATAGTTAAGATAGGATATCATCATCGAGGTTTTTGGAACAGGTGGACAGATATCGGTACAAGAAGAGGGTGGGGGAGGGGAAGTGGCAGAGGATTAATCCTGCAACGGAATATAGACCGGAATTTGGATAAAGCTTGATTCACACATGAGTCGAAAAAAAAGAGTACAATCTGATAGAACAGGAGTGGCCAGAATTTTTGATCTAGGGATCTACTCCAGGGAGAGAATATCCTTGCGAACTACTACGAACTTTAGGCTTAAATTTTTGTGTTTCGTTGGTAAGACATTAATAATCCATTTTGTGTTTTAATAGTAAAATTATATTACACTAGCCCCCTTCCACGTAAAAAAATATTGAAAAGAATCCTGTAAAACAAAGCTTCAAATCATCCATCATGTCAATATAAAAACGAAACTTTTTTCTTTTTTTGAAAATACAGTCCTACCATCACTGTATAGCCCCCTCCCTCTTTTTATCCTCCCTCCTATTTTCATCTCATTCCTCTTTCCTCACCCCTACCCCACCCCCTTCACTAACCCCAATTTCCCTTCAACAACTTTTTTTTCCAATGACTATATAATATACTATCAAATTTTATGAGGAATAAATTAAATTTTCAAAATAAAATATACCTATGTTACTCGCTGATAATGTAGCTTTATATTGGCGAAAGAATTTTTAAAATCGGTCCAATAGTTTTTGAGTTTATCTATTACAAACAAAAAAACCAAAGAATCAAATCTTTCCTCTTTATAATATTAGTATAGATATAGAAACTAAGTTTTTCACCAAAACACATTATATATATGTATACATAAATACACACATAATTTCCCTGAAAAAGGTATTTTCTCACGAAACGCTTGACTTTCAAGTTGATGCATGACACCGCATAATCTTAGGATAGTTTGTTGATAGAGAGTTCATTATTTCTCTGACATAAACGAAGGCAGGATTGAAAATGGTCAACAGTCAGACAGCTTCGATATTTCGATTTTCTAATGCTGATTTGAAAAAAAAAAAAAAAAATGCAAAACCTCTTTTTTAATTTCTTTTTCTCAATCTCTTTTAACCGATCGACCAGTCGCTAAACCAAACTAGCGGCCGCGGTCGACCGGTAGATCGTGTACCACTGTTTGATCACCTCTGTGCTAGAGTGTCTCCGCAATTAGCACGCTGTATGTTGACCCAAGATGCATTGTAATGAAAAATTAAAACAGATTTTTATAATGAAATTCTATTTTTCTAGTCGATAAATTTATACAATAAAACTTTAATTCGAAGCACAAAGGATATCTAAAAAAAAACTAATTTTTTTTTCTAGCCATCTAGTACACAATAAATCAATAATCTCAAAATATGCTACATATAAACATATAGATGTTATATATGTAGTATAATACAAAAATACACAATAAATAGATAAATACTTCCTTCTAAAATTCGAAATAAATGTTATTTTTTTTACCATTGATTTAGATAGGAATGTTATGGGGAATCTTGGTGGGTTCGAATTAACCAATGTCGAATTATTCAGTCCCTACTATATTTTAGGTCATCCTCCCGATGGATGTTTATCAAACAATAACGCTATGTCGTGGCAAAATCCACTACATCGATACATAAGCCTTTCATCAACACGTTGTTTAAAATCTCATCACAAAAGCCAATGAGGCTGTAGATTTGCTTCTAGCTCTATAGCGCATGCGCTGACAAATACGTATACGCACTGATTTTAGATTATTGGTTTTTAGATTTGTTTGGTTCTCCTGTGTCGAACATCTCAGCCAGAACAGGCAAATTAGAGATGAGTTGAACGTTAGCTCGCGCCGATAAGGTGGACATCATGTTATTGGTTCAGACCTTGTCACATGACCTTGTTTCTGTTCCGCGCTTGTTTTTCGGTGTCGTGGGAAATCCACAATAATCGTCGGTGGGGGAGGGGGGGGGGGGGAGGGACACATACACACACATGTGACGCTGGTTGGTGACCTCGAAACCTCTCGGTCACGTAGTGTATCAGATAATCTTTGTCTTCATTCCACGGAACATAATAATAGTTAGCACCACGTCTTATTACCCGTTCGGGTTATACGCTTTAAGTACTAATTACGCTAATGGATTAGGAATTAGGATTAGGAAATTTCATCTAACGTAGGAGTAGTAAACTATATTTTTTTTATCCCCTCGTCTTACTACCTGTTCAGGTTATACATATAATATTTACTCTAGTGAGGTAAGGAAGCGTTTTATAGTAATTTACAGGCATTTGAGGTGACCTGGTGGTCTAGGGGTAAGGTGTCAGACTTCTATGCTGGCGGCCGGGGTTCAATCCTCGGTCCCGGCAAAGATTTATCTGATTACCAAACCCTTCCTTCACCTCTGACAAGACATCTTGTGAATGTGGGGAATGCCAGGCCTCCACCGTGGTTCGGATTCCACGTTAAACTGTAGGTCCTTCATTTCATCTCACAATCACCCTACCATTACACATTAGCGTAAGTGCGTATAACCCGAATGGGTAGTAAGACGCGGTGCTAATAATAATACAGGCATTTGCGTGGAAGGAGTGTGTGAAACTCCATTTTAGGAAAACCATCCTCAGTATATACGACCGGGATCAAACCCGGATCTCTCTGTTGATGGCATATAATACTGTATGAGACCGACCGGCCTTTAGTCCATGTACCCACCGGTGTAAGTCATACTTTTGTTCATCTGTCTAATTCACAACACACACTCGTGTCATTAATTATATAAAACGCTATTTTTTTATATTTCGTCACAGTCTCGGATTTTATCAAATCATCCTCATTCTACAAAATGAAAAAAAAAACTTAAATTTTTTTTTCTACAACTTCAGCCACTTTTGATAGCATTGTGTTTGATTTGTCAATAATTATTTATCACGTGTCCTGTTTGTTTTGAACTGGACTATGCACTTTTTAACTGATTACTTGGAAATCAGTAAATTTCATTTTGCAATATTAATCTACTGTAGATTTTTTTTTAAATGAAGGTGAATATATTAGTTTTCAAGCTTCTTTTCACGTGATAAATTTTGTAAAATACAAATATTTTGTTGTAACAAGAGAAATTTATTTAGTGGGAATAAAAAAGCTTTTACCCCGCATTATGTGGGCTATACAGAATGTTCGGAAACTCATTGCCCAAACTGCACATATAGATTGTTTGAACCAAAAGTAATACAAAATGTATCTACGTTTATATCAGAAAAACTATGCTAATTCCATTAAACTGTGTTCAAAGTTTCGGCGTACAGTATCGGGATAGCAAAGGTGTTCAAGCATGCGTGTACAACCAGTTGCATAGGAGTTAGGCGCACGGCACTACAACACTTCTACATTTTTGGCAGCACGGCAGCAGAACATACCACAATTAATAATAAACAACACACAGTCAATCTAGAAATACGAATACGTTCTGAGGGTAATCATTGACGGTCCTACCTAACAGCAAGTGCTTGCCATTATTAAATGTGGAGTGCTGCGCGCCTAGGTACTATGCAACCTGTTGTCACACGCATGCTTGAACATATTTGCTATCCCGGCGCTGTACGCCGAAACTTTGATCACAATTTAATGGAATTAGCATAGGTTTCCGGATGTAAGTGTATAGGGATTTGGTATTACTTTTGGTTCAAACAAGCTATATCTGCAGTTTGGGCTGTGAGTTTCCGAACAAATTGTAATTTCAAATACGTTAGTCCTTAATGTAACGGGTCATCGCGTCATTTCCAGGTGAACCGACCACTGAGCATGAAGAAGGATGGTATACAGACCAGGAAGAGGAAACCAAAGAACACAAGTATGGGGCAATCGGTCGGCGGTTCATGGGCCCAAACATAAAGACGGAACCAAAACATCGTGAGTTGAATTTCCTTTTTTTTTTTTTAACTATAAGAATACAAATATTTACATAAACTAATAACCAGTTCTATAGTTATATTTAGTACATCTCAAGTGCGGTGCTAGACTAAATAAGTTTAACTTTTTAAATTCGAGCTCTGAGGAATATCTGAACCAAAAAACATTTAAATATCCAAAACTCGAACTAACAATTTTTAATAGTATCCAGGCACACAAATATTTTATATTATTATTAGGTGTTCTGTCTTACTCCTTTTGTCAGTGAGCTTAGACCACCAATGTTCACTGTCCTCTATCTCTTCCTTCAACTTCCAGAATTGTACTATTTCCTTCAAGTCATCCAATATTTTAATACTCCTTCCTAACTCCTCTTTCCCTCACCTTTCCTTCTATGAACTCGTGCAGAAGACAGTTCCTCCTAAGGATGTGCCAATATAGTTTTCTTTGCACCAAAAAAATCACATCCAAAATGTTTCTCTTCTCACCCACTCTTCTTTATGACTTCTTAATTTGTCTCACCCTGTTTGTCCACCTGATCTTTTCAAGTATTCTCCAAAAAATTTGATATAATATGCTATATAGAACACAGATACACAATATATACGTAGTCTACATTAAAAACAAGTAACTTAGAAAACTTAACATACAAGAATTGCATATTTAAATCAGTACATTAGGCCTTTATGTGACTACGTTGTCACACAAAAGCAATGAAAACCAAAACATCCCATATTCTAAGGAGCTCACTCACCGCTGGCGCGGAATTCAAACCATCCGTGTGCTTCCTTCTGAAATTAGAAATAAATGTTATTTTTTAGCCATAGATTTAAATAGGAATGTCATGGTGTGTTCGAATTATCCAATATTTCGAATTAACTAATGTCGAACTAGCCATATTCTACTGTATAAAATGTACAAGATTACATTACCTAAAACTTGATGTGAAACTGCTTGAGGAGTACTAGATCTGACTATAAAACTGGCCTTGAGATACAATCACCCATTACCGACAACTAAGCTCATAAATTGTCAAGGATCATGATGATTCCACTAAGTTCTTTTTCTACAAAGTGATGAGGCGTACAGTCCAACTATTATATAAATAGCCTTTTATCAATTAAAACACTTTTTTTTCCACCATCAATGTTGTTGATAGTTTATCATATTTTAATTTTAAAGTTATTAATAATAATATCTGTCAAAAGTGACAGTGTCAGATCCCAGGGGAAAGTAATATAATAGCTTTTCTACCTCTCAGATAAGTCCCTTTTTAAGAAAAGTAGACTGTACCAACCATTGATGTATATATGTATCAATAATTTGCCGGTCTAGCGAATAAAACTAATGGATTTTAATTCGTAACTAATATTATTTCTCCACCAGGAGCGCTATTTTTTCACAACACCTAGCAAACTTTTCTCTGTCGGTCACTAAGATTCTCCTTTTGTTTTGTATTTCTCGCCCCTTACAGCTAACAGGTGCCCTTTAGGAAGGGATTGATTATAATATACTCAATTCCTTCCCTAAAGGGCACCTTTATATATTCTTCCTAATGCCATAAAGGGTTGGTCAGCTGAACATTTTTGGCCTTCTACTGGCGTTGGCTGATATGTAACCAACTTCTGAGGTTGGGACACCCAGTAAATGTGGCTGCACTACCCTGATAATTATGATCATGTGGTGCCAGTAGAAATATTAAACAAGACTTTTAAGCATAATTAACCCGACCATGGTAACCATTGGAACAATTCTCCTTTAGGGAAAAAAAAATACCTATGGTACTGCCGGGAATCAAACTCGGGAACTCTTAAATCAAGAGGCCGGTTTTAAGTAAACCCTTTCCCCTCAGTTACATCGGTGCTTTCTAGCGATGAGATATGGTACTACTTTTTTTTTTTAATGTCAACTAACCGCATTGATCAAGGTTCCAACTAGCGGCCCACGATGCTATTTTTTTTGCTGCCCGTGAAGTTTTTTGGAAAAATAATCTACCTTAGTAAAAATGGATATTATTAACTAGAAACGGAAAGGTTTGACTTGCGCGGGAGAAAATCCATGGAAGTTCCAACAGATACTCATTCAGTAATAGATTTAACTACTCTCTAAATTAATGATACCTTTTGTATCCACGTGAGTTAACTTTCCTTCCACCCCTCAGCTGATTATGATGAGGCCCCATTAGACTCGTGTCCTCGGGTTAGAAACTTCTAGCATGGACTTACATTAATCTGCTAGCGGCATTGTTCTTTCAGTATAATATACATTCAATTTACCCTTCGTTTACCCTGAACGGTAGTAAACCTACCTTGACGGGTTTACACTATGAATTAGGAAACTTGTCTTATATTTGAGAGGAGATTGACCACACAAAAACGATAGAATGACAACACTGTTCCCCAATAATGGCCATGCAGTTCTCTCTGCGATGATATCCAGTGTACACTACATTTACCCTACGGTTACAGGTAAGTCGCGGCCGCACGAGTCGTTTACCTCTAAAACGACCGTTGAATTGCGGCTCCACATTTTTAAAGCCACACATGAATTACAGGCCTGGCTGATGACCTAACCTAACCTAACATAACCTAACCTTCTAATTTTTACTAAAATCAGTGAACGACAAAAACTGAAGAAGTTTGGATATTATGAGGGAGGTCGACATGAGACGATGATAGTTTAAGACAGTATGATAGAAAGCACACTGCTAATTAGGTGGACGCAACTCTCAAGTGGGCCGCAGTTCATACGTGTCTCTCAAAAAGCCAAGCCACAACTCACGTACATAGTATCCTACTAGCTTTTGGTTGAAGAGCTGCCATTAATTCTTCCTCCCTCACCTCGCATCGACTGGTATGTGGGGATCGGAGGGGAAGCTCATGTTCAAGTTGTGTAACGTTACCTTGTCCGTCTGTTTTTGTCCGGGAAACAGCAAGTGTGTGCTTATCATATGCGGGGGGGGGGGACTTTTACTTTAAGGAAGAGCAAACTTTTCACATATTGTTTAAAGCAATATTAAAAAACCCGCCTCGGTGGCTAGTTGGCTAACACGCTTGTCGTGTTGAGCTCGACTGCTGAGGACGGGGAGATCGTGGTTCGAATCTCGGCCGGGTGAACTGGGGGGAGGGGGTTTCCCTAAATGGTTTTCCACTCTCCCTCCACGTAAATGCGGGTTCACTTCCTCTAATTCAACCTTCCTAATTCCTAATCAATTAGCGTAATTAGTACTTAAAGCGTATAGCCCGAATGTGTAGTAAGACGTGGTGCTAATTATTATTATTATTAATATTTAAAAAATGTAGGGTTAGCAATACATGACGGGGAAAAAAATATGCGTATTATATACGGTACAAGCATGTTTTATTACTAATCTGTATTATATTATAGAAAATACCATATCATACGTAAATCTATCATGTATTTGCCCTACAACTAACCATATAAATACTTACTAAGCTACCATAATTATTATACCATTCATGTTTGGTAATTTAATTAAAGTGGAAAGTTTGCTCCTCTAAACAATTTGTTGGGTTGCATGATTTCAATTGTTTTGTCTTTGGGGTTTTATTTGAGGATAAACTATTGATTTCTAGACAACATGACTGTAATCAAATGGAACTGAGGACATTTATTTTATTAGTAGTTATTTACTCTCGTTATTTATCATAATAAATTAAGTTGCGTTGAATACATAAATTTTAGATATATATTATTTAATTATTTCTACGCCACTACGATATCGTGGTAGGGCCGTTTTGAAAAAAACAAAGAAAAGAACGATTAGAATTAATAAATAAATGCATGCTACATAGAGATCAACATTCATAACTTAATTACTAATAAATATATCAGATCAAATCACGTTTTGAAATAAATAAATCATTCTAAAACAATTGTATAATTTACTTGCAAGAACTATGTCTAAATTCAGTAAACAAAATTATTAATATTCAAATAGAACCCCCAGACTAAAAAAAACTAATGCATACAGTTTTAATAACTAAGCATTTTCTTAAAATCATAAATAGAACTTTAGTTGATCTACCTAACTCCTAAAATATTTCATCCTGCTGAAATCTTACGTCACTTTGCTAAAAACTGAGATCTATTTGAATAATTATATTGACTGTATCTGTTAAAATTGATACTACCTGTAACAGTCACAAGTTTTTATTTAAAATTCACCCTGTTTAACATGTTTTTCTTTTAGTTACATACCTTCACTTGCTTTTAGTCAGTACTGGCACTAGAGCTCACAAATATCAACACAACTTGTTTCTAAGGTACTATTTTTTTTTTAAACTAAGTGCTTCGAAGTGCCGGAAGGCACAACTAATCACGTGTTTTGTCAAAATACTTAAATAAGGAATTTAATGCGTACATTATAAATGCACGAATGTATTAACAAAGAACTTAAGGGGGCTGTCTAGGTAGTGGAGATAGTATCAATTAGATGTTACGCTTAGGTTAAATACTGAATGCTTACAATAGGAATCGAGAATTTGAGTGTTCCATCTGTATAATAATTTAAACTCCGGCAGATTAGCAATACTAAGATGTGATACCTATTTATTTTTTGTACCCCGTCTGGGCTATTCACACATTTACATTACTGAGGCAGGAATGATAAAATATAGAATTTGGAGGCAGTGTTAACCCTTTTTTCGTAAAGGAAGAGTAACTACTCAATGGGGTGGGGGGGGGACTTCAGTTAACCTGACCGGAATTCAAACCCTCATATTCCCATCATCAACAATCTAGTATATTGTGAGAGTGACGCCTGAGACAATGCTACTACATGTGAAACGATTTATTAAAAACTTTACTACTGCCCGACACGAACTTTTGTCGGCGCAATAAAATTCTCTCCTACTGTTGACGTTTAAAAATAAACATTAAATAAAAAAAAAAGGTTTAAATATCACGTAGGCCACCTAAAGTCTCTTATCAAGTCAGAAATTATATAAAAATAAAAATAATATAACACCTAGGGGAGAAATAAAAACTGTCACACATTGAGGAGCCAGTACAAAAGTGGCACAAGTCTCAAATTAGTATATTTAAAATAAAAATAAATATATATATATTAGTTATTTATTTATTTCTTATCCAGATTAACCAATCACCGCCATATCTTGATGTGAGAAGTGGGATATTTTCTTCAAAAGGAAGGGAAGTTTTACTAAATCATTATTATTATTACTATTAATAAGATTAGTAAGGGTAGTATTATGATTAGAAAGATCTATTTAGTTTTGAATATAAATGAAATTAATTTAGTTCATTTGTGTCTATCCACTGAACAAAGGGTCTCTGGTTAGATTCGTGGCATGACCGAAAAATTGATAACTGGATAAATTGGGGCCATCCCAAGTGAACCCCCTCCCCCCTCACCCTCTCTCCTGGTTTCTCTATCCGTTTGGGCTGTATATGTATGTATATATATATATATATGTTACATTACATTAACATGGTAGTGAAGAGGATGGTAGATTGATAGGAAATGTATACACATTTGCGTGAGGGTAGAGTGGAAAACCATTCAGGAAAAAGCCCTTAAGGTACACCCGAGTCGGGACTCGAGGCCCAATCTCCTTGTTATAGGGAAACCAGATTAAATGAGCTTGACCTTTAAAACCACGTATCCACCAAGATGGGTTTCATACTAATGGTTGTGAGACAGGGTGTCGTGTTTTTCTAGAATCAATTTAGTTTGTATTTAATTATTATTAGCACCACGTCTTACTACCCATTTGGGTTATACGCACTTACGCTAATGTGTAATGGTAGGGTGATTGTGAGATGAAATGGAGGACCTACAGTTTAACGTGGAATCCGAACCACGGTGGAGGCCTGGCATTCCCCACATTCACAAGATGTCTTGTCAGAGGTGAAGGAAGGGTTTGGTAATCAGATAAATCTTTGCCGGGACCGAGGATCGAACCCCGGCCAACAGCATAGAAGTCTGACACCTTACCCCTAGACCACCAGGTCACCAATTTAGTTTGTAAGTCGTGTAAAAATATGAACTGATAATAATTCGACACAATTGTATCTAGTAATTAAATGCAAACTAGGATATATAAAATACTACATACTGCAATCTAGAATTATCTAAAGGTACATCTTCAAGTCTAGCAGTTAAGGTGGAGATGTAGGGGGGAGGGAAGGGGTGTGAGAAAATATAAGGGTTTTTGCAGTTTTTACTATTTTTTTCTTAAAAGTATTGGGACTGGTTCATTTCACTTTCTTGTTTACTCTAAGAATTAGAATTATGGCAGCTTGTATCATTTAAATATAAATGTATATTTCCTTTACTACAGAGCTGACCAAAGTCGCAACACCTCTCAGGCCAACACCAAAGAGTACATATGATTATAATATATTACATAATTACATAGCCAAACAAAAATTTTAATTAATAAACGGAGATACTAAATAGGTACAGTGAAGTATAGTGGTTATCATAAAGAATCATGGGAATTATTTAAATATGGAATCAATCAAAAAGAAAAGTATTTATTAAATATGTTAATGAAGAAAATAATAATTGTAAGGGAGTTACTTAAACAACTCTCAAGAGTTTGGCTCTTCTTTTATGATTAACTGGCTGAATACCCGTTCTTTGCACGGGATATTTTTTCTAAGGCATTATTAGAACAAACTTATCGGATTATTACACTCTAAACGCTTAAAAAGAGTTTATAAAGCAATATTTTTGATTAGGGGTAGTTACTCTGATTTCACCCCCTTCATCACAAAACATCGGAATGAAACATCTTTAATTTTCCTAATTACCTTATAAGGAACACCTGTGCCAAATTTCAGTCCTCTAGCTTCGTGTGAAGCGTGATAATTAGTGATGAGTGAGTCAGGGCTTTCGCTTTTATATATAAAGAGAGAGATGTCAAATTTGTCAAATCTATAGCTTACGTAACGAATACAATGGCCAAGAACGGGGTGAGTTTGTAAAATTTACTGATAAAAAATTACTTTTTATTTTTAGAGGCCCGAAAAGGGATATTAAAAATAACCCTTTCAAGAGCAAAATTACAAAAAGATTGCTATTAAAAATATTGGAAATAAAACAATAATTACTTACTCTATGGCATTAATAACTCAAAAAGTTTATTTCCGAACTAACTAAAGTACACGATTGATCCTTATCTTGAGTTAGTTCTATCCAGTTCTACCTTACTACACCCTATTTCTGTCAGGTCCGTTCTTATGCTATCCATCCATCTGCGTCTAGATCTTCCCAATGGTCCGTAATCTACGAGGCTTGATCATCCTAACACTGTCTTATGATGAGTACATGTTATGTAACTCATCATTATGTAACCTTTTACATTCTTCAGTAGCCTTATCCCATTTTGGACCAAACATATTCTAAAGCACCTTGTTTTCCATCACCCTACATTTGTTTTCGTCATGTAAGGTAAGAGATAACGTTTCACACCTTAAAGATCAACCGGTAAAATTGTTGTTTTATATATTCTGAGTTTTACATTCCTTAACAACAGGTGAGATGTCAACAACTTACTGACCGAGTAATAACATACATTTCCCAAATGTATTTTTATTCTTCTAATTTTCACGAAGTAATAATAATAATAATTCTAAAAATAATCCAAAAGTTTATCATTGATATACAATAAAATAATCTTCCTAGTTTAAAAGACAAAAAAGAAATGACCTTGAAATTATTTATTGTTAGCTAATTACACACAGCCAGACGTGTCGATTTGAGCAAAGGATTTTCTCAACCTAATACCCTTGGAGGGGGGGAGGGCGGGGGCTTAAAATCCCATTTAATGAAATGTGTCATATGTGCATTTTATCCCCCCCTTCCTTCGGTGAACGGGTCGCTTCGTGAGCGTTCCAATACTCCTCTGGATGTTTGTTCTGACCGAGATAAGAGACGCCTTATCAATCACTCCTTGTTCGACGGTCTCCGAGTCCTCTCTACTTTATATATTCTCCATCTCTCTCCTCTTCACTCTCTAGCTCCGGTTTGGCCCTCACTTGAAATTATCATCGTTCAAACATAAACTAGACGAACGTTAGGTTCAACTCTCTCAAATCATCAGTTTTGATACATCTTACTTATGAAAAATAAATAATAAGTATTGACACATGTTAGCTCACCCTTTTTTTTTGTGGGAGAGACGGGAGGGGGGGATTTTGAGTTCTGATAATATTTTACACGTAAAGGAAGAGTTAGACAAGTTTTGCGAAAAGATGGGGGGGGGGGGGAGGACAAATAACAATCATAGGACTGATCGGGTCAAATTTGAATCTTCTTGAGGTGTAAATGTGAGCATACGGAGAAAGGCATCAGTCTTGATTAGTTTTGGTTTGTTTGTGACTGGGAGATCTGAGATCGAATCCCGATTGAGTGTACTGAGGATATTTTTTCCCTAAATAGTTTTCCACCTTTTTTTTTTTTAGCATTTTGTCTCTTATACCCATTCGAGTTATACATTTATATACTACTTTCTCTAATGTGTTAGGGATGATGAAGGTTGAATTTAGAGGAAGTGTACCCACATTTGCATGGAAGGAGAGTGGAAAACACCACTCTCAGTACACCTGACCGGGATCAAGCCCCAATCTCCCTGTAATTGGTGATAGGAATAATTGTGGCAGGAAAAAGGACGATCAAGACATTTTACTAAACTAACCCGGCCACAGGCTGGAAACAGTTGTTGTTGTTGTTGATGATGATGATGATTATTTTTATTATCTTAATGAATGATACGTTGTCTGACTGCTAGGTTTGTCCTAAAGCTATGTTCGGCTAAACCACTAGCTTCACAGCACATACGGTATCTAAAAATAATCCAAAGACAAAAAAAAAAATGTGTTTAAGCTCGAAAGGATTCTTTTTCGAATCTTGAATCTCTAATGTTCTTAAGTATTAGGATAATTCATGGACTATGGATTAAATTATTCGAATAAATTATAGACTCGAAGGATTCTTGGATTTTAAGGACTAGGAGATTTTAAGGTTAGAGGATTTTAAGGATTTAAGGATTAAGTGATTCTAAGAGCTCAATGATTTGTGGATTTGAAGGGGTTATCCTCAGTTATTAGCGCTGGTAACCCTAATTTGAAGTGAATCCATTTAAACGCTAAATGCATAGAACTTTTGACCCCACCAGGTTTGTAACTAAGATCTATCATGACGGCTCGTGATTGTCCAGAAGCGCAGGGGGGGCCGAGGTTGTGTTCCCCAGACAGGTGTGGATCGTGGGAGGTTGACCCAGTGTGTCGTGGCCTGATTGCAGTGGACAAGATGGATATGTTGGGGCACATGTATGTCGGAGGAGGTGGTGGTGGGGCAGGTGGAGACGCGAAATCTTTGATACAGCACCAACACCAACACCAGCAGCAACTGGTGCACCACGGGGGGGTTTTATTGAGCGACGACCTAGGGGAGCAGTATATGGGGGGTGCTGTCCCCTCACAGTCACCTCTGCAACTACCATCCGCCATTCTCCTCAACCGACACATTTCAAAGTGAGTAACGGCCCTTGCTTGCGCGTTTCAATCTCCTGCGCTTTACCCGCTTCGTTAATTTAACTTGTCTGCTTAATTCTCTTGCTCATTTGCTTGCCTGAGCTATTCGCTTCACTCCCCGATAGGCCTGTTTTATTCACTTCGTTCTGATGCTTGCGTGCTTTACTCGCTTCGATCAGCTGCTTGCGTGCTTTTCTCACTCAGTTCCCTTTCTTGCGTGCTTTCATCAATACTTTCTTGGGGACTTTTCTCGCTTCGCTCACTTGCTTGCGTGCTTTTCTCGCTTCGCTCACTTGTTTGCGTGCTTTTCTCGCTTCACTCTCTCGCTTGCGTTCTTTTCTCGCTTCGCTCGCATTGCTTGCGTGCGTTTCTCGCTTAGCTCTCTTGCTTGCGTGCTTTTCTCACTTTGCTCACTTGTTTGCGTGCTTTTCTCGATTCACTCACTGTTTGCGTGCTTTTCTCACATCGCTCTCTTGCTTGCGTGCTTTTCTCGATTCGCTCACTTGTTTGCGTGCTTTTCTCGCTTCGCTCTCTTGCTTGCGTGCTTTTCTCACTTCGCTCACTTGCTTTGCGTGCTTTTCTCACTTCGCTCTCTTGCTTGCGTGCTTTTCTCGCTTCGCTCACTTGTTTGCGTACTTTTCTAGCTTCACTCACTTGTTTGCGTGCTTTTCTAGCTTCGCTCACTTGCTAGCTTGTTTGATTCCCTTCGCTCACTTGTTTTATTCGCTTCACTCAATCACTTACTTGCCTTACTCACTTCGTTCACTTTATTTCTTTCATTACTTTTTCATTCACTTACTTGTTTCTTCTTTCTTCCTCACATTCTGTTCTCCAATTGTATATCTCTCTGTATATTTGTTATACTTTTTATCTTACTTTCTTCCACTCGCTTCATTCTATCTCGTTTTATATTTCCCTTCATATTCCCTCCCCTCTCCTTGTATTTCTCTATAGCCTAAGCTAATGCTAATTCTATTATGTTCTAATTTTATCCTTCCAGTTGCTCTTTTTCTATATCAAATATTTATCTGTCATTCTTTAAAATCCAAATTTTCTTTTTTCTATATATTCTTGCTATTATTAGAGATGGTTTATTCTTCTAAGTTCCAACACATTCAAATTTATACACGAACCTAGACTGTTTCCCTGTGTGTGTTTTTTTTATTCAGTTTCTCTATTACGTGTTTAGATTTTAAAATTTAATTTGCTTTAGTATGTTTTCCTTTTTATTTTAGAGCTTCTATAGATAGAGACGATTGTAAATATGATTTCAATCAATTATTTAATGAATGAATGTCTTAATTGTAATCGATACCGGTAGCAAATTCCATGTGGTAGGTTCTACACACCCAATACAATAAAATATATATGGAAATTAATTAAATTATTTTAAGTCGAGTGTATTAATAGCTACACACATTCAATAAAAAAAGAGAGAATAATATAAACTAATGCTGACAAAACATAGATGCGTAAACTCAATATGTATTTTTAGTCGGTGACCTGGTGGTCTAGAGCTAAGGTGTCAAACTTATGTGCTGGGGTCCAGGGTTCAATCCTCGGTCCCGGCAAGAGTTATCTGATTACCAAACCCTTCCTTCACCTCTGACAAGACGTGTATCAATCACAACTTGTGAATGTGTGGAATGCCAGGCCTCCACCGTGGTTCGGATCCCACAAACTGTAGGTCCTCCATTTCATCTCACAATCACCCTACCATCACACATTAGCGTAAGTTTGGATAACACCGAACGGGTAGTAAGATGAGGTGCTAATGATAATGATAATAATAATAGTAATATATTTGATCGTACCAAGAACTTCTAACATAGGCGACAATTTATGAAAGCGTCAAAATTACAAATTAATAATATAGATATATTTTTCTCTACTCAATATATAAAGTATAATCCTATGCATTTCAAATGTAGAAAATTTTATTTCTGTTTTAGATATCAGTTCCTCTTTGAATATGATAAATTAATCAAAGTGTTTATCAAACACATTATCGGATACATATTTTATCACTATTTTATGTTTCCTGCTTTTAAGATACTTAAGGTATCTACTGATATAAATATGTTCAATTTAGTATTCAAAACAATGCCATACATTTTGTGTGATTCGAACAGTGTCTAAATTAAGATAGATTTATGCAATAATTCTTTAATCAGTCAGTTTTGACTATTATGTTTATAGTGAAGAGTGACTTAATGGGCTTACTTTTATTAGAGTAATGTTCTTGTTAACTTGAATTTAAAATATGTTATAAATTGGAATTACCTTCTTTAAAAAAAATTTTTTTAGCTCCACATCCTCATTACTCTTAGGGCTTTGTGAATTTGTACAGTACTAATTATACTCATTTGTTAGAGATAAGTAGGGTCACATTTAAGAGGAAGGGTACCAGCATTTGCATGGAAGAGTGTAGAACCACATTTAGGAAAAAACCACCCTCATTACACCTGACCGGGATTCGAACCTTGATCTCCTGGTCATCGGGAACCCATTCTATCACGATAGAAACGCCTTAGACCAAAGATGGGGAATTCGAGGCTTTTTGAGGTGTTTTGTGAGGCCTTTTTACACATGCTGTTAATTATGTCTCTCTTACTTTTATAAACTATACATTCTCAAACTCAAATAATTGTATTACTACAATTTAATAAAATTAAGTGTTTTATTAAGTGTTAAGATGTTTAGTTTATAACTCTCTATTCTTGAGTGATTCTTCTATTAAATTTTATAATCCTTGCTAAATGGTATATGCTAAGTATGTTTGTAAAATACAATTTTCTACAATTGAATTTGAACCAGGATCTTTGAAGAACAAACTCTAAAAAAAAGGGTAAAAAAAACTGTTTGTGTCAAATATTTTATAATAAACAAAAATTCGTTTAAAATAAAAGTGTTCCTCTATTAATGTATAAAACATTAATAACAAAATTGAAATGTTATAAATAAAGGGAAAAAAGTAGATTAAACACCGTTAGCTTCTTTAAAAGTTACTAAAAAGATATTATCTTCAATTTAGGTAAATTGCGTCTTTGTAATTTTAACAAAATTGACTGTAAAAAATGTATAGCTTTATGAGGAATTTGTGAAATGGCATGCAGCCTTCCAATGTCAAAAGGTTCTTCAACCCTGACTTAAACCATTTTACTACCAAGGTGAGGTAGTTTGTTGATATTCCAAATGTGTTTTGGACAGTAAAATTTGCAAACATTAAGTAATCTAGGCCTATATTGTAGTAACAGTAACTTTATAACCATTGTTCGAGTCTGTGTTAACAATTGAAAATACCCAATTCAATGCCTGAATATCATTCTCGTGTTAGGCTGACCTGCTGATGACGCGGAGATCGGTGCTCGAATCCCAGTCGTAACTACTTAGATGGTTTCCCAATCTCCTTCCACGCAAATGCAGGCATATTAGTAGCCTACCTCTAAAATGCTTACTTCCTCTTTCATACTCGATTAATTAACATATATGGTTACAACATGAACAGGTAGTAAGATGTGGTGATAATATAATATAGAACATTGACGTTAGTGGCGTTTCATGAAGTGTTGCCAGGATAAGCAGAGCATGTTTAAAATGTACCTGTGAAATTTCACCCCCCCCCCCACACTCAGTTTCCATTTGACCAATCATACACACACAGAGATTCTGCTCTATATATCTCACATTGGGAAATGTACTTTCGTCAATACCTGGTCAATGAATGTTTTAATGAGAGGCGATAATTCACAGTAACAGTTAAAACTACCCCCCCCCCTCTCGTTGGACGCATGATCTAACGCGCTACTCTCTCAGTAGACTAGACTGCCGATGATGGAGAGATCGAGGTTCGAATCTCAGTTGGGTGTACTGAGAGTTAGAAAAAAAATAGTTATCCACTTTCCCTCCACGCAAATACGGGTACACTTCATCTAAATATAACCTTCCTAATCCCTAACCATTAGGGAAATTAGTACATAAGAATTATAACCCAAATGGGTGCTAAAAAAAAAGGTTGAAACTAACACTGCTTACTCTGGCGGCACTTCACGACACGATACCGACTGTGAGACTTGTATGGTACCTTCTGGTGTGTGATTGTGCGTGTGTTCTTGCGTACATAACTTTAGACCAAGGTAAATATAACTCGCTACACAAATTAATTACCAATCATTTTACTGTGTTTATTTTACTTAGTATATTTGTATAAGGCTTTGGTTTTTCTGTCATTATTTGTATGTTTGTGTGTTTTTTGTGTGTATCATTTGCTTAGCTTCTGATTTAATTATAATGACAAGTAGTTTTTTTTTTCCGATAAATAGAAGTTATTTGGTTTAATTTTGTATATAGATTATACTCAATAGTTTTTGATTCCTTGTAAGTATTAATGAATAATTCCAACCAGGGTTTTTTCACTTCGATTAAAAAGGTTTCTTGATAAATGCCATCATGTATATGGAAAAAATACGGACTTTCATTCTCGTTTCCAATCATTCCACCTTAATCCAAATATTAGACTAAGGTGTGATCTTTTTTTTTTCAAACAACGTTTAATGTGAGTTGTTTTATGTTGTAGCGTACCTCCATTAGAGCCCATACACTCGAGAGCGTCTTCAGACGTCCTGACGACCGTCATCACTTCAACATCGGTCATCAACCACGACCGAGACGACTAGACATCATCTTCGTATGTCGTCGGGGGTGTGCGGGACAGGGAAATAGCTCACCCAGTAGTGTTTTTTTTACTAGCGTCACGTATTACTACCCGTCCAATCAACACGTATATGTACTACTATATTATTATTATTATTAGCACCGCGTCTTACTACCCGTTCGGGTTATACGCACTTACGCTAATGTGTAAGGTGTAGGGTGATTGTGAGATGAAATGGAGGACCTACAGTTTAACGTGGGATCCGAACCACGGTGGAGGCCTGGCATTCACTTCCACATTCACAAATGTCTTGTCAGAGGTGAAGGAAGGGTTTGGTAATCAGATAAATCTGTGCCGGGACCGAGGATTGAACCCGGAACCCAGCACAGAAGTCTGACACCTACCCCTAGACCGCCAGATCACACTGTGTATATGTACTAATCACGCTAATGTGTTGGAATGGGGAAGGTTAAATTTAGAGGTAGTGCACCCACATTTTTAAGAAGAGACAATGGAAAACCATGGCACACCCGACCAAATATTTAAGTCCCGTAATCGGCAGTTGAGTCTATTATGAGACTGATGCCTTAGACCGTGTGGCCAGTAAAGTGGGAGTCCAGTAGCTCCATTTTTGTAAGAGCGAGGAAATAAATACCCTTCTAAGATATCTTGTACTGCTCTTAAGGTGGGAATGTAAGGTACGCTAGAAAATATCAAGTGTTTTTTTTTCTCTTTTAAGAGCAAAACATTTTTTGGCCAAAATAAATAAAATATTGCTCCAGCAGCAACGTTTAGTTTAATTTTATTCACGTGATGACATAAACCGATGTTGAATATTTGTCATGAGTATAGCGGCATTAGATGAGAAACTTTTTAAATGAAAAAAATAGACTTTCATTAAATTCCAAGACACCCTTGACAGATATTAAAGATCTATTGATATTAGCATGTGCAGAAAACTAAACTTTATGTTGCTACTGGAGAAATATTTGATTTATTTTGGCCAAAGAAATGTAATGATATAAAAACTGTAAAATTACTCGCGCTCCCTTCTGCCGCACCTTAAGGATTACAGCTAAATTAGATAGGTAATACAACTCAAACCAAACGTCGCGTAATGTTGCGGATTTTTCTATTATACATTTTTTTTAACAACCAATGGAATGAAGACCAGTGACATTTTTTTACCAAATTTTAAAAAATATATAGTTTAGAGCAAAATTGAAAACAATTATTTAAAAAAATGAAAAATACTAATCACAAGTCACTGTTTTTTTTAAAATATATAAATGAAGTATGTAGGAAACTGCACTTTTGATAAGTTTTCTGGTTCGAGCATGTGTATCGTGTATCCGTGTTAATAGGGTATGAGATGTGCTTGTAAAGTTAGTGACATGGATGAGATAAATGCACGCCAGACGATTTTTTATTATGTCTCATCTGTACTTAATATATAATTGTTAGTTCACTAAAAAAATTAACTGTGGAAGAATGCACTCAAAAAACCACCTAAAGACCCCAAAAAAAGGGCCTACAATGTTACCAGAAATGATACAGAGCTCCTCCGACTAGATAAATATGTATTCAGTAGAGTGGTGTGTAGTGTTGCCAGGCTAAGCAGAGCTTGTTAAAATTGTGCCTGTGAAATGTTCCCTCGCCTTTGGTCCCCATTTGACTTATCATATATAGTCTCTTCTCTACCCATTTGAAAAATTATTATTATTATTATTATTATTATTATATTATTATTATTATTATTAGCACCACGTATTACTACCGTTCGGGCTATACGCACTTAAGCTAATGTGTAATGGTAGAGTGATTGTGAGATGAAATGGAGGACCTACAGTTTAACGTGGAATCCGAACCACGGTGGAGGCCTGGCATTCCCCACAATCACAAGATGTCTTGTCAGAGGTGAAGGAAGGGTTTGATAATCAGATAAATCTGTGCTGGGACCAAAGATTGAACCCCGGACCCCCAGCACAGAAGTCTGACACCTTACCCCTAGACCACTAGGTCACCTATTTGACAAATGAAATATTTTTCCGTTTGTACCTGACCAATGAGTGTTCTACTGAGTGATAAGAATAATCCATAAGTATAGCTCAAACTAATTCTGTTTACTCTGGTAACACTTCACAACACGACACTTAATATATAATATCTTCTCCAATAAACATGATGTTAATATTACTAAACATTATAAGTACAGGTGAACAATTTTCTCAATATCAGTGTCGGTAGAAATCAATAGTTGATATTTTGTATTCGATTTCTTAGAATTTTCCGTAGAGTCATTGTAGGGACAAAAAAAATTTAGTGGCACTAAAAAAAATATGAATAAATGCAGTTGCAAATCTCTTTGTTATCCTTACAAATGAAGAGTATAAAGATAAAAGGGGGGAAAGTCCCACTTCAACTTAAATTTAGTTAGTGCTGCCATCTGTTAAACAATCATATGACTTTCTAATACGTGCGTTTTAGATTATGGTTAAGAGAAGTATTTGTCATATTTAAATTAGTTTATTTTAAAAAGTATTTTCTGGGTTCTTTATGGGTATTGAGATATAAAAGTTGTTGTCGTGGAAAAGGTGTTTTATGTGACTGTCCTATTTTTTACCAAATTTTATATAAGAAATCCATCGCTCTAAAAAAAAAAGAGAGAAACTAAGATGTCTGGATGTCTAATATTCGATTTTTGAGTGCGGTATGGATTAATGAATAAAGATTATTGAACAGAAAATGTTTTATTTTTATCTGGTGCCCAAATACTAAGAAAATATATTTTAAGTTTATTGCCAAAGAATGCTGGAAATAAAACAAGATTCGATAAAAACTTGAAACAAAATTAATCCCTTGCGGAAATGGATTGAGTTTGAAACTTTAATGGTACTTAAGTGGAATAAGTAAAAAAAAAAGAAGCCACACCACATAATGCTGTCGTTTTTTGTTGAAGTTAAGTGTTGATTCACCTGCATGTAAACATAAATTATTATTTTAAACATTATTGTAGCAAGAAGAAGAAAAAATTGTTATTGACACTTTACGTAGTGATAACATCATATCTGTGTTTTATATGTTTGTGTTAAATAAGTAAATATTTAAGTGTGTATAACTTATTTTATCTATAATCTCGCGTTTCACTTTTTTTTTTCACTCAATTTTTAATGGTGGCTTAAAAAATATTAGGTCGGAAAGTTTTACAGTCCTTATTGATGATCGACTTACTTTTTAGGACAAAGAAATATAAATTATGCTTTTTATATTATATACTTTATCTCAGCGAGAGAAAATTATTGATTTTATATAGATTTTAAAAAGTATTTTAGATTTTTAATGAATGATTTATTTAAATATATTGATACACTACAGTTTTTCATTATAGGCCTATATCACATCATTTGAAAACGTGATAATATATTTTTGTTGTGTAAAAATGTCTGTATTTGATACTGTGATGGTCATTATTCGAGTTACATAAAAGTTACCTTTTTTAGTTTATTGTGTTTGGTTGGTTTTTTATGCCCTGCATTTTACTACTAATTTGCGTACTCGTACAAATGAGTATAATTTGGAGGAAACTTACCCGGAAATTAAATAACGGGAGGGCAGGACAATATTTAGAGCTGTATAGGCCCCAATATTAAACTCTTTTTTTTTTCCTATTTGGCGTTTCGACAATATAATTTTTTTCTTTACAAAATTAATTGTTCAATGATAAATATGTTATTTAAATAAGGCCATATTATGGTTACCAGTATGAAGACTTTTAATAAGCTTCCATTTTTAAAGCATAATATGTTTGGTTCAGTCGTGTGTATTCATTTAGAGTTTTTCTTTAAATTTTTCAAGTCATTTTTTGTAAATTTTAAATAATTTGTTTTTAGAATTTTTAGGTAATTTTAAAATACTTTTTGGTCATTTTAGATCATCAAATTCTGAGCCCTAGTGATAATAATAAATTTAATTTGTTTAAAAAGCACCTTACCTAGATATTTTGTTTGTTTCTATTTAATTTTAATAAGAATTGAAAATAATGCCAAAATTTGGAAAGTAATTTTTTCTTTTGCCTTTTTCTGTCAAAAACTGGTCATGTTTAATTGCTGAAGGTGCCATTAGTTAGTAAGTAATATTTTGTCATTAATAAATAAAAATGTATATAGTTTTTTTTAATATCTTACTACTATTTCACTCAATAGAGCTAATATTGAATGTTATTTTTATTGCAACCATTTGTGGAGGCTCTAGAGAGTTACCCCCCGTTAACCTCCCCTAAATCTGGGCCTGAGAGAGCGTGTAAAAACACCCTTCAATACACCCAGCAGGGACTCGAATCTCTATCTCCTCATCATTGACCGTTAAATTAGACACACCATGAAAAGATTTAAAAACTAGGTTGCTTCATAGAACATTTAAAACAACACACACTATTTGAACAAATTTATTTAAGACATACACACTTTGACTAATAATTTACAACTTTTTTTATAAGAAAGTGATGAAAATTATTCAAATTTAAAACAATTTAATGCGAAATTTGACCATACTTTTGTTCTAATGCAGAGTTGAAACGAAATGTTGGAAAAGGGAGTGGAAGGCATTATTGGATAGCATTGTTGCATCAATATATCATTCATAAAGCGAACTGCTTCCATCGATATGCAGGAAATGTTAGGTTACAACCATCACACGGCATCAGGGACAAATTTATTTTACTGTGAGAGCTGGCCAACTCAATTTCAGCACACTTTTATTAACAGTTCGTCACTTGTGGTGATTTGCGACAGGGTTATCCACCATGGTCTTAGACCCTTCGATCATAGAATTGGGTAGATTTAGTTGAAAAAAAGTGCGTTTCATAAATAAGGAGCCTAAGTAATCATGGACAGATACATACATGTATAAAACACATACCCATATTTTATGTATTTGGGTATTTAAAGCGCACTAGACTAAATAAATACATACAAACTAAATTTATACAAGTCACCACGTTAAGCATTTGACCCTAGAACCTATATTTGTCTGTATAAAGGGCTTAAATTAACTCAGGCTTCCCCTGGGATCGAATAAAGACATCCGAGACCTGGAGTTGACCCCTATAACTATTAGACCAAAAGTGAACCACACAAAAAAGCCAGGACACAATAAATGATAACGTTTGCTATTTTATAATCACTATAAATCAGAAAATTAATTTTGTTTTTGTTTTAAATACTTCAAAATATATTTAGTTTATATACTTTTTTAAATCATTAATTTTCTCGCCCTTTTTTTCTCGTGTTTTTTTGTGTTCAGAGTGATCAGTTTTTCAACACTAGTAGATGCTGGGGTAGGTAAAAATGTCTTCCTAAAAGCGTTATTGCTGTATCGATTTATTTGTTTAAACTAAAACAGATTTTTATAATACGAAGAGATCTTAATGTTTGTGTAAACACAGTCATTAATACAATTCCAACTAGTGTAGTGTCGTGGCGTGTTGCCAAGGTAAGCAGAGGTTGTTACACATTTAATTCCCCACTCGGTCCCCATTTGACCAATCGTGCATAAGCTCTGCTATACACACCTCGCATATGAATGTTAACATCGATGATACCTGGGTGTTATACTGAATGACAAGAATAATTCACAGGTACAGTTTAAACTAACTTTGATTACCTTGGCAACACTCCACTACACGATACTGCTACCCAGTTTATCATGCAAATAGATTGTTAAACTACCATTCTTTGTTTTGTTTTTTAATAATGTAAATAGTTTCACATAGTAAAATATGAAATGCGATTTTTTTTTTCTCTTATTCATAAGTAAAGATTGTTTTAAATATTATTTTTTTGCACTTTGTCTAGTCAATATAACCAAATGTGTATGGAATAAATTAGTTTAAAATATATTACGATATAAAGGTTTGTCAGGTAAAGTCAAAATAAGAAATTATAATATCTAAACAACTTAAAACCACCTGTGTTGTAGTCATATTGTTTATAATGTTATTGCAATTTCCATCAATATTAAATCGTTGAATAATATACCAATAATTTTTTTAATCAATAGATTAATGTTTCCAAAATGCATCAATTTTTAGGGGGAAAATAAAGGTTACCTGGGTCACAAAAGATAATATAATTATGTTTTTAATATAATGCGTGAATGTAAATATAGGCTTTAAGTACAATTAAAAATAAGACTTCCTAGCTAGTTCTTAATTATCTAAACATATTGAATGTGTATGCTTTACCCGGTGAGTAATATTGTAAAAGTAAAAATGTAATTTGTATTTAAATTATTAATGTATTTTACTACGCTAGATTATTTGCAAATAAACTCCAAGATTCAAACGTTTTGAAGAACTGATCTATCTTCAAAGAGTGTTTTATTTTACTATTATCACCCACTCCTTATGGATAGAATTCCTGATTTTAAAGTAGTTATTTAAACCAGGTTAAGGGTTTTTAGAGTAGGCTTTCTTCACAAGGATACAAATGGCTTAAAGTCTACTATAATCAGGAGGTAGATACACGTTAATATAAAAGGAGAGAAGGGGGCTCCTACCCCCTTAAAATTACAAATAAAATAATCTTTTGACTGTTCAAAGTTTTTATTAATCTTCTCGATAAGATAAAAAAAAAATTAAAACTTCGCACACTGATTACTTAATTGTTGTATTTACCCCAAAAATTCTTGAAATTAAAATTCTATTCATGAGGGGTAGGCCCAGGTGTGATTCAGCAAATCGCAATCACGTGGATAGAAATACAGATATAATTTTGGCCTATGGGATAATGGAATATTTATGAGAAAAACCCAAAACTTGAACAAAATTAATCCTGATAACCTGATAAATGCATGAGCAAAAATCACGCTACCTCCTTGTTTTTTGTTTTATTTTTCAATTTAAAATATATTAAAACAACAGGAAATAGATTTCGCGCAAAATCTGAAATCGCGCAAGTCGGCCCCTAGTAGGCCTTTCTCAATAATATCTGACTATAAACTTAAATAGCGAAATAAATGGCACGATACATCACACTGACTCTCTCTTTCTTTTACATTATCCAAAAATAAAGACAATAACCAAAAACTTGTAAAATTTGTGAAACTAAATAATATGCAATGCTGCAGTAATACTCCTACAAAGGACATAAATGAAAAAAATATACACTGTTACAGAAACATTTAAAAATAGAGGCCTATCTCTGTCTACCAAAGATCATGATAATAATTTTCAAGTTTCAAAGACCTAGATAAAAAAAAAAATTATAGTTCAGAAATTATTGGTTTTATAAAAATATATTTTATTTGTATATGTAATATACTAGCATTACAACTTCACAGTATAAAGTTATTTCAGATCGCAAATTCGGAAATTTCTGCTCATATGAAGTAACCTCAATGTAATTTTCATTTGAAAATAAGAAATGCAATTTTGTTTGTAAGTTTAATAATTGCTAGATATAAAAATTAATTTAGTCAAAATTATTAAAATGAATATCAAGAAAATATTTTTTTCTCTTTTCGTTTTTCAATAGACTAGACCCTACCCTTAATAATTATTGGATATCTAATCCCAACAAGTACTTTTGGGAACCTCACGAAAACCCTAATCAAGTTTTATCCCGATCGGTAACATGGTTTTGGCTTTATGCCAAAATACAGACAGACAGACACTAACGCAAAAAAACATTTTTTCTATTTCAAGGAGTCATCAAATTACAAACATCCATCAAAATCTTGAATTAGATTTTTTCTATTATTATTATTAATATTATTATTATTATCACACGTCTTACTACCCGTTCGGGTTATACGCACTTACGCTAATGTGTAATGGTAGGGTGATTGTGAGATGAAATGAAGGACCTACAGTTTAACGTGGAATCCGAACCATGGTGGAGGCCTGGCATTCCCACACATTCACAAGATGTCTTGTCAGAGGTGAAGGAAGGGTTTGGCAATCAGATAAATCTGTGCCGGGACCGAGGATTGAACCCCGGCCGCCAGCATAGAAGTCCGACACTTTTTTTTTCTATTACAATACCTCTTTCTCCGAGTGGTCGAGAGAAAGTAAAAATCTGAAATTCTTGCTCCCCACATCTATATAAAATGTATAGATTATATCACCCTACCAAACGCCAGCTACCCAGATTTACTAAATGGTAAACAACGATGAAGAAATGTTTTAAGTCTGAAAGATAGTCCTATGGACTTTTGTAATTAGGTTTTTATATTTTAAATATACTATACAAGCCTAGTAAGTCCACCACTAGAAAAGTGATTGTATTTCCTTTCGTATAACTTTTGACCAATTGTGTGCAGTGGCGTGGCGGGTCTTGGGTTGTTTCCAGGGTAAGCTCTTAGTTTTTAAATTAAAAACGCAATAATAATAATAATAATAATATATAGCTCCACATTAATGATAATGTGGCGTCAACATTATTTAGTCTGGTTTGCCACTGATGGGTTGGTTAGTGTTCGAGTACCAGTTAGGTGTAAATGAGGATGATTTTTCCTTAATACCTTTCTACTACTCTTCACGCAAATGTGTGATTTTTATTTTTAGCATTTAACTTAGCCATGATCAATAAACAGGCAAAAATAATATAATCTTTAGAAAAAACTGCAGTATTCATCAGACATAAGATAATATTTTATAATTTAAGTATTATTAATTTGAAATACGTAGTAGATATATTGATAATACGTTTTAATATTAGATAAATTGACAGGAACCCCCATTTTATAAGTTGAAAAAAATAAAATGGGGGTTCATGTATTATTATTATTAATTTATATTTAAAATAGTAATAAGAGCATTATTATATGGTCATATTTTCAGCACTGTTGAGTTGTTTATATACTTTTTAGTATTTAATTTAAAGCCAGTAAGAAAATTGAAACACATAGATTCATGAAGTAAATTGTAATATTTCTCACCCACTCTGTCCCCATGTGACCAACCTTACTTAATCTCTGCTCTACGTACCTAAATAGGAATATATTTCCATTGATATCCGGCAACAGAGTGGACGAGAACAATATTCACAGGAAAGGCCGTAGCCAGCCAATAATTTCAGGGGGAGGGGGGTTTTGTTGGGAACATCCCTCAATTGCTGGAAGCTAGAAAAAAAAATTCTAAATGATAAACAGTTAGGCCTATAGAAGTTCTCTGAAGTGGGTTTCTTTTCATGGTAAAATAACCCCCTAGCTGCCGAAGTCTTGGAAAATTTCTAAATATTAAACAATTTTTAAAGCTCTATGAAGTGTTTTTTTTAATGATAATATAACCCCCAAAATGCCGAAGGCCAGGGAAACTACTAAATATTTAACACTTTTAGAAGCTCTTTGAAGTGCTTTTTATTGTAACACAGCTCCCTAATTTGTATTTCTATCTTAATTTTGATATTGTTTGAACCATAAATAAAGCCATTTTTTTGTTCATAAAATTTCGTGGGAGGTTTGAACTTCCAAAACCTCCCCCTTTAGCTACAGCCTTGTTCACAGGTACCTTCAGTTTAAACTAACTCTGCTTACCCTGGTAACACTCCACGACAGGATACTACTCAGGACTCGTGCAAACCCCAAAGACGCTACTTGTACGCATCCATAACAATTATTTGTCCTAAAACAAAATATTTAAACGTCTGTTCACTGTCACTTAATTCCATCTTACATAAACATTTCCTTCCTTACTGATCAAATCCAGACCTGCCCGTGAGATAAAATAGGCGGGGCCTATTCCAACCGGAGGCATGTCCGAGGTATGACGTCATTGAAAAGGCGTGGCTGAGAGATCACTGCATAGTGTTGAGGCCGATAGTTTTTATATCTAGTGATTCCTCACCTGCTCTCTAGCGGCAAGCTCTTGCGTTACAAAATATCTCTTACATTCAAAAATGGAATAAAGACTCAAATTATGATTGTTGTCCCTATGATCGGAGAGTTTAGCATTTTCGATAGTATTATTATTATTATTATTATTATTATTAGCACCACGTCTTACTACCCGTTCAGGTTATACGCACTTACGCTAATGTGTAATGGTAGGATGATTGTGAGATGAAATGGAGGACCTACAGTTTAGCGTGGAATACGAACCACTGTGGAGGTCTGGCATTTTCGATAGTAAATAAATTCAAGAAAAACAGCAATTTTTTTATTATTATTAAGGGAGCCTCGGTAAGTGAGAAATTGCCGAGCATACGTTCAGCTACAGCGAGATATTTAATTAAACAATGCGTTATTTCAAAATATGGCTCAAGCCAAAATAAAGTCGAAAGATTTCATCCAACAGGGACGTGAGAAGAGCCTAGTGTTTTTTCCAGTTTTTATGGCAAAACTTTTTTTTTTGCCAAAATAAATAAAATATTTCTCCAGTACAAATAAAGTGTTTAATCGTCTTCACATACCAAAAGTTCTTGAATATCTTGTCATAAGTCTAATGACATTATCTAACAAACTTTTTAAATTAAGAGGAAAAACACCTTTGAAAGACATTCAAGAAATTTGAAGGTCAGCATGTGAAGAAAATTAAATTCTATGTTTGAATTGAAGCAATATTCTTTTTATTTTGCCATAAAAACTGCAAAACACTGGCTTTTTCTAGCGTCCCTTTCCACACCTAATGCAGCAAAATGTGTGAAAATGTGACAAAAAAAATCGTTGAAAACTTGCTAATCGTATTTGTGGATCTATGAGACTAGACTTGATGAAAAAAGAGCTCTAGATTTAGCCTTCTTGAAAAATACAGTAATTATTTGATAGGCTTACAAAACAACATTTTAATATATTTGAGAACTAGCAGCGAGCTTTCCTTTTTACCTTGAGATAAGAAGTTTGGTAGTTTTCTTTATCCTCTTCCTTATTGATATGACAAAGGTTGATTGTAGTTGAGGGACATAAGTGAGTATTATAAACTTAGCCATAATATAAAAGTAGTTCCAAGAAACGACAGAGACCATTGTATTTTAAGGTAATTCAAACATCAAAATTGTATTGCACTATTTTAACAAGTGTATAATTATAACCTATAAATATTGATTCAATGATTTTAAATCATCATAGTTAATGATATAATAAGGGTTTGAACTTGCTAATTAATGCTTTTCCTGCACCATTGTTAAGCCAAAGTAATTAATGTATGGCATACTTGCTTTTTTACTTTAAAAAAATCTAAATAATACAATTTACTTCATGAATCTATGAGTTTCAATTTTCTTTCTGGTTTAAATTTAATATTAAAAAGTGTGTAAACAACTCAACAGTGCTGAAAATATGACCATATAATAATGCTCTTATTACTATTTTAAATATAATTTAGTAATAATAATACATGAACCCCCATTTTATTTTTTTCAACTTATAAAATGGGGGTTCCTGTCAATTTATCTAATATTAAAACGTATTATCCATATATCTACGTATTTCAAATTAATAATACTTAAATATTATCTTATGTCTAATGAATAATGAGTTTTTCCTTAAGATTATATTATTTTTACGTGTTTATTGATCATGGCTAAGTTAAATGCTAAAAAGAAAAATCACACATTTGCGTGAAGAGTAGTAGAAAGGTATTAAGGAAAAATCATCCTCATTTACTCCTAACTGGGACTCGAACACCAACCAACCCATCAGCGGCAAACCAGACTAAATGATGTTGACGCCAAATTATCATCAATGTGGGGGTAGCCTATAGCTATTTATTATTATTATTGCGTTTTTAATTTAAATACTAAGAGCGTTCATCAGAGCAGACTCAACTCAGTTCCCGGCTCGCGCGAAGTATGGAAGTTAAAGGGAAAAGAAAAGCCCTACAATATGCCAGAAAAGTGTGCAATGAATTCGTATTTGAATGATTACTCGACATTTTCCGCGGTGGTGATGGGGGACAAAGCGACAAAGTTTCTTGTTAATAACTACAGTATAATCTCTATTATGACGGAATGAATATTTGTGCACAATGATTAGCTGTGAAGACATTCTAAAATGGTCAAAAACAGACTTTTAAATACAATTTTTATCCAAATATAATTTAATATTTCAACCCTGTTCAGTATTAGGAACTTTTACTAACTTTTTATCTCCATTAACATTTAATCAGACATGATCCACGTGCAATAGTGTTGTGTAAACTTACGATTTCGAGCTGACTGTACGCAGAGATGATGGGCATGTGATGCACGCTCTTAATAATTATTTAAGCGTCACCTTTTTTGTGTTTATTTAAAATAATGTTTTTCTGTAAGAGTTTAAACAGTGTTTTTTTTTATCGAACCCTTTCTATTCTTAATTTGGCCTATATATTTTTACCTACAATAAAATAATTTGTAAAAAAATCTTTAAAGTTATAAAATGTTTATCATGTTTTCTGCACTTTCTGAACCATCTTACTATACAACTCTACTTACTACTTACTAAAGTAATAAAAGTTATATTTATTATTATTATTATTATTATTATTATTATTATTATTGTCACCGCGTCTTACTATCCGTTCGGGCTATACGCACTTACGCTAATGTGTAATGGTAGGGTGATTGTGAGATGAAATGAAGGACATACAGTTTAACGTGGAATCCGAACCACGGTGGAGCCTATAATTCCACACATTCACAAGTTGTGATTAATACAGTCTTGTCAGAGGTGAAGAAGGTTTGGTAATCAATAAATCCGTGCCGGGACCAAGGATTGAACCCCGGACCCCAGCACAGAAGTTCGAAACCTTACCCCAAGACCACCAGATCACCAAAAAAATGGTTATATTTGATAAAACTTGGTGATAAGTCGCTTGGTCACGCGTATCGTGGTTCTGGAGACACTGGTGTGGGAATGGGTTCCTGGTAGAAATTTGTCTCCCAGTGATCAAAGCTGGCTCGCCATCTGTTGAGGGGTCTGTCAAACGTACGTAGTTCTTTAATCTTGCACCAGGTAGCTCTCAGGTAAGTGTCGAGAAACTCTCAAGGTCACACACGTTTATCTGGTTACACGATTAAAAATGTATTTATTTTGCACCGTGACTAGCTCCACGCGTTTCAGGTTATACGCCTATGTACTAATTACACTAATGTGTTAGGGGTTATGAAGGTTTAATTTAGTGGAAGTGCACCCGCATTTGAGTAGAGGTAGATTAGAAAACCATCAGTGCACCCAACTGGGATTGAACCTCAATATCTCCGTCTTTGGCAATCCAGTCTATTGCGAGGGCAGCGCCTTAGACTATGCAGCCACCAAAGTGGGTTTTAAAAAATTTTAAAAGCTAGAGACATAATATAGTTCTCATTGAAAGTGTGACTAAGGTAGGAGTAAAGAAGACGCAAGTTAAGATTAGTTTTTTTTTGCCGTTTTATAGCAAAACGTTTTCGTAAAAATCAATCAAATAATGTTCCAGTAGAAATCGAATTCAATTTTCTTCTCGTGATTATATTAACAGTCAGTGAAAATGTCATGAACATAGCGGCATTAGATTAACCCTTTTTAAATTGTAAGTACAACCCAAACACGTGGGGAGACGCGGGTGATAGTAAAAAACTATGTTGACTGCAAAAAAATATATAAGTAATTTCTGAAAGGTATCCCAAATGTGAATTCTTAAGAAAACTTAAATATATGTCAGGTGGACAGCTCTGAACAGGTAGGTTAGACTTTAATCCCCACACAAAATATAAAATTGCATGACATATATATATATTCAAATTATTTTGTTGTGATCATTTGGGACACATTAATAAAATAGTTAGTGAGTAATATTAGGTTAGAAAAAACAAATCTATATTAACGACAAGTGTACTAAAAAAATATAAATAAAATTAAATATCATTATTATTATTATTATTATTTTATTTTATTATTAAGCACCACGTCTTACTATCCGTTCGGGTTATACGCTCTTACGCTAACGTGTAATGGTAGGGTGATGGTGAGATGAAATGGAAGACCTACAGTTTAACGTGGGATCCGAACCACGGTGGAGGCCTGGAATTCCACACATTCACAAGTTGTTATCAAGGTATAAAAAGAACGGTATCTTAGGTCTATATATGACTAAAAATTATGTAACTTCACCACTTTTGAACAACTTATACGTTAAATTTTTTTTTTTTACATATTATTTATAGTTAATTCTGTACATTTCATATGCATGTCAGCTAGAATAAATTTCGACCCCATTTTATCTTAAGGCGGCCTCTTCGGTCAGTGAGTAATAAGTATCAATCACCATCACGCTACACGGATTAAAATGAAATTTTTTTTTAAGCAACGTGTCGTACTACCTGATCGGTTTATACGCATATGTCCTAATTACACTAATAGTTTAGGGATTATAAAGGCTAAATAAAAAGGAGTGTACCCACATTTTCGTGGAGGGAGAGTGGAAAACCATTTAAGAAAACCACCCTCAGTTCACCCGACCGGGATTGAACCCCAATCTCCCCGTCTTCGGCAGTTTAGTCCAACTCGAGGTTAGCAAGTTAGACCTCGTGGCCACCGAAGCGGGTTTAAAATGTTTTATGTCGTTTTCTAAAACTCAGGAGCGATTTTATCATTAAAATATGCGTAACAAGATTGTGTTTTAAAAAGTTCAATAGCTAAATTCTTATAATTAATTGTGTGTTTATTAATAATGTTTATCTTGAATTAAAAATATATATTTCTACTCGTTTCTTTTTACTTTATCATATCAAGAAAAAGTATTGTTATTGTGGAAAAAAATGGTCTCGAGATTTTGACAAATTTTTACGTTTCATATGAACACAAACCAGAAAAACTGTATTTTAGAATTCTCTGTGTCCTCATTATGTTTGTCTGTCTGTCGTCTTCTGTCTGTCTGTCCCTGACCAAGGAACCAAAACGGTTGGATACATTTTGTTCAAGCTTGATATTTAGATTTTATAGGGTAAAATAGAAAACTTGTTGTTTTTTTCTATTTCTAACCCGCCTCGGTGGCGTAGTTGTCTAACGCGCTTGTCGTGTTGAGCTCATCTGTTGAAGACGGGGAGATCGAGTTCGAATCTCGGTCGGGTGAACTGGGGGGAGGGGTTCCTAAATGGTTTTCCACTCTCCCTCCACTCAAATTGCGGTTCACTTCCTCTAATTCAACCTTCCAAATTACTAATCCATTAGCGTAATTAGTACTTAAAGCGTATAACCCGAACGGGTAGTAAAACGTGGTGCTAAATATTATTATTATTTTCTATTTCCACCCTAGCCCTTCAATTAAGATTAGTTTACTGATAATTATTTTTTTAATTCTGAATATTTTAAAAATGACTAATGAATTTTTCTTTTAAGATGCATATCTAAGATTCATTCGTCATGACAAATATCCCTATATTATTTGTTTCTGGGCAAAAGTTTTTTGAAGGATAGTACTGTTTTCCAAGAAACTTGAAATATTTTACAAAATCTAACGATTTGTTCCAAATCGGTAACATGGAGTGTTTGATATAAACAATTGCCATGTATACTTTATTTTGGATTTTTTTTAAATCGATAAAGGATCTTTTACTGAAGACTGATTTTTGAAAATTCGAATTATTTTGCAAATGTTTATAACGATCTTGCTTCAAATGTATATCTGGGGAGTTTTTGACATGAACATGATAAATAGAGCTGTAGGGCCAAAACTTGTTTGGGGTGAAAATTTGTTAAGTTCGTTTACTGAAGGCTTAATTTTTTAAGTTGTATATTTAAAAAATAGATGTTCGCAATTTTTTTTAATTTTTGGGGGGGTGGACTAATTTAAATGTCAATAATAATGTATATTCATTTGTCTAAAATAAATTAATTTAAGGGTTATTTACTTACAACAAATTTAAAAAAATTAGAATGTTTTGGAATCTGACCTTTAAGATTGAATTCTAAATGGAAATCTGTGAATAGTTTTTCATGATAAATAAGAATAACATTTTTATTATAACAAATAATTTTAGAGTAGTTTACGAATAGTTTATTTTTGAAATTGGAATTTTCTTAAATATATTTGTACGATTTGGCTTTAAATTTATATCAATAAATAATGATTAATGTGATCCACAAGATAAGTATTTTTATGCATAAAAATAACTTAAGGCTATTTAACTTAAAATCTATTTTTGAAAACTTTCTTCAAAGCCATAATAATGCACAATATGAGAAGGTTTGTGCAATTGTGTCTTACCATTTATTTTATCCTCCCCCAAACTATAGGTGCACACCAATGTCCCGGGGCACACCAATTGATAAACGCTGCTCTTGTCTCTGCCGGTAAATCACAGCCGCACGACAATTAACATGTCAATTCGGGCGGAGAGCACCAGTTTACCTTTTAACAGGGCACTACAAATTACTTTGGTTCCATTACAAATCAACCTGATATATTACAGGTAATGTATACCGCTCCCACCAAGACACGCTTCACACCTTTAGGCCTATTCTACACAGCGGTTAAAACGCTAGCAAGTGCGCCTCTGAATGAAACCCTTGTTATCAAGTTAGAAAATAAGTTTTCGTCTAGACCAGCGTTTTGACCACTACCTCTGGAGGCGCTTAAAACCGCCTGGCGGTAGAACGCGAATCAAACTACACCAGGCGTTAACAGACAGTTGTGCTCAATGTCACACAAGTCTTTCAGCAGGAATAATAAATACTCTTCCTCAAGATGGTATCACGTTTTGCAATATTTCATTCACTAAACCAAGCAGTTCATCAAATGAAACCACAGACATTCTATAGTTACCAAAAGGAACTTCTCTGGGTAGTTCTGCGATTCATAAATATAATTTGAGAGACGGTTCGATAATGTGGGGTGAGTCCACCAACGTCTCTTTTTAAGAGTTTTTTTTTTGCTAGTTTCCTCCAACAAAATAAGTCCCGCAATACAGCCGGCCTGTACAATGTCCATTTTTAAACCATTCTGCACAAGTGGGAGCAACAACCACGGTATTTAAACCGCTAGTGTAGAATCAGTAGCGTTTGTAGTTTGATAGCTGTTTAACAGTCGCGTTTTGACAGTCAAGTGTAGATTCAAGATTTGTGGGTGTAAACTAGCAGCAAAACCGCTCGCGTTTTAACCGCTAGTGTAAAATGGGCCTAACTCAGTCTGGTACCGCGTCTGTCTGCTGAACCTAAAAAGATCCAGGTTTGGTTCTCAGAATGAGCGAAAAAAATTAAAATTGGTAAAATAAAATGGAGGCCCTCTTCTTTGACACTGATGACTGAGAGACTTGTAATTTCTTAAAATATATATAAATATATAAATGTATAATCACCACGTCTTACTAACCATTTGGGTCATAAGATTATGTACTAATTATGCTAATGGTTTAAGGGATTAGTAAGGTTATCTTTATATCAAATGTACCTGTATTTACGTGAAAGGAAAGTGGGAAACAATTTTAAGAAAAACAACACTCAGTAGATCCAACCGGGATTCGAGCCCAAATCTTCTCGTCATCAGCAGGTCAATCTAGCATGAGAGTGACGTCTTAGACCAATTTTCCCCCCAAAAAAATGGTATCGTGGCCCTAAATTTAATGTTGTCCAAGCCTGGTGACCCAAAGTGTCGTTACATGTAGTTTCAATTGCCTATTTTAAAAACAAATATTAGTAAACATTTAAGTCATTTGAATGAATTTAAATAATAAAAACTGAATTATTTCAATAAATTTATAACCTACCAAATTGCAAAGCACATTTTTAATTAAAATGTCACCACGTTACAATGTTCGGAACGTGACAAAAAACCAATTATTTCAGTGGCTACTATAATGCTGTTTAATTCTTGGGAAGATTTACTTTGAATTTGTATTTAGTATCGATAATCTTTATCAACTGGAGTGAAGCAATTTCAATACCTTTTTAATCTTACAAATATAAAATTACACAAGATTATGTTCCCGTGAAATATTTATTGACAACTAAAAGAGTAATTCAATTATGATGATAATGATGATGATGATGCTATATTTGGTAGGTAACCAGCCCAGTGGTATAGTGGTCTAGTGGTCAATGAACCTAGCTTTTGAGTCTAGAGGTTTCGGGTTCGATTCGAGGCTGGTACCATGGGTGATTTTCCCGAAAGGGAACATATCCTATCGGTCACCAGTGGATTAAGTTAGGTTTAAGTGTTTCCACTTGTTCCACAACCTAAAACTCACTATCGCCCTCACCTCATCCTTACGGGGCATAAAAGGAGCCTCCACAGAAAGGATGTACGATTAGTACATTTAAGCATCCTCTGGGCAACGGTACATTAGTACTGGCTAATCTCTCAACAAACGGGACTATCAGTGATGTATCCCAGGCTCGCAATATTAGGGGGCCTATATTATTATTTGGTAGGTGAGTTCTTAGAGTTGGATTGCTCTCCAATCATTCTGAGGATATTATTATTTGGTAGGAGAGTTCTTAAGAGTTGGATTGCTCTCCAATCATTCTGAGGATATTATTATTTGGTAGGAGAGTTCTTAAGAGTTGGATTGCTCTCCAATCATTCTGAGGATATTATTATTTGGTATGTGAGTTCTTAGAGTTGGATTGCTCTCCAATCATTCTGAGGATATTATTTGGTAGGTGAGTTCTTAAGAGTTGGATTGCTCTCCAATCATTCTGAGGATATTATTTGGTAGGTGAGTTCTTAAGAGTTGGATTGCTCTCCAATCATTCTGAGGATATTGATCGTTACAAGACCTGAAAATCCTTGCTCACAAAGGTATGCTAAATTGTCAGAAAAATTAAAAGAGTATTTTAAATTTCTCGAGTCAAAATGGACTTGTGCTTAAGCTGGGTCCAAAATTTCGAGTACAGCAGGCTTTCAAAACGATGTTTCAACACTGTAGCTATTTTCAGTAGGCCTATTGCAGTAATTATTAATAATGTCCCAATTTGATAAAAGTTTTTGTAATTCTAATATTTAGTAATGTTTGGAGAAAAAAAAATATTCGAGGCCTTTCCGTGAGCCTCAGAAACATCCTTGCGACCCTTCATCAAGGTCTCGTCCCGGTGCTTGGGAACCACTGACTTAGATCATTCGGCACACGAAGCGAGTCTTAACAAAATTATAATATTGTTTAAAGCACCGCATCTTACAACCCGTTCGGGTTGTTCTTTGGCGTCTAAGTGTGAAAGTGCTTAAGGTGGAGTGCTAGTGAGCGTGAGTTTAGGGCAGTATTTTTGCAGTTTTTATAGCACAAACATCTTTTGGTCAAAATAAATCAAATATTTCTTCTATAGAATCATAGAATTTAGTTTTCTGCACAGATTAATCTCAACAGTTGTTGAATATCTGTCATGAGCATGGCAGAATTTGGTGACAAACTTTTTAAATAAAGAGAAATGTTTGTCACCAAATGCTGCCATGCTCATGACAGATATTCAACAATTGTTGAGATTAGCATTTGCAGAAAACTAAATTCTATGATTCTATAGAAGAAATATTTGATTTATTTTGGCCAAAAGATGTTTGTGCTATAAAAACTGCAAAAATACTGCCCTAAACTCACGCTCACTAGCACTCCACCTTAAGGACAGTGTTTTCACGTTATTTTTATTAAAACAATTTTTTTGGTCGAAAGGAATCAAATATTGCTTCAGTAGAAACATAGAGTTTAATTTTCTCTACATGGCGATATCAACAGTTGTTGAATATCTGTCAAGAGAGTTCAGGAATTAAATGACAACTTTTTCTCGTCTAATGCCACTATGTTCATGATAGATACTTTTGAGGTTACCAAGCGAAGAAAATTAATCTTGATGTTTCTTTCTATTCAAGTAATACTCGATTTATTTTGATTAAAAAAAAAGTGTTGCTATAAATCCCTTCCACTCCACGATGTAACCTGTTTCGCAAAATAGCTTCAAAATAACCAAAAAGACAACGTCGTTAATAGTTAAGTAAAAAGATTCGTGGACCTCCCATTGGGACACTTTAGTTTATTGGTCTAGAGATACAAATCTATATATTCATTATTAATTTCAAGGAATTCCTTTTACTGAAAAAACTCACCTTTCAACATTAAAAAAAATAAAATAAAAGGGGGTGGAAATGGAAGGATGGACAATTTAGAACGAAAAACTTGTGGATGTTGTGTTTGTTGAAAAACCAATTCCGTGTTCATCTGAGAGGAGATGCGCGTGAGCGTGTGTGTGAGGGGGGTGAGGGGGGAAGGGGTGATGGGGGAAAGAGGGAGAGTGGACTATTGTCTTGACGTTATGTCCGTCTGCTAGGCGCTGGCGTCAACTTCTCTTCTGTGACCCATTTCTAAAGGCAAAGAAGTCCCTTATCACCCGAATGGCTCGCTCGTCTGAGGGAAACAATATTTGGTCACAAAACAAAAAGAAAATTATTACTATGTAGGGCACGGTGTCTCAACGCGAGTGGGGGAGGGAGGAGGGGTCCTTGACCAGTCTCCCAGGAGCCCACGACCAGGGTGGTCAAGTGGTTTAAAGCTGAGACAAATATCAAAGCTCTAAATAAGCTGGTAGTTTGACGGTGACGTGGAGAAACCTGAGGTTCAAATCTTGCCCGTGTTGTTTTGGGGGATGGTTTTTACCAGTGGGCTTTATCTTTGGGGTTCTCTTATCCCCTTTCATACTAATGTTGGTACATTTCGTTTCAAACTTCATTCCTAATCGCTACCCCTTAAATTAAACATTTAGTTATCATTGATTTAAACATTATATATATATATATATGTGTGTGTGTTGTATGTGTGTGCACGCGTGTAAATAAAAACTACTAAAATGATCTTCTTCTAGGTCTTAAATAAATTCATAGAGCCTATATATTTTATTACATAGTATATATATATATATTAAATAGTAATAAATATAATATGTATATAGGCCTATACACATATATAAATAAAATGTATAAAACGCAACAAAACTTAGGCCCCTAAATGTCTAAGGAAGGTGTAATATTGAGAAAATGTACCTGCATTTGCGTGAAACGACAGAGTGGGAAAACATTTAGGTGGGGATCCCTTGTACACCTAACAGGGACTCTAACCCCGATCTCCCTGTCACCGGTAGCCCAGTATATTGCTAGGGTGACGCCTTATACCACGTGACCACCGATACGTGTTTCAGGTTATATTAAATCGGATATTTACTATTTATTTGCTGCTTGCTCCAAACCAAATATCATAATAGGACTTGACCTTACAAATATAATCCATAAGGTTCAGCGTTGTGTCGGTTCTAGAATTAATTAGGTTATTGATTTCCAAACCCTTCCTTACACCTCTGACAAGACATCTTGTGAATGTGTGGAATGCCAGGCCACCACCGTGGTTCGGATTCACGTTAAACTGTAGGTCCTCCATTTCATCTCACAATCACCTACCATTACACATTAGCGTAAGTGCGTATAACCCGAACGGGTAGAAAGACGCGGTGCTAATAATAATAATTAATAATATAATAATAATAATAATAATAAATAATAGTTTGTAATTAGTTTGTAGTTGGTGATGATATAATCCGTAGTATCAGAGAGTGAGCATTAAGGTGGGAGTGTTAGCAACGTGAATTTAGGGGAGTGCTTTTTTAGATTTCAAAGCAAAACTTTATTTTTTCGGCCCAAGTTAATATAATTAATTCTCCAGTAGAAACATTGTTTAATTTTCTTCACACGGTGATATCAACAATTGTTGAATATTGTCAACGGGTGTCCTGGAATTTAATGACAACTTTTTCTCATCATTTAAAAAGATTTCTCATCTAATGCAGCTATGCTCTTGACAGATATTCATCAACTGTTGATACAACATATGAAGAAAATTAAACTATGTTTTTTATTGGATGTATTGAATTTATTTTTAAACAAAAAAAGGTTTACTATAAAAACTACAAAAACACTCACCCCTTCTCGCGTTCCCTTCACTTCCACCTTAATTAATCTAAAATACAATAATATTAACGTTACTTTTCTAACTGTCAGAAACTGTCCTGGCCATAATCCTATTTTAGTTTTAAGCGTGTTGTCCTAGGTTAAGTAGCCATCATGAGCCCCAAATTAAACGTCATTACAAGTACGTTCTAAGTAACGAATGTATTAGAATATAGGAAAATTGAGGTAAAATTTAAATCGGGAATATATCCCATCCAATGTGGTACAGTACTCCATTGTTTGCGGCTGCCTTTATATAATTATCATCATCATCATCATTAGGTCATCAATCTTGTGATTGGTTTGCTGCATATCTCCACTTTTTGTCTATCCGGGCCAAATTCTCTACACCTTTTTACCTTCTTCCACCAACATTGTCCGCTATCCGATTCATTTATTTCAGTCTTTGTCTCCCTCTTGAATATCATCTCCCTTCTATATCTTCTTCTATAATTATCTTCATCAAATTATCATATCTCAGTGTATGTCATAACACGTTAACTCTTCCTTAGATCTCAATTGCTTTTCTTAGCACTTCTATATTTGATACCATCTCCATCATGGTATTTTCAACATTCTTCTGTTTCATTTGCTATTTACTACAATAGTTGACCCGCTTCGTGGCGTAGTTGGTTAACGCGCTTGTCGTGTTGAGCTCGACTGCTGAGGACGGGGAGATCGAGGTTCGAATCTCGGTCGGGTTTAACTGGGTGTGGTTTTTCCTAAATGGTTTTTAACTCTACCTCCACGCAAATGTGGCTCACTTCCTCTAATTCAACCATCCCAATTCCTAATCGAATAGCGTAATTAGTACTTAAAGCGTATAACCCGAACGGAGTAGTAAGACGCGGTGCTAAATATTATTATTATTATTATTATTACAATAGATGACCAGAAGTGAGAGGAAAATAGGGAAGAGAGTGCAGGAGGAAGAATGGGGAAGGACAGAGGTGGATAGAGGCATTTTACTAAACAGGCTGGAAACAGTTGATGACGATGAGTCGATCAGAAATTCCTAAACGTCAAAGACCAAGTGGTTTTATACTATAACTAGGTGGGGCTCTCTAGCAGTAGGAGAACAAATCGAGGAGAAGAAAACTACAAATGACAATACAATGTGTTGTGAACTTCCTTATTAAATAACATAATTCGATCACAAAGATCTATTCTACGCTCATATAGGCTACCTTTTGTTTTCCAGGAATTAACGTCTTGGTTATCAATCAAAAAATGTGTTTGTTTGAATTTTTTCAGAGTAAAAATTTTTAACTACTAAACTAGATTCACAAGTCTGAAATCAAATAAGTTTTTCATTCGTTCCAGTAAACACAAAATTCGTGTACTGTTAAGGGTTTTATCAAAATTTAGCCTAATATTAACAACGGTGTGGCACTGTATCAGCTACAAACAGCCCTTTGGTTCACTTTCCATTAATGGAACAGTAGTATTCAAAGGGTACAAGAAAAATATGAATATAACTTTATCAAATTCAACAGTAATTCTCATACTTATTGGTTTAACTTCGAGTTTTAATTTATCTACATGCTTCTTGAATTTGTTTTGCAGTTTCCATGAATATGACACATTAGCGCCGAAACATGTCGGAATAATTTCCAATGCTGGCTATGCATAAGGAGTAATGGTACCAAAAACAGATCAGGCTTAGATTATTCCCTATATTCTCTACTTCATTTAAACTGTTGGCAGATTTTAACCTTCAAATCAAGTTTTATATTCTTTTTACTCTAATACATGTTGAGCTCTAGAAATTGTTTTTCTATGATATTTTGTATATTTTAAATGTATTTGGACCATAATATTTAATGACTGCATTATAACTTATTTGGTTAGGGATAACCTATAACTTAATTATTTTTATACTTTTTAATTAATTATTTATTTGAATATAATAAATTGTTTTGTCCAGACTATATAGTTTATCTGTAAGTTTTGTAACAACTTTCTTAACTGTATTTATATATTTTTAGACTTTTCATCAACATATGTGTAGCTTTGTTGATGATGAATTAGTAATTTTATGTTTAATGTTCATATTCTGACATATGTTTTTTACTAGAAGTAAATCTTAATCATATATTTGTCTTGCAACATCACTTTAGTTTTATCTACCAAATTAATAACTTTATTTTAATAAATTAATTTTTATATATATTTTTGAGAACAATATATCTACGTCTTAATTTCTAATTTCTCAATTTCAATTTTACATATGTTCTAAAAATGGAACTTTGGGGTCGAACGATCCTTTTCAATGACCATATCATCTAAGGCCTTTTGATATCGCAGGGCTTATGGGTTTAAAAATAATTTTATGAACACAATTGTGTGCTAAATCTTATGCAGGACGGTTTAAAATATATAGTGGTCAACTCAAAAGGTTGCCGACCAATGGTCTAAGGTGTCAATCTCGTAATAGAATAGACTGTCTATGACGGGGAGACAAAGGTTTGAGTCTCAATCAGGTGTATTTAGGGTGGGTTATTTCCTAGATAGTTTTTCACTTCCCTTCCACACAAATGTGGATAATCTTATTATAAATTCAACCTTTCTCATCTCTAGCACATCAGCGTAATTAGTACATTTGTGTACAAACCGAATGGGTAGTAATACGTGGTCCTAAAAAATAACCATATGGTCAAACTGATTTAGAGCTGGTTTGTAGCCGATTCGAAACCACAAAGCAAAGCAGCCTCGTGTATAGTTATCAGAGGTCCTGGCTGCTGTCCTAAAATAACCTGGACTCGATTCCCGGCTGGTACCGGGGGATTTTTCTCTAAAGGGGGATAATTCCCATGGTCACCAGGGTTTAGTTTATTAGGATTTAGTTAAGTTAAGATATTCATAGGCTCCAATTCGTCATACTCACTATCACCATCATCTCATCTCATCGGGACTTGAAAAGAGCCTCCAAGGAAAGGATTTACCAACTATTAGTACATTCGGGCGTCCCTTGGGCAATGGTACGTAAATACTGGCTACTGGTGACCTGGTGGTCTAGGGGTATGGTGTCTAGACCTCTGTGTTGGAGGCCCGGGGTTCAATTCTCGGTCCCAGCACAGATTTATCTGATTGCCAGACCCTTTCTTCACCTCTGACAAGACGTGTATTAATCACAACTTGTGAATGTGTGGAATGCCAGGTCTCCACCATGGTTCGGATTCCACGTTAAACTGTATGTTCTCCCTTTCATCTCACAATCACCCTACCATTACACATTAGCGTAAGTGCGTATAGCCTGAACGGGTAGTAAGACGCGGTGATAGTAATAATAATAATAGTACTGGATACCGGCTTATCTTTGCGCAATCTGAGCTACGGATCGCTGTAGCACAGACCCATTATTATTATTATTATTATTATTATTATTATTATTATTATTACTACTACTACTACTATCCATGAAACACTAAATATTTGTGAAATGCCGACACTCTGGAGCTAGAAGGTTGTTGCACGGACAAGTTCAATTAAGACTGAGATTGTCTCGACGGGCCGGGAGTAATATGGGAGGTAGTGGCGAAGGGTAAAGGGGGGGTGGGATAGTTTCTTGATGCGGACAAGTGCGTCTGCTACAGTCAGGAGATGTTCCAAAAAAGAGAGTGGGGCCACTTTAGAGCAAGCCCCCCACCCCAACCCCTTCACACCCCCATTAGCCCCGACTGTTTCCCTATGGGGCTATTGAGGGGTTTTATGTCTGGCGGCCGTCTGCAACGGGGGAGGGGGGGGATGAGAATAGGGGGTGACATAACTCTGTAGGGGTGAGAGCGCTTGGTTGTCTTGCCTCGAGTCCCGGTCGAAAAACAGGTGTTATTAATCAATGTTACAGTAATTAAAAACTACGAATAAACATACATGACAAGACACAACGTAATACTTTCTCATATAAAATATTATAGTAAAAAGTGATGACATAAGCACGCAATCGAGCCATACCAACTAAGCAGCCGTTATATGTTGGTAAAGATAGTGCCAACTTCAGCAGATAGAGGGTGGGATGTGGTCAGCACAACGGGACTTTTGAGTTCTGGGGCAAATTAAATGTCAGAAATCAATCATAGGCTTGAGGTTGAACATTTTAGCTATTACAATGCTTTTCATACAGAAAGTAAAATGATAAGAATCTAGTTTGAAAACAGTTTCTCGATCTGCAAAGATTTTAATACACCACATTACACCTATTCCTATCTTGAGCTAGTTCTATTAGTCAACTCATTACACCCTCTTCCTATCTGAGCTAGTTCTATTAGTCAACCTCATTACACTATTTATCTTGAGATAGCTATATCAGTCACCTCATACACCCTATTCCTATCTTGAGCTAGTTCTATCTAGTCAACCACATTACACCCTATCCTATCTTGAGCTAGTTCTACTAGTCAACCTCATTACACCTCTTCCCATCTTGAGCTAGTTCTATCTAGTCAACTCTTCACCTTCCTTATCTTGATAGCTATATCAGTCACCTCATTACACCTATTCTATCTGAGCTAGTTCTATCTAGTCAACCTCATTACACCCTATCCTTATCTTGAGATAGCTATATCCAGTCAACCTCATTACACCCCATTCCTATCTTGAGCTAGTTCTATCTAGTCAACCTCATTACACCTATCCTTATCTTGAGATAGCTAATCAGTCAACTCATTCCCTATCCCTATCTTGAGCTAGTATATCCAGTCCATCTCATTACACCCTATCTTTTTCAGGTCAATGTCAATGCTATCCTCCAATCTGCAGCTAGGTATTCCCAATGGGTTTGCCAGTAAATACCTTGAACACAATTTTAGAATCTCCCATTCGTGTTGTATGTCCTGCCCACCATTATCTACGAGATTTGATTAATCTGACAATGTCTGGTGATGGATACATGGTATGAAATTCATCATTATGCAATCTCCCCCAATTTCCATTGTATTCATCATTTATTCTGCCCAAATATTTTCCAAAGCACTTTGCTTACGAGTATCATAAGTTTATTTTAGCTATGTAAGGTAAGAAACCACGTTTCACAATGATAAAGAACTACCGATGAAACTATTGTTTAATATATTCTTAATTTTATATTTCTTGACGACAGGTGATATGTTAACAGCTAGAAAAGCACACATTTTTTAAAGGGATCATCTACAATTTGATACTACTTTTTTCATGCTTATTATTAATATTAGGTGTTCGGTCTTACGACAGGTTTATTGATTGCTTTTGTCAGTGAACTTAGACTGACATTGCGTCCTGTCCTCTGCCTATTCCTCCAGCTCCCATAATTTTGTTCTTTCCTTCAAGTCGTCCAATATTTGAATTCTCCTCCTTTTTAAGCTCCTCTTTCCCTCAAGCTTGCCTTCTATGATGTTATGCAGAAGACAGTTCCGCCTATAAGAATTGACCGATCCAGTTTGCTTTGCATCGAATAATCTCTTCTCACCCATTTTTCTTAGGACTTCATTTGTTACCCTGTCTGGCCACATATTGCATTTATTCAACTAAATAAAATTTATTTTATTTCAATAATATATGCTTTCAATAAAGGTTTGCATTTATTAAACTATGTACAATTTATTTTATGTAAATAAATTTAAATTATGGGATCGTATCTTAAAATACTTGTAAACTAGAGCTTTTTCAATTGATAGCTAAAATCACCCTTGAACTAAAAAATAAAAATACTCTTGAGTTTAAACCAATCTATGAACACTGGCAGCGAAGTAATTAGTTTTTATTTATTATATGAAGGTACTAGGGAAAAAGGAAGAAAGTCATGCTACACACATTTTCTAGGACATCAACTTGTATATCTCAAACCACATCCCCAGCAAATCCTTTATTTTTAAATTAATTTAAATATGACAGAGACCTCTTTTAGCCATGATCTAAAGTACATTAAAAATGTATCATGATTGCCTAACAGATGGCAGCACTAACTCAATTTAAATATGACAAAGACCTCTTTTAGCCATGATCAAAAGTACATTAAAAATGTATCATGATTGCCTAACAGATGGCAGCACTAACTCAATTTAAATATGACAGAGACCTCTTTTAGCCATGATCAAAATTACATTAAAATTGTATCATGATTGTCTAACAGATGGCAGCACTAACTCAATTTAAATATGACAGAGACCTATTTTAGCCATGATCTAAAGTACATTTAAAAATGTCTCATGATTGTCTAACAGATGGCAGCATTAACTCAATTTAAATATGACAGAGACCTCTTTTAGCCATGATCTAAAGTACATTAAAAATGTATCATGATTGCCTAACAGATGGCAGCACTAACTCAATTTAAACATGACAGAGACCTCTTTTAGCCATGATCTAAAGTACATTTAAAAATGTCTCATGATTGTCTAACAGATGGCAGCACTAACTCAATTTAAATATGACAGGGACCGCTTTTAGTCATGATCTAAAGTACATTAAAAATGTCTCATGATTGTCTATCAGATGGCAGCACTAATTAAACTTGAGCTAAAATTGGACTTTCCCCATATTTCCTCCGTACTCTGTATATGTGTCTAGGTAGACATTCATTGATCCGTTTGTATAAAATAATTATTCAAAATAATTCACAATCATTGACAATTATTACAGTTCAGTGTCAAACTTAAAAACTTGTCCCCTCCATTCATATAACTCACAGTCATTTAAGTTTAGGACACCCATATTGGTGAACATGCAGTCTAACTCTTGTACTAAATATCAATCTAGTCTAAGCTGTTTTTTATTAGTTACACACAGACTTCAAACTATACTCTTTTTTTGTAGTTCGGGTTCAAATAAAATGTCAAGATCCATCTTAATTTTAGGTTGAAAATGCTAGCGTAATCTATTGATTTTCTTTATATAATAAAGTAAAATGACAAAGTCACGTGAGAAAGTTAAAAGTCATTCATCTTCTGGAGAATGTGAGATTAATATGAGCTTACTAGGAAATAATGTTACAAAACATGGTAAGTGGATTAAACATTCGTGCGTGTTCTTTTTATCCCCCATATTCTTGGATGATATAGATACCGTAAAACCCATATGTAGATTGAGTGGAAAATGTTCCGGTAAATTTTCCGCAGGGGCGGCTTGAAACCTATTAACTGTTAGAAGGGGCTGGGCTGAGTGAGGCATATATATATATATATATATATATATATATATATATAATATATATATATATATATATATATATATAATATCTCTGTACTAGTCTTATTATATGGTACTAAGAACTCTACAGTTAATCGCAGCACTTACCTAAGTACGCCACCTACCCATATCTTGAACTAGCACTATCCACTCCCCCTCATTACACCCTATCCCTATCTTGAGCTAGTTATATCCACTCCCCCTCATTACAACCTATCTTTATCTTGAGCTAGTTATATCCAGTCCATCTCATTATACTCTATTCCTATCTCTAACTAGTTCTATCCAGTCCACCTCATTGCATCTTCTCCCCATCTATAGCTAGTTATATCCAGTCCACCTCATTACACCCTATCTTTATCTTGAGCTAGTTCTATCCAGTCCTCCTCATTACACCCTATGTTTATCTTGAGCTAGTTATATCCAGTCCATCTCATTATACTCTATCCCTATCTTTAGCTATTTCTATTCAGTCCAACTTATTACACCCTATCTTTATCTTGAGCTAGTTCTATCCAGTCCTCCTCATTACACCCTATCCTTATTTTGAGCTAGTTTTAACCAGTCCACTTTATTACATCTCTTCTATCCCTTTCAGATCAAGATTCTTTGACAGTGTAATTTTAAATTATCTTCCCTTCAGTTGGGCTTTGCGATGGTCTCATAGGTGTTTCGTGCATTGTCATGTCATACCATGTCGTGGGATGTTACCAGGGTTAACAGAACTTGTTAAAACTGTACTTGTGATATATAATCACCCATCTGGTACCCATTTGACCAATCACACATAGGTTCCGCTCTACATATCCATATGGGAATGTATGTTATTTAATACCTGGCCAACGAGTGTTTTACTGGGTGAAAATATTTCACAGGTGCAGTTTAAACTAATTCTGCTTACCCTAGCAACACTCACGACATGTCACTGATGACACTAAAATATGTGAAAATGTATAATCCATTTAGTGTGTCTACGCTTATGTGGCTGCGTGGTCTAACCGTTACATTTGTCTTAGGCTAGACTGCCGATTAGAAGGAGATCAGGTTAGAATCTTGGTTGGGTGTATTGAGGGTGGTTTTTACACTCTCCCCCGTGCAAATTCGGGTACACTTACTCTGAATATAACTTTTCTAATCTCTAAAAACATTAGCGTCATTGGTACATAAACTCACAGCTCAAACGGGTATTAAAACGTGGCGCTAAAAATAAAATACAGTAAATTTTTAATCACACAAGACTTTTAGCTCAAATACGTTCTCTGCTAAGAGTTTTCTTAACTAATGATGCTTGGGCCTAAGGATGTTTCATTCTAAGATTGCAGCGAGATATAGGAGATATATCAACGGTTAGCATCCTGGTATAAAGGCTTAGAATTTTTTTTATATAGAATTTCAAAATTCACTTTTCTATTTAGGCTGATGACGCGCTTGAAAAAATGTGGTCATAGGTTAAATTTAATGTAATGATCCCGAGAAAATGGGGTTGTGGATTGAAATAATGTAATGTGCTCGAGAAAATGGATTGTGGATGAAATAATGTAACGTGCTCGAGAAATAGGGGTTGTGGATTGAAATAATGTAATGTGCTCAAGAAATAGGGTTGTGATGGAAATAATGTAATGTGCTCGAGGAAATGGGGTTGTGGATTGAAATAATGTAATGTGCTCGAAAAATGAGGGCTGTGGATTGAAATAATGTAATGTGTCGAGGAAAGGGGTTGTGGTTAAATAATGTAATGTGCTCGAGAAAATGGGTTGTGGATTGAAATAATGTAATGTGCTCGAGAAAATAGGGTTGTGAATTGAAATAATGTAATGTGCTCGAGAAAAGGAGGTTGTGGATTGAAATAATGTAATGTGCTCGAGAAAATGGGGTTGTGGATTGAAATAATGTAATGTGCTCGAGAAAAGGGGGTTGTGGATTGAAATAATGTAGTGTGCTCGAGAAAAGGTGGTGTGGATTGAAATAATGTAATGCTCTAGAGAAAATGTAGTTGAATGTTGAAATTAATGTAATGTGTTCTATAAAATGTGGTTGAAAATGAAATTAATGCAATGAACTTAGACGAAATAGGTTTGAGGTAGACATAATGTAATGGGTTTGATAAAATGTGGTTGGTGGTTGAAATAATATAATGGAATTGAAAATATGGGTTGAAATAATTGATAATACAAAATGGTAATGGATGACTATACTAACAAACACAAAATTTTGGTAAAATTCTCATATACTATTTTCAGTTTTGTTGTGTTAGACAATATTTTTATTCTTGTACAATTTAATTTGGGATTAAAAATGTGTTCATTCAATTTATATTTTTCATAGGCCTTCTTCAAAATTAAAAATTATCACCTATGTGATTATTGTTGTCAGTGATCCTGGCTACAGATCCAAAGGTTCCGGGCTCATTCCCAGTGCTTCCAGATTATTATTTTTTTCTGTGAAGTTGTGGGTTTGGTACGGATCAACTCAACCTTGTGAGGACAAATGAGGAGCTACTTGTGCTGACAACATGATACCCTCTATCTACATAAATTGGCATTATCTTCGTCGACAGATGACAGCCTTTTAGATGATGGTATAAGTCTATAGAAAGTTGATGCCATGGAGTTTTTATTTAAAGCTAAAACTAAAAATATGAGTCTGGATATATTTAAATAATAATAATAATATTTAGCACCGCGTCTTACTACCCATTCGGGTTATACGCTTTAAGTACTAATTACACTAATGAATTAGAAATTGGGAAGGTTGAATTAGAGGAAGTGAACCCGCATTTGCGTGGAGGGAAAGTGGAGAACCATTTAGGAAAAACACCCCCAGTTCACCCGACCGAGATTCGAACCTCGATCTCCCCGTCTCAGCAGTCAAGCTCAACATGAAACTAGAACGTTAGCTAACTACGCAACTGAGGCAGGTATTTATTTAAAAATAGAACTACGATAAATGTATGGTTGTACATACAAATAAAAGTACTATTTCAATGGTAAAGCAGCTTTTGACTTAGTGTCACATACATTTAACTTATAGCTTACGGCATTTTGCTTGAAATAAAAATAAACTAAAATGAAAGTTAAGCATCATTTGTTGACAAGATCTTTGCTGCGCTTTGCTTCAAACGAGGACCAGAGGGTGTACTATCCAAACGGTTAGTAATACGTGGTGCTAAAAAAAAGAAGACCAGAGACCAAGAAGAGACTGTTTCAAATCTTAGCAAGGTTGATGTTTTTAATGATTTTTTTAGCACCGTTTCTTACGACTCATTCGCATTGTTTACTTTATTTTTTTATTTAGCACCGCGTCTTAGCCTACTACCCATTCGGGTTATACGCTTAAGTACTAATTACGCTAAAGGGTTAGGAATTGGGAAGGTTGAATTCAGAGGAAGTGAATCCGCATTTGCGTGGAGGGGGGAGTGGAAAACCATTTAGGAAAAAACCACCCCCAGTTCACCCGACCGAGATTCAAACCTTGATTTTCCCATAATCGGCAGTTCATTACATTGTGAGAGTGAGGCATGATAAACTCTACCAAGCCTAAGGGCTTGAAATTACTAGGAAATAAAAATATAATAAAAAATATGTTTACTCTGATATTAAGTGGAAAAATCTTTTTAAAAAAATTCACAAAAAAATGCATGGAATTTTAAGTGATTTAGCCTAATGTTACAGACCATAATTATCAGTTATATTTTTAGTAATATGTATCTGTATAGTCGGATTGCCATAAGAAGATCCTAAACTTGTATTTCAAATATAGCTGCCTAGGTGGTCGTCTATACTTAATATTATAAAGAGGAAAGATTTGATTTTTTGTTTTTTGTTTTTTTGTTTGTAATGGATAAACTCAAAAACTACTGGACCGATTTTAAAAATTATTTCCCTAATATAAAGCTACATTATCAGTGAGTAGCACAGGCTATATTTTATTTTGAAAATTTAATTTATTTCTCATAAAAATGTCGATAGTATATTATATAGTCGTTGGAAAAAAACAAGTTGTTGAAGGGAAAGTGGGGTTGGTGAAGGGGGCAGGAGGTTAGGGGTTGGGAAAGAGGATTGAGATGAAAATAGGAGGAAGGATAAAAAGAGGGAGGGGGCTATACAGTGATGGTAGAACTGTATTTTTTTTAAATAAGTAAAAAAGTTTTGTTTTTATATTGACATGAGGGATGATTTGAAGCTTTGTTTTACAGGATTCTTTACAACATTTTTTTACGGGGAAGGGGGCTAGTATGAAATAACGCGTCACTCTCATGTTGTTCGTGACTGATGGTGTACGGGGAGATCAGGGTTCCAATTCCGGTGAGGGTACTAAGGGTATTTTTTCCTAAATGGATTTCCACCCTCCTTCAAATGCAAATTTTGGTACAACTCGTCTAAAATTCTATCTTCTTCATTTTTGTTCTATTAGTCCGATTAATGTTTACGTTTAACCCGCACGGGTAATAAAACTCGGTGAATAGATTAAAGAGTAATCCACCAATCTAGGTGCTCAAAAGTTGTCCTTTTTGACAGTTGTTAGATAAATAAGTTATAAATAAGGTTATCTTTAAATTTAAAATTGTGACCTGGACACTGGAATCGAACCCGGGACCTTAGACTTGGTACACCGGCGTTCTAGTCATTGAGCTATCCAGGAATCATCCCGATTCCAGGGTCATTTATTCACTCATATTTTAAGGCAGAATGTGTGATGGACGTGTGGAAATCCTCATCTCCATTTGAGTGATCAATTAAGATCGCAAGCTATCAGATAACGCAGCCACCATCAACTCGCGAGGGCGTCATGCTGCCAATAAAACAATTACAATTGTATGAACGTACAATAATTCATGGTGGATTAAATAACCACGATATTATAGTACTCAAGTACGGTTATAGCTATATTTAAATATCATATTCTTTAATTTGATTTTGACCCGCCTCGGTGGCGTAATTAGCTAACGCGCTAGTCGAGTTGAGCTCGACTGCGAGGAAGGGGAGATTGAGGTTCGAATTTCGGTCGGGTGAACTGGGGGTGGTTTTTCCTAAATGGTTTTCTACTCTCTATCTCCACGCAAATGTGGGTTCACTTCCTCTAAATTCAACCGTCCCAATTCCTAATCCATTAGCGTAATTAGTACTTAAGCGTATAACCCGAACAGATAGTAAGACGTGGTGCTAGAAAAAAATTATTTTGATTAAGTTATAATCATATTTAACAACTATAATAGCTTAGCTATATTTAATCTATAATTAGCATTTGTAAACGTAGACCACCCCACAATTGTTTATGTGATAAGTTTATAGATTTTTTTTTGTGATCCTACTATAAAAAAAAGTGTAATACTTGATTATACGGGATAGTCCAAATAAGATTTAAATCTCTAATTTTAATTTTTATGTTCTAATATTTTTATATAAAGATATGGAATACTCAAGGCTTTTTTTTTCCAGAGCTCGACTAGATTGGGGTGAAAAAAAAATGGAGTGCCCTCCCCTCTCCACCCTTAAATTTATTGTTAAAAAATGTCCTCAGGGTATCGGCCATCTTGGCTGAAAAAAATAAAAGAGGAAGCTGAAGCCTACTCTTATATATTTTCTCTTCCTCTCTTGCACGGCTGTTCCATTCTTAAACGCAATCATCTACTTAAAATAATCGATCCAAAAGAGATGGGAGAGGGCGGGGTTAAATTACGCCCCTACGACCAACCACGATACGATATATCAGTGACGTCACATAATAGTCCTCCTCTCCCATTTTCCATGACACAGCTTTTTTTTTTTCTTCCCCACTTGACAGCTAGAGTTATGAGGATACTTAATATGCTGAGTTTCGTGTTTGTTAATTCTTGTTTTGTTTTTTTTACGTTTTTATAGGTTGGTATAAAACTTGTTTTCGGTTTTCTTGTGTGTGTTTTTTTTTCTTCTTCATTTTATTTGGTTGCGTGTCCTGTTGAGTTTCTGTGCTTTTGACGCTTGTTAAAAGTAAAAGTGTAATAATGATAAAGATGGTAACTTCAATCAATGCTATTAATTTAATGGTATTTAGACCCGTTTGCGATGATTTCTGTGGGCAGAAATGATTTTGGACAAGGCAACAGATTTGGATGGTAGGATTCTGATAGGAAGAACCAGGCACGTATCTAAGGCTGTGGTGGAAGTTATTAAAAATAGAAGGCCCCAACATTAAACAAAAATACACTTTTTAAACGTGTTAACATATTAATTTATTTCTTGTCAAAACTAACTGTTTAAAGCTTTATGTTAAAGATATTATTTAAATAAGTACCCTAAATATTGTTATCACCATAATAGTCCAGATTTGCTTTTTTTTATGTCGTTGTGTATTTAGATTGCTTTTAATTAATCTTACACCTCCGGTGGCCACATGGTCATAGGCGCTACTCCCGAACAAGACTAGACTGCCAATGACAGTAATCTAGGTTCGAATCTTAGTTGGATGTACTGAAGGGATTTTTTCAAAAATTGTTTTCCACTCCTTCTCCACACAAATGAGGGTACACTTCTAAGAATATAACCTTCCTCATCCATAAAAGCTATTAGAATAGTTATTAAGTAAGTTTATAACCCGAACGAGTAGCAGGATGAGGTGCTCAAAATAGTAATCTTGATATGGACATAAAACAATGTAAAAACTTTTAAGATGAAAATATTTTTAATTTGATTCATAAATTTTCTGCCCGAAAATGAGCCAGTTGAAATATTTTTTGCCACACAGTCATCTCTTTAGGAGGCGTAGTAACTAATATTTTGTTAAAAAAAGAAATAAAAATGTTCACAACTATTTAAATTAATTAGTTTTATATATTACCAAGACCACAATATATAGATTTTATTTATTTATTTGAGGGATTTATATCGGCACACGATAATTTCTATGAGCCAGAGTGAAATAGCCTACAAATTTTGTCGGGAAAGATATTCTCACAATTGCCTTCAAGGGTTCTTTTACATGTCGCAATCAACATGGGAACGACAGCTTTACTTTACCTCCAAAGGAAGTTATGCTATGGATTTTTATTGCTCAGGAAAAATTCGTTGGCCCTGGCTGGGTTAGAACCCAAGAACATCCAGCCCTGAGGAAAGCAATTTACTCCTAGACCACCAAAGTCTACTTGCAATCTATAGTCAAAATGGAATTTTTTAATTGCAATAGTTTTTGAAAGCCCTGATTTGTGGTAACCCTTAACACCCTCCCTTAAATACGAACCTGGGAAGAACACTATCTAAGGTGACCTGGTGGTCTAGGGGTAAGGTGTCAGACTTCTGTGCTGGGGGTCCTGGATTCAATCTTCGGTCCCATAACTGATTTATCTGATAGCTAAACACCTTCCTTCACCTCTGATAAGATGTAGGCCTATTGATCAAAACTTGTGAATGTGTGGAAAACCAGACCTCCACCATGGTTCGGAGTCCACGTTAAACTGTAGGTCCTCCATTTCATCTCACAATCACCCTACCATTACAAATTGGCTTAAGTGCGTACAATCCCAACGGGTAGTAAGATACGGTGCTAATAATAATAATAATAATAATAATAATAATAATAATATATAATAATAATAATAATAATAATAATAAATAATAATAATAATAATAAAGCTATCGAAGAGTTACAAAAAAGTTATTAAAACTACTTTTATATACATTCCAATTTTGATAAAAATGGCCGTTTATAAAATACAGAGAAAGTATTTCCGTCAACAATGATAAAGCTTTATACACTACATTATTGATGTTATTTTAAAAGTATTGATAGTATATATAAAAAATGATTGCTGCAGATCAAACTACTTGACGTATGAAAATGTGAAAGTATAACACGTAATTTTTTTAAAATGCCATATAAGGTTTTACCTATGAAAATTGGAATGTATTAGAAATTTTGCAGCTGCACTTTTGATAGACAATAGCAATATGAAAGAACACTAAGCCATTTCTGCGGTTTAAGTCAACGGTAGGCAACCTACGGCCCACCGACTGATTGCCACTGGTTCACACAAGATTTAGAGAAAATTCATATACATGCCTTTTGGTTTATCCCCCCAGGTATATTTCCCCTTAAATCTACTATTCCCGGACTGAGCCACTAATAGACAAAAGCTGATAATAAAAAGTTGACTCTGAAAAGTTACTCCCACCCCACCTTCCTCCTTCTTGGAAATTTGTTTGAAATTTTTTTTTAACCCATACGGCCCACAATATCATAATGTTGGCTTACCCCTGGTCTAAGGCATCGATCTAATAATAGACAGGAATTTTTAAAACTATTTATATTTTTTCAGTGCGTATGTTCGGGTTATAAGATTATGTCCTAGGGATGAGGAAAATTAAATTTATAGGACGTGCACCCTCATTTGCCTGGAGAGAAAATGTAAAACCATGTGAATAAAAACACCCGCAATACATCCGACCGGTTTTAAAATCCCAATCTCCCCCGTCATCGGCAGTCGAATCGATTGCCCTTTAATCAACTGACTGGATTTCTACAGATGAGAAGTAGTTGGGTTTTAAATCCCCATTAGGTGTACTCGGGGTGATCTTCACTAATTGGTTTTCCACTCTTCCTCCATGCAAATTTTCCTCTAAAATCTACCATCATTATACCTACTCGATTTAGTTTACAAATGTATGTAGTGGGGACTGGTAGTAAGAAGCGGTGCATAAAATAAAATTAGGATGTAAACTTATGCATTTTTTTTATTTGATTACATATTTTACATTAAAAATCAATGATGATATTACACACACCACACACACATTTAAAAGGCTGTTTATAATATCCGTAATGAGAAAAATTATGTCTGCTCAATTCCATTATAATAAAATCATAGTGGGCTAAATTGAAAATATGGCATAGAATTTTTTGGATATATATATATATATATATATACACACACACACCTCAATAAAAGCTATGATTATAGACTAATTAACTTTTAAATAAAACGTTAGATACGCCCATGTAGCACGAACCTAAGGCACAATGCGGACAACCCGTGTGCCCCCCCTCCCAACAACAAGCCGAAAGAGACCTCTCTCTCCCCTTCCCCCTTGTCATAGTAGCTTCCAGAGAAGTTCTCCAGTTCACCCCGGGACGGCAGACAAGCCGGTAACAAAAAGAGTGATACTACCCCTTAAGGGTTGCCTTCGTCACCTACCTCTTCTTCAACCCCTTCCTTCTTCTGTTTGGTGGAAGGAGGGTGCGACAGGGGTGCTATCTAGGAGGATACGGAGGAACTGGCAGGATCTTCCCCAACACCGTCAAGTCACCTGAGTGAGAGTGTTTGTGCCAACTACCCCTTCCTGCCGTCGAGTAAACCACTATCCGTCGCCCGGTAAGTTTGATAATTATAATTATTAGCACCGCGTCTTACTACCCGTTCGGGTTATACGCACTTACGCTAATGTGTAATGGTAGGGTGATTGTGAGATGAAATGGTGAACCTACGGTTTAACGTGGAATCCGAACCACGTTGGAGGTCTGGCATTCCCAAGTTTGATAATTAATAGATTGTTTATATGTAAGGTTATGTATTAACTACGCTAGTGTTTTAGGGATGAGGATAGTTTTTAATTTAAAGGATATGTGTAACCACATTTGCAGGGAGAGTTGAAAACTATTTAGGAAAAAGATCTTCAATACACTCAACCAAATATCGAACCCCTATCATATCTTTGCTATCAGTCTAATCTTTGTTTTGATGTTAAACAGGATATAAAGATGCGACGAAGTGCCATGAAAACAACATTTGATTTTTGATTTTGTGGATTTAGGTTACATTCAAACTCTAACTAGACATATTTTCAAGGATTTTCTAAAACAATTGTTTTAGTTACTAGCAAATAATTATACTTCATGTTTTACATAGTAACTGTTTCTTGAGTAGATGTTTTTTTTAAATATCTAAATAAATAGTATAGTTTTTAAACTCATAACCTATATTATATTCGAACTAATTGCTGACGATTTTCAAGCAACTTTAGTAAATTTATCATACATTTGAAAAATCTATTGCTATATTTTTAGAGCCTATTTCAATCTTTTAGGAAGTTTTTGTTTACATATTTTCTAAAGGCGTATGTGCATGATTATTTCCTCTTTATTTTTAGGTAACTACAAAATTAGCATTCATTAAAGTTTTAGACACATTTTTTGCCCCCATGCAAAGCCCAGAATATTAATGAAACATTATTCCTTTGTTTTAAATTTGCAAACAAAATTAATCGAGGATGGTGAGAAAATCACGTTGATGTTATTTGTAAAAATAAATCAGCTAAATACGTCCGTTTGATAATGTAGATAATGTTAGTTGAAATTTTATTTATGGCTTAATTTGTCGTTTACAGTTACTTTTAATATTTACATGTGTAAGGTTAATTTCTCGAGTGATATTAGTATTTTGTTTTTGATTATTAGGTGTATCTTATTAAATGAAATGGGTATTACTATTTACATAGTTTTCTTTAGTAAATTTCAATTATAAAGGATCTAAAATAAACGTTCTAAAAACGACACATTCTAAGCATATACTCAAACAGGTGTTGTGTTGACAATTGATATTCGCGTAAACAGTTATGTTCTAATGTCTAGTAGAAATTAAAAATGATATTAATGCAAATCTATTATTTTAAACTGAAGATTCGCTCATATTACATAGAGTTTATTTTATTAAAAAAATCTTAGTGCCTTAACCATATATTTGATTCTTTAATCATTCAAATTAATTATTTACTAAAATGTTAAGACACTTATAATGACAAATTGTAATAGATTAATATATTAACCTAGGGGTTGATTGTTTTATTAAATATTTGTATTGACAAACTATTGAGTTTTTAGCTCTAAAATAGATTGTAATAGTTAATCAAACTATTCCTTAAAAGGTCCTTTAAAATGTTTACTGTACAGATAGAAAATAAATGTGTGACTATATATCTAGCATAATTTACAATTTTAATAATATAATTTATATTATGTTTGATTTCATGGATAGTTTTTTCTGTTATAATATTAAGTCAAGCTCAACGAAAACATATGTGGGATTAGCTTCATAGAAAAGTAATAGTATAGCTCATTATGCACAGCTACACTTTATAAATATAATGTTACCGGTTTTAGACTTTAAGTTATCATACTTATCGCCAAGTTTGTGAAAGTTTCCTACGCGCCATTGTGTTTTTTTATCTACTTGAGATAATAAACTCTTAACATTTCAAGGGGAAAGGACAATCGCCTAATTTTGTTATAGTCTGCGCTAAAAAAATAATATATTATGTTGTTTTTTAACCTAGTGGTTTTTTGTTTAGTATTTATTCGTTGATGAGACAACCATAGTTTCAAATTTAACGTTTATTAAATATCAAATCTTTACACAAACGTTGAAACCATTGAGCTAAATTATTTCATTAAATTAATGTGGTTTTAGGTAGATTTAGATATGCGTGTAAAAGTAGTTTAGTTTTCATTTTATATGATTAAAGAATTTTATGAGAAATTGTTATTTAGATATTGTATTTATACAAACAATTTTGAGCATACTAAATGTACTTGAAACGACATTACTGCTTAAAAAGAACACTTAACTTAGCAATTTGAAATCCATACCTTTTGTTTTAAAATTATTGCTATTATTTTAAAATTTGCTTTATTTATAACCGTTTAGGATTTTTTCACAAGTTGCTTTAACAGAAACCATATGTGATTTATCTCAACAAAAGGAGCATAAAAAAACTTACTCTGTAAACAAAGAAAAATATAGTACTCACACAGAAGGTGTAATAATACTTTATTAACCTGAAACCATTTAATATTTTAACTTAAATAAAAATAGGATAACTCAACCATTATTATTCCAGATAAAAAAAGAATTCCCTTATTTTGAAGATAGGCCTAATTTATATACGCTATAGCCAGAAGAATCACATTACACAATAGGCCTAAACAAACCAAATTATAACATATAGTTTAAAAAAGAAACACTACGGATAGGCCTAAATTTCTTAACATTATTTATATTAAAGGGACAGTTTCATTCTAAACAGTTAGGTTTATATCGATTAAATTGCTCTTTCTTATGAGAATCAATATAGAAACAGATTTAGAACGTTAATAAACTATAATAATAAAATTACATTTATATGGTTACGTATATTTAAGTGAATCTTTCTCAAATTAATCCTGATGGAAGTTCTGTCCAAATTTCACCAGACCTTATTGAATCAAATTTAAGTTGGAACACAAATTATAAGGGGGAAAAAAAATCGAACTCCATGGTGTCAAAGGTTATCTAATATTTTCCTTTGGGTATAATTTTCGATTTTGTTTTGACATGAAAATGCCTAGTGAAACTCCAACAAACGTAGACATTATTCATTTTAATTCGGGAAAGATTAATCTCAAAAGTACAAAGATAATAAAAAAACGATATTTAAATCAATTTACATCGATTTAAAAATGTATGTGTTTGGTGTTCACCTTAATTTTGAAATTTCATTTGCTTCCTTAAATTTTTATTATTTTAAAATTGAATCAAACTTATTTTTTGTAGTACTAAAAATGTTGTGTGTATTAAATATTGTTTTAAAAGTGTGCTCTCCAAACAGAGGGGTATGTAAATAATCACGTCACAAACTAACTTAAAAAAATAAATGACAGCTAGTGCAAATACACTCTACCTTAGGGTAATCTGTAAGCCAAGTAACGCCACTAAGAGGAAGTTAGAGGTGAGTATATGGAGGATGCATCACAACGTTAAAAAATAATATGGATCTAATAATTAAATTCTAAAGTGAATAAATAATATTAATGTTCATATTTACACAACCCCTTATTCAAAATGAAGGAGCGTAAAATGGGGAGAGCAGGTTCCCTTAAAATGTCCAAAGCTGATATAAAAACAAACACTTTTTGGGAAGGTATAAAATTGAAATTCGGTATACAAGTTAATAATTTCTCCATGATAGCCGTATAATGTCTGAATATAATTTCAAAATTGAAGCTCGGGAAATGGAACCGCTTAAAATGTTTACAACTAATATAGAAAATTATATTCGATGTGGTTGAATTGAAATTTGGTAGGCGGGTGAAAAATATCAAATAAGGTAACCAAATAAGTCTTAAAATTTAAAATTGTAGATATGGGAACTGAAGAGGGAAAGGGGGTAGAAAATTAAAATTCACTAAGTTGGTAGAAGGACAATAAAAGTTAGAAAGTTTGGAATATAAAAATAGGATGGAGGAAAATCGGGGGAGTGGGCCTAAAATTGTCCTAAATTGATTTTTTTTTAACTTCTCGATTTAGTGGAAAAATTTGACTTGTTAAATACAAATGAAAAAAGGTCTAAAAATAAACTCATACAAAAAACTAAAAATTATCTTAAAGTGTATCCATTAGTAATAATGCAAATACATAGGTAAAAATTGAAGGGTAAATGTAGTGGCTATCTTGGAGTGACATAACAATTATATAGAATAAACACATTCTGACGACATAGCCTGAACACCATTATTCTATTTGGGAAATCATAAAGCTCAATCTATCCATAGATAATAAAACTCTAAATATGTTTGTACATTCGACTTTCTGTCCGTCTGTTTGTATTCAAATCAAAAAGTACTCGTCAGGTTGAGACAGGACTTCTTCCGTTCTAATCCTTATTTTCCACGGAGCAGGGTAAAAAATATATAGAAAAGACTCAATATCAACAGCGAGCGAAACAGCGTCGAAAAAAACTACTCTTAGTGTGGTTACATTTTCGTCTTAATAATAATAATAATAATTAGCACCGCGTCTTACTACCCGTTCGGGTTATACGCTTTAAGTACTAATTACGCTAATGGGTTAGGATTTGGGAAGGTTTAATTAGAGGAAGTGAGCCCGCATTTTCATGGAGGGAGAGTGGAAAACCATTTAGGAAAAACCACTCCTGGTTCACCCGACTGAGATTCGAACCTCGATCTCCCCGTCCTCAGCAGTTTAGCTCAACACGACAAGCGCGTTAGCCAACTACGCCACCGAGGCGGGTCATTTTCGTCTTAAAGTTGTAACAATCCAAATATATTAAATATAATTACAAATTTAATGTTTAAAAATCTTCTTTATAGGCCTAAATCTCCTTGGCAACGAGGGGTTTGGAATAATCAACAAACCTGTTTCAAATCTCCTTAGCAACGAGTGTTTTGGAATAGAAACAAACACAAGGAATATAGATATAATTTAACAAGAAAATGTATTGTCTGCGTTTATGGCATTATCATTCTAAACTCAAGGCTCGAAGCCACAAATTATGTTTCAAGTAATTTTAAGGTGTTGCGTATGATTTAAGTTTATTTAGTTTTGTTTCTTAGTACTAAGCCAACAGCACAAATTTGTTTGGTAAGTTGGGGCACCTACTATAAAGTGCTTCTTTCAATTTACTTCATTTTTGTTTTTTAGATAGTAAATTTAAGGTTTTATTTTGGTGTCCACTTAAAGAGAGATAATAATGATACAAGGCAAGCAAAAATATAAACTACGTATTTATTTTGGCGTTCATAGCGACAATACCTTCGCGTAAGTGAACAAATCTTGATGCAAGGACTAAAAAAAATGTAAATTATCTATTTTGGTTCCTTAACACAGGTATTCGTTAATGTGTTACGTCGTCGACATATAAACATTTCCTCGCATCATACTTGTCTAGAAATGTGTTTTTTGTAGTTTAGACTGGAAAGTTAATTCACCCGACTTAAATGCGAGCGAAGCCATGGACAAACTCTAGTAATAAATATATGTCTGTAACAGAGTCTTATTTAATTTATTCTCGTTGGTGAAATATGATTTTTTTTTTCAAACGTGTTTCTCTAACACTGTCTATTACCTACTTCGTTTCAGTTATATTACGATCGACCTTAGGTAAATATTGCGTTCGTTTGTGCATTCAGTTTATGGATTAGGTAAGTAATATTTTCGGTCAAAGATTTTTTTTAAGTTTACTAGTTATCATAGTGATTTTTTGACTGCCATAGTTAAGGTGGAGTGCTAGTAAGCGTGAGTATAGGGCAGTATTTTTGCAGTTTTTATAGCACAAACATCTAAATCAAATATTTCTTCTATAGAATCATAGAGTTTAGTTTTCTGCACATGCTAATCTCAACAGTTGTTGAATATCTGTCATGAGCATGGCAGCATTTGGTGACAAACTTTTCTCCTCATTTAAAAAGTTTGTCATATAATGCCACTATGCTCATGACAGATATTCAACAACTGTTGAGATTAGCATGTGCAGAAAACTAAACTCTATGATTCTATAGAAGAAATATTTGATTTATTTTGGCCAAAAAATGTTTGTGCTATAAAAACTGTAAAATTAATGCACTAAACTCGCGCTCACTAACACTCCACCTTAACTACGGATAGTAAAAGGAGAAACTATCTAAACTATGGCAGCCGGATTTTTAACGTCATAGTTTGATACGGTTTACCCTACTAGTTCGTAGAACAGTTCGAACAACTAGTTATAAATCTAAACGATCTTCAGGAAATTTATCATCGATAGTTCAACATTCATCTATTCTTTATTCAGATACGAGACTATATTACAATACACTCTCATTTTAACAATAACTTTCTGGAAAAAACTGTCATCTAACAATGGATGAAATCTCGCCAGTACTTGTTTGAATTTTATGAATAATATTATTATCTTACCGTTGTTATAATCCATTCAATATTTAGTGAATACATCTGAACAAATATTTTAAAGCACTAGACCATGGAGTATATATGACATGTTTTGTTAATATCTTTCTAAATTGACACAACTGGCCCAGTTACATATTATCTGTGGCTTGAATAAGTATATAGGGCCTACGATTTATACATATTTAAAACGTGAAGTGTTTCCTTCAGACAATGATTCTAGCAGTTTGATGAAACAAAGATTCATCATCTGTTCCAATTCGTACTGAAGTTTTGAGGTTTTCCATGTTAAACTTCAATTAAATTACATAGATGAGAGTAAAACAATTAAATTATTGTGGATAGCTTTTAATATATTTATTTCTTAAGCAAAAGTTGTTATTTTTAGAAATATTAATAGCAATCTAATGAAAACAAACGATCTTAAAGATGTGCCTTAAACCGTAGGAAGAACCTTTAAAGAAAAAAAATTGTATTTATTTAGCACTGCATATTACTACGCGTTCGGTTTATACGCTTAAGTACTAATTACGTTAATGCGTTAGGAATTGGGAGGGTTGAATTTAGAGGGAGTGAACCCGCATTTGCGTGGAGATCGAATGGAAAACTGTTTAGCCAAAACCACCCCCAGTTCACCCAACCGAGATTCGAACCTCAATCACCCCCATCCTCGATAATCCAGCTCAACGTGAAACTAGCGCGTTATCTAACTACGCCACCGAGGTGGGTCTTTATAAAATACAAAAAAAAATTCTTACTATCAGTATTGATAAACTTTTATTTTATTATCAGTATATTTTATTTATATGCCTATTGATTTTATATATATCAAAAGTGATATTTACGGAGCACATAAATTGATGTATAAATGGCATTTTAAAGTAGGCCTAATTTTATATAGGTAAAAGACGTTTAATTTGATTCAAATTGGACAATAGATTTTCTACTAGTTTCGGCTTTGCTGTTCACAGAATATTAGAAAATGCAGTAAGCTATGTCTGTCAACTCTTTTCGTTCTTATTATTTAGGTTCGTGTGAATTCGTGATTCCTCTTTGAGCTCGATCAATACTGGGTCTTATAGTTCAAAGGTCAAAGGGGTTTGTGGGTCTGTTGGTAAAAATTATTTATTAGCTGGCACAATTATCTAGGTTGATACAAGATTTTGGAATTATTTTTAGAGTGTATTATTTTAAATTGAATCCCTGCAAATATTGTTGTAACACCACAGTTATTGCTTCGTAAACAGATATTTTTGGGATCCACCCACATTATTTTAATTGTTCTATTTTTGTTATATTAACAACATTGGCATTTTAATTAGAATTTGTTATTTGAGAAAGAAAACTTGGTAGATGACGTGTGATACACCGAAACATGTCGTTGTAAGACGTTTGATGACATAGTGTGATTTTGGTAGGAAGAAAAGTAGAATTTAGTTACTAGAGTTACTAAAACAATTTTAATATAGTCACACATCAAGTCGTGCTATATGTATCTGTAACGTTTGATATATATTATCAATATCTATAAAATAAAACAAATAACATAGTAAACTGTTATCAATGTTGACAGCAAAAAAAAATTTGTATTTTCTCTACTGTTCTTCCAACCAAAATCAGGGTATAGTCATCTACAATCCTTAAGGAGAAGGGATCAACAGAAATCACAGATAAGAAATTAAATCTTAATTACTCCTTACCAACAAAATCATGAACATTATTAAAATTGTAGTTGAAATTTAACTCCAAGTTAAACATAAATAAATACATCAACTTAATTTGTCTATATTCTTTTATCACCGCAACTTACTAACGAACCAATTTTTACACATATGTATTGATTACTCTGGTGGGTTAGGGAGGAAAAAGGTTGAATTTAGATTGAGAGTACCCACATATGCGTAGAGGTAGAGTGGAAAACAATTTAGGAGAAAAGCTCAATACACTCAATCTGATTCGAACCTTGATCTCCCCGCCTTCAGCAGTCCACTCGTTTGCGAAAGTGACTCTCTAGAGCATTCGACCAACTATGCTGGTGTTTATTTCCCTAATACGTACAACAATGCAATTATTGTGAATAGTTATCATAAATTACGATGGGCAGGACGTGCGACGCAAATGGGAGGTTTTATAACTGTATCTGGGGTAGTGACTGCTACCCACAAGGGAAGATACTTGGACGCCTGGACGCGATGGGGTACATTAGAATGGCCGAGAAATGGTAGAGTGACTGGATAGAACAGCTCAGAATGGATAGGATGCAAGAGTGGACTGGAATGAAGGGTGATGAATAGGTGACTGGATAGAACTAGCTCAAGGATAGGATATGATGTAATAGGTGGACTGGATAGAACTAGCTCAAACAAGGTAGGTATAATAGGTGGACTGGATAGAATAGCTCAAAAGGTAGGTGTAATGAGGTGGACTGGATAAATAGCTAAGTAGGGATAAGATATAATAGATGGAACTGGTTAGAACTAGATCAAATAGAGGATAAGGGTGGCGGTAAATATTTAAGTAATGATGCTGGCTAATCAAGATAGTGGAGTATTTGTAAGTGCCATGGATTAGAGTAAACACGCTATCAAAAAATGTTTTTGAGAACTAAATGTTAATATCGTAAATAACAATAATTTTTCAACAAACGTAATAAAATTCTTAAAATTAGTTCAAAAGTATTTTTACTTGGTTAAAACTTGATTGTTAAAATTAATTGTTTCACTAAGCTAATAGTATCAGATTAGTTTGTTGCCGCTGCGACCGCCAGAGAAGATAACTTCAGGAAACTACATTGAAGGTGATTTATTCTGAGGACTTTGAAAACTTTTCAGATCGGGAAGGCCCCTTCCAAAATAACACATTCGGGTTCGAGTAGTACACCCATTTTATTATGTTTGTTTGTTTGATAATTAATTTGGAAGAATTTTGATATATTTAAAATCAGTAGAATATATATTATTTTAATGGCGTTGCCTTCACGGGTTGCATCTTAACTTGACACACCTACGCACTTTAACCACCATCACACTTATATACATCGATGCACAAAATATAAAAGAGGGAAGAAAATGAGCAGTTCAACCTGAAATGCCTATCGTATATCTGCTGATAACCGTTACCCTCTTTCTCTGACGCGTTTACACACCCACTGTACCATTCGGGTCTTGAAAACATTTTATCTTTACCTTGTTTCCTATTCTACCATGGACCTTTTTAATCTACATCCTGGCAGGAAGACTCCTACAGGACATTTTGGTGATCAAGCCAAATAGATTAAGTTGTAGATGGTTTAAAAAAAAGTACTTTTATATCAACAACAAAATGTGTGACACTTTAAGACTATTTTAAAATTATTTAAGAATTTATTACAGGTAAGTAACGTCGTTAAATTACTGAGAAAATCCACTCAAAGTTGTTTGTACATGAAATAAAATATGAAAAATCATCATTCTTTTATGGGGTAAACGCGATCATTCTAGTTTTATTGGTTCAACCTGTTTCCGGCGCGATGGCAGTTAAAGAATATGTCAAAAATATGAATGGAAAGTAATTTATTCATAGATCTGGTCAGTATTTACGACACCCTAACCTTATTTTCCCGTTTAGCTAAGGTTCTCTATAACACGATTTTTCGATAACGCAATGATTTTTTTTCCCGAAATGCATCTGTAAGTGCTTCCTGTAAGTAGTTCCGCTCAAGTAGAAACAAATGTCAGCTTTGTCTACGCTTCTCCTTAAAAATCTGCTCAGAAGAACCAATCAACTTTCAAAACCAACCAATTCAATCAGTGCGCATGCACCTACTAAGTGAAATACAAGAAGACAGCTGAATCTACTGTTGAGAAATGATTTGAAACAACTCGTTAAATAAAAATATATGTGTGCGTTGTTTTCATTTTATATTTACTAAACAATGTGATAAAGATCTAAAATAACTTTTTATCTAATACAAAATATCTAAAACCAGCTGTTTTAAGTTTGCGTTGCAAAGCATTATGGGTCAACATACTTGTTTTTTAACGTGTGAATCTCCTCATCACTATGGCACATTCTAGTTAAAGTTTTGATGAGGGTGTTAATAATGGTCTTGGGGTAAAATTCTCGCCCTAGGACCGATGTTCATGAGTTCAAACCCCAGCCGGGTTTGATTGATATTTATTAAGAGATAAAGATCCGTATCACAACTTCTTTAGGAGATTAAGTAAAGCCGTCAGTCGATTGTAGCATGTAAAAGAACCCTAGAATGTATATGAAAATAACTTTACCGACAAAATTGGTAGTACCTTTCACTCTTGCTCATGGAAATTATCGTGTGCTCATATAAGTAATCTATTCAGAAAGTGCACGTTAAATACCGAAATCAAATGAAAAATAGTGATAAAATCAACTAATTTTTATCGCCTTCTAGTATTGAACTCTAGTCCTCTTAAGACTTGTCGGCCTGCCCAAAATGTTTGACAGAGCTGAGAGGCAGCATAAGCAATTATTTTAAAAGTAACTACTGTTGTAGGCTACAACGACGCGTGTATATACATAATTTAAATTAGAGAAAGACGCTGTCTAGTTGAGCTAAATCCAGCCAAGTTTCAACATTCAGTAGTGGGCGTGGTTAACTATCGAGATTTATATCGTTACAGGTCTGACAAAGAAGTTTATTGCCCCTCCCTACTTGAGGACTTTCATTTCGACTGCTAGACAAAGAAAACGACAAGTATCTTACTGATGGCATTCTAACCAAATTTGACTTGAGTATACTCTAATAAGAGCCCACCCGATTATCCGGGAAATTAGAAACAAGATTACGATGAAACCGGAAATTGTACCGGAATGATGTTTTCTGCATCTTTCATTTGACTATAGTGAAATTGGGATACATATAGTAGTTTATTCATATATATTATTTGTTGTATTTTTTAAAAATAAAAGAGTTTTACTCTTCTCAATCACACTCTATTCTAAAGTATAACACAGAAAGCCACACGACGATATGAAGTCTGGTTCGGACTGTGTTATATACCTTGTCGGACTGTGTTATATACCTTAATATAAGTAGCCTAGTCACAGTTCCTCCAAGACTCCTAAAGAAAGGAACTATAAGTAGCCTCGTCACAGTTCCTCCAAGACTCCTCAAGAAAGGAACTATAAGTAGCCTAGTCACAGTTCCTCCAAGACATCTTAAGGAAGTAACTATAAGTAGCCTTGTCACAGTTCCTCCAAGACACCTCAAGAAAGGAACTATAAGTAGCCTAGTCACAGTTCCTCCAAGACATCTTAAGGAAGTAACTATAAGTAGCCTAGTCACAGTTCCTCCAAGACATCTTAAGGAAGTAACTATAAGTAGCCTTGTCACAGTTCCTCCAAGACACCTCAAGAAAGGAACTATAAGTAGCCTAGTCACAGTTCCTCCAAGACATCTTAAGGAAGTAACTATAAGTAGCCTTGTCACAGTTCCTCCAAGACACCTCAAGAAAGGAACTATAAGTAGCCTAGTCACAGTTCCTCCAAGACACCTCAAGGAAGGGATTATAAGTAGCCTAGTCACAGTTCCTCCAAGACACCTCAAGAAAGGAACTATAAGTAGCCATGTCACAGTTCCTCCAAGACACCTCAAGGAAGGGAATATAAGTATCCTAGTCACAGCTCCTCCAAGACACCTCAAGGAAGTGATCAATTAGTGGAATTCTAGTCGGGTGTACTGAGAGTGCCCTTTCCAACAGGTTAATCACTCTCTCTCCCTCCTCAAATGCAGGTACACTCACTATTATTTCAACTTTTCTCACCCAAACGCAGCACCGTATTAGTACAATACCGTAGAAGTAGCCTGAACGTGTAAGACATAGTGTTGAAAACACCATTATCGTCACTGTACGAGATATAAAGTGTTGCAGTTGTTTTGTTTGACCCAGACTGTACATTTCACAGAGAAGTTGTCACTCTACCAAGATGAAGCCGTCGGGGAAGTCTTACACCAAGCGCGACTGAGAAATTTACACACTTAAAGACGTACCTTTGAATACGTCATCAATTTGTTTTTTCTCCAAACGTTTAATTTTTCACGTGGTTTGTCTTCAAGGCCACTGAGACGCGTTGGTAGAAGTTCACTAAGGCGGTAGTGTAGGTCATAGGGAACGCGAGAAAAGACTAGTGTTTTCTCAGCTTAAATAACAAAACTTTTTTTTTTGCCAAAATAAATTAAAATATTACTCCATTATAAACCAATTTAATTTTCTTCACATGGTGATATCAACGTTCTTAAATATATGTCATCAGCCTCATGGCGTTTGATGAAAATATTTTTAATGAAAAGAAAAGTTTTCATTAAATTCCAATACATCATTGACAGATATTCAACAACTGTTGATATCACCATGTGAAGAAAATTAAATTTTGTTTCTACTGGAGCAATATTTGATTTATTCTGGCCAAAAATTGTTTTGCTATAAAAAAATCACTTACCTTTTCTCGCGTCCCCTACATCCTCACCTTAAGCCCCACGTTATTTTTTAAGAATCGTATTTGCTATTTTAAAACATAGATCACGACAACATTTTGGGTAATTATTATATTATTATATTATTATTATTATTAGCACCGCGTCTTACTACCCGTTCAGGTTTCACGCACTTACGCTAATGTGTAATGGTAGGGTGATTGTGAGATGAAATGGAGGACCTACAGTTTAACGTGGGATCCGAACCACGGTAGAGGCCTGGCATTCCTCACATTCACAAGTTGTGATTAATACACGTCTTGTCAGAGGTGAAGGAAGGGTTTGGTAATCAGATAAATCTGTGCCAAGACTGAGGATTGAACCCTGGACCCCAGCACAGAAGTCCGACACCTTACCTCTAGACCACCAGGTCACCTTCGGGGTAAACGATAGTAACGTGTCTCCTATAAGATTCAAGCAAAATGTTCCAGTTCTGCGATCAAATTAAACGGTTAGAAACACAGACAGACAAATAAAATCAATTTTTAACAGCTCCACAGTAGAAACTAAGGTGATTAAGGATGTGGTTGTGGTTTTGAAGCTTTATTTAAGAGCTACTATTTTCATAATAAATACAACATTATGAAGATATGGCTCCAAATGATCGAGATATTAAATACAAGAACGTACTCGAACCGAGAATTGCAACTCAGTGCGGTTTTCTGAATTATTCGCTTGTGCGTTAGGGAGGAGGAAGGTTGAGTTTATATTAAGTGTACCCATATTTTCGTGAAAAAAAATAATTGAGGTAAAACCAATCACATTACACCCTACCAGGAATCGAACTCCGATCTCGCAGTCTTCGGCAATCCAGTTTATTGCAAGAGTAACACCTCCTTAACCCTGGGCCCACTTGCGATCCCAAGGTAACATTTTTTTCTTTTTTTTTTTTGGCCCTATGGCTCATGAAAAATAAAACATTATATCAAGAGAAAAAATGACAAATACAGATATATATTTTATATTATCAACTATTAAAATAAATACGTATTTTCTACTCTGAGAAGTTAGCAGTATTATTATTATTATTATTATTATTATATTATTAGCACCAAATGAACCTAATATTTATGCGAGTTTAAAAATTATTAAGTTTTCAATCATTTGTTTGTATTTAAATCGCGATCAATTAGTTTCAATGTTCTCACTTTCACTGTGTTTTTTTTTTAATGATTACCGCATCCCAATGTGACGTCTGGTTCGAGCTGTATTATCTACTTAAGTTAGGTGTCATCTGTGAGGTAATATGGGCTCTTAAATAGTTGTTTTAACATTTAGTCTTTTTTTTCTCCACACGTTTCCATTGTTTTAATGCGTTCCGTCAAGAATATAATCAAACAGTTCCTATTGTTTGCAGACGAGTTCAACATGTATCTTCCTTTATTTTGTTTGGGCGTCGCGGTTATAGCATACATTCTAGGATTTTGTTATTATTATTATTATTATTATTAGCACCACGTCTTACTACCCATTCGGGTTATACGCACTTATGCTTATGTGTAATGGTGTAGGGTGATTGTGAGATGAAATGGAGGACCTACAGGTTAACGTGAGATCCGAACCACGGTGGAGGCCTGGCATTCCCCACATTCATAAGTTGTGATTAATACACGTCTTGTCAGAGGTGAAGGAAGGATTTGGTAATCAGATAAATCTATGCCGAGACCCAGGATTGAACCCCAGACATCAGCATAGAAGTTCAACACCTTACCCCTAGACCACCAGGTCACCTAGGATTTTGTTGCTATAGTACTGAGAAGTGTTGCAGACGTTTAAAAATATTGGAATATTAATTTATTAAGTAGTCTGATATTTTTAAATACGGTTTTCATCAAAATGTCATAGAAAGTTCTTACCAGATAAAAAAATAATTATATATATTATATATATATTTAAAACGTGTGATAACTTATATAAAACCTTTTTTAAAAAAATCCCACGTTATATTAAAAAGTTATGTGGCTAACCCTATCAAAACATGACTTTATTCGTTAGAGAAAGATTAGATCTTGGCTTTTAACCTTTTGATTTAATCTCAGAAAGTATACATTTTTACGTAAAGAATCTTGAATCAACATTTAAACTTTTTAACTCATCAGACACCGGCTGATAATATTCACCTTCATTTGGTTGAAAACAATATTTAAAAAAAAACATTGAACAACTTCTTAAATGATGTGGGATTTATATACATCTGAAACGTGTCTCAGCCCTCTTAAATTCACTCTTATCAATGTTCCACTTGGATCATTGTTAAAGTCACTAACACCCTAAGAAATTCGGATGTTAGTATTAGATTATAAGAAACCAATCGGAAAAACATTCATAATGGCAGATGCTAGTATTATCAACAAAAGGTTCACATGAAGCTAGATGAAATTAGATATTATTTATTTATTTATATTTAGCACCGCGTCTTACTACCCGTTTGGGTTATACGCTAAGATAGATATCGTAAAATATTCTTATATTTGATCTGTCCCGCTCATCAGGAAAAACTGTAATATATATATATATATATATATATTATATATCTTAAACATTTTTGAGTGTCACTGCAAAGAAAGGTTCTTGGTTGTTATTAAATCATCTCTTGGGACACCTCATGTATTTAGTGTTTTCAGTACCTTATTTCTTGTTAAATGAAGGAACGTTAGAGGATTCCGCCTAGTTGAAGTTAAATATCGTCACACCGCCGTATTCACTATGGAAACGACCGTTCTGAAGCTTTAGAATTACTAAAAACAATCCTCAATTATCTTAGAATGTTTTGTTGTGGTCCCGTTATATAACTTTGTTTGAATCACTGTACAATCTGGTAAAATCAGACTACTCGTATCCCTTTTCGTATGTGTCTGTAATTAAACATTGATAAAAAAAACTAGGACCTGCGGTAGTTCTAAATTACGCACTGAAAGCTCAAAATTTATGGATAGTTGTTAAGTCTTTGACGAATAAACCTTTAAGTATAAAGTCTAGTGAGGCCTCAATCTATAGAAATTATCTAAATAAACCATGTTGAATACATTTTAGCGCGATAATATGCATACATCGCTGCAACGATCAGCCAAACTAAATCAAAAATATAGATACAAAGTTCTGCAAAATATGTTTTAAGTTCTCTAAATGAATAAATAAACAAGAATTGAAATGCACATTCTTCGGTTGAATGGTTTATAAAATGGATGGCCTTATTTGCTCTCTTAAGTTTAATGATATTAATAGCAATACATTCTTCATACTACGTTTAGATGATGCATTAAAAACACTATCACATTATCACCAGCGTCAGTATTAACGCTAATTAGAAGAACCAAGTCCATCTAAGCTGTAAAGAAAAACAAAAGAAGAAAAACACGGCGCGCACTAAGATTTGTTTGTGCCCACTTCCAACTTGATTTGTATGTCTTGCTCTAGCCATGGTTGTCTGCATTACCAAGACGAGGACAGTGATAGATATGTTGTAAAGACGAGAGAGGTAGAAAGAGAAAGATATATATAATGAGGTACTAGTATGAGGGCGGTAGCATGCACGTCCTATCCTTTAAGTTTCATCACCACCATCCCCCATCCTCCCATCCCCCGTCGGCATTTGACAGAGGTGATTAAAACATCTCTGTTGATTAACAATCGCTGTCTAATTAAGGGACACTTCTTTTAGATCAAGGTCCTTTGCTTTAACGTGGTTATGATTATAGTCATACGCGAGACTTTCATCACCCCTTGTTTTATTCTTTATTTTTTAGCACCGCATTTTACTATCCGTTCGGGCTATACGCATATATTAATTAGTAATTCGCTAGTGCGTTAGGGAGGAGTAAGGTTGAGTTTATATTAAGTGTACCCGTATTTTCGGGGAAAAAATAATTGAGGTAAAACCAATCACATTACACCCGACCAGGAATCGAACTCCTATCGCGCAGTCTTCGGCAATACAGTCTATTGCAAGAGTAACACCTCCTTAACCCTGGCCCACTTGCGATCCCAAGGTAACTTTTTTTTTTTGCCCTCTGGCTCATGAAAAATAAAACATTATTTCAAGAGAAAAAATGGCAAATACAGATATATATTTTATATTATCAACTATTAAAATAAATACGTATTTTCTACCCTGAGAAGTTAGCAGTATTATTATTATTATTATTATTATTATTATTATTATTATTATTAGCACCGCGTCTTACTACGCGTTCGGGTTATACGCACTTTCGCTAATGTGTAATGGTAGGGTGATTGTGAGATGAAATGGAGGACCTACAGTTTAACGTGGGATCCGAACCACGGTGGAGACCTGGCATTCCACACATTCACAAGTTGTGATTAATACACGTCTTGTCAGAGGTGAAGGAAGGGTTTGGTAATCAGATAAATCTGTGCCGGGACCGAGGATTGAACCCCGGACCCCAACACAAAAGCCTGACACCTTACCCCTAGACCGCCAGGTCACTGTTAGCAGTATTACCTTGATTGATTGGTTGATTTATTGACTTCTCTGTGACAGTGTAGACTTTCCAAACTGAGGTGCGCGTACCCTCATGGGTACGCAAAGTATTTCAGGAGGTACGTGATATACCACTCAGAATAGTGAAGTCTGATTGCATCAACACGTGCCTTAACCAGAAATCAAAAACAAGGTAGATGTAAGGCTATATTGGAAAATGGTGGTGAAATCATGTAGTAGGGGGGGCCCCCATTTGTAAACAAATTAACCCCCCCCCCTCAAATTGTATATGATCTGTAGAAAATTTTAATTTGCAAAAAACTTAATCCAGGCAAATACCATTCCAAGTAATTTCTAGAAATATTAAATTTTCAAAAATTTGCCGGAGATGGATTAGTCTAAATAGTTTCTAGAGGTATCTAATTTTCAAAATTGCATGCGAAAGACCATTCCAAATAACTTAGGTATCCAAATTTCCAAAATTTTGGGAAGGAGGACCCCTAGCTTAGGAATATTTTTTTTTAAATCCAATTTAAAACCATTTTAAATAGCCTTTTTTTTAAAGATCCAATTCAGAACCACTTTAAATAGCTTTTAGAAGCATCCAATTTTCGAATATTTTCCGGGAGAGGATTTCTGTACTCCTCTTTAGGTTGGGTGGCCTCATCACCTCAGATTCACCCATTTTGGCTAGTCCTCCTCCAATACCCCTTCATAGACCAATAAGGTTACACAGCCACTAATATTAGGATGGGTTTTCAAAGTTAGATTTTTAGTTATGGTTTTCCAATCCTCCCTCCATGATAACTACCCAAGCCATTATTAGTCTTGGTGTTGAAGGTACTAATAAAAAATAAACATTTTAATTCCTTTTATTTTACTATAATTTTAGCTCTTTCTTATAAACAGCAAAAAAAAACTGTATTTTACAATATAGCTATGTTACAGAAACAGCTGACGGCAGAATAAGCCATTGTTTTTTGTGCGCGCGCGCGCAAGCGCTGTAAAGAGGGTGAGAATCCCCTCCCTCGCCCCTCCAGACAGATATATTGACTTTAGAGGGTTGAAACTCCGTGAAAGTAGTGGGGCTACCGTCTGCCCATTTCCGTGATCTTATCTACTTTTTTTTAAGGGGGTGAAATAGGGGGTGGGGTGGAAATGACCAGGTAAACCTTTTTAGTGGGATTGAGCTGTCCGTTGTTTACCCTATCTACCCTCCCCTCACACCCCCTTCCAAAAAACAACACTCCGTGACTTGACAACCCTCAAGGGAAAAGAAGAAAATAAAAAAAGGGAGGTATTTTTTTTATTATTACTATATCATTCGATCAGGGGCACGCGTACGTTCGTATAATTTATCAGGGTGGCTATTGTAAAGACCGTATGACAGATTGAATGCTTGTAGTGGACTCATTAAAAAGTGTCCATGGTTTGGAAAATAAATAATAATAATAATAATTATTATTATTATTATTAGCACCGCGTCTTACTACCCGTTCGGGTTATACGCACTTACGCTAATGTGTAATGGTAGGGTGATTGTGAGATGAAATGAAGGACCTACAGTTTAACGTGGAATCCGAACCACGGTGGAGACCTGGCATTCCTCACATTCACAAGATGTCTTGTCAGAGGTGAAGTAAGGGTTTGGTAATCAGATAAATCTTTGCCGGGACCGAGGATTGAACCCCGGCCGCCAGCATAGAAGTCTGACACCTTACCCCTAGACCACCAGGTCACCAATAAATAATTAATCATGCTAGTTGTATATAAGTAATTATTTATGAACTTGTATACTGTCGCTGCCTACTTACTTAATCTATGGCATTAGGAACTCGAAAGTTCATTGGAGCACCTACAAAAGTACACCACCTATTCCTATATTGAGCTAGTTCTCTACAGTCCACCTCATTACACCATATCCCTATCATGAGCTAGTTCTATCCAGTCCACCTCATTACACCCTATCCCTATCATGAGCTAGTTCTATCCAGTCCACCTCATTACACCCTATTCCCATCATGAGCTAGTTCTATCCCTTCCAACTTACTACACCATATTCCTATCTTGAGCTAGTTCTATCCAGTCCACCTCATTACACCCTATCCCTATCATGAGCTAGTTCTATCCCTTCCAACTTACTACACCATATTCCTATCTTGAGCTAGTTCTATCCAGTCCACCTCATTACACCCTATCCCTATCATGAGCTAGTTCTATCCCTTCCAACTTACTACACCATATTCCTATCTTGAGCTAGTTCTATCCAGTCCATCTAATTACACCCTATCCCTATATTGAGCTAGTTCTATCCAGTCCACCTCATTACACCCTATACCTATCATGAGCTAGTTCTATCCCTTCCAACTTACTACACCATATTCCTATCTTGAGCTAGTTCTATCCAGTCCATCTAATTACACCCTATCCCTATATTGAGCTAGTTCTATCCAGTCCACCTCATTACACCCTATACCTATCATGAGCTAGTTCTATCCCTTCCAACTTACTACACCATATTCCTATCTTGAGCTAGTTCTATCCAGTCCATCTAATTACACCCTATCCCTATATTGAGCTAGTTCTATCCAGTCCACCTCATTACACCCTATCCCTATCATGAGCTAGTTCTATCCCTTCCAACTTACTACACCATATTCCTATCTTGAGCTAGTTCTATCCAGTCCATCTAATTACACCCTATCCCTATATTGAGCTAGTTCTATCCAGTCCACCTCATTACACCCTATACCTATCATGAGCTAGTTCTATCCCTTCCAACTTACTACACCATATTCCTATCTTGAGCTAGTTCTATCCAGTCCATCTAATTACACCCTATCCCTATATTGAGCTAGTTCTATCCAGTCCACCTCATTACACATTATATCTTTCAGGTCCATTTTAATGTATTCCTCCCATCTACTTCTAGGTCTTCACTCTGGTCTCTTCCTATTGGGTTTACCAGTCAATAACCTGAACACGGTTCTAGAATCTCCCATTCCCTCTTCATTTTCTGCCCACCGTAATCTGAGAGAATTGATTATCATAAAAAGGTATTGTGATGAGTACAGGGTATATAACTAATAATTATGTAAGCTCCTCCACTCCCCAGGATCGTCATTTCTTTGTGGACCATACTAGGCACTTTGTTTTCGTCATGTAAGGTAAGAGACCAAATTTCACACTTATTTAAAACTGGTATAGTTATTGTTTTGTGTATTATATACTGGGCCTACGTATTGTAAAAATCTAATTACTTCACTGCATATTTAACCACTCTTACCAGATGAGTAAAATTAAATTAAATAAAATGTGTTGACCTGGTGGTATAGGGGTAAGGTGTCACACTTCTGTGCTGGCTGCCGGGGTTCAATCCTCGGTCCCGGCACAGATTTATCTGATTACCAAAGCCTTCCTTCACCTCTGACAAGACATATTGTTAATGTGGGGAATGCCAGGCCGCCACCGTGGTTCGGATTCCACGTTAAACTGTAGGTCCTCCATTTCATCTCACAATCACCCTACCATTACACATTAGCGTAAGTGCGTATAACCCGAACGGGTAGTAAGACGCGGTGCTAATAATAATAATAATAATAATAATAATAAATAAAATCAAGTACAGTATGAAATTAATACTGCTGAAAGATATTGAGTAACGTACAAGAATGACAAAAACATAGTAACTCTATTTACCTCAAAACAGAAAGAACGTTTTATAAATGTAAAAAAAAAAAGTTTACCTCGAAACCAACTATAAAATGTTTACATCAACGAGCCCAAAACCTGAAGTACTATTTACAAGAGAATTATATGGTAAAATTAACATTTGCTTTTGTTTTCTTCTTTATTTTTATTTGTGTGTAATTATGCATTTTATTTTCAAGATAAATTTACATTTATCTCAATTTTTTTTAGTTTTTTGTTTGTTTTGGGTTTACATTTTATTTTAGTTCTAGAGTTACATTCTTTGTTTTTAGTTATTTTAAGTTTCTTTTAAGTTCTACCTCTGCAATATCTAACATCCGTAGGCCTACTGTATATTATATTATTATTATTATTAGTAATAGTAGTATTATCATCATCATCATCACCGCGTCTTACTAACCGTTCAGGTTATACGCACTTACGCTAATATGTAATGGTAGGGTGATTGTGAGATGAAATGGAGGACCTACAGTTTAACGTGGTATCCGAACCACACATTCACAAGTTGTGATTAATACACGTCTTGTCAAAGGTGAAGGAAGGGTTTGGTAATCAGATAAATCTGTGCCGGGACTGAGGATTGAACCCCGGACACCCAGCACAGAAGTCTGACACCTTACCCTAGACCACCAGATCGTTGAGATTGTCATATAGCTGGGAGAGGGGTAGTAATAAAGTTCTCGTCGGGTTGTGGAAATGAAATATATACGTTTTGCTTAAAATTAAACACCAAAAACTCAAAGTCCATTAAATTTGATAGCCTTCGACTATAAGATCTAGTGAGGCCTCATCTTATAAAAATTTCCAATAAAAAGTTTTAGTAGATACATTTAGCGTGATAATATTCGGGCATCATGCAAGAACTACATTTCACCTCTATTTTTTTCTCTAGTGGTCAGAGGACCTGGCTACAGATCCAGAGGTCCCAGGTTTGATCCCCGGTGCTTCAAGGTTTTCTGTGAAGCAGGAGTCAAACTCAGCCTCATGAAGTCAAATGAGGAGTTACTTGAATAAACAAAGTAGTGGCTCCGGTTTAGAAAACTGAGATTAAATACCAAGAGGGCTCGTTGTGCTGACAAAATTACACCCTCTAGCTGTAGAAGATTGTACTATCTTCGCCAACAGATGGAAAACCACTTGGTTGGTATGGCTCGTTTGCAGGATGATACTGGAGTTTGCTACATACAAATTTTATAATAAAATGAATGTATGTATATGTAGGTGTGATGTATGTATGTAATGTATGTATGTATGTATGATGTATGTATATAGTATGTATGTATGTATGTATGTATGTATGTATGTATGTATGTATATGTATGTATGTATGTATGTATGTAATGTATGTATGTATGAATATGTATGTATGTATGTATGTATGTATGTATGTATGTGTGTACGCATGTAACGCGTTTCAACACTCCGGTGGTCGACCTCCCATCAGACATGCGTGTGTGCGTATATTTCCACAAGTGAAGTACAGTTGTAAAGTTGTGTAGTGATAAAATAATAATAATAATAATAATAATAATAATAATAAAAAATAATAATAATATATGTGTGCGTTTATAAACAGCACGTGAAATACTACAACCACTAAAATACCTGTAGAGAAGCTTGAATAAAGCTGAAACACACTTGACCTGATAATTCATTGATATCAGTTCTACACGAACCACGAGATTAATAGCGATATTCAGTTTGTCGCGTGCCTACTAACATGCCAGATAGCGAGGAACTTTTTTTTTTTGCAGCTGGTGACCTGGTGGTCTAGGTGTAAGATGTCGGATTTCTATGCTGGTGGTCCGGGGTTCAATCCTCGGTCCTGGTACAGATTTATCTAATTACCAAACCCTTCCTTCACCTCTGACAAGACATCTTGTGAATGTGTGAGATGCCAGGCCTCCACCGTGGTTCGGTTTCCACGTTAAACTTAGATCCTCCATTTCATCTCACAATCACCCTAACCATTACACATTAGCGTAAGTGCGTATAACCCAAACGGGTAGTAAGACGCGGTGCTAATAATAATAATATATTTTTAGGCAGCTACTAACAAGTCAAGTAGTGTGATCCTCAGCTGTACTTTTTGATAGGTATTATCAATACTTATAAAATAACTTTTTAACTTTTTTTTTGTCAGTACCCCGTCTTACAACCCATTCGTGCTGTACGCATACGTATTATTATTATTATTAGCACCGCGTCTTACTACCCGTTCGGGTTATATGCACTTACGCTAATGTGTAATGGTAGGGTGATTGTGAGATGAAATGAAGGACCTACAGTTTAACGTGGAATCCGAACCACGGTGGCGGCCTGGCTTTCCACACATTTACAAGATGTCTTGTCAGAGGTTAGGAAGGGTTTGGAAATCAGATAAATCTGTGCCGGGACCTAGGTTTGAACCCCGGCCGCCAGCACAGAAGTCTGACACCTTACCCCTAGACCACCAGGTCACCGCATACGTATTAATTACACTAATGTGTAAGAGACGAGGAAGGTTGAATTTAGAGGATATGTACCTACAGTTTGCGCGGAGACAGAGGGTAAAAGCAATTTAGGAACAAAAACACTCAGTACACACAACCAGGATTCGAACCTTGATATCCCCCGTCATCAGCAGTCCAGTCTATTGAGGAGTTACGGCTTAGACATCCTTAAGCAACACTATCGATTGTATTCTCCTGCACAGTAATTTATATCTACCGGCTTCGGTGGCGGCATGTTCTAAGGCATCACTCTCGCAAAATCGTGAATTGCTTACGATGGAAAGTTCAAGTTCAAATCTTGGTTGGGTGTACCGAATGGTGCCCCCCCCCCCCGTCCCCCTATCTTCACGCCAATGCTGGTACATTCCCTCTAAAAATTAACCTTTCTCAGCCTCACCCTATTAGTGTAAATATATAGATAAACCAGACGGGTAGTAATACGTGTCACACACGTACGGTATGCACGACTGAGTAGCATAATTTATCTACATATTTAAGGTGGGAGTGTTAAGGGCAGTTTTTATATAAAAATCTTTTGGTAAAAATAAATAAAATATTGTTCAAGTAGAAATATTTAGTTTTATTTTTCACACGTGATTCAACAGTTGTTGAATATGTCCATGGTCTCCTGGAATTTTATGACAACATTTTATGTTAATTTAAAAATGTGTTGACCTTGGGGGGGTCTTGGGGTATAATGCTCGCCTCAGAACCCGATTTTCGCGGGATCAAACCCAGCCAGGGTTGACGGATTATTTTTGAGTGATTAAAATCCGTAGCACAACTTCCTTAGGAGGGAAGGTAAAGTCGTTGGTCTTATGTCTATTGTGGCATGTAAAAGAATCCTGGAAGGTATGCGAAAAAATACCTTAACTAGCAAAGTTGGTATGCTCTTTCACCCTCGCTCATAGTAATTCCCGTGTGCTGATATAATAAGTCGGTTCAGAAAGCGCACGTTAAATACCTTAGGTATATATATATATATATAATAAAAAATTAAAAAAGTTTGTCAACTAATACTGCTATACTCTTGACAGATATTCAACAACTGTTGATATCACCGTGTGAATAAAATTAAACTCTAGGTTTCTACTGGGAAAACTTTTGATTTATTTTGACAAAAAAAAAAGTGTTGCTATATAAGCAGCAAAAACACTGCATTTAACTGGCGTTCCGTACGTCACCTTAACGGGTAATAGTCGGTCTCAGCCTCGCAAGGGAGGGTAAATTTCTCCAGTACACATTCCCTCGTGTCAGGAACAACATAGCTGAAACAGTATTACGTGGCCTTCATCCATTACTTTTTCCAGGCTGACCTCTGTCAGGTGGGCGTGGTCTTGTCACGTAATGTACACTCTGATACAATACAAATATCATGTTTTTTTATTTGTATGTGTTTTTCTCATCTCGTCTAACTACAGCTCAATTTTAATAGAAAAGCCTTATTTAACATAAAAAGCTACTCGCTCTAATTACATGTATTCATGCGCTAAGTCATATGAGCTAGAACTGTCACTAGATTTATTATTATTATTATTATTATTATTAGCACCACGTCTTACATCCGTTCGGGTTGTACGCACTTACGTTAATGTGTAATGGTAGGGTGATTGTGAGATGATATGGAGGATCTACAGTAAAACGTGAGATCCGAACCACGGTGGAGGCCTGACATTCTACACATTCACAAGTTGTGATTAATACACGTCTTGTCAGAGGTGAAGGAAGGTTTTGGTAATCAGATAAATCTGTGACGGAACCGAGGATTGAACCCCGGACCCCCAACACAGAGGTCTAGACACCTTACCCCTAGACCACCAGGTCACCTACAACAAATAGTTGATAAATAACACTAGTAAGTAAGTAAAATAGAATCAATTTTTATCACGGTATTTTGTTTTCCAAAGAGACCTATTCTATTATAATTGGATCGTACCCATTCGATTTTTCTACGTATACAAGATGAAACCTAACGTATAGGACACACTTCAGGGGTCGACACATGGAAATAGTTAATATAACATGTGTCCCATTTGACCTTGTTTCTCAGTTAGTCTTGTTTGTACTTCAGCAATGTGGAACTTCTTAACATTATAGGAAGTGTTCAAAATGGCCACCTTTAGCCTAAGTACAACCCTGGGGTCGTCGTGTTCTAGAATGTCGCACTCTTTCAAAAATACATTGCATCGTAATATTTGCATTCTATGCGAAGACGGCCATTTTGAGCACTCCCTATAGTGGTAAGCAGATCCACATTACTGGAATACAAACATAAATGTGGCTCAGAAACAGGTCAAATGGAACCCAACAAGGTCAAATGGGAAACATGTTTATATGAACTATTTTTATTGTTTTTATGTCTCCTGTTCCCCATCTAAGTAGGTCCCACATGTTTACGGTACATCCTGTATATTAAATTATATGCTTCTTATCTTATAGCCCGATAGGGTAGTAAGACGCAGTGCTAAAAAAAAATAGGTTAAAAGACCTTCCAGAATCGATTTCTTAAACCAGTATTTATTAAATTTACTATAACCACTGTTACATATTCATGTATCGATTAAAATAGGCGTTAGGAGTGAAATTGAGCCTACAATGTTATTTCAATTTATTTTAAATTAATTAATTAATTTAAAGTCAATAATTATCAAATTACTGGATATAAGACAGTTCCATTACATTAAATTATACTACTATAAAGCCACATGGCTGACTCACTCACCTACATTAATGTTTACCAATTTCCAGAAGAGCTAAACACTTGAAATTTGGCAAACTTATAGCTTCTAGCCTGTAGGGAAAATTCCAAAAAGTTAAAAAACAAAATTTAACCCCCGAAAAAGATTCAAAATGGTGGAACAACTTTAAAGTCGGTGCGGACCTTTCTTTGGAGATCTCTTGTGGCTAAACGGTAGACCTATCAAAAAACGGCTCTGGAATTTCATTAGTTTACATCCACTTGCAAACGAAAACTCACTAGGGTTTGGGGGTGGAGCCCCCAACGAACAAAGCGAGTTGTTGTATATACATATAAATAATCAATTTCGTATTTAATAAGCCAACCTCAGTTTCACAAATAACATTTACCTACTCCTACTACTGCTTCAAATTAAGCAGTGGCCGTGTTCGTGGCAGTGTTAAACCTAGATATTTTTTTTTAAAGAAAGAGTTCTTTTAATATTTCACTGAACTATTTGTATAGACCGATAACAATCACTATATCTTAAGCTTTAAATTTTACACTTCGGTGTAATTTATACAAAGAACGTTAACTTCATAAATAAATGGTACGGAACTTTGCACTGCACGGACTTTCTCGCTCTATTTTTGAAAATTGAGTTATTTACTCAAAACTCTTAATATATTATGTAAAACAAAATAATATACACTAGCAAACCCAAGCATAAATTGCATTATACTTATGTAAAAAAATTTTTAGTCCCAGTTTTAAATTTTATAATTATGTTTTTAAAGAATTAATGTCCCCATTTGTATGTTTGGACCAATACAAAAGATCAATGTTGAGTCCACAAGGGTCAACACGTAAAGTCAAAAACCACTTTTTTGGTTTCAGGGGGTCATGAAACGTCAAGATTCATCAAAATCTTGAGTTTGATTTTTTTGACGATCACTATATTTCTCTAACGAGAAAGTAAAAATAAAATGAATAAGTTATAATAAAGTAAATCACAGTGATTCAAGTTTTCTTTATACACTCACATATCGAGTATAGAGCTTAGTGCTTTAATTTGTCATCATTCATCATCTCAGGGTTCTACGGTCAGCTGTAGATCAGATATGTTAATACGTCAATATCATAAGCAAGACTGATACAAATACAGTCCAATTTTTATACAAAGAGCCTTTTATAAAATAGAAAAAGTTATCTTTTTGCTGGTAACAATGACAACATTTCAATATAGTTAAATGATATTTGATAGTTAATGATAATATTTTTCAAACGTGGCATCTGTAGATCACATGACTTCACGTATGAATACGTGAAAGTAGATCTAGTTAATTCTTTCTAACCATCAGATAAGGCTCTTCCTAAAAGATTAACCTGTACATCCTATTCTCCTGTGATTTAATCATCTGAAATTTTCACCTTTGGATTGCCATCTCAAATTGTACTCTGGCCAAAAGACATTTTGCCTTCAACCTAACTGTAACATGATTTGTTTGGCGTACTCCAAGTAAATACAACAAACTAGTCCATGGTGGTCTAGTGGTATTTAAAATATAAGCATCTCAGTGTATAGTACGAGTTATATTTAAATAAATCTAATTATTTTCAATGCTACTGTATATTATTAATATTTAATTAGCTTCTTTTAAACATGAGTACATGTACTGTCATGTCCACCAATGTAGCAATGGTTGAGTCTCGGATTAGGTATTGTTGCTTACTGTCTCCAAAGAGGCTCCATATTTGTTTTTTAAGCACGTCTTACTACCCGTCTGGGCTATCCACAGTTATCGATACAAATGAGATAGGAATAATGAACTTGAAAATTAGTGGAAATATACCCGCCTTTGCGTGCAAGGAAAATGAGAAAACATTTAGAAAAAACCACCCTATATTCTGTCAAATTATTCAAATAGGTACCTAAATTTAATTTTGTTTTCGGCATTAATTTTTTATTTGATATTGCATTTTTTTCAATTATTTAATTAGTAGATTCAACTTTAGATGATGTGACACGTTAACTTTGAACCATCACGTTAGTTATTAATCTACGTGCTAACATTAGGAAATCTATCTTAACCTACGTAAAAATTTACAAATTGCTTACAAACGCTATTTAAATTTTATAACTAACTGTCTAATAGAAATATTTAAATTATTTCCTTGTGCCCAAAATCCTTTCAGAAACGTTGGACGTCTACCAACAACAGATCTGCCATTACGATCCAACTAATCATGTGACTTATTAGAGCGCTCTTCCCTCGTAGCGGCAGAATCGGTCATCAATCAAAGTGATCGATTTTTGGATCAATCAATTATAGAGTTACGTCCTGATAATCGACCACCAATAGTACTTAGCTACGTGGATTGACGTCATAGGCTATATTAAGAGTGTACTGTAAACAAAACTGCGATTTGAATAATAGTAATCATTAATATTAATGTTTTAATTAATTCACCTATTTTATTTTTTTGCGATAATTTTTACCATCTTTTTATTATCCACTAATATGTAACCCTATCTCATATTTCCAGATTTGCTTATTTCACAAGCCTCTTAATAAGTTATTTGAAATCCAAATATATTTTAGGCATCAAGGCTTTGGAATAGAAGTTTTTGACTTGCATTTTTTATTTTATCTCGGCACCTTGGAGAGAAAGTATTGTGATCTTAAATAAAATTAAAATCGAGATTTAATAAATGCCAATGATTCATGAACGGCTTGAAACCAAAAAATTGGTTTTAATGAAGCCATCTGTCTATATTTCGGACTCTAGTCTAAATTATTTTACAGATCGGGCTAAAACTTGGTATCTGGGTTTTAATAAGGTCCCCCCCCCCAAGGAATTTTTGGGATTAGATATCCAACCCTTAAATGAAGTGTAGTTTACTGAAGAACAAAAAAAGGAAAACTAGATCTTCTCAGAATCTGCCTTAACGATTTTATTAAATTTTGTATCTAGACATTGTTTAACAACACAAACAAAATGGCAATTTTCATTTTTCCATGAAAGTGACTTTGAGGGTAATATACATGGGCAGAAATATCCGATTTTTATCTTATCTACACAACTATTTGAGATACGAAATAACTTATCATCGTAAAGATATATTTCTATTAAATATAAAACTCTTTAGGTTGAAATATATATTTTTCAAACCAATAGCTTCTGAGCTACATAGAAGCAAACATATATTTTTCTATGGATTACTTAGAAATATTACATATATGGTAATGCACGTTGGTGGGCAGATAGCTTCCTCTTTACTAAATGTTTATGTAACATTGAATATTATTTTATTTATGCTCTTTGGTTTAATGTTTCTGTAACAATGTATACTTCACAAATATTACGAGTTTTTTTTTTTAAAATCTCTCTATTTTAATATAAAAGAGAGAAAGTCTGTGCGGTGTATCGTACCATTTATTTTTAAGGCCCTTGGCCCTGTCGAATGCAAGTCTAAAACCTATTTTGTGGGATGGTGGGCGGGAGGGTGAAATCCATGGCATCGCTTCACAGCCGACCGACCAAAGTATCCTTCCGCGCCAACAAGAACAGATGGATCACGGAAAACGTAGATGGCGCCAGCTACCGGACAGGTCTTGCGGAAAAATCATACGTTTGGAAATATCAATTTTCTCGAGAACAAGTGAAATTTGTATGTTAATATTTTCAACACCCCTTCTAAGATAATGTACCGATGTTTATTAGGTGTTCCATTTTCTTATTTTTGTTGTGAAGCTGGAAGTTTTCTATTAAAAATCACAATTTTATCAATATTTGATCCCTGTTAGAATTATAGAGGAGGTGTGTATCTAAAAAGTATAGCTTAATCAACATGCCTCTATCCTTGAACAAACCGTTTCCGAAAATAAAATTGCAGAACAATATTATAAAATTCTTGAAGATAACCGTTTGGTTCCCATGGTTCTGCATTCCCACGCCAAATGAAAATGGCCAATCGCCTTAAACACACTCCATAGCGTCTCTTTGAGTAGGAAAGATAAAGCTCTTTTTTTTTAATCTTACAATCCTAATATATATATAATATACTATAATATAAAATAAACAAAACAATACCATGTTTTACCAGTAATTGCACAGTGAGCCAAAAACTTTAGTATATTTCAAACTTATTTGATAAGGCCAATTTTTTTTTTTTTTTTTTGCGAGAGTGACTTTTTAATTCGTACGAATTAGAGTGCATTTTTATTATTAGTATCTAATTAGTAAGTTTAGCAACCAGAGTCGTTAAAGACGGGATTTAATCTAAATAGAGCCACAAAGAAGACTAAAAACGAGCTTATTGCCTTTGTCTGCGTGCCCACCGATGCAGAGCAGCTCCAATTTTAATTATATTTCCACCAGACCGTGGATCGTCCAAAGTAGTTTATTATCCGATCAAGGTCTTACTCTGGAACCAAAGTGTCTGCACGGAAACTTTCGTCCAAACGGGTCTCACTCCGAGAGCGTTGTGTTGAGCTCTCCCTCTCTCCGTATTGGATGAGGTTCTCACACTAGGGTTGCCAACCATCCCTTATTTTATTTTATTTTCCGTCACAAGAAAAAAGATGCACATTTCGGTGGCCACATAGTCTAAAGCATCACTCTCGCAATAGACTGGCCTGCCAATGATAGTGAGATCGGGGTTCGAATCCTGGTTGGGTGTACTGGGGGAAGTGTGTTGTCTCACTTTCGTTTTACTCCACCCCAGTGTTGGTAACTTCTCACAGGGAGCGTTTTTGGTTTTCAGGGGCGTAGTGGTAGTGGGGAGTTTAGTTTTTTTTAATGTATAATCCTGCAATGATTTTATGTTAATATGGAAATAAAATAAATATTAAAATAATTTGAAATAATTACATATAAATGTACACTGTAACATTAATTTAAAGTTACTACCGCTGATTTCAGCATACTTATTACATTTAACTTTAGGGGGTGAAGGGTGGTAGCCAGCGTGCAATTATATGAAGTGGGCATTAGGCTAAAAAAAAAATAGTCACCCCCGGTCTAAGGTCTCGTGTTAGACCAGACTGGGTGACCTGACAGTCTAGGGGTAAGGTGTCAGACTTATGTGCTGGGGGTCCAGGGTTCAATCCTCAGTTCCGGCACATATTTATCTGATTACCAAACCCTTCCTTCACCTCTGACAAGACATCTTGTGAATGTGGGGAATGCCAGGCCTCCCACCGTGGTTCGGATCCCACGTTAAACTGTAGGTCCTTCATTTCATCTCACAATCACCCTACAATTACACATTAGTGTAAGAGCGTATAGCCTGGACGGGTAGTAAGACGCGGTGCTAATAATAATAGACCAGACTGCTAATGGCGGGAAGATCAGGTTTCAAATCTCGGCTGGGTGTACTGAGGGTGGCTTTACCAAAATGGTTTTCTATTCTTTCTCCACGCAAATGCGGGTATACTTCACCTAAATTAAACCTCCTCATCCCTAACTAGCTAGCGAGATTAGTACGTATGCGTATAACCTGAACAATAAAATTATTTATTTATTTGAGATATTTAACGTGCACTTTCTGAACCGAATGATTATATCAGCATACGACTTATAAACTAACTTAAATCCACGACATATACAACATCCAGCCCTCAGCAGATAATGTATTACTGTTAAAGTTTAAACCCACAGTTCACCAATGAACAAATTTTCAGTCACGTTGGGAATTGAGCCCGGGACCCTTAACTCATTAGAAGGGCACGCTATCGATTGAGGTTAATGTGTAGAACCTACAAGAAAATACACCCTTGATCGCAGGTAGGATCCAACTAGCCATTATCCATCCTTAAAGAAAAAGTATGTATGGATCTACAAGAAACACAATATTAGTAAATTAAAAACTAACAAGTTTTATTTGAAAACTATGCTTATTTTACAATTTATAATCAGTCACAACAGTTAGGGGGTTCTCTTAGATTAACAGCGCAGCGCGTCTGTAAAACATGAAGAGGGATAAGATAAATGGCTGTTATTTTTGGTGTTTTGAAGTCCGCTTGCAGAAACCTCCTTCGGCATCTGTTGAGACAGGCCTTTAACACCAAGGGGTGGACAAAGCGAGGGACAAATCAGGTCCTAGGAGATGAACATTTTTATATACAAATATTATAACACAGTAAACCCTTGCGATACTCTCGCACCATTCAAGCTTCCCCTACCCCCACCTAAAAAAAAAAAGATTTAGTCTTTGGTTGTCTAGGGGTAAGGTGTCGGACTTCTGTGCTGGCGGCCGGGGTTCAATCCTCGGTCCCGGTACAGATTTATCTGATTTCCAAACCCTTCCTTCACCTCTGACAAGACATCTTGTGAATGTGGGGAATGCCAGGCCTCCACTGTGGTTCGGATTCCACGTTAAACTGTAGGTCCTTCATTTCATCTCACACTCACCCTATCATTACACATTAGCGTAAGTGTGTATAACCCGAACGGGTAGTAAGACGCGGTGCTAATAATAATAATAATAATAATAATAATAATAATAATAATAATAATAATAATAATAATAATAATAAGTCTTTGGTTGGGTTGTTGAAATTAACTCAACGAAGTGTATACACAATATAGCAAAGATAGTTTATTTTCAGTAATTGATACAAAAATATTGTTAGATTTTTCTTTTAACTCAAATTTTAAACAAACAATGTGCGTTAACGTAAACTGAGTATGCTATGTCAGAAATCGTCAAACAAATCCTTTCCACTGATATCTTAGCCATCGCTGTAGCTTTGTATTAGTTGAGGAGAAAAAAAGAATGTTGACAACAGAAATAATATATAGGATTAAATCACAGGCTTTGCTTATAATATTGACATAACTGGTTCACAGCAGACGACAGGGGAAATCTGACGTCGGTGAAACTCTTTCCTGGTCTTCTACTGGCAGTGGCGGATATGTAACCGTCTTCTGATGCTGGGATACCATGTAGGTGCTGTTACTTCATCCCGAGGACATGATGAGATTATTATGATGATGTGTTGGTGCCTGTAGAAGTCTTAAACCTAACTTAAAGCCTTATTAAACTGACCATGGAGACTATAAAAACAATTGTCCTTCAGGAAAAATACGTGTGGTACCACCGAAAATCGAATCCGGGACGTGTATTATTTGTAACCAGAAATGCCGTTCACTAGACCAAGACGCCGTAGTGGTACATTCGACCACTAAGCGCTGTAGTCGACATTTGAGTGTCATAACAGAACTGAATTCACTGTTATCAATATCGGTTAATTAAAGTCCCGTAAAAATGGTAAGACGCGATAAAGCGAAAATTGACATACAAAGATGGAATCAAGTACTTTTTCCTTTGATAGTGTTTAGATATGATTTACAATGTTTTTGAAAAGCGAAATAAAAGAAATCATCTTGTTACACAAAATTCTCCTAAAAAACGAAATCAAGACGAAATTAAGCATGAATTTTGATAATTTGAATTGGTATTTTGCTGTATTGTAAGCTAACATTAGTCTATACAAAATTGTGAAATATGTAGACAAACTTGAAAAAGAATTTTAAAGCAAATATATAAGGTCTTAATAATTTTTTTTTATTTTGTATACAGAGTCTCAATATGTACATAATACTTAAACATCTCAGATAACCTGTAATTTTGAATAAACATGAAATAACTCCGAAAAATGAGATTTAAAAAACTAAATTTAACTAGCAAATAAAACCATTTCTAAGGGGGTCTACACATGGTTTTTACAAACATTACGATATTCTTGTTGCTGTGTGTGAGATAGCACGTCTTTGCTGGAATCAATTGGCATTGGTCAAGTTTATTTGAGTAACGCTTACCAGGAAGGCCAATTACTGCTTCCAACATAATTCTCATTCAACAGCTCATGTTGTTAGCAGCTTTCACATTTAATATATTTTGTTCATTCAATCATTAGGTCTATCAATCTTTTAAACTTTTTTCTTATTCTGAGCCAAATTGTTTACATATTTTTATCTTCTTCTACCTACACCGCCCACTATTTGATTCTTATGGTCCAGTCTTGGACTCCATCTTGAAATTCTCCTTTCCACATCTCGTTCTGTAACTATATTCATAAAAATATCCTGTTTCAACATAATTGTGTCCTACCATGTTAGTTCTTCTTTGATGTATACAAAGTTTCATTCTATTTTCTTCTTTTTAGCACTTTGTATTTGATACCATCTTCTTCCCTGATGTTTTCAATATTCTTCTTTGGCAGCACGTTTAAAATTGCTCTAATTTTATCACCATTAGCCTATGTTTCACATCCATAATGCCAATAAAATAACATCAATAAAATAGTTATCAATTATGGCTACAATAATATAATATGTTTGTATTTGATAATAGGCCTTTACTATGAAAAATTTACTGTATCTTAAACGCAGAGCAACCTTCCGGCCGTTAATTTATCAATGTGAAAGGGAGACACCAGTATTTCTCCAGGGATTCTTTTTTCCGGCAAAGCCGTGAATCGAATCCAGGCCCTTTTGCTTGGTAAGGTAGACATACTTCCGACTGAGCTAAGGCGTCGTCTTTAATCACCGTTATTTTTTATTTATAACTTATTTAATGATCTCCTTCCTAGACACCACGATGGACAAGACTGTGGCAGCAGCGATTGTGCTCGCGTTTAAATTTAAACAAAAAAGAAAGCAGCCAAAATGGGCAAAAGAGTGGCTGTTGAAAAGAAGAGATGGGGTTTAATCTCCATTGGACACAACGGGTCAAACGAATGGGGGGGGGGGGGGAAAACTAACTGTATGCCAGCCTTTGGTGGGTTTGGCAGACTGATGTGACACAGTACCTTCTGACTCGGTGAATAAAGCAACGAGAAACTACCTCACTCCTTATTTCCCTAGTACGCCTCTTCAATACAGCCTAGGCTTTGCAGCTGACGGTGGAACTGTTGAGGATCCACTATACATACAATATCTATTATTTCCTAACCTAAGCTCCCCTAATGCTTGAGTGCAGATTAGTCGTACCCAAACGAGGTTTAGGCCGTTGTACACCCCTGTTTTATATCTAGCCCGTCTTATCACTTCTCGTAATGTACGAACAGAGTGCACCAAGATTGATAGACCCGAGTTAAAACGATCTTCCTTTTTGATGAACTTAGGGTTGGGGGCTGGATATAATCCTGACATTAGGTGGGCCAAAGCCATTCTCAAAGTTGATGTGACGTCCGTAAAACCAAGTGGCATTTCTAAAAAAAAAAAGTTTTCTTTTTATTAAACTGATGTGAGTTTAAAGTAACTTTAAAAAATTGCTGACTCTTACTACCCGTCCAGGTTGTCGGATGGTCTAAGGTGCGTCACTCTCTTGCAAGACTGGATTGACGATGCAGAGAAGATCATGGTTTGAATCCCATTTGGGCTATATTGAGGGGGCTTTATCCTAAATGGTTTTTCCCCACTTTCGCTACATGCAAATTATTGTACACTTCCTCTAAATTTAACCTTCTTCATCCCAAACACAACAGTGTAATTATTTCATATGAGAGAAAAAACAACCGAACGGATAGTAAAAAGTGGTGATCCCGAAAAAATTATAACACTGAAATTTGTTTTTTTATCTGCACCAAGTCTCACTAACCCATAAATACTTGCATGGAGAGAGAAATAGAGAACATTTCGAGAAACAAAAATGTGTATGCCAGGTTGGGATTTGATCCTCAACATCCTTATTACAAGCAAAGCAAAAAAGGTGGGCTTGACGTTCAGTCCGTATGCTAATCGAAAGCGAGTGAATTATATTTAAAAAAATTTTAATCACGCGCTTCTATACAAAAACATTAAAGAACGTCCATAGAAATTAATTTTACTTCCTTAAAAAAAAAATAACGACGAGATGAAAAGTCAAACGATGAGCCATATTTTACAAATGGCTGGGAGAGGGGGGAACGGAGGAATGGTCAAGTGGATTTTAAGAAAAAAAGGGTTAAGAAATGTAACAAGAAATGTGTTAAAGGGGATGGTGTGTCCTGGTCGGGGGGGGGGGGGGGGGCAAGGGATTGAGGGGAGCCGGTGCCTAATTGCGAGGACCAGAGAGAGTTGCCGCCTTATGTCGCCCGAGCTAATGGAGGTGTCCTAACCCCCCCCCCCCCTTACCCATCCCCTCCCTCTCTCTTTGATACATTTCATCCCCTATCAACCTCGGTCGACACGTAACTACCGTGGGTCGCAGGCAAAGATTAGCTTAGAAGTTAGCACTCGTGTCTTCTGATTCAGAGAAGCTCCCGGGACTCATTCGTAACCTAGACCCCACTTTATATAGTTTCTTCCACTATGGTTTATTTATTTATTATTATTATTATTATTTAGCACCGCGTCTTACTACCCGTTTGGGTTATACGGTTTAAGTACTAATTACGCTAATGGATTAGGAATTGGGAAGGTTGAATTAGAGTGAACCCGCATTCGCGTGGTTGGAGAGTGGAAAACAGTTTAGGAAAAACCACCCCCAGTTCACCCGACCGAGATTTGAACCTCGATCTCCCCGTCCTCGGCAGTCGAGCTCAACACGACTAGCGCATTAGCCAACTATGCCACCGGGGCGGGTTATGGTTTATTTATTTATTTTATGGCCACACCTTGAAGAGTGTTGTGATCCCAAGAATCATATAACTTGATGATCCCTTGAACCCTAAAAACTGGTATTTGCAATGCCGTCTCTATGTTATGTGAATAGAACCGAAACTCCGATGTTCTTGGGCTCGGAACCAACCGGAGGGGAAGTATTTTTCTTGAGCGATAAAAGCATAACACAACTTCCTTCGGAGGGAAATAAAACCGTCGCTCCCATGTGGATTGTGGCATGTGAAAGGTGTGTGAAAATACCTTTCCCAACAAAATTAATAGGCTCTTTCGCACTCACTCTTAGACATTCTTGTGTGCTGATATAATTATTCAGTTCAGAAAGTGCACGTTAAATATCCCAAAAAATAAATCCGAAACCATTTTGCCGATTAGGTTAAAACTTGATATCTAGGAATATCAACACACAGGTTGAAAATCATTCTAATTACGGTACTATCAATTAATTTGAATTATATAAAAAAATACACTTATAAACGGGAATCAAACCAGGGACCATTGGCTTAACGCGTCATTGCTCTACTACAGCCGTATGTGGCCCGATTCACCTTTTTTTTTTTTAATATTTTGAAAATACACTGGGATTATGACATTTGTCAGTTTGTAATTATTTGGAGAAATCCTATCAAGTGAGGTTGGTGTGCTAAATATTAAACTTCTCTCTCATAAAGTCATAAGAGATACAGTAGCCCCATGGCTTCTTTGGTGCTGATTGAAAGCTCACAGCTGACTGCTTTAAAAAGTTATCAGACCAAATTACGTATCCCTACGCTGAACCATATGATCTGCAAAAACATGTGTTTAGCAGCTGTCACTTCTGACAGTCAAATTTTAGGTATATACCTAAATGTTGACTGTCAGAAGTGAGCTGTGAACTGTCAGTCAGCACCAAAGAAATGTTTTTACAACCATGTATAGACCTATTATTTCCTTTCATAAATCTTACGAGTTTTTTAGTAAATGTCTATTTTAATATAAAAGTAATTCTGTGTGATGATTCGTACTTTATTATTTGCACCGAGTCTTCCTTAAACTCCCATTTTCATAAAAAAAAACTTATTTGATAGTTATAAAAGCTACCAGACATATTTTTCATACGTCAAGTCATTTTAATTACAGCTCTCACTATTGATAAGTTTATTATCAATACTGTACTTATAAAATAACTCAAATAATATAATAAATCCCGGCACAGATTTATCTGATTACCAAACCCTTCCTTCACCTCTGACAAGTTATCTTGTAATGTGGGGAATGCCAGGCCTCCACCGTGGTTCAGATTCCACGTTAAACTGTAAGTCCTCCATTTCATCTCACAATCACCCTACCATTACCACATTAGCGTAAGTGCGTATAACACGAATGGGTAGTAAGACGCGGTGCTAATAATAATAATATAATATAATAAAATGCTACCAGTATTAATTTTATTAAAATACAAACTTATTTTGAAATGTTTTTATTCGTAAGAAAATCAATTAATACTTGTCATGTCCTGTTTTTTTTTTCTACGATAATTTTAACAGTGATCAAATATGAATAATTGGGACATTTTTCAATAGAAAACTGTCGGCTGCATAACAAAAAATAAGAAAATGTAACACCTAATAAACATCGATACATTATCTTAGAAGAAGTGTTGAAAAATATAACATAAAAATTTCACTCCTTCTCGAGAAAACTGATATTTCCAAACGTATGATTTTTCCGCAAGACATGTCCGGTGGCATCATCTACTGTTTCCGTGATCCATCTGTTCTTGTTGGCGCGGAAGGATACTTTGGTCGGTTGTGAAGCTACGCCATGCCTTTCTCCCTCCCACCCATCATCCCACAAAATAGGTTTTAGACTTTCACTCGACAGGGCCAAGGGCCTTAATTAGGCCCTACATGAATTAGATTGAGGCGAGGAAACTAGAATTTAGAAGATTGGTTATCACCACTTCTTACTAACTGTCCAGGTTATACGCATATGTTATAATTACTCTTATAGTGTAGGGATCAGGAAGAAAGGATTTTAGAGATAATCTGCCTGCATTTGCGGGGAAGGAGAGTGGAAAACTATTTAGGGAAACCCGATAGAGATTTGAACCCCGATCTCCCAGTCTTCAACAAGCCAGTCTTAACACGAAAGTCGCGGCTTAGACCATTCAGCCACTGAAGCGGGATATTTAGAGGAATTAATAAACTATCATTTAAGTGGAGGGAGAGAGGGGGGGAGAGTAAATTTGAAAGAGAAACGAGTATCATTACATCTGACCTGGACTCGAACCCTAAATTCCTTGTCATTAGCAAACCAGGCTAGTGTTCAACCCGAACCAAGAAGTCAACTTTGGGAAGCTAGGGGCTAAGTGGCTTAGGTTAAGTGCTTGGTGTTGAGTGTTAGATTAAATGGTTTTCATGGCCCTTAAGTTAATTTAGGTTTAAGTCGTGTTCTTGATAGCTCTGTTTTAAAAAACGGTGTTATAAATCAAACTTTTTTGAGTGATCCCCTGGAAGTTATTGAAAAACACTGTCACACAAGAGTTTCGACAAATCATCCCTTAAGATAGATAGGTTCCTTGCCTGATAAGCTTAACACAACGTATTCTTTTAGTTAAGGTACTTGAACTGTCTAGGTCATTGATGTAATAGACGTCCTATTTTTTTTTAATTAAGCTATATAATAACCCAAATATCTGTATAAAGATCAAAATAGCTCTATATCAACCAAAAAATGTGGACTTATACCAACCAAAACAGCTGTAGACCTGTATCAATCAAAAAAATGTTTATCAAGCTAAATAGATCTGGCCTATACTAACAAAACAGCTATATATCAACCAAAATAGTTGTAGGCCTATATTATCAAAATCGCTGTATATCAACCAAAATAGATGTAAGCCTATATTACCAAAACAGCTGTATATCAACCAAAATATATGTAGGCCTCTATAACCAAAACAGCTGTATATCAACCAAAATTTATGTAGGCCCATATTACCAAAACAGCTGTAAATCAACCAAAATAGATGTAGGCCTATTTGAACCAAACTAGCTGTATATCAAACAAAATTGATGTAGACCTATGTCAACCAAATTATCTTTATATCAACCAAAATAGTTGTGTGCCTATATCAACCAGAACAACTGTATATCAACCAAAATAGTGGTAGAACTATTTCAAACAAACTAGCTTTATCTCAAGTCAACCAAAATAATTGTAGACTTATATCAGCCAAAAGAGTTGTAGGCTTATATCAACCAAATTATCTCTATATCAACCAAATTAGGTGTAGACCTATATCAACCAAAATAGCTGTGTATCAACCAAAATGTATATCAAACCGAATTGCTTTATACCTTTATCTAGCAAATATTATCAAAATACCCATTTGAAAACCAAAAATAGCTGCATATCAACAAACATAGCTATAATATTGAACAATTAAAATTCAACCACTACTTCGTAATAGCTGTAGCGGCTACAGTTAATTTACTATTTGTTAGTCTGGTTTTTTGCAACAACACTGCTACCGGTGATAAGACACATGTATGTGGATGGCACACTACCCACTAAGCCAACTCTTCGGACACTAGATGTATTATTTTCACATATTATGTATCATTATCTACGATCACTACAAACAATAATTGCTCTACTTACATGGCTGCCACTCCATTCGACCGACTTGATCCACGCACCACCCCGAACATGTTTACTCGTTTCACGATATGAATAGACTAAAGTGTTAGTGACGCTCGTCGAACTGGCGGCCCCCGCCGGCAAGTCTTAGGCCCCATTCCACACTAGCAGTTAAAACGCGGCGGTTTTGCCGCTAGCTTACGCCCCCAAAATCTTGAATTTACACCCGACTGTCAAAACAAGACTGTTAAACAGTTATCAAAACGCTATCAAAACACGATTGTTAAACAGCTATCAAAACGCTATTGATTCTACGCTTGCGGTTTTAATACCTCGGTTGTTGCTTCCACTTATGCAGTATGGTTTAAAAATGGACATTGTACAGGCCGGCTGTATTGTGGGACTTATTTTGTTGGAGGAAACTAGCAAATAAAACAAACTCTTAAAAAGAGACGTTGGTGGACTCACCCCACATTATCGAACCATCTCTCAAATTATGTTTATGAATCGCAGAACGTACCCAGAGAAGTTCCTTTTGGTACTATAGAATGTCTGTGGTTTCATTTGATGAACTACTTGGCTTAGTGAATGAAAATATTGCAAAACGTGATACCATCTTGAGGAAGAGTATTTATTATTCCTGCTGAAAGACTTGTTGTTTCTGACATTGAAGCACAACTGCCTGTTAACGCCTGGTGTAGTTTGATTCGCGTTCCTACCGCCAGGCGGTTTTAACGCCTCCAGAGGTAGAGGTCAAAACGCTGGTCTAGACGAAAACTTATTTTCTAACTTGATAACAAGGGTTTCATTCAAAGGCGCGGTTGCTAGCGTTTTAACCGCTAGTGTAGAATAGGCTTACAACTTCTTCCTCCTCCCTCCTTCATGGAGAGTAAGCTCAATTACATATAAGGAGATGTTTTTGGAACTACACGCCATTGGTCCTTCCATATAGTAATTAATTAATTGATAATATAGCACCACGTCTTACTACCCGTTCGGGTTATACGCTTAAGTACTAATTACACTAATGGTTTAGGAATTGGGAAGGTTCAATTTAGAGGAAGTGAAACCACATTTGCGTGGAGGGACAGTGGAAAACCATTTAAGAACCCCCCCCCCCCCCACGGTTCACTCGACCAAGATTTGAACCTAGATCTCCCCGTCCCTGGCAGTCTAGCTCAACACGAAACTAGCGCGTTAGCTAACTAAGCCACCCAGGTGGGTTTCGTTATAATACTTGAGTGTGATTACGTTTTGGATTTGTGTTGTATTCTGTATAGATTGAGGTAATTTAGAAGGGAAAGATATACTTGGTTCTGCACGGTTTAAGGGAAGTTGTGCGTTGGTATGTCGTTCTTTTTCTAAATTATCGTTATTGCATAAAAATATTAATATTTTCAATTATGTTTTTAACTTTTCTGGTGGCTTTAAATTTACCATTCTGGTTCTCCGAGATGCCTGTCTCGTTTGACATAGTTATATATTTAAATAATAGATTTTACTTAAATGTTTGGAGTGATGAGTTATGTCTAAAGCTAAAGCACTATTGCCTTTTTTGACCTTCTCTTAAAAGAAGGACATGTTTAAATTTTGTTGGTGACCTGGTGGTCTAGGGGTAGGTGTCAATCTTCTGTGCTGAGGGTCTAGGGTTCAATCCTCGGTCCCGGCACAGATTTATCTGATTGACAAACCCTTCCTTCACCTGTGACAAGACGTGTATTAATCACAACTTGTGAATGTGGGGAATGCCAGGCCTCCACCGTGGTTTGGATCCCACGTTAAACTGTGGGTCCTCCATTTCATCTCACAACCACCCTACCTTTTCACATTAGCGAAAGTGCATATAACCCGAACGGGTAGTAAGACGCGGTGCTAATAATAATAATTTAAATTTTGTTTATTTATAACTGCTTAAGCTGATGTGGGTGATCTTGAACAGACATCTTTATGGTAAATGTAAAAATCTATTTTTGCTTATGGTTAATGTAAATTCTCATATATAGCAAATGCTTGTACATATTGTTTTTTTTTGCATCCTCCCCTGAAGATGGCCTATTGTATTTACTGTTTAAATTAAGCCCAAGGGGGCGGAGGATGACTTACAAGACCTTGCACTGTTCACTTCATGTATAGTAGATAATGTTTGTATTTCAAACGTTGAAAATTGCAATTGCGGGAACATTTGGGGCCTTCTGGCTCTTCACCTGTTTAATGATTTTTGACCCTTTCACGGTCGTCTAGAGCCAATTTTATTTGTTCATACTTTAGCATTGTTATAGATTGAAGTTAAAAAGAAAGGAATTTTAGATTACAATTGAATTCATTTTGCCAAAAAGCCGATTTAAATCAGGAGGTAACTTTAAGGGTTTTGCGCCTACCTTCTATTTTCTCTCGCATACAAGATTAATTGACACATCATTTTTTGTTCTTAGCCTGTATCAGGCTGTATATTGTGTTTTTGTTTTGTTTTATGTCTAATAAAATTATTATTGTCCCGCTGAACTGTCGAGCCTTCTTATTGTTGTAGTGCAATTATACAAAAAATATATAAAATATTAAATTACATTAAAACATTTTGCAGGATTTTGACCCCATTTTTATTATTTATCACCGCGTCTTACTACCCGTTCGGGTTATACGCTTTAAGTACTGATTACGCTAATGGATTGGGAATTGGGAAGGTAGAATTAGAGGAAGTGAACCCGCATTTGCGTGGAGGGAGAGTGGAAAACCGTTTAGGAAAAACCACCCCTAGTTCACCCAACCGAGATTCGAACCTCGATCTCCCCGTCCTCGGCGGTCGAGCTCAACATGACAAGCGCGCTAGCTAACTACGCCACCGAGGCGGGTTGCATGATTTAGACCCCATTTTTTGTTATTGAGATCATCGCGAAGCAAAGATAGCCTACAAGCGTTCATATTTATTTTTTGAAACATTATTATCACTGAATATTTCTACCCATCCGGGCTGTACGAATATTTTTTTTGTAGTACCGCATCATACTACACGTCCGGGTTAAACGCTTACGAACTTATCACGCTAATAGTTTTAGGGATTCGGAAGGTTATAGTTTGAGGAAGTGTAACCACATTTGGGTGGAGGGGGAGTGTAAAACTATTTTTGGAAAAAACAACCATCAGTACACACGACCGAGATTCGAACCTCAGTCTACCCGTCATCGGCCGTCTAGTCTAATGCAAGAGTAGCGTGTAAGACCATGTGGCTATCGAAACGGGCTATACGCATTTAATTTTATTTGTGAAGTAGTTAAGATTTATAGGAAATGTACCTTTATTTGTTGCGTGGAGGGAGAAGGGATTAATCACCTCCAGTATCCCTGGTCAGAATTTGAATCCTGACCTCATCACCGACAAACCAAATGAGCTTGACGTCAAGGTGAGGATGTAGGGGACGCGAGAAAAGATCAGTGTTTTTGTATCAAAACTTTTTTTTTGGCCAAAATAAATAAAATATTTCTCCAGTACAAACACAGAGTTTAATTTTCTTCACACGGTGATATAAACAGTTGTTGAATATCTTTCAAGGGCATCCTGAAATTTAATAACAAATTTTTCTCTTATTTAAAAAGTTTCTCGTCTAATACCACTATGCTCATGACAGATATTCAACAATCGTTGATATCACCATGTGCGGAATATTAAACTTTATATTTCCAGGCTAGCTGGGCATGGGACGATTCCTGGATAGCTCAGTGATAAGAGCATTAGCGTTTTAAGTCAAAGGTCCCGGGTTCTATTCCCGTGTTCTGGTGTCATTTTTTTATATAGGCCTACATAATACGATATCTAGATGAGGCCATAAACGTAACTAACAGATAAAACAACTTTGCTATTTAATCCAGGGTGACCTGGTGATCTAGGAGTAAGGTGTCAGACTTCTGTGCTGGGGGTCCGGGGTTCAATCCTTGGTCCCAGCACAGATTTATCTGATTACCGAACCCTTCCTTCACCTCTGACAAGACGTGTATTAATCACAACCTGTGAATGTGGGGAAAACCAGGCCTTCCACCGTGGTTCGGATCTCACGTTAAACTGTAGGTCCTCCATTTCATATCACAATCAACCTACCATTACACATTAGCGTAAGTTCTTATAACCCGAACGGATAGTAAGACGCGCTGCTAGTAATAAAATAATTATAATAATAATATTTAATCCAAAAGTAAACTTTTCTAACCAGGTTCCATCGTTATTTAGGAAACAATATTTAATCGATAACATATGCGAGGGTATCGAACATCCTAAAAATATTCCACCACACAACAAATTTACTAATATATTAGACACAACATTACGATCGAACTAGAAGTCAAATCTAACTATGGTTTCCTGGATTATCCACTTGACACTATTGAATATCGGACCGGTAAATTTGTTTTTTCCATTTTAAAATAGAATATTTTAAAATTTTGTTATATTTTCTTTAAATATGGTAAATTGAATTCACTGGTCTCATTTCCACCGTTTTCTAATGTATGAAACAAAAAACACACCACGATGTGAATGTCTGTTCACACAGTACGCTAAGCTAAGCTATACTAGTTTTAAAAAACATTTTAATAGATAAAAAAGGAACGATTTAGATTATTAGTGGTAGAATTCAATTTTTGGTAAATTTGGCAACAGCTGTGTCAATTTAGCATGGAAAACCATGGATAATATAATGCAATATAACATTATTATTAGCACACGTCTTACTAACCGTTCGGGTTATACGCACTTACGCTAATGTGTAACAAAAGGTTGATTGTGAGATGAAATGGAGGACCTACATTTTGCGAGGATTGAACCCCGAATCCCAGCATAGAAGTCCGACACCTTACCCCCTAGACCAACAGGTCACCTCCAATATAACAATAATATAGGCATTACAATTTGAATTAATGACAAAGTTTGGTAATAATAATTACAAGTTATAGTAGATTATGATGACATATAATTATAATACAATAATTTAAGTTTTAACAAACATCTCAAAAGTTTTAAACATATAAAAATAAATTGTGAACTTTTGATTCAAAAGTTCACCATTTAAAATAATGTTAATATGTTTAAAACTTTTTAGATGTTTGTTAAAACTTAGATTATTGTGCTATATATATGTCGTCATATGCTATTATAACTTGAAATTATTATTACCCAACTTTTTCATTAATTCAAATTGTAATGCCTATATTATTGTTATATTGCATCATATATCCATGTTTTTCCATGCTAAATTGACACAGTTGTCAACTTTACCAAAAATTGAATTCTACTACTAATAAGCTATACTATGCTAAGCTTTTGTCGAATTGGTTTCACACTTATTGCTAAGCTAAGCTAGGGTTTCTCTTTTACCTCCTGAATTCACTGTGGTTTCTTTCTGGTCTGCTCCAGTGTCATTGCCAAGCTATGGTTTCTCTTTTACCTCCTGAATTCACTGTGGTTTCTTTATGGTCTGCTCCAGTGTCATTGCCAAGCTATGGTTTCTCTTTTACCTCCTGAATTCACTGTGGTTTCTTTATGGTCTGCTCCAGTGTCATTGCCAAGCTATGGTTTCTCTTTTACCTCCTGAATTCACTGTGGTTTCTTTATGGTCTGCTCCAGTGTCATTGCCAAGCTATGGTTTCTCTTTTACCTCCTGAATTCACTGTGGTTTCTTTATGGTCTGCTCCAGTGTCATTGCCAAGCTATGGTTTCTCTTTACCTCCTGAATTCACTGTGGTTTCTTTCTGGTCAGCTCCAGTGTTGTTGCCAAGCTATGGTTTCTCTTTTAACTCCTGAATTCACTGTGGTTTCTTTATGGTCAGCTCCAGTGTCATTGCCAAGCTATGGTTTCTCTTTTACCTCCTGAATTCACTGTGGTTCTTTGTCGCTCTGTCATTGCCAAGCTATGTTTCTCTTTTACCTCCTGAATTCACTGTGGTTCTTTCTGCATCCATGTCTTGCCAACTATGGTTTCACTTCGTGTTCTTTCTGGTCAGCTCCAGTGTATTGCCAAGCTATGGTTTCTCTTTTACCTCCTGAATTCACTGTGGTTTCTTTATGGTCTGCTCCAGTTAAGTTATGGTATTCTCCAAAATGTCTTATTTGAGCTCAGATGATAGGACTGAGGAAGAAGATCTGCTGCTATTAGCAGCATTTTTTGAAGAGGAAGAAAATTTAGGAGGTGTAGGTTTGACTTGTACAATTAACGATTACATTGTAATATAAAAAACACTTTTTAAATATAAAACCTAAATAAAATATCACTTAAATACACGTAAATCAATCTGGAAACAAAACTTCAACACTTATTTAGTTATTTTCACCAACACGAAGCCCAAGCTGCGTTATGCGCATGCGCAATGTAATATGGTTCAAGATGGAAGATGGAAAAATTGGCCGGCCAGCAATCGCAAGAAAACAAAAACATAGAGTGGCGTAGCAAAGCATATCTTTCAGTATAAACCGACTTTGACGCTTTGCTCGAGCTATAATATCTTCGGTTGAAAAAACTCAACTCATTACATATGACCAGTATTAAAACCATGACTTTCTTAAATCACTGGTGTACCATCAAATACGAGACCAACCCCCTTGTTCGCGTGCCCACCGATACGCGTGCTGTTTCAGAACCACGTGCCCCACTGCACGTTTAGTCCAACCGCAAATTACATTAAATAATTAATTTAAGGACTCAGTATGAGGAGAGGGGATTCTAAAATTAATTGGCTTATTTTTTTATTTATTTTTTACGTTTAAACGCAAGTTTGTATCACGTCTGCGTACAAAATTAAACGTATTGGCTTCGAATCCCAGGTATGGCTACTTTTTCATAATATTTGCTCATGTACACTCTTGTCTAACTTCACAGGCACGGTTGTTGTTACTGTTTAGAGCGGGGGGTACAAGCCCCCCCCCCTAACCTTAAAATTATCTTTTCAAAGGGGACACTCTTAGTACAGTAAAATAAACATTGAAAATCACGTTTTGGGTATAGAGTTAATGGATTAAGGTAAAAAATGTATTTGTCTTATAAGCATTAGTTAGATTATTTTATATTATTCGTATTTATTCTTTGTTACCAAATAATCTTAATTTTCTAATTTAAAGGTAGAATAAGTTCGTTATTTGCCTCCATTACGACTAAAAATTATTTCTAATCGAAAGATTTGTCAAACTTATCAAACTATCCTCTTGAAATTATTAGCATTAATTTATTATCTCTCTATCCCACAAATAGAAACCATTGAATTTATTTTAATATTAATATTTCTCATTCTTAATTTATATATATTCATAACATTTAATTATTCATAATTTATTATCAATCGTAATAATTAAAATTAAAATAAATCTTAATATAGTTGAAAATGATAAATTTGATTCCTCATTCAGAATTAAAAATGTATCAAATAATTGAATCCAAGCAATAATTGGCCTAACCTTAATTCCCTTAATATTCTGAATAATCCTAATCCATCAATAAATATTTGAAATAAAATTGATCCACCCTACATAAAGAATTAAAAATTTTAATTAGTTATAAACAAATTCAATTTTCTCACTCTTCTTTTTAATGACTTTTAAGGAGGAAGTAGAATTTCAAGGAAAACGTACCACCATGAACCTAGTCACGAACCCAAAGTCCTTTGGGATAATTTAATGGGCCTATTTACTTGAGAAAGATTTAAAAAAAAAAAAAGATGAAAAATAGAGTGATAAGCTCTTGCTCTCAAAAAGAGCGAGTAAAAAAAAAAAGTAACAAAGATACACGTAACAAGAGAACATTCCTCCCCCCCCCCTCCCCCCCTTTCGTCTTCGCCAAGATCTGAGGGTCTAAAGGAGAAACACAGAAACCCTTTCTCGAGGGGTTAGGTCAGGGGAGGGGGCACGAGGCGCCACTACACCCTGGACCTACTAGCGACACCGCGGGATCCGACCTAATTGATTAAGTCATTTCGGGCCATGGGAACACTATACTCTCGCGAGAGATTCGAAAAGGTGGTCGGGCTGAGGGGGGGGGGGGGGGTTATAGAAGTCAGCGAAGAAGGAATCGGGTAGTAGGGGGGAGATGAGGGGGTAGCCGAGTCCCAAATGGACAGCGGCTATAAGACTCGAACAGTAAAATACCATCATCTCTGTACAGGATTCTTTTTTCCATTTTTTTTTTTCAATCAACATCTCTCATCCTATCTCACTCTTTCTCGTCGTTTGGTATTCCAGGATAACTAGTTGTTTTATTTAAGTACTATAAGGTTGGCTCCATTGTTATGTATACGCCCAGATATTGACAAGTCCACTTTTTATTTAGGTGGCTTTTTATTGTTTTGATTATTATTATTATTATTATTGCTACTTTTTGTGTGTGTAAAATACTTTATTTTCGTTACGTCCACCTTTTCTCGAGTGGCCTCTCCTTTTTTTTTTTAATGACGTGACTTCATTGGGTGTTAGTTCGACTTGCGAACCTGGGCGTCGTCACCTGATAATGCCTGTAATTGGATACGAATAATTCTGATTAGTTTCATCTATTTAATTAAGTTGAATCTTGTATAAGAGTTAGACTGTGTTTGATTTGTGACTGAGGAGGTCAGAGCTCTAATCCCTGACGGATGTACAGAGGGTGGTTTTCTCCCCTAAATAGTTTCCCCCCCACTCTTCCTTTACGCAGCTGCGGTTTTCCCTCTAAATCGTTGGTTCCTAAACTGTGGGTCATGACCCAAGGTTAGGTCACAAGCAAATGTTTTATTATGTCACAGAAAAAAAATTAAAAGTACAAAATTTATTAGATATTTGATTGATATCAATAAAAAATGTGAAATTGAATAAACAAGTAAAATGAATTAAAAAAGAGGGGAGAGTTAAGGCAAATAATATACAGATACCAATTATAAGTAGCTTACCCAGGTTTTTTTTTTAAGTAATTTTAAAAATGTCCACTAAGACGGCTGCCTCGACCAGCAAGAAAGTATCAATTGTTGTCAAGCCACATGGCTTAAAATACAATGGTCTGTGTCATTTTCTGGAACTACTTCTACATTCTGGCAAATCTTATACTCCCTTTAACCTTTAACCTACAACCACACTTTGTCATGTCAATCAAGAAAGAGAGGGAAGTAAACTACGAAACTTCTTATCTCATCTTAAGAGGATATCTTGCTGCTAGTTATCAAATATCTTAAAATGTTCTGTTGTGAGTGTATCAAAATTATCATTGTATTTGTTAATTAGAGGAAGGCAAAATATAGAGCCCCTTTTCATCAAGTCTAGTCTAATTACTCTCCAAATATGTTTAAAAATTCGTTAAAGATGGCTAATGTCACATTTTCACACATTTTTTTTCTGTTAATAAAACTCACACCATAGAGCCGTTAAGGGGAAAGAGCCCTCTTGGAATCCTTCAACTTTATTTAGGCACGAGCCATATTTTGAAATAACGCATTGTAGAAATAAATTTTGTATTAGAGCTTAACGTCTGCGTGGCAATTTATCGCTTACAGTGGCGGCACCCTTAAAACCAGGTGGTTCATGAAACTTTGTCGTTCTAAAATTTGGGTCGCGATTCATTCTAAAAGGTTTGTAAAACACTGCCCTAAATTATATCTCCATCAACCCAACCCGGTTACTGTAAGAAGGCAGATGACAAGGTTCGGAGAGACCTTATATAAACTAAACCTGTGATTAAATTCGCGCCCATCTCGGTGGCGTAGTTGAGCTAGACTACCAAGGATGGGGAGATCCAGGTTCAAGCCTCACTTGGGTGAACTGGGAAGGGTTTTCACTGAATCGTTTTCCACTATCCCTCCACGAAAATGTGGGTTCATTTCCTCAATATTCAACCTTCCCAATTCCTAATCCATTAGCGTAATTAGTACTAAAGCGTATAACCCGAACGGGTAGTAAGACGTAAGTATTATTATTTATTATTAAATTCTCACCTTATCAGACCCCATTTGACCAATCATACATAGGATCTTCTCTTTTATATATATATATATATATATATATATATATATATATATATATATATATATATTATTAGAACCGCGTCTTTACTATCCGTTCGGGTTATACGCACTTACACTAATGTGTAATCGTAGGGTGATTGTGAGATGAAATGAAGGACCTACAGTTTAACGTGGAATCCGAACCATGGTGGAGGCCTGGCATTCCCCACATTCACAAGATGTCTTGTCAGAGGTGAAGGAAAAATTTGACAATCAGATAAATCTGTGCCGGGACCGAGGATTGAACCCGGCCGCGATCTTCTCTTCACAACTCACGTAGAAAATTTATCTCCGTTGATACCTTACCAACGATTGTTCTACTGAGCTATGAGAACATTTCACAGGTACAATTCCAACCAACTATGATTACCCTGGCAACACCAACATTGACCAACCCACTTCGGTGGCCGCGTGGTCTAAGGCGCTACTCTCACAATAGACGAGACTGCCGATGACTGGGAGATCGAGGTTTGACTCTCAGTTGGATATAGCCTACTGAGGGTGGTTTTCTCAAAATGGTTCTCCACTGTCCCTTCACGCAAATTCGTGTACTCTTCCTATAAATATAACCTTCCTAATCCATTAGCATAATTATTACATAATTGTATAGCACGTACAGGTAGATGCAGTTCTTAAAAAAAATTAACAAAGAATCACACATTTATTTTTTATTTTTTAACACAGCGTCTTACTACCGTTATGTGTTATACGCTTTCTTATGTACTAAAATTATATACGCTAATGTGTTAGGGATTAATAAGGTTGAATTTAGAAGAAGTGTACCTATATTTTCGTGGCCAAAGAGTGGAAAATGATTTAGAAAAATAAAACCTCCCCAGTACACCCGACCTAGACTTGAATCCCGACCTATCCGTAATCAACAGCCCAGTCTATTGAAAGAGTAACGCTTTTATAGCTTAAAGAATGCAGCCAACGAAGGCAGGTTTTGCTTTATGTTGATTTTGGCATGATTTTAAATTTTTTAAAACGTTTTGTTGCGTTTTCACAACGCTAAACATTTTAACTATCTATCCCAAGAGCCGGATTGAACACAGTTGCGGGCCGTAGTTTGCCCATCTCTGGTCTAGCCAATATTATTATTATTATTATTATTATTTAGCACCGCGTCTTACTACCCGTTCGGGTTATACGCTTTAAGTACTAATTACACTAATGGATTGGGAATTGGAAAGGTCGAATTAGAGGAAGTGAACCCGCATTTGCGTAGAGGGAGAGTGGAAAACCATTTAGGAAAAACCACCCCCAGTTCACCCGACCGAGATTCGAACCTCGATCTCCCCGTCCTCAGCAGTCGGGCTCAACAAAGTCTAGCCAATAAGCCCTGGTGGCATACGCTTAAAAAAAAAGTTCTTACTATGTCATTCCGACTTTCAAGGTCGTACACTGTTCTGTGATCCGGTTTTAAGAAAGTTGCGTGATAATTACTCTAATAATGAGAGAATAAGCACTCAGTCTTCCCTAGTCTGTGGGAGAAGGGGACGAAAGGGGGTGGGTAATGTTTTAAGGTGGACGGAGTGGAGGAAGGGAGGGTCACGTAGCGGGTCCTAGAGAGGGTTTCTGTGTAGTTCAGGACGCCGCCCTAATATAGCCCATTTCTCACCTGCCGTCCTGGCTATAGACGTGTGTGAATGCGTGTGTGTGTGTGTGTGTGTCTTCATTCTTTCCTTCGTTAAGGGAAACGAACCGGCGCCAAGCGTGACGTCACCTGGCCGACAGGATTACATTTTGGGAATTTTTAAGGTCTGAGGAGTAGCATCGACCCCCTCCCCCTCATGCCCCCCACCTTCTTCCTCCCTTACGATCGACATCGCCGCCCTAATGCCTCATTCGGTAACGCAACCGCCTTTTGAGATAAGGGTCCTAAAGTTCGATTCCAGACATGGTCTAAAAATGTATCATTGGTGAAATAAGGGATTCTCCTTTTCACAGTGGGAAATTAACAGCCAGAGGACTGGTTGTTGTGTCTGTGCTATATTTATATTGGTTTGCGTACGTCGTGTATTGATACTTTTTTTTTATTTCCAAGTGTATGCTACCAGGGTTTCTAACTAGCGGTGACGGATATGACTGTAGCCGTCTTCAGAGGTTGGATACCATGTAGTGCGGCTACTTTGACTCGACCAGATAATGATGATGATGATTATGATTATTATTATGTGGTACCAGTAGAAGTCTTCAACCTAACTTAAGCTTAATTAATTAAACCATGGCAACTATATGGACGATTCCCCTTCGGAAAAAATACATATGGTACCACCGGAAATTGAACCCGGGACCTTTAGATTAGTAGACCAAAAGGCAAGCCTGTTGATACAATCGATATGTTAAATACCTTCTCTTCCCTCTTCCCACCATCACCCAAAAAGATCCCCCGTTAAAAGCTACGATTTATAATCATTATTATTATTATTATTATTATTATTATTATTATTATTATTATTATTACGAACTGAAAGTAATCGGTTAGTTCTTGTTACACTTCCAACATTTACATCATAAAGGGTTTCCTGGTGGTCTAGGGGTAAGATGTCAGATTTCTGTGTTGGGAGTCCGGGGTTCAAACCTCGGTCCCGGCACAGATTTATCTGATTACCAAACCCTTCCTTCACCTCTGAAAAAGACGTGTATTAATCACAACTTGTGAATGTGAGGAATGCCAGGCCTCCACCGTGGTTCGGATCCCACGTTAAACTGTAGGTCCTCCATTTCATCTAACAAACACCCTACCATTACACATTAGCGTAAGTGCGTATAACCCGAGTGGGTAGTAAGACGCGATGCTAATAATAATAATAATAATAATATGTCATAAAACAGTCAGCCTGGAAATAAAAAAATTAAAATAACAAGGCTGTCATGAATGTTATTTTAAAAGTGTAACAAAAAGTAGCTGTACTTTAAAGACATGCAAAAAAAAACAAAAAAAACGGTGGTGACCAATTGATCTGAGGCGTTAGATTCACACTGAGCTTGATCGTTGCTGACTGCGAGGTAAAACTTCTGTTAGTACGGTCCAATTTTCATAAAACTAAAATGAGCCTTATTTAACATCCAGAAAAGTCACTAGAACCATTTTCAAGTATTCATAAACTACTAAAAGCTACAATATCGTGTTGAGCTAGACTGATGAGGACGGGGAGATAGAGGTTCAAATCTCGGTCGGGAGAACTGGGGGTGGATTTCCCTAAATAGTTTTCCACTCTCCCTCCACGAAAATTCGGGTTCACTTCCTCTAAATTCCAACTTCTCAATTCCTAATCCATTAGCGTATAGCCCGAACGGGCAGTAAGATGCGGTGCTAAATAAAAAAATAGCTATAATAGATACCTATAAAATAATAATGTTAATAATAACAATAATAATAATAATAATAATAATACAGTAAAATGTTTTCAACATTGACCGAAAAAAAAATTGTTTGTATTTTCTAAAATCTGACTATATTCTCACATCTAGAGGACCTTTGGCTATATTGAGAAGTATATAGGGCCAACATTGATAACAATATACTAAAATATTACTGTTATTTCATAGATGTTGAAAATAACTATCAAAATTGAAAGTTAAAGACCTCATCATTTGAAGTATGAATATATTAAAATTGTTTTTATTAACTTTTGTAAGTGTTAAATACTGTTCTTCCCACTATAATCCTATCATAGTTTTATCAGAAGAGAATAGAGTTTAAAATATTTGTCCATGGTTTATTTTTAATTCCTCTCGACACCTTGGAAAGAGAAGTATTGTAATCGTAAAAAAAAATTCGGACTCGAGGTTTTGATGAATGTAGACATGTCATGACCCCCTGAAACAAACAAAAAATAGTTTTCACGATACCGTCTGTCTGTCTGTACCTCGAGCTAGGGCCAAAACCATTTTACAGTTTGGACTAAAAACTTGGTATCTATGATGTTCATAATGTCCCCGCGAGGGTTATTTAGAATTAGATGTATAGGGTAGTTTACTGAAGGTCAAATAGAGAAAACTCTATTTTCTTGAAGTTCGCTCTTACGATTTTGATTAAATTCTTTATAAAAAATACACGGTTTATCATTATAAACAAGATGGCAACTCTCCTCTTATAATGAAAATGACCTTGAGGGCACTTTACATAATGGAAATTTTCCAGTTTTCGTCATTTATCCGTAACTCATTGAGATACGAAATATCTTATCAATGTAAAGTTGTAGTATTATTTAAAATACAAGTCTTTTATTTGAGAAACATTTTTATAAAACCAATAATTTCTGAGCTATAAGCAAATATATATACTTTCTGATTCAGGTCTTTGAAAATGAATTTGATTCTTATGGGTGACCTGGCGGTCTAGGGGTAAGGTGTCAGACTTCTGTGCTAGGCGTCCGGGGTTCAATCCTCGGTCCCGGCACAGATCTATCAGATTACCAAACCCTTCCTACACCTCTGACAAGACATCTTGTGAATGTGGGGAATGCCAGGCCTCCACCGTGGTTCGGATTCCACGTTAAACTGTAGGTCCTCCATTTCATCTCACAATCACCCTACCATTACACATTAGCGTAAGTGCGTATAACCCGAATGGGTAGTAAGACGCGGTGCTAATAATAATAATAATAATAATAATAATAATAATAATAATAATAATAATAATAATAATAATAATAATAATAATAATAGTGTATTAGGGACGAGGAAGGCTGAATATAGAGGAATTTAACCCTATTTCAGCGGATAAAGAAAGAGTTGAAAACTATTTAGAAAAAATTTCATCCTTGGTACACCGGACCGGGATTTAAACCCCGATATTTCTGCTATCGGCAATCTATTATATTTCGTGAATGACGCCTTCGACAAGGGGTTCCAAACTGGTGGCCCACAATACATTTCTTTTTCGCGACCCACGAAGTTTCTCGGAAAGGTGTTCTAATGTAGTAAAATGTGTGTTTTTAGCCGAGAAACGAAAAGTTTTGACTCACGTGGGAAAAAAAACTCCATGAACGTTCCATCTAATATTTATGTTTAATCTCGTCCTCACATTTTTTATTTGATTTGTTCGCACCACGTCTTACTACCCATTTGGGTTATACGTTTACGTACTAATTACGCTAATAGTTTTTAGGAATTAGGAAGGCTCCATTTATAAGAAGTGTACGCGCATTTGGGTGGAGGTATAGTGGAAAATTATTTTTTGAAAAAAAAAACTCCTCAATACACCCGACAACCTCAGTCTCCCCGTCATCGACAATCTAGTCTACTGTGAAAGTAGTGCCTTAAACCATGCAGCCACTGAAGCAGGTTCCTTACATTTGTTGGCTTATATTGTTAAAAAAAAATGTATTTTAATCAGAAAATTCGTTTGGTATGTAATTAAACAGGTTTAAATTATCACTTTTTATTTCATTCTCAATTACATAATTGTTCTCATTTTTGCATAACATGACCAAAATTTGTCGATTATGATGCTACCCGCCACAAGAGTCGTAGATTCAATTGTGGACCTCAGGCACTCTTTATTTTGAAAAACTCTGGCTTAGTCCATACTGCCACAAGAGCGGGTTAAAATTCAAGTTAAATTTACCCGGATTTTAAAATAAATCAAAACTGTGGCAAATATGTCACTGTTGCACACCGACCTCCTCTCTGTGAAATGTTAGGGAAATTGAGTTGAGCAAGGGATGAGGGCTTAAGGGATTGGAGGGAGAGGGGGGGGGGGTGTAAACTGATCCTGGATCTTTTTGTAGCACAGGCGCGGGCGGCAGCCTTCAAACACTTCCACTACTTCAATGGGAGTTTAAATGGAAGGGCATGTGGTTTAGGGTAAAGGAAAAATTATAATTTGTAAAGTGGAGAGTAAAAATATATATTATGTTTGTTTTTTTAGAAACATTTGTGGTATCTAGAGAATTTGTTGAAAATAAAATGTGTATAGTTAAAAACCCTTTTAAAACAAATGACTTAAATTTTTTTATACTGTCATCCGCCTCGGTTGCGTAGCTATCTAACGCGCTACTTTCATGTTGAGCTAGACTGCCGAGGACTGGGAGATCGAGGTTCAAATCTCGCCCGGGTGATCTGGGGCTGATTTTTCCTAAATGGGTTCCCCTCTCCCTCCACGCAAATTCTGGTTCACTTCCTCTAAATTCTATCTTCCCAATTCCTTATCCATTAGCATAATTAGTACTTAAGCGTATTACCCAAACGGGTAGTAAGACGTGGTGCTAAGTATTATTATTATTTATTTACTGTATCTTAAGTTGTGGACTTTATAATTCAAGCCATATTAAAACCGCGTTAGTTTTCATAGAAGGAGAAGGGAATGGATATTATGTGTTTGTTTAAAAACGTAAGTTTGTCTCGGTACTATTTCAAAATATGTAAATATTTCAATAATTCAAAGATTTTTAGACCAATCATAGGAAAACATTAAGGCCCTTGACCCTGTCGAGTGCAAGTCTATAACCTATTTTGTGGGATGATGGGTGGAAGGGTGAAAGACATGGCGTGGCTTCACAACCGACCAAAGTATCCTTCCGCGCCAACAAGAACAGATGTATCACGGAAACCGTAGATGGCGCTAGCTACCGGACAGATCTTGCGGAAAAATAATACGTTTGGAAATAAAAGTTTTCTCGAGAACGAGTGAAATGTTTATAGTAATATTTTCAACACCCTTTCTAAGATAATGTATCAATATTTATTGGGTGTTACATTTTCTTATTTTTTTATTATGAGGCCGGCAATTTATTATTGAAAAATGTCAAAATTATTGATATTTGATCACTGTTAAAATTTTAGAGGAGGTGTGTATATAAAAAGTATAACTTAATCAACATACTTCTATTCTTGAACAAACCGTTTCTGAAAAGAAAATTGAGAAACAATATAAATGCTTGAAAATAACCGTTTGTTACCATGGCACTGCATTTCCACACAAAATGAAAAGGGCCAATTGCCTTAATTTACAAATCTACACATACGTCTGTGCTTCAACTTGTATAGGAAGGGGAGCTTTTAAAAAAATATAAACACATGATTTTGACACCAGAATTGATAATATTTTTGGCTATGTTTTTGTATTGGTCGTATTTGTGGTCTAGTGATCAGAGTTCCCGGATACGGATACAGATACAGAGGTTCCGGGTTTCATCCCCAGCGCTTCCAGATTTTTATTTGAAGCAGCGGGTTCTGGAGCCTGATCAAACAAAGCCTCGTGAGAACAAGTGAGGTGCTACTTAAGTGAAAAAACAATAGTGGCTCTGGTCTAGAAAACTGAGGCTAACGGCAGAAGGGTTCGTTGTGCTAAACACATTACTCCCTCTATCTGCAAATGTTGGCATTATCCTCACCAACATGCGGCGATCGCTCGGCCGGTACAAATTTCTTGTGGGCTAACGCTATGGAGATTTTTTTATAGTTATTGATATTTGAAATCAGAAGTGATAGTTGAAGACCACGTGTCTTGACGTATGAATACGTGAAAGTATATCTACACGAGCTCCATGGCTTCTTTGGTGCTGACTAACAGTTCACAGCTGACTTTTGACAGTCAACATTTAGGTATATACCTAAATTTTGGCTGTCAGAAGTGACAGCTACTAGACACGTGTTTTTGCAGATCATATGGTTTGGCGTAGGGATACATAATTTGGTCTGGTAACTTTTCAAAGCCATCAGCTGTCAGCCAGAATCAAAGAAGCCATGGGGCTACTGTAGTAACCTTTCTAGCTATTTCCTATGAAATTGGACTGTATTAACAAATTGTTCGAATTAAATGGTAAAACCATTTTTAGAAGCCAAATATAATTAGATCAAAAGGTGTTGAGTAATCTATACTAATATTATAAAGTTTTTTTTGTTTGTAATGGATAAACTCAAAAACTACTGGACGATTTTAAAAATTCTTTCACCAATATAAAGCTACATTATCAGCGAGTAGCATAGGCTATATTTTATTTTGAAAATTTAATTTATTACTCATAAAAATGTCGAAAATATATTATATAGTCGTTGAAAAAAAAGTTGTTGAAGGGAAAGTGGGGTTGTGAAGGGGTCGGGTAGGGGTGAGGAAAGAGGAATGAGATGAAAATAGGAGGGAGGATAAAAAGAGGGAGGGGGCTATACAGTGATGGTAGGACTGTATTTTAAAAAAAAGTAAAAAAGTTTTGTTTTTAAATTTACATGATGGATGATTTGAAGCTTTGTTTTACAGGATTATTTACAATATTTTTTTTACGGGGAAGGGGGCTAGTAACTTATACTCTGCGATCCATTTTGATGGGCACACCTATTATACGTCTAGCTCATCTATTCTGGTTTGTTCGTGACGGGGAGGCTAGGGTTTGAATGCCATTAGGGTGTACTGAGGGTGTTTATTTATTTCACCCTACCATTACACATTAGCGTAAGTGCGTTAAAACCCGAACGGGTAGTAAGACGCGGTACTAATAATAATATAATAATAATAATAAGACTGACATGAAAGTTACGCTCTAGACCATTCGACCACCGAAGCGGGTGTGTGTGTCAAATATTATTTAGCAGTTCTTGATACATATTTTGTTTGTACTCGTAAGTAACTGGCTCCTGTCTGCTCAAAAGACAACAAAACTTTAATTGAACAAGATAAAGTTGTCTGGTTCTAAAATACCGTTCACTTATTTAGGTTTATCTCATATTTTACCTACAACTTTGAACTAAACTTACATGAATTTCTGCTTATATCAGCTTGATATTTTGCATACGTTTAGTGATATTGTTTTTAGCTTTATTCACTGATTTTCGCAATTACCGTTTAGTAGATATTGTTTTTTTAGCTTTCGCTTGATCTTTGCAATTCAGTTTGTGATATTTTTTTTTGCTTATATTCGCTGAATCTTCGCATTACAGTGTATTGGATAATGTTTTTTAGCTTATATTCCAGCTTGAATCTTTCACAATTACAGTTTAGTAGATATTGTTTTCTTAGCTTATATTCCAGCTTGAATCTTTCACAATTACAGTTTAGTAGATATTGTTTTTCTTAGCTTTATTCCAGCTTGAATCTTTCACAATTACAGTTTAGTAGATATTGTTTTTTAGCTTATATTCCAGCTTGAATCTTTCCAATTACAGTGTAGTATATATATTGTTTTCTTAGCTCATATTCCAGTTATATTCTTATGCATTTACAGTTTAGTATACATAATTTCAGTAGAAATGTATGTATTTTTATAAAGTGCTAACGCAATACTTTCGTTTACTTTATTGACCACCAAACATAAGGACTCATAATATTTATAAATAATTAAGGTATTGTTTCTGAAAATATGGATAAAAAGAATAAAAGTACATAGTAATGAAGTTACAAGAACGAATTTAATTTAGGCCCTATTAGCTACCGAGATTAATTGAGATATCTAATATTTCAAAAGATAAAGGTGGAATACATAAAAACACATATAGTTTTCATAGTAATATTATTGTTATTAATAATTAAGGAAAACTTTTAAAATATGCTAGCTTATGAAATTTGTTCCATAATATAATTTTAAACATTATTAATATTAGTAAAAATATATATATAATGTTGGTAGAATTCTTTGTTATGTTAACTAAACATCGTCTTTAATGCTATAACTATTTCTTAGTTTTCTAACTTTTCTTTACCAAATTTGCAATAGTTCATTATGATGTCTAAAATTACTCTTCCTAACAGATTAAACACATTTTTCTTAAACTTCACAGTTTAAACTAGTTTATAAAAAATAAATGCAATAAGAGTATAATTTTTTTTTTTCAATTTGGCATCATAATTTTATAAACAACTATAATTTATATTTTTTCACAGTATATAAGAGTCAATAATGATTGATAGCATCAATATACATATTAATAATACAGTTCAAGCTATTACTAAATCGTTTCAACATCCATGTACAGTAATCATAGTGATTTATCATAACATCCGCATCATTAAACTAAATGATATTATCATAATACTTTAAAACCTTAGAAACTCATTAATTTTTAAACAGCTTTAAGTGATTACTTAAGATATCAATTAGTCATCCTGATACTACCTGCTATAAATAACGACAAGACGTTCAACCAAAGACATTTTATAACCCTCCATATAAAACTTTTCTTACCTTCTCAAGTGTACAGAGGAAATAAAAAAAAGAGTTCTAAAAACCAATCATAAAAAAAGGCCACGTTATAGGTGAGGCAAATGTCAAAGTAACATTAATAATAGAATGATCTTTAAACACAGAATGTGTTCTGAAAAGTAGTCGGAAGCAGTTAAAAGTTATTTATAGTTAGTTTTAACTATTCTTTTGCAGCTATAACTACCCTGAAAACAAATGTATTGTCAGAAATAAAAATGTCCACCCATTTTTCTCATTTTATAAAAAGAATGTTAAAGCTGTTTCTTTAATCATAGACTTCTAATTAATCAGTTGTTTTTCAACTTGAAATATCAATTAATTGTTAATTGGAAAGAGGTACTGCAAGTTAAATCATGACAAATAAGAAAAAATAATTGATATTTTAATAGAAATTACACTCAAAATCAGTATTGGCGTTTTCGATTTCATTCATCTAAACAGTTTATTCACAAAATTGGTTTATTTTATGGATGTTTAGGACTGATTTGTAGTTTTATTTTCTACATTGTGTTCGCCTGTTGTAATATCTGTCCTAAAATTTAATGATAACGTTTTCTCTTCATTTAAAAAGTTTCTCATATAATGCCGCTATGGTAATGACAGATATTCAACAACTGTTGATATCACCATGTGAAGAAAATTAAACTACGTTCTTAATGGAGAAATAATCTACTTATTTTGGCAACAAAAAAAAAAGTTAAGCTACGAAAAATTGCAAAAAAAAAAACATAACTTTTCTCGCTTCCACTATATCCCCATTTTAAACTGTCAGTATAGAGCGATGCTACTATATTCAAATAACAAAACGAAAAGAACACATTGTAACCAACAGAAAAACATCTCACCTGGATATAAACTAGGAAACCACTGTGTGTATGTACCATGTTAGGATTAAACCATAACCTTCCAAATCAGAGTCAACAACACTATCCGTTCTTCCAAACCCATGTAGCTAGTTTGGCATGCATCCCCTTCACATTCCAGCAAGGGTTCAAGGGGGGGGGGGAGTATGGGTTGAAAGGTGGTAGAAGGAGGTGGTTACCGAACATGAAACCCGCTACATCGGTGATGAATGTCAGGGTGTTGCAGGGGTTAATAAACAACCCCTAAATGAAGTTGTCTACCAAAGTGAAGGATAGGTGTGGGAGGGGTGGGAGGAAAAGGGTGTCAACGAGTATAGGGATGAAGGAGAAATGTTATTTTCCTCCGCAACCGGCAAATATTATGTCGACAGACAATAATGTGGCTGAGAGTACTAGCAAATATGTGAAATATAGCCCAATTTCTTTTCTAAAAGTCTTATCTGACAGGTAGGAAAAGTTAACACATCTACTTTCATGTATTCATAGACAAACCATATTATTTTCAAGTGTATATGTTGGTATGTGAAATCAGTGGCGGCTCGTAGCTAAAATTAGTGGGGTGATGCTCCAGAACATTTTTAGCCTTTGTTTTAAAATTGTGTAAAAGGGAAAAAAAAATGTATAAAAAGAAAATGTATTCAGGAACAAAAAAAAAAATTTCTTACTTACTTACTTTAACTTAAATTGTTACAATTCAAACTTGATCTATTCATTTAAAAATGAAATCCATTTTTCTTGTTTTAATTTGCGCAAAAGTTCAATAATTTTCTCCGTAATCTCTGGATGACAATTGATGACATTTTTCTCCATTGAAAGTACTGTAAGCGCATTTAGACTTTCTGTTAAATAAAAAACATAAAAAATGAATCAAATAGAATAGCTGGAAGCAGAATAATAATCTAATTCTGCACTCTTCTAAACTTTATCACATTCAAGAATATGATACATGGTTTTTAAGCACAACACACGCTGAGTAAAAAAAAACTTCCTTCCGCCATCACGCCAGAGCCGGCACTGTGAGAGCAACAGTGCTCTCTCTACCTGGCAGTCCCGCCTTCCTCCCCAACCCCTCCTATGTACGCATGCGCACAACAGTCAAACGCCACGTCACTGGCGGTGTGAAGCACACAGTTTCATACAAAAATCTTTGTAACTTTTTCATAAATTGGAGGATGGATACTGAAGTACTGACATTAAGCTTAAGGAATATATATTGTACTACAAAAATAAAGAAAGAATTAAATAAAAAAGTACTCATTATATTAAATGTTATTGATAATATCAAGTGGAAACAGGGGATACTGCAGTTCCGCAGTGCCTATACATGAGCTGCCACTGTATGTGATGGACGTGCAGAAATCATCGGCTAAATACGAGTGGCCAATTAAGAACACGAACTATCAGATAACGTAGGGCTTGCCAATAGTTCAATGACAATTGTACGAATGCGCATATCATTATGGAATAAATAGATCCTAGGTTCAAATCCCATGTCCAAGTGTCATGTTTCAATTTATATATTATGATATTTATATGTGGTTATAATCATACCTGGAGAGTTTTGAAATGTGGTGCTGGAGAAGACTTGAGAAGATCAGGTGGACAGACAAAGAAACAAATGAAGAAGTCCTCAGAAGAGAGGGTGAGAAGAGAACCATTTTGGATGTGATTCTTCGGAAAAAACAAATTGGATCGGACACATCCTTAGGAGGAATTGTTTTCTGCACGGCATTATTGGAGGCAAGGTTGAGGGAAAGAGGAGCTTAGGAAGGAGTATTAAAATATTGGATGGAATGAAGGAAAGAAGAAAATGTTGTGAGCTGAAGGAGGAGGCAGAGGACAAGGTGCGTTGTCAGTCTAGGTTCATGAGAAAAAGAATGAACCTGTCGTAAGACAGAACACCTAATAATCATCAATATTATGGTGACTATAATATATTGTCTATTTAATCCATAATCATATGTGCATTTGTACAGTCGTAATTGTACTATTGGCTTCATAAAGCCCTCCCGAGTCCAAGATGGCTGCGTTATCTGATGGCTCGTGATCTTAATTGATCCCACATTTGTAGCTGACGATTTATGCATGTCCATAACAGAATTTGCCTTAAAATATGAGTGAATAATTACCCTGGACACGGGATGACTCTTGGATAGCTCAACGGTAAGAGCATTGGCGTACTAAGGCAAAGTTTCGGGGTTCGATTACCGTGTTCAGGTTTCATTTTTCAATTCAAAGAATATAATATAATTATAATTTAATATTTTTCTATTTTTTCTTCTTAAATTTAACTTTATCTCCTTGCGTCATTAAATTTCTTACTTTTATTTAATTGTTTTAATTTGTTTAACTACCTTTATTTTATTATTATTATTATTATTATTATTATTTAGCACCACGTCTTACTACCCATTCGGGTTATACGCTACCTTTATTATAAAATTATTCAAAATTAATCATATAGTTTCATTCACATATTAAATTATAAAATTACTATAATAGTTTTTCGAACAATTAAGACTATCCTTAATAAAGAATCACTATACATTTGATTTAATATGAACCTGGCTATTTTTAGTATTTTTTATATGTTTTAATATGTTTGTAACTAAACAAGGGCTTGTTATTTTATTATTTTAAATATATTGATTACTGTGTTGCTGTGTTGCATATGTCGACACCTCGTTAACTATTATACATTTATCAACAAGCTTTTATTACAATTAATTTATTTGAACTTTTATTGAATTGATTTCTCACATTATAATTATCTCTCCTTACTAAATTGAGATGGGTGGATGAAAACAGCAATGAAGAAGTTTCCAGAAGAATAAGTGAAAAATAAATTCTGTATAAGATGTCAACAAAAAGAAGAGACTTTTTTTTTTAGCACCACGTCTTACTTCATGTTCGGGTTGCACGCTTATGTTCTAAATACACTAATAGTTTCAGGAATTTGGAAGGTTATATTTAGAATTGTACCAGCATTTGTGTGTGTGTGTGTGGGGGGGGGGGGACTATTTTTGGAAAAACCACACTCAATACACCCGACCGAGATTCGAACCTTGAGCCCCCCGTCATCGACCCTTTAGTCTACTGCGAGGGTAGCGCTCCAGAACAAGCGGCCGCTGAAGCAGGTAAAATGACAATAATGAAATGTTAAAAAAAATTGTTCTCAAAAATAGTTGTTTTTAAATGATCCTTCTTGCAGTTGAGTGCACATAGCAAGTACCGCCAACCATATTGCCCGTCAAATAATTATTTTGATTTCTTGATAATTAAAAAAAAGTATTTAACGTGTTATTCCTGACCACTTTTACTTAATTTTAACCCAATATATCACACTTAACTTTCAAGACCCATCCCCAGAACCATAAATTCTACTGAATAGGAGTGACAGCCCCATATTCTAATAGGAAATTATTTTAAACTTTATAACATGTGGTCCCGGACCCCTGGAAGCAGGGCTCCAGTTTCTTTTTTCTTATTGTTATTATTAACGTTCAAAGAAAATTTGTCGTTGCGTGCTATGATAAATTCTTTACTAACCGAATTTATTATGATTATGACAGAATTCGTAACCTCTTAGGGTTCCAAACTCTCTTCTCGCGTAGAATTTATTGTGATGCCCTTTTTTGTTTCTAATATTTTCAATATCAAAATTTATTGCAAATTTGCCCTTGATCATGTAGGCATTCATATCCCTTCTCGGGCTTCTCTTAATCCAAAATTATTTTTTCTCAATAGCTCTTATAGGTGAGCCCTATAGGTCGTTGTATCCATAGCACCAATTCTAGATCTGTCTAATTCGACTTCTATCATAAAAGAAAAGCTAATCTCAGAGAGTTATTTAAGTAAATCCCATATCAATAATTTATCATGTAGAGGTTCTGCCTATAGTATTTAAATTTACAATATTCTGATTTATTTTTGCATATTGTTACTGTTTGTAACCATTCTTTAGTCATTTGTTATTATCGCTATTTTTTATTCTTATCATTATTAACTACCTTTTTTTTCGGAACTATTCAATTAGCTATTATTGTTTTTTTTATTTTCTCGTGTGAAATATATGTATTTGTAAGGTAATTGTGTACTTTTCAGTGCTGGCCTGTTATAGGTCCTACGACTGTCGGCCAGCACTATGATAAAGGAAATTTAAATTACTATGATTATTATTATTAATAATATATCTTGGGATTTTTTTACAAACTTGTCAAAACTAACCATTCACTCAATCTTAACATTATATACAGGCTAATAGAAAATATTAAACATTATCGCTTTATCTAAGTCAAGTCTTATTCCGTATCCATAATGTCCATATCCGTAATGTCCGTATTCCGAAAGAAGCAATCGTCTCCGAAGTAGCAGATTATTCCAAATGGCCCGGGACTATATATATTTGTTTAATTAATTTATTTATTGAAGTGATAAGGTGTCGTAATTATGTGTTTATCATTTTTGAAAAAAAAATAAGTTTAATCCATCGTTGGTCAAGTGTACTAATTTTTTTTTTCAAAATTGTTGTCTACTCTCCCTCCACGAGAATGCGGGTACATTTCCTCTTTCCTCTAAATATAGCCTTCCTAATTCCTGCTAGTTTAAAAGTAATAATAATAATTATTATATATATATATATATATATATATATATATAGCTGCATATCACATATCTTGACGTATTAATACATAATAGAAGATTTAGTAACTTTTCTAGATGTCGTATAAGGTCCAATGAAAATAGGTTTAAGTTCCATTGTTATGAAAACATTTGAATCCTGAGAAGTCGTAAATACCGATCACTAATGCAAACCAGAAAGAATGTAAACATGAAATTCGAACCTTCCTTTTTTTCCCGATTCACACCAAAGACGCTAACTCCTGTTTTAATTGTGTGATACCACCAATCAAGCATTTGCGCTGCTGGAATTGCATAATCCTCCTTGCACTCTTTAGTTTTCTATGCAAATGATTGCACTCTCTGAGCCAAATGATTAAATTAACACCTGACTTACAAACTAATTTACCTCTAGAACATTCACAAAACCCAGTCCTTAGTTTTTAAGGTGGGAGTGTAGGAAACAAGAGGAAAAGTCAGTATTTTTTGCGGTTTTTATAGCCAACAAAATTAATGTTTGACCAAAATAAAGAAAATATTACTTCAGTATAAACATATAGTTTAACTTTCTTCACATGGCTACCTCAACAGTTGTTTAATATCTGTCAATATAATATTAGATTTAGATTAGAAACTTTTTAAATGAACAGAGAAAGTTGTCATTAAATTTCAGGACACACTGATAGATATTCAACAACTGTTGATATCACCTTGGGAATAAAACTAAGCTATATGTTTCTACTGGAGAAATATGTTATGTATTTTGGCCAAAATTTTTGATATAAAAATTACAAAAATACTGCTCTTAACTCGAGTTCCCTACACTCTTACCTTCATTCATCGCTGTTAAATAAGAAACCCCAACTGTAGCTATAAATCTTTGGGCCGTACCGGAAAATGAACCTGGAACTCTTGGCATTGTATCCAGACTTACAACGGAATGATCTAAAATTTCCTACGTATATAGTTACAAACTACTTTGTTTATTTGACCATGTCTTCTTATGATCCGTTGAGACTATTTGCACACATACACGATGGTGTAGGAACTAGAAATGTACCCGCATTCGCGTTGAGGAGAGTGTAAGACCATTTATAAAAAGCCGACTTGATTCAAACCCCAACCTCCCTGTCAGTGTAAATAAGGGACGCCTTATAATGTGCGACCACGATGTGGTTACATCCTTCTTAGTATTTATATTACAGGCTTCGGTGTCTAATGGTCTAAGGCGTCAGTCCCGCAATATGTTGGACTGCCGATGACTGAGATATTGGAGTTCGAATCCCGGTTGAGTGTACTGAGGGTGGGTTTTTTCTCCTAAATCTGTTGTCAACTCTCTCTCCCCGCAAATGTGTGTACACTTCTTTTAAATCAATCTTCCTCGTCCTTGGTACACTATCGTAATTAGTTCATATGCGTATAGCCTGAACTAACAATAAGACGCGGTGACATAAAATAAATTCAACCAATGTTTATGGAACCAGACTGTACCTTCTTCGTCTCAAGTTGATAATATTTTCTCTCGCTCTTTTTTCCCTGAGACGAAGAATTTGTCTTTACACTCGCGAACTCTCCCAATACTTTCCTTGTTAAAAGTGCTCCCGACACACACGTCACTATGTCACATGTGTCTTGGCTCTCGTGAAAATGAGGGGTGTTTGTAGAGTCAGGAGGATGAGAGGGGGGGCAACGTTGCCAAATTGGCTGTGAACCTTCAATGACCTGGCAACATTTCTATCATTAACATCACTAATTGGTGACAAGTAATTTGGCCGACTGGGACGCTCTCTTTATTTCCAAGTATTTTTGAGGAACATATTTCACGGTTGTGTAAGAAAGGAAAAAGAATATGTCTAAGTCCCAGTTTGAAAATTAAAATGGTATGATATAAAAGAATCTAAAATAAAAATGTATGTTTACACCAAAATGTTTTTTAAAGTGCGAATACATTCGGGAAATGCATGCTATCACCCGGTCAGTAAGGTGGTAAATCTCTCCCTAATTTCAAAGAATATAAAAATCAGAATATATAAAACAATAGTTTTACCGGTTGTTCTCAATGGTTATAAAAATTGTTCTCTTACTTTACATGACATGACGGAGGGGGGAGGGAGGAAATAAGCATGTTTGTAAACAAGGTGCTTAGTAAGATGTTTGGTTCAAACAGGGGTGAGGTTACTGGGGGAGGTTACATACCCTGTATTATTATTATTATTAATTATTATTATTAGCACCGCGTCTTACTACCCGTTAGGTTATACGCACTTACGCTAATGTGTAATGGTAGGGTGATTGTGAGATGGAATGGAAGGACCTACAGTTTAACGCGGGATCCGAACCATGGTGGAGGCCTGGTCATTCCCACATTCACAAGTTGTGATTAATACACGTCTTGTCAGAGGTGAAGGAAGGTTTGGTAATCAGATAAATCTGTGCCGGGACCGAGGATTGAACCCCGTACCCTCAACACAGAAGTCTGACAACTTACCCTTAGACCACCAGGTGATCTACATACCTGTACTTATCCAAGACATTGTTAGGAGGATCAAGTCTCGTATATTACGGTGTGCAGGACATATAAACGCGAATGGACGATTCTAGAACTGTGTTCATAATATTGACTGGCAAACCCAATGGGAAGAGACCATTGGAAGACCTAGACGCAGATGAGATGTTTATATTAGAATATACATGAAAGAAATAGGGTGTAGTGAGGTAGACTGGATATAACTATATCATAATGAGGATAGGTGGCGTACTTTTGTGAGTTAGGCAATGTCATAGAGTAAAAGTGTTAGATTTTGAATCATGTGTTGACGTAATTTTCATTATTGATGATAAATGCGTGTCTGAAAGCAATGATCTCTCTGGTATCTATTTCTATTTCATAATATAAAAACAATATTTTATACATCTTAGGTGCGGATAAACTTTGAGCTGATTCTGCATGAAAATTAAACAAATAATCTCAATTGGCGTAGTTATACTACTTTGATATAAATGAAGAATCCGTTCTCATTGTATGTTGGTTTATCAAAAAGGTCCAATCATGTTTTGGGCCCACATGAGTCCCGCGAGCCACAAGTTTTACATGCTAGATTTATAACATATTACTAAGAGAAAGTCATGGTGTACCCAGGAGTACGTGTAAGTACGCGAAAATATTATAAAATGGCGGAAAGAGCTACATGTACCATTTTAAGACCAAATATCAGTCAAAAGCTATGAAACTAAACGATATGGCGAGGATCGGTGTGGGTTTTCTACTATATTTGACCTAGAGAAAATGATTTCAATTTCAAAAATAAAATAGTTTTACAATTATTAATAAATAAATTAAATGTGTTAGTTCATATTGTAACTTTTGTTGTTTTTTTAATGTAAAAATATGTTTCACCTTATTATTTATTACATGGTGTTTTTTTATCCCATTATTAGATCGATTATTTTCAGTTGCAACAATTAAGTTATAAATAACTACTACTGTTGTAATTAAACATTTTGCTAATATTAAGGACAACAATTTATGAAAATGGGCCGCAAAAGGATACGCAAATGAAAAAAGGTCGGAAACCGCTGATGTAAATGATAATTTAATAGAACGAAACATTTTATTTTCAAACACGAGTAAAACCATAAAGAAAGAAATGTTTCTCTTCCATAGTGCAACCGAGATAATTGTTAAAGTTTTAAACGAATCACTCAGAAAAGATTTTTATTGCCCCACTTCAGAATCATTTCGAGTTTATTTAGTGATGTTCACCTGGGTCGTGAACTCATGACTACGCCCATAAAACCTTTAGTTTATCTTATTGTTGGACAATAATTCTCCGAGAAACGGTGAGAAAATGTGTTTGTGTTTTTAATAAGACTGGGAATAAACTGCGTCGGTTGAAAAAGTTGTCCTCTTTGGTACTCTGCCCAATTTAAATGTACTCATAACAATGGAAGACATGTTGACAGATATTAAGGCGGCCGCCTCGGTTGGCGAAAAAGTATAAATCGCTGTCAGGCTACATGCCTTAAAATACAATTATGTGTGTCATTTTCTGAAACTATTTATCTATACTGTTTAAGCTTATACTCCCGTTCACTCTTCACCAACAACCACCATTTGTCTTCTCAATAAGAAAGAGGGGACAGAAAACCACAAGACTTCTTATCTCGAGGTAAAGTGGAAAGCTCGCTTCTATTTATCAAATATCTTTAAATTTTCTGTTGTAATTCTATCAATGTATGTATTTGTTAGAGGAAGGCCAAATCTAGAGCCCTTTTTTCAAAAAGTTATTCTCATATACACACAAATATACTTTTTTTTAAAGAGTAGATGAAAATGTGCTCATGTCACATTTTTACACTTTTTTTACGGATACTTATTCCGTAAACGGGGCATAAGATCCAGTTACAGAGTTCTTATAATCCTTAAGTCCTTAGAAATGGAAATCACGTCCACAGTTTTCGTATCCGTAACCACGTGACCGTGACAACCAATGAGAAGGTTGTAGGCAACGTCCAATTAAACTTTTCAAAGGAAATTTTCTAGAGCTAGGGGCAAGCAGACGTCATCAGAGCTGAACAATTATTAACACAAATAACTACACAATATATTTTGATAAATCGTCCAGGATAGGCCACATTTGAAAGGTAGGCTAAGTTCAGTCACAAATAATATATTTAAAACATGGGCAAGTAGTGTAATTGCTATGAGCATGCCATTGGTGCTTTCATTTCGATGCGCGCGCACGCTTACTTTGCTGGGCTTAGTAGTCCTTATCAACTTAGTCCTTAGAAAATTAAAATTGAGTCAATTTCTACGGAGTTATAAAGATTAAGGATAGGGACGCTGTGTAATCTGTTAGTGAGAATCATCTCTTAAGGAGTACTACTCACCTTACGGATACGTAGTCTGTAGACAGGGTATGTAACTCATCGTTATGTAACTTCCTCCCATCTCCAGTATCTTCGTCCTTTTTTTAGACCAAATATTTTGCTATGAACTACTATCACTGATAAAATTAAAAAGTCTTCAATGTTGACCACAATAAAAATTTTAAAAAAAATTATATAGTTTAATTCTAACCAAAGCCAGGTTGGTTCTAACCCGGTTTCATCAATGAAAGTCACCTTGCAACTTCTACTGATTTATTCGTGAACATGGTCCTCATACTCCAATCAAACTGGAAACAATATCAAATGCAGACGCTCCTCAAACCCACGTATTTCATTGGCTCTCGAACGAAGATGAAAGTAACTTCTTCCTACGGACGTTAAGATGCTATTAGACGACCGGACGATAAACCAGACACTTTATTGGTGTAGCCATGGATTACGTGAACCATCTTTTAAAAAAATAAACTTCGTTGAGATTAGGCTTACGTGTTATTTTTTTATTAGGTTCGACGATATGTTAAATTTCAATCATATGGCAAACTTATCTTCTGATCCAAAATGAAAATTTGCATTTTGTTTCCTCCCACAAGGTGTTTTTATGGTTTTAATGCAGGGGTGTGTCGTGGAATATTGCCAGGGTAGTGAGAACTTGTTAAAACTGTACCTGTGATAATATGCTCTCGTCCACTCGATTCTCCCATTTGACTGATCATACATAGGCTATTGCCTTGAATAGGTCTACCCTACATAGCTCAATCGGTAGCGTGTATGTATACTAAACTAATGGTCTCCAGACAAATTCCCGGCATGGTCGAACAATTTATAATTGTTTAAAATATAGGTTTACACTTTCACATTCATGAATTAAGCACGGGGGATTGGATGTTGTGCCTCTCCTAGTCTTGAGTTAGCTTATAAGGCATATGAAGCTAGGACAGGCCTAATAAGCCGGTAGTGGAAAATATATGGACTGTATAAGAATCTGACCCAGGCCACAGGCTGGAAACAATAATAATATTTAGCACCGCGTCTTACTACCCGTTCGGATTATACGCTTTAAGTACTAATTACTCTAATGGATTAGGAATTGGGAAGGTTAAATTAGAGGAAGTGAACCCGAATTTGCGTGGAGGGGGAGTGGAAAACCATTTAGGAAAAACCACCCCCAGTTCACCCGACCGAGATTCGAATCTCGTTCTCCCCGTCCTCAGCAGTCGAGCTCAACACGACAAGCGCGTTAGCCAACTACGCCACCGAGGCGGGTTATGTTACTTTTGATAGTGTCTTTAGCACACACATGTGTACTAATTACACAAATGTGTCAGGAATTAGTAAGGTTGAATTTGGAGCAAGTGTACGCGCATTTTCTTGGAGGGAAAGTAGAAAACCATTTAGGTAAGCTACCTTCAGTACTCCCAACCGAAATTATAACCTTGATCTCACCCTCAGCAGTCCAGTCTAATGGGGGAAAGAGTAGGGGGAGTGAACCCACTGGGAATTTATAGGAAACGGCCCCTAGAGGGGTATTTGTAAACCTCCCTTTGAAAAAAGAAAAGCTTTACATACCCTTGCTAGTGAGTAGGAAAGAAAAATGAGATGAACTGTACTCTTATTTTCATCTAAGAATAAAGGCAAGATTTTTAAAGGGGAAAAACCTCAAAACCACAAGTATGAGGTTTTAATCCCGATCTTTTTGTACCATCAGACCAGAATAGATTGACCAGACTGACGCCTTTGTATGTATCTTTTATTTATTAATTGGCCTACATCATTTTAATTCTAACCTCAAAATTGATCTAAGCGACACGTTGAGAGGTTACATGTTTCCTTCAGACAGGAATACAATTTTATTAATTTTTTTTCTTACTATTTATTTAGAAAACCTTGTTCTAAATGCATGTGTCACTTACTGTACAGTCTGAAACCAAAGTACGTGTCTCGCAGTATTCCTAAATTGCCGGCCATGTTTATGGTTGTCTCATAATATAGCTGGCGTCATGCGAAAACAAAAATGTTACGGCCGATAAAATATGGACGCATGATAAAAACTCCGTGTAATAATTTGTCGAAATAAGCGTGTTTGTTACTGCGCTGGTATTACAATATCACGTGACAAACAAAGATTACATTCAACAGAAAGAACAAAGCGGGGGAGGGGAGGGGGATACCTTCAGACGTTTATTTTACCGCGTCTTACTACCCGTTTGGGTTATGCGCTTATGAACTAACTACGCAAATACATTAGAGTTAATAAAGGATTAATTTAGAGGAAGTGTAACTGTAATTTCACTGAGGGTGAGTGGGAAAAATATTTAAGGAAAAAACACCCTCAGTATACCAAACTGGGATTCGAACCCCGATCTCCCTGTTATCAGTAGTCCAGTCTTTTGCGAGAGTGACGCTTTTTTTTTTTACCAGAGGTAGGCAAAATATGTTTCAGTGTAGCCACAGGTGTGGCGAATGAGAAATGAAATTCGCCACATCGTGTAAACAATTAGAAATGAATTGGCTCAATCGAGCATTTAAAACAACACACACTGGTAGAATAAATTTATTCGATACGTAAACTTTAACTACTCAGTTACAACTTCGATAAAATTTGTTCAATTTTTTTTTATTCATTTGAGATATTTAACGTGCACTTTCTGAACCGAATGATTATATCAGCACACGAGATTTTCTATGGGCGAGAAAGAAAGGACCTAACAATTTTGCCGGGAAAGGTATTTTCCATGGTTCTTTTCCATGCCATGGTACCGGCTTTATTTCCTCTCCGACCCGCCTCGGTGGCGTAGTTGGCTAACGCGCTTGTCGTGTTGAGCTCGACTGCTGAGGACGGGGAGATCGAGGTTCGAATCTCGGTCGGATGAACTGGGGGTTGTTTTTCCTAAATGGTTTTCCATTCCCCCTCCACGCAAATGCGGGTTTACTTCCTCTAAATCAACCTTCCCGATTCCTAATCCAATAGCGTAATTAGTACTTAAAGCGTATAACCCGAACGGGTAGTAAGACGTGGTGCTAAATATTATTATTATTATTATTATTATTATTATATTATTTCCTCTCCGAAAGAAGGTGTGTTACGGATTTTTATCGCTCAAGTAAAATCCGTTGATCCCGGTGGGTTTGAACCCACAAAGCATCGGCTCCTATGGCGAGCAATTTATCCTAAGACCACCAAGTTTATTGTTCAAATTGAAAACCTAAAAACCATTTAAAATTAAATTTGACGGTACTTTTGCTACATGTTACAATCAGCACACGCCGCGCTATCAGGAAAAGGGTATTTTACTGTGAGAACAGTAAAACTCAAAATTGCCCCACTTTTAACGCCGATTCGCCACTTGTGGCGATTTGCGAGAGGGCCACACACCCCAGTCTTAGTCCATACACCCACCCCAATACCTCAAATTTTAAAAATAAACTTATACACAGGACTTATATCATTCTTACTCGCGGCCACTCCACTGATAAAAATAAAGTCAAAATTTCAATAATAATTAGTTTATCGTGAATAACCGGGAATCGATAACGTAACCCTTGCTTCTATAAATAACTGAGGCAATTTGTTTGAAAACTATTGATTAAAATATAAGAATGTGTTTTAACATTTCATAATTATTATTTTTTATCCTAAATGTAATCATATCATAATGTCTTTAAAACTCACAAAACGCTGAACTACAGGGTTAGTGACTAACTCTAATTAAAAAAAACGTATTTTACCATTCATAGTACTTGTTTCCGTCCACTTTATTTAATGGGACGGCTATCTCTGGTTGACAAGAGTGAGCTCCCATACGTCATCGTTTGAATATTCTAAAGATTATGTCACATTCATGGACACCCTCGTCATATCAGTCATCGAAGATGGGTCGCGTGGTCAGATGACTTTCGACGCTATAGAGAGTGGAAGGGGGTGGAGAGATAAGGGATTACCAAATCAGTCTCACGGGGGCCGGACTGACATTTTTTTTTCCTGACAAATTCGCAAAACACGCAAGAACCAAAAGTTTGATACCACAACCGATCACTTTAATTGGAATTTATTATTTTCTATACACACTTCGGTGACCGCATGGTCTAACGCACTACTTTTGCAGTAGACTAGATTACCAATGACATGGAGATCAAGGTTCGACTCTCGGTTGGGTGTGTTAAGGAAATATTTTTTTTTTTAGATTGGCTTTTCACTCTCCCTTCACGCAAATTTGGGTACATTCCTAAAAATATATCCTCCCTGATTGCTATAACCATTAGCGTAATTAGTACACAGGCGTACAACCCGGCGGGTAGTAAGACGTGTTAAAATAGATTGACCGGCCACATTGCCAACTTCTGTTTACGTAAAACAAAAGCGTGATTCTGCGAGTGTCTAAAATATATATCACTGTGGAACTAGTTTGTGATAAGCTAACGTTCTGAGTATGGCTGTTGTATTTGTCTAAGGCCATAAGTATACTACCGTAGTGAACAATAAGATGCCTCTGGTTCACATTTACTCAAAATGGCTGCACTCAAGAATATGCACAAAAATTGTGTATTTAATATAATTTGTTGTAGAAACCATTTCTTCACACAACTATAGTTTATTTTTTTAACACTGCGTCTTACTACCCGGTCGGGTTATATGCTTATGTAATGATTACGTTAATGTTTTTAGGGATTAGTAAGGCTATATTTAGAGGAAGTGTACCATTTGCGTGGAGGGAGAATGGAAAACTTTTTTTTAACTACCCTCAGTACACCCAAGTGAGATTCGAAACTCGATCTCCCCGTCATCAGCAGTTTAGTCCAACACAATAGTAGCGCGTTAGACCATGCGGCCACTGAGGCGGGTCATACAGACTGTTGGTTCGCAAAACAGTAGTGTAATAAGTATCCTAAGAGCTCCACCGATCGTGTAGTAAAACGCATTGCTAAAAAAATTGGTCACTAACATTTTGATAAAAACAAAATGGAGCCACTAGCATCTTATTTACACTTCTTACTACTGATGTAAGAAAATCTTTTAAAAAACTACTCCCTTTTGTCTTTCAGATGTGAAGCGTAACTCGCCATGTTCCAGACCAGCCCAGGCATGGGCTACTCCGATACCGCCCCCACGAGCGCCGCCTCCACAGGGGGTGGCTTCCTAGGTATGGGCTCATCCCACCCCCAGCACCCAGTGTACGTGCCGTCCAACCGCGCCGTCATGGGCCACCCCCACCACCATCACGTGCAGTACCCCGCCGGATCGGGTGTCACCCCTGCTAGCAGCGCTCACCACTACTCGGGGGGCGGAGGAGGGGGTGCCACCCCCGCCGCATGGCACCACCAGGAGGGGTACGTGACTTCAACCCCTCACCACCATCACCACCAACAGGCCGCCCTGTCCGCTGCGCCGTTCTATGCGCAGAACGCGATGATGATGTCTTCTTGGAGGGCCTACGACGGGTCGGGCTTCCAGAGAACTTCGCCTTACGGTACGACCTCACGACCTCCCCCGGTACCCGAGGTGCGGCAGAAAGCGCGAGAAAAGGCCAATGTTTTGTGCAGTTTTTATGGCAAAACATTACTTTGGCCAAAATAAGTAAAACATTTCTCCAGTATAAATATAGAGTCTAATTCTCTTCAACAGATCTTAAATATCTGTCATCAGCGTAGTAGAATTATCTAACAAACTTATTAAATGAAGAGAAAAAGTTGTCATTAAATTCCAGAACATCCTTGACTGTTGATATCAATCTCCATGTGAAGGAAATTAAATTCTATGTTTGTACTGGAGCATTATTTTATTTATTTTGATCAAGAATACGTTTTGAAATAAAAACTGCAAAAAACACTCGCCTTTTCTCCCGTCCCTTTCCATCCCACCTTAAGGGGACCGCCTAAGTAGCAGATATAATACCAATCATGTGTGGAGCTTAGGATTAATATTGAGAAAACTTTTAACAATACTTGAGTTTGGTCTGTGTGTTGTTTATTGTTGTTGTTTTTTGCACCACGTTTTACTACCATTTTGAGTTTTACGCTTATGTACTAACTAAACATTGTTTTTATGGATAAAGGAAGGCTATATTTATAGGAAGTGTATCCACATTTGTGTGGCGGGAAAGTGGAAAATAATTTAGGAAAAACCACCCTCAGTACACCCGACCGAGATTCGAACCTTGATCTCCCCTTCATCGGCAGTTTAACCTACTGCAAGAGTAGCGCGTTAACCACGCGGCCACCGAAGTGGGTGGGTTTGGAGTTAACTAAAAGGAATTAAAAAACTGTTTGATTTGACTTATACATAAATTTAGACTTTTAAACATTGTTCAAAAGTCTACATTTTTTAATTCAGAAAGTCCAAAAATCCACATATTTAGTTCATCATTTAGACCCGAGAAACGGAAGGTAACTGGTATTAGAGCGTAGAATGGATCTTTGTGATTCGAATGATGTGATTTAAAAAAACTTCATCATTTTAAAACTTCACACATATTTTATATATATTTTTTAGAAATACATAAATAATTTTTATTATTAAATTTAAAATTTAAACAAAATTTTAAATCAAAAATAAATAAACACAGTTAAACCTGGCCTTAAATGATATAGCTATTCTGTTGTTAGTTTTTATAAGTTATTAATAAAATAGTATTTAGATTATTTATTTGTTTCTAAACATAAGTATTATAGATAGTTATTTGGTCATTAAAAAATTTTAGTAGTTGTCTAAAAAATAACAAACCATTTCCATTAGTTAAAATAATTTATTTTAACAGTTTTTAACAAATAAACGTTAAACTCGAGTGATTTGAAAAATACTCACGCGATAAGAACCAAAATAAATCGTCTTCATAGAGTATTTGCGGCAGAGATTGATATCCAGTAGTTATTATGATTCTGTTTTGTGTTTAAAATAAAACGATAGCTTTTTGTTAGACTACTTTATGATTCCACTCATGTTCATAAAACAATCGAGAGGGATTTTTTCCTCAAAGGTGGAATATTTAAATCGGAATGTATATAGTTGTCATTAACGTTAGGAATTTTTTTATGGGTATTTCAGGCTGATACACTTTTTTTTAACCTCTTGTTACCCTTTTTTTATTATTTAGATCTATAACTATAACTATTACTTTTTTAAATGGCAAAATATATTATGTATGGCAGTTATTTTATATCCCACTTGTGGGGATTGTAGGGGACGCGAGAAAAGGTAAGGATTTTTGCAGTTTTTATAGCAAGCAATTTTTTTTGTCAAAATAAATCAAACTATTATTATTATTATTATTACCACGTCTTACTACCCGTTCGGGTTGTACGCGCTTACGCTAGTGTGTAATGGTAGGGTAATTGGGAGATGAGATAGAGGACCTACAGTTTAAGGTGGGATCCGAACCACGGTGGAGGCCTGGCATTCCCCACATTCACAAGATGTCTTGTCAGAGGTGAAGGAAGGATTTGGCAATCAGATAAATCTGTGCCGGGACCGAGGATTGAACCACGCAAAATCAAATAATGCTCCAGTAGAAGAGTTTAATTTTTTCACGTGATGACATCAACAGTTGTTGAATATCTGTCATGAGCATGGCGGCATTAGATGATAAACTTTTAAGATGAAGAGGAAAAGATGTCATTAAATTCCAGGACACCCTTGACAAGATATTCAACAACTGTTGATGTCACCACATGAGGAAAATTAAACTCTTATGTTTAAAATAGAGAAATATTTTAAATATTTTGATCGAAATGTGTTTATTATATATATATATATATATATATCCGCAAAAACACTGCCTCAACTCTCGTTCCCCATACGCCCACTCATCCAAACACGGAAATCAAACCAGAGACCTTTGGCCTGTGGTCCAATATTCTACCACTGAGCTATTCAGGATCATCCCTTGCCCAAGGTCATTCTTCAACCTCATATTAGACGAACTTGACGTTTAGACCAAGTGCTCCCCGATACAAGTATTGGTAGTAGTAGTAGTAGTGTAGTAGTTAGTAGTAGTAGTAGTAGTAGTAGTAGTAGTATGTAGTAGTAGTAGTAGTAGTAGTAGTAGTAGTAGTAGTAGTAGTAGTAGTAGTAGTATAATTGTACTTGGCTCGAGTACCGGTCGGGTCGACTGTTCACTATAATTTCTATAATTTAATATCAGAAATGTGGTCGGTGTCGCCAGACAGCGCCATGGAGTTCCAGTTCGGCGAAGGGCGGGAGTGCGTCAACTGCGGCGCCATATCGACGCCCTTGTGGCGCCGCGACGGCACCGGCCACTACCTGTGTAACGCGTGTGGCCTCTACCACAAGATGAACGGCATGAACCGGCCCCTCATCAAACCCTCCAAGAGGCTGGTTAGTAGCATTGCATGAAGAGAGTAGAAAACCATTTTGCGAACTCATTATCAGTACACCCGACGAGATTCGAACCTTGATCTACCACTCTTGGCAGTATAGTTTACTACGAGAGTAGCGACTTGGACAAATGTACGGATTGAGATAATTCTGCTTTCTCTAGCAGAACTCCCTGACACACCATAGTGTAACAAAACAAGGTAAGACTGCTTATAAACGGAGTGTACATCACATTTTATAACAAGTACATTTTTGTTCTACTGAAGAAAGTGTTGTAATGAACTGTGTCTTGTACTGTATGGGTGACCGGCGTCCTTGTTTCACCAGTGCGATGTTCCACAGACGGCGACAAGGCGGTTAGGGCCTGTGTTGCACCAATTGCGGGACCCGCACCACGACGCTGTGGCGCCGGAACAACGACGGCGAGCCCGTGTGCAACGCGTGCGGCCTCTACTTTAAGCTGCACGGCGTCAACCGGCCGCTGGCTATGCGCAAGGACGGGATACAGACGCGCAAGCGCAAACCCAAGAAACAGGGAGGGGCAGAGAAGACGCCGGCAGACGACGCCATCGCGAGCGGTGGTAAAAATGCTTGCGTTTGTTTTGTTTTTTATTAGCACCCCGTATTACTACTAGTTCGGTTATGTAGTATTTACGCTAATGGTTTGAAGGATTGTGGAGGTTATATTTATAGTAAGTGTACCCGCATTTGCATGGGAAAACATTTCAGGAAAATTCGCCTTCTGTACACCGTCATCGGCATCTAGTCTACTGCGAAAGTAGCGCTATAAACCAGGCGTCCACCGAAGCAGGTTGCTTTCATTTGTTGATTCGAATATCACCCGCTTCGGTGGACGCATGGTCTAAGGCGTAAGTCTCTCTATATACTGGACTGCCTATAGTGAGATGTGGGTTCTAATCCAGTTCGGGTGTACTGAGGGTGTTTTTCTTTAATGGTTTTACACTTCCCTCCACGCAAATAAGAGTGTACTTTTTTTAACTTCAACAATTCTCTATATCTAACACAGTAGCGTAATTAATACATATATTTGTATAATGCGAACGGGTATTGAGACGCGGTGACTAAAGATTACCCCTACTGTTAGCGCCTTGTCTTATCTTGTTATGTGACTGCGACACTTAGTGCACTATTGGTTCTGAACGAATTTATGCCTGACGCTTATAAGTAATGTTGGAGTTGAGGACAATATTTTTACTTTCTCAACAAATAATTTGCCAAAATATATAAATATGCTTCAGTAGATACAATGATTGATTTTCTTCGCGTATCATCCATATATTCTGTATTTTTTAGCATGCATCTTACTACCCGTTCGGTTATAGGGTATGATTATATAAAAATAATAATATTAGCACACGTCTTACTACCCGTCGGTATATACGCTTTAAGTACTAATTACGTAATGGTTAGGAATTGGGAAAGTTGAATTAGAGGAAGTGAACCCACATTTGCGTGAGGGAGAGTGAAAACCATTTAGAGAAAAACCACCCTCAATTTCACCTAACCGAGATTCGAACTCGATATCCCGTCCTCAACAGTCGAGCTCAACACGACAAGCGCGTTAGCAACTACGCACGAGGCGGTATTTCTATGAGTGAAAGTGAAAGGCCTATCAATTTTTCCGAGAAGGTTATTTTCACATACTATCATCATTTCACACGCCACAATTGACATGGTGCCGATGGCTTTACTTCCCCTCCAAAGGAAAATTGTGCTACAGATTCTTTTCGCTTAAGTATATTTGTCAACCCTTGCTGGTTTTGAACCCACAAACATCGGGTCATGAGGTGAGCACTTTACAACAAGACCACAGAGGTTGAAGACCTCAATGTTTGTAGCCACAGTAAGATGTGAACATACTGAAAATGACACTCTGACACGGGAATCGATCCAAGGACTGTACTTAGCGCACCAATAAATTACCACTAAGCTCACCAATGGACTTTACATCAAGTACTCAGGGTCATTTATCAATATATTGACTCACTGATATTGCCAATATGAGTTAAGAATACTTGAGCACGGGAAACCCAAAATATTCATAATTTACATTAATTAAAGTGCCATACCATTTTTTTCCGTTCTTAGACCACATAAGTCCTCTTCTGTTTTTTCTTCTCCTTTAGCTCCTAGAATTTTTTTCTTTCCTTAAAATCATCCAGTATTTGAATCCTCCTTCTTCCTAAGCTCCTCTTTCCCTCAACCTTGCCTTCTATGACCAGTTACAGAGGATAGTTCCTCCTAAGGATGTGTCGAATCCACTTTGTTTTGTACAGAAGAATAACATCCAAAATTGTTCTCTTTTCACCCACTTTCTTAGGACTTTATTTATCTGCCTGTCTGTCCGCCTGATCTTCTCAAGTCTTATCCAGCACCACATTTCAAAGCTCTCCGAGCATTTCTTTTCCATATTCCTAGGAGTTCAAGTTTCCGCTTCATATAGTGCGATGCTCCACATGTAGCATTTCATCAGTATCTTCCTCAGTTCCAAACTCAACACGCTCATCAGCAGAAACGTCTTCTTGTTGAAAGATTTATAGACCATGATATTCCTTGATTTAAGCACCCTTTTTCAGGAGATTTACCAAATACTTGAACTGCTCCGTTTTCCAACTCCTTGTTTCCAATTTTGATTTTCAGCAGCTGTGCATTTTTTGTAATTACCATCACTTTTGACTTCTTGATGTTGGTCTCCATGCCATATCTTCTCCTTATCTCTACCACCTGGTCCATAATTTCCTGCAACTCTTATTTATTTTTGGCCAGAAATTCTAGATCATTCACATATTTTATTATGTTGGTGACGTGTTCTCTTATCCTTAAATTGCCACTTACCTCCTGATCAGACATTCTCCATACAAATTGAGTAAACTTGGTGACAAACCGCAACCCTGTCTGACTCCTCTTTCTATCTCTACGCTAATGGTCTCTTCATCCTTCAGCCTCACCTTCACTCGCTGTCACAGGTACAGGTTTGGAAAAAGACTTCTGTCCTTCCAGTTGATGCCGATCTTCTTGAGTATGCTCATCGGTTTTTTGCATGTCACTCTATCGAACGCCTTTTGCCAGTCGATGAAACCAATATAAACTTCTTCTTTGACTTTTAGCACTCTCTCTGAAATTATTCTTAGCATCTCTGGTTTATTTTCCTTTTCTGAATCTAAATTGGTCTTCTTCTAATACATTGTCTATGTTATGCTCCAATCTCCTGTTAAGTATTCTTGCTGCGATTTTTCCCACATGAGAGATGAGGCTGATGGTCTTGTGGTCACTGTATGTCTTGGCTTGTTTCTTCTTCTCTAGAGCCTCCATGGTTACGTTTAGGAAGTCCTTAGAGCCATTCTCCTGTTTTGTAGATTGTATTTATAAGTTTTGTCAAGGCCATTAATCCTTTGATTCTGATTTCTTCAGAAGGTCAGTGTCATGATATGTCATCTCCAGCAGCTTTCCTTCTTCACATGTCCTTTATGGCTCTTTCCCCTTCCCTCTTTAAAAACATGGTTCCTTTTACGTCTGCTTCTATCACTTCTTCTGCTTAGATCTCTAGGTTTTCTGGTCGATTTTTCCTTGTCTTTCAGTTTTTCTATACATCTTTCCCAAATCGCAAGAACCTCTTCATGATCCGTCATCATCTGACCTTTGGAGTTCTTTATTCCTATGGTTTGCACACAACACACACTAACACAGGAAATACTATCTAGACTTGCTGTGACGTCATGATGCCCTGACCACAGGCAACGTCCTTAATTATATAGTTTAAAATAAGCTAGTATGTTATATCATCATACACTAATAATATATGAAGGCTATGCGGGAAAAGGATAAAAATCACATTTCACACATTTTCCAGGACATCAACTTGAATATCTCAAACCTCACAAGGATTCCCGAAATATTTTTTTAAATCATTTAAATATTACAGAGATCTCTTTGTTCATAATATAAATATATTAGAATGGTCTCATTTTGACAATGGCAACACTAACTCAATTTGAGCTAAAATTGAACTTTACTCCTTTTTCCCCTGTATTCTTCATTTTAAAACAAAATGAAACTACTTTTTAATGCAACCATTATTTAACTGACTTTAAATTCTCTGTTGTCAAATAAATAACGCAGAAAATCCTCACCTCGATGAGATGTCTGGTTCGAGACTTATCGCGTATCTGACATCCCCAGTTGATCGGACGTGTGATAGCGTTCTCGGCTGCTCCATGAGTGTAACTCTTGTTATCTCCTCCGCAGACCGGAAGAGCCCGCTGCAGCCCCTCCCAGAAGCAGTGCTCCCCTCGAAGCCGTCGGAGCGGCCCTATCTAGGCCACACCTCACTGCTGCCAACCTTGCAAGGCATCAAGGAGGAGCCCCCTTCAGACAACATGTCCCTCGGAGGCAAAACCGCCCCTCTGGGGTTCCCTCCCGTGTCTCAACTCAGCAACTCTCACCACCATCCTCACCACCAGTTGTTCGGCTTCCAGTCACCAGGGGTGCCTCCAGCCGATGTCGGCGGTTACGTCATGAGTCACCACCCTCATCACCCTCACCATCATCACCATCACCACCATAACATGACGGCTGCCAAGCTGATGGCTACTACGTAGTTTGTAGGTCGTGTGCCTCTAGTGACAAATCGAGCCGGAATATGGGCTCTTCGAGAATATACCCCAATATTGATATGATGGAAAAGATACCCCAATTATAATAAGATCGAGGAGATACCTCAATATCGATTTGATCGAAAAGATACCTCGATATTGATAAGAGCCCTGTGTGGAATACAGACACGTGGAATAATCGTAGGAAGGCGGATAAGAATTAAATTCAAACAATTATTAAGGATAAAACTGCGGGAAAAAATAAAATTAACGGATTTTTGTTTTATAATTTTATAAAAGTAACAAAAAACCATTACTATTTTTTTTTAAGTAGACTACTCTTAAAATATAAGTTTTCCTCTGGAAAACAAAATATTATTTTTATAATCGCTATAAACACACTTTAGATATAAATTTTGAACCAAATTGTTTAAGCACTTTTTTTTTCAAATTTTCAAAAATATAAATCAGTAAACTAACCTCAAACTATATTTTTAGAAAACGAAAATACCCCGTCATTTACCATGCCAAATACTATCTCGATAAGCATTTTAAGCAAAATCGTCAGAAGAACTTTCTAAAAATCTAAAATTTAGGGATGATCAAGATAGAATTTAAAATAAAGGTAACCGTATTTGCGTGGAGGGAAAGCTAAAGAGAGAGAGAGAGAGAAACAATTTAGTAAACAAAAACCCACCAAAAGTTCACATGACCTGGATTAAAACCCCAGCCTACCAATCGTTATCCACCCAGGCAATACGAGATTGACTCCTTTGTCTGTGTGCCCACTGGATTAGGGCCAAGGACTTAACCACGTCTCCATCAATAATATATATATTTATATATTATATATATATTATATATATATATATATATATATTTTTATCATGTTCTAATTGATGAATCCATATTTAAATCTGTCCACGAGTCGGAAATTATTGAAACAATCGATAATCGACATACACGTATTAATCACGATAATAATCTGCTTATAAAGAGACACAAATTGAGGAAATTGAAAATAGAAGCATTGTTCACTAACATTAAATAAATTATTCTTATTTAAAAACTATAATTTATCTCCATGGCCGTATATGTGTCGAAAACCACCTTGGTTTAGTATTTTTTTACAGTTTTTATTGCAAACCATTGTTTTTTCTTACCAAAATTATTCAATTATTGCTCCAGTAGAAATGTAGATTTTAATTTTCTTCACACGGTGATATCAACAGTTGTTGAATATCTGTCAAGTAATGTGCCTATGCTCATGAAAGATATTCAACAACTGTTGATATCACCTTGTGGAAAAAATTAAACTCTAATGTTTCTACTGGAGAAATATTTAAAACTTGCAAAAACACTACCTTAAACCACGAACCCTACACTCTTACCTTAATGACTAATGTGCATTGCCATTCCGTATCTTTAAACAGCAAATATTATATATATATAAGAGTTACGTTTATGTATTCCATTTAAAACGCTATTTTATCTAAAGTGCGCGATAAGGAGCACATCGTGTCTGCCGTTTAGCAAAGTGCGCTGCAAGGGCGGTATCAGCACACTTTAAGAGAATTCGGACATCATCAAAAACGACTTCCACCCTTTAAGTCAACGCCATTGCAATTTTAAACCAGTAAAGTGCACAAGTGCGTGGTATCCAGACTATTCGAACACGGCCTAAGTCAAAGACAGTTACGATTCTAGTTTCTCTCTCTTTTGATTCTTATATTTTAACCTCGATCTTTTGCTTTCGATTCTGCAACATTAACAATAAATTATAGCTTAGCATAACTTGTTTGAAAAAAAAAACATGTGTAGATTGTGAAAATAATAGGTTAATAAACAGTGTATAACACGAACGGGTAGTAATACGTGGTGTTGAAAAAAATAAAGCAGCCATGTTTGATTCTTGCAAGATCCTTTTTTTTAAAAAAGGTCATATTATTGAATAAATTTACAATTTGCGGTGTTAACGTGAAATGGCGAGATAACCAACAAAGGTAAAAATTAAAACTACTAATTCTTCAGAAGATTGCCTTTTTTGTTAAATGCTTGAACAAATAAGAATTGAGGTATCTAACACTAAACGATTAAAATCGATTCTCAATTAGGTCGATATCAGTAAGAATCTAGGATGTCTAACAATCGAGTTTGACGTCATTAATTTTTCTATTTATGACTGCGTCCATCTATCTGTTCAGGTATATATTAGCTTACATATTTTAATTACTCTAATTTGTTAGGAATGAGGAAGAAAGCATTTTAGAGGTAATCTACCTGTGTTTACGTGGAAGGAGAGTGGAAGCCCCTTTAAGAAAAACCACTCACAGTAGAACCGACCGGGATTCGAACCCCAATCTCCTTATCATCAGAAGGCCTGTCGAACAAGAAAATGACGCCTTAGAATATTCAGCCACTTAAGCGGATGACATATCCTAATTTAATTAAAATAAATGTAAGCATTTGTATTTATAGCTTTAAAATATTTTTTGTAAATATTTGTTTGTACTCGTAAAAAAATGTATATAAGACTTTTCCTTCCCTCGTTTACGGAGAAAAAAAAATTAGTGATATTAAATTCAGACTGAGTCACATTTGGTATTAATGTGCCAGTGACAAAGTAAATTATTTGTTTGTTGTTTTTATTTTATTTTAAATTATCGAATGTAAACGAACACACGTAAAAGATCATATAGAATGTTACTTTTTTTTATAAATATATATTAGTAGCTTAATGAAATGTTTATATCAATTATTAATAAGTGTGATTAAGCAACTCCTTAAGAAGAAGAAGAAGAAGAAGGTACGTGTAGTAAATCACAAAAAAAAACAATGGATTTATGACCGTACACATGAATGAATAAAAATCTTCAACTTAAGCATAATAAAATGTTCCCAACTGAAACGATGTATCGTTAAATACTTTATTGATCAAGGGGCAGTATATTCAATTGTATATAAGAAGATATGTCAAATATAAAATGTAATTTTTTTAACTAAGTCTGCAATATGATAACATTATGAATAGTCAAGATGTTGGTGTGCGCTTATGTATTCATCCGCCAACAAAAGAAATACAGGAACATAAGTGATTATTTATTGTCAATTATAGTCACTGAAATAGATAATTTCCAATCAAATTTTTTTTTTAATAAAATTCTTAAGATTTGTTATTCCTGTCATGTAGTTTTTATATTGTAATTTTATCTTCTATGACAAATTCGCTTGACTTCAGCTTAAACCATGTTTTATGAAATATCATCAGAACTGTAATCCGTTTGTCTGTATTTACCACGAGAATCCGTATTGTGTCACATTGCATTGTAATTGAAAAAGTAAAAATATATAATACTCAGGCATTGCAAAAATATATAGTCCGACTTTCACAGGAAGAACCTTATCTGACAGAAAAGTCCTAGATCTACTTTCACGTATTTATACACCAAGTAATTTTATCAGTCGCGTTTGATAGATATTATCAATACCCATAAAAATAACACTAATAAAATAGTAAAATGTTTTCATTGTTGATGGCAAAAAAAAGGTTTTCTTATATTTTTTCTAAGAGTATCTTTTTATAAAAAATCCAACTATAGTTGATTGATACCCAGCTAGTTTGTACATTTGATTGCTAAATACCTCAATTATTATTTACAGGTATATTTTTCACCTGCAGAATATATCATGCTTAAAAAGAACCAACCAGGTCACTATTTATTACAATTATCGTTGTATGTGCAATGTTTTGTTGTTTTTAATTATATATATTAGAAGATGAATAAAAATTAAAACTCTCAGAATACATCTGGAGAAAGGCTGGAAAAACTACTTTAGCTGGTTAAAACTAACAACCCTGGTTCATTAGGGTGTGATTCAAACTTAAGACAAGTTGTAAATACAATAATTCTTGGATCTGATTAGCTCCAGTGTTCTTTGGTCGGAAGAAACGGATATAAAGTGGCAAAATAGATAACAAATGATGGAAACGGAACCCAAAATCAACTAAGTAAGTGTACTTTGAAGTCAGTCACAATAATAAGACGCGTAACAAGGTATTTTTAAAAGCAAACAAGACCAATTATATTACTATAAAGCCACATGGCTGACTCACTCACTGACATTAATGTTGACCCACTTACAGATGAGCTAGAAACTTGAAATTTGGCTAACTTTATAGCTTCTCGCCTGTAACCGACGGGAAAATTCCAAAAATTTTTTAAAAAAATTTTTAACCCCGAAATAATTCAAAATGGTGGAGCAACTTTAAAGTCGGTGCGGACCTTTATTTAGGGTCTCTTATGGCTAAACAGTAAAACCTATCAAAAAACTGCTCTGGAATTACATTAGATTACATCCACTTGCAAATAAAACTCACGGGGGGTTTGGGGGCGGAGCCCCCAACGAGAAAAGCTAGTCTTATCCATACGAGTAAGTGTAGTATTAATACCGGCTAGTATGTTGAGATCAAACATTAAGCATCATCATCAACTGTACCCAGACCCACTTCGGTGGCAGTATGGTCTAAGGCGCTACTCTCGCAGTAGACTAGACTGCCCATGACGGAGAGATCGTGGTTCGAATCTTGATCGGGTGTCCTGAGAATTTTTTAAAATTGTTTTGCACGCAAATTAGGTTACACTTCCTATAAATATAACCTCCCTTATCCCTAAAATCACTAGCGTAAAATTAGTACATAAGCGTATAGTCCGAATGGGTAGTAAGACGCACTGATAAGAAAAAACTGTTTCCAACCTGTGGCCTGGTCAGTTCTTCCTTCCTTAATTGGTTCTATTCTTCTTCTCTCACTTGCACATTTTCTTTTATACGATTCTCCCATATCTTTCCTAGGTTCTTTTGCGATCTTTTTCCTGTATAGGCCTACTTCATTTCCATCGTGGTAGTGAGTCGCAACATAAGGAGCCTACCGACAGCTTACCCTCTCCTACTCAATTCTGGTCCCAACACCAAGTGATGTACCCCGGGATCTGAGTAACCTGGTGGAGGTTGGGTTGAACCCCAACAGAAACCAGGTCAGGTACAGACGAGAGACTGGTCAGTTGGCTCCCAGCTGGGTGGGCTCGGAGTAAGAGGGTTGCTGATGATGAGCTAAGACATCATCAGCATGGCCGAGGCCGTAGCTAGCCAATAATTTTCGGGGGAGAGGGGGTTCAGCGAGCACATGCCCCAATTGTCGGAGGCTAGACAAAATTATAAATGATAAACAGTTCTATAAACTATCTTAAATGTTTTTCTTGTGGCAACATAACACCCAAAATTGCCGAAGGCTAGAAAAAATTATAAATATGTTAACACCTCTAGAAGCTTTCTGATGTTTTTCTATGGTAACACATCCCCCTAATTTGTACTTGTGCCTTAATTTTGATATTGTTTGAACCATAAATATTGTGTTCATTTAATTTCAAGGGAGTTTGAACCCCCAGTCCCCCTCTGACTACGACCTTGTCAGCATCCTTAGTCTCATTTAGGGAGGTTACCACCAAGAGATCTCCCTGAGGACCTCGCTGCTCAGTTTGTAGGCCACAACCAGCATTCTAGGAAACTTGACTCCAAAAAATCTGAAGTGGTCTGATGACGTTCACTTGTTTTCAAAGAGTCGGCAACGGTAGAGGTTTAATTGTAAGTTTGAAGTGTTTGTATGAGTTTTAAAATCAATTATGTAATACAATATATCTGAGGTCTTTATTTAATGAGAAATTTAAGTTGTGTAAAAAGAAACTAAAAATGCGATACAACTCGTTAAAATTAATTGTACGTGTATATTTTATCCATAAAAGTGTTTTTTTCTATTACTTCCTCCAGAAAATTGCAGCCATGTAATTAAATTTAATTACAATAATATATGTATTATTTACGTCAGAACAGAAGATTTATTTAATGTTATATATGTTCTCATTATTACATATTTCACTATACATTTTAACCGATTTTTCTATATATTTATGTACATATTTTGTAGATTAATACTATATAAAAATCCGGGCTAGAGTCATGAGCAACGCGAAACTTAAACAGAACTTTTTCTCCTCATTAAAAAAAATCAAATTCTATTTTGGCCATGACAGATTTCAAAGAACTGTTGAGATTACTATGTGGAGAAAATTTAACCAAACATATATACCGAAGAGATATTTTTTAAAGCACCAACACATTTTTTTTTAATTAAAAATTGCTGTAAACAACTGAGCTTAACTCGAGTCCACTCGCAAATCAGCTTAAAAACAATTACGTATTTATGAATGTCACTTGGTCGGTTCTTACCCTCCCTTTATACTTATGTTTCTTTCACTGCCTAGTGTTCCTACTGATATACAGTAGCTCCGTGGCTTCTTTGGTGCTGACTGACAGCTCACAGCTGACTTCTGACAGTCAACATTTAGGTATATACCTAAATTTTGACTGTCAGATGTGACAGCTGGTAAACACATGTTTTTGCAGATCATATGGTTCGGTGTAAGGATACATAACTTGGTCTGGTAACTTTTCAAAGATGTCAGCTGTCAATCAGCACCAAAGGAGCCATGGGGCTACTGTAGTATTTATAAGGTTTTCCAAAGTCCACTTAACATGTAAGTGCTGTGACAAGTACATTATAATGTGCAACATATATTATTATGTTTTCCCAGTGAAAATGTTATTAAAATCGCTTTGTCGTTGTTTGTATGTAGTAAATGTGTTCAGAACTATTGTACTAACGCAAATAAAACTAATTGAAATAATCACAGTAACTAATAATATACGCCATACTTGAAAAACATTACTTTTATTGTGTTGCTCTTCTAATCCCCCCCACCCCCCACGCATGATACTTTTCCAAAACAAGTGCTATAAAAGAAAACAAGTGTTCATAAATAAGTTTTAAAATGGGTGAGAGCTTTTATTATTTTCTTTGGTGAAGGTATACTGGATTGAATGTGTTCTTAATTTAATTTATTAATTAATATTATTATTGTCTTTAATCCTTTTGACGATTATTAAAGGCTTAGAAGTAGTTCTCTTCGGTGGTTGAATGGTCTAAGAAGGCGTTGTTATCTCAATAAAATGGGCTGCTTATAACGGAGAGATCAGGGTTTGATTCCTGGTAGGGGATCCTGATGGTGGGGTTTTCCCTAAATGGTTTTCCACTCTCACTCCACGCAAATGTAGGCACACTTCTTCTATTTCTAACTTACTTATCTCTTACACATTAATATAATTATTGAATATGTCTTACACGCATACATTAATTAAAATAATATAATAGGGATACAAAAAAGGTAGAGTTATTGAGTAAACGTACCCGAATTCGCGTGGAGAGAGAGGGGGAAACCATTTAGGAAAAACCACCCTCGGTACACCCGATCGGGATTCGAATCCTGATCGCCCCATCATCAGCAAAGTAGCCCAACATGAGAGTGACGCGTTAGACCACGCGACAACCTATGCGGGATATTTCCGTACTAAATTCAGTAGAAGTCAATTACAAGAAAGTATACAACACACTAGAAAGATTAAATTTACCAAAAATGAACATAATATTATGGAAAAGTGTATGTAATTTGACAGTATCTCTGGTCAATGCAATCAATGGTCTGGACAATGTTTAAGTAAAAACGCATACGCGTAAAAGGTAAAGTATTTTAAACACTAGCTAACTTAAACGGCCATTTACTTGTATTTCAAACAAAACTAAAGTGGAATATATTTGTTTTGAAAATAACGTGTATAGTTTCAAAACATGCATTAAAAGTTTTAAATTTTCAAGTACACAAACTATTTTCTGAAAGGAATTTTATTTATTTTTATTGGTAACATTAGATATTCCCAAATCAAGGACAAAGACAATGACAGCAGTTATTTCACTGGTTATTTAGTGATAGTGGCTATCAGTTTTTCAGTACAAGTCTCGATACTGAATTACACGATAATACCGCCCATGTGTATTGGGCGGTAAGTAAAATTGCAACGCAAACAGGGTTTGTTACCAGATAGCTGGATTGCTCGACAAGACTAGATGGTCTAATTTTCACAGGTAGAACTTTCTTTACCTGAAAGCTAATAAAAATGATGGCCATGTAGCCATATATGTGGGTTGGAGACGTTATTATCCATCTATCGCCAGTTATGCCTTCAGCGAAGAGCTAGTTTAATGCCAGCATTAATTTCTCTCTGTCTTTTCACAAGTCTTTACTCGGAATGAGAAAAGCTCAGTTACCAACTGTAAATAAATTAGGGAACTGGTACATTGTAGAATGTTGTTCTAACGCTTGTGAAACCTGAATAGTGCCACCTTTTTTAAAATATTAATCTATACAAAAATTTATAGAGGTTTAGTTTGGATATATTCCTCCCATTTTTAGACATAAAATCTAGCGGACAATTTTAAAGATGCCCTTATTATTATTTGAGTGTTTTAAATGGTTCAGAATCAATACAGGCCTGAATTGGCACTTTTCAACTGCCTCTATAAGATATGACCACAAAAGAATAGTTCATATTTAACGATTCTTCCAACTGAACTAGTCGAAATAGCATCTACTTCAAGTGATCTAGTTCAAAGAAAACTACAAGATGACGCTATAGTAAACAGTTGTGACCCCTTTGACCGATATCCCGTTACAGAAATGAAGTGACAGAAAAAATATCTGAGATTCTTCCATTAGTTACTACATGCATGCTTGTATGTGTTGAAAGGAAGTTAGTTGTTTGCTATCTCCGTTGATCGGGAAAGATAGCTATCTCCTCTTAGCATTTTCATCAAAAAGCATAATTGTTCCTTTTTCTCCTTTTTTCCAATATCAATAATTATATTTAAGAAAATATCATTGGCATGTGTAGGTAATGAAATGGTGAACGACTTAAACTGCAAGCTGTTCTCCACGAACGGGTGAACCATTGAGCTGGACAAATAAAACTGCTCATTTCAATGAATCTGATCACTTTGAACTTATTACATACAGGGAAGAGTTTTGCTCTTCTGTAGCCATACAGTATAATTGGATGCACAGTTTTGGTTATTATTTATCCAAGTGTCGAAAAAAAAAAAGGAAATGGCTCAGTTCAACCTCAATGTCCATTTCTTTTTCTGTTTGTGCAAAACGATCTCCAGTATGAGGTAACATAAAGTTCCTGTCAACACGAAACCAAGCTGGAAGTAGAGTTTATGCCGCATGCACACCTGATGGCTGTACCCACTGGCGATCACGAAGCCCAAGGCTTCCCAAAGACGAAGATTGCTGAAGGCTGCTTCTTCTCTACCAGGAAATATATTGCCACACATCGCTAGAAAAGAAAAAAAAGAGTTGTGTGTGTGGAGATTTTGTGATAAGCAGGACTAGTATTCTGATTACTTTAAAAAACTACCTAAAACTATACACAAACACTCGCAATGAATGCATACAACTAAAACCAAAACGCCTTTACGATTAATGGAAACTAAAAAGTACGAGTACCTAACTATGCAATATTTAAACTCTTGGATTCTGCTAAATATAATACTGATTTACAATGAACTGCAGAAGAAAAAGCTACCCTATCATAAAGCAACTCTCTGGAGATTATTTGCATTGTCTAACAAGAAGTGTGTATTTCACCAAACAAGCAAAGAGAATAAAAATATTTATTGTCTACATTATCTTCTTATTCCGACAACTGTGTGTTGAAAAAAAAAAGTTTGAGAATTTTCGGATCTATAAAATCTCGATAGGAATGCATTAAAATATATTGATTCAACCTAAAGGCCTAAAAATATGCTAACAAATAAAATGTTACCTTAAAATCCTAAACTACAAAAAATGACCAAAAAATCTATATAAAAAAACGTTTCCACAACCAAATAATCATGAACATAAAGTATGTACACATGAACAGTGACTGTGACGTACAGATTGAAAAGTGTAATTCCTTCAAATCTGGGCCCAATTGAAGGTTAGGTCAGGTAAAAATATATTTTTCTTATATAGAAGGCTAATGACATATTATGTTGGCAGACTTGAGACTTCTTTAGGCAACTTGTCTGCTTCTCACACGATATTACTCTATTTCGGTTTAGGTATTTGCTCTGCACCAGGTGGATAAAATGACAAGGTCATGGATTTTTATGGCTTAAAAATTGTTAAAATTGACAATTAGAATGACACAACAAAAACACTAAAAACTAACTTCAAATTTACCACACAAAAAACTCCAGTAATGTAAACGAAAAATCGGTAAGAATGCACATGAATCAATAAAGCAAGCTCTTTATAAATTGAAACAAATATACATATGTGTGCAATTTAAAGCCTTCTACAACTACATTCTTGTTTTTCGTTAAACACAAACAAGAATTTACAAATACTGTAACTTCTTTATAAGCATTAGCTATCACCTCCCAATGCAACCGTTTCTGAATTAGTTGCAGGAACTCACTGGAAATAGTGATTTCATTTATTTATTTTTAACACCACGTCTTACTACCCATTTGGGATACATGCATATGTACAAATCAAACTAATGATATTAGGGGCTAGGAAGGTTATATTAGTAGGAAGTATACCCACATTTGTGAGGAAGGAGAGCGGAAAACCATCTTGTAAAATCCACCCTCAGTACACCCGACCGAGATTCAACCCTCAATCTCCCCGTCATCGGCAGTCTAGTCTACTGTTAGTGTAGCGCGTTAGCCGATGCGGCCACCGAAGTGGGTTATATCGATTTTACAACGAAACAAGTAACGAGTGTACATTGTTTATTATGAGCAGACAAATATGTATGTAGGGAAGACCTTATGATTGAGTATTCATGCCTTTACCAAACATCGATATATTTTTATTTTAACCTACGTAAATTTATATAAATGCCTGAAAATGCCTAAATAAAATTACTTAAAACCAGACAATATTACTTAAAGATCTAATATGACAAAAAAATGTCAAAGGCATAAATTTTCTACAACCAGGGGATCATAAACACAGTTTATAGGTGGGGGAAGGATGGAGTGTGATTGATGTTAATCATAATACTCGTATATTATGTTTGGGTTTAATATAATGTCCTTTCTATTTGAATCCTACTTTGGAATATAAATCCCCCTCACTCCCTCTATCACCGTGGGACGACGCCCTCACCTGTGAGATGCACCAGCCACACGCTGCCCGTGACGGCCCACAGCATCGCCATGGCGAAGAAGATGAACTTGTGAGTCGTCTCTGGCTGCCACAGCAGCATCGCCACCACAACGCTGGCATGAAGCAGCGTCGCGGCGATCAGGACCGGCGCCCGGTCCACCCAGTGCGCCGTCGAGCCGGCGACCACGGCGGCGAGCACCGTCGTCACGCTGTACGTGATCATCACGTTGCCTATACCACCCATCCCCAGGCGCAGGCCACGAACGCCTTTTTAAACAACGACGTAAACTGTCAGTTTACACGAATGATGATTTAAAACTATTATAACAATCCTTGAACCCTCGAATCTTTAAGGGAACAGAAGTTGATAGGATTAGGATTTTGTAGACCTCTGGTCTACATATACTGTGAGGTCCCAAGTAATATTTTCAAAAGAAAAAAATAGATATTTACGTGTAAGGGTGATAGTGTTTAGGTGATAGGTACACAATATTTACGTGTAAGGGTGATAGTGTTTAGGTGATAGGTACACAATATTTACGTGTAAGTGTGATAGTGTTTAGGTGATAAGTACACAATATATACGAGTAAGTGTGATAGTGTTTAGGTGATAGGTACACAATATTTACGTGTAAGTGTGATAGTGTGTAGGTGATAAGTACACAATATTTACGTGTAAGTGTGATAGTGTTTAGGTGATAGGTACACAATATTTACGTGTAAGTGTGATAGTGTTTAGGTGATAAGTACACAATATATACGTGTAAGTGTGATAGTGTTTAGGTGATAGGTACACAATATTTACGTGTAAGTGTGATATTGTTTAGGTGATAAGTACACAATATATACGAGTAAGTGTGATAGTGTTTAGGTGATAGGTACACAATATTTACGTGTAAGTGTGATAGTGTGTAGGTGATAAGTACACAATATTTACGTGTAAGTGTGATATTGTTTAGGTGATAGGTACACAATATTTACGTGTAAGTGTGATATTGTTTAGGTGATAAGTACACAATATATACGAGTAAGTGTGATAGTGTTTAGGTGATAGGTACACAATATTTACGTGTAAGTGTGATAGTGTGTAGGTGATAAGTACACAATATTTACGTGTAAGTGTGATAGTGTTTAGGTGATAGGTACACAATATTTACGTGTAAGTGTGATATTGTTTAGGTGATAAGTACACAATATATACGAGTAAGTGTGATAGTGTTTAGGTGATAGGTACACAATATTTACGTGTAAGTGTGATAGTGTGTAGGTGATAAGTACACAATATTTACGTGTAAGTGTGATAGTGTTTAGGTGATAAGTACACAATATATACGAGTAAGTGTGATAGTGTTTAGGTGATAGGTACACAATATTTACGTGTAAGTGTGATAGTGTTTAGGTGATAGGTACACAATATTTACGTGTAAGTGTGATAGTGTTTAGGTGATAGGTACACAATATTTACGTGTAAGTGTGATATGTTTAGGTGATAAGTACACAATATATACGTGTAAGTGTGATAGCGTTTGGATGCGTCAAGTTAAGATGCAACCCGCTTCTCAAAATCGTTTTGAATTCTCCAAGTAGGTAGCGTAGTTAAATAACGTATAGCTAAAAGTTTTTTTTATATTTAACTTATTATATGTATTACTACTACAATGTCCAACGTAGATATATCTGAATATTAAGAAATCGTACCTCTGTGAACTCCTCTTCGATGAAGGCCTTGTGAGTTCCGAGCCACAGAGATATTGGGATGAGAAGAAGTTGGTTGCGTTCCTTCACCATCTTGACGGTGCTGGTCAGGAGGTCGAACGCAGAAATACCGCAATCCTCCTCTGTCCGGTATCTAGACAAGATGCGAGGGGGGGGGGGGGGGGAGGCAGATAAATATTGGTCAAGACATGTCGGGAGTATCCTCAATTCCACATTTGATTCGGTTAGGTATTAATTTTGGGACGAAACTGGAAAGGCACATCAGTATCTATCTAATCTATTTTTAAAAGGTGAAGCGATTCTTTTCAACAACGATCCCCGAAGCTCTACCAAATCTATATTTCTTTTGAATTTTCCCTTAAATGGAAGTGTAAACATCAAAGATGTAAGTTTACCCAGGAATTTCAAAATTTAAAAATAAAATTCATAGGGAAAACTGCAATTTCTTTGAGTCCTATCAAACAAATCTATTTTTTATACTAGAATTTGTGAAACCAAAATTTAATAAAATAATTACCATAGTTCTACTGAACCAATTTAATTTTATTTGTTTGTATAATTATTTATTATTATTATTATTATATTAGCACCACGTATTACTAACCATTTGGTGTATACATATTGTTTGTAGAAGTATATGTATAGAATAATATAATAATAAGGATAATAATGGCGTGTCTGACCTACATCATTATGTAGCCTAGTAGTGGAAAGATTATCCAGTATTAATGTACCTTTACCCAGAGGACGCCCGAACGTACTAATCCATTTCGTGGGGGCTCTTTCCATCTCCCGATGAGATTAGGTGATAATGATAATGATTATTAATATGTGGAGTCAATTATGACCTTATCTAATTCAAGCGCCAAACCCTGGCGACCATGGGGATCATTACCTTTTAGAGGAAAAAAAATCGTATCAAGTAGGAATCGAGCCCTGGATCTTTAGGTCAGCAGCCAGGGGGCTTTGAGCTCTATACTACAAGGACGATTGTCCGATGTATTATGATCCAGATTTCATAAATATTGAGTTTGCTGCATTTCTAAAATCTTAAAGGTAATCGCCAAATTTGCGTATGGCGCGTCAACTGGCACGCTATAATTATGTTCTTTAGCAAAAAAAAATATAATTTATTTGTTTTTGTTTTGTTTTTTTAAGTTAAACCCCTTTTATTTTATGTGTATGACCCTTATCTAATAGGTAATACTATACCAAAAAATTCTGTAAAATTAAATTTCTTTGTTTCATTTTATTAGTTCATTTTGATAAATATTTATTTAAAATGGCAATCCGACTCTGTAACGCCTACTTGAGGTATTTACTTTGAGACACTGGCTATAGAATCTCTTTCTAATCAAATTTATTAATAATGAGTAAATAGATGGATTAACTCTTTTTAATATATGGCCATTGAGGTCATCAACGTCGTCTTTGGTTATAAATAAATTATAATTATTTTAAATTTAATGTGTATATTATCTTACACATTGATTATTATTCTACTAAATATCGATGCTTAGTTTTTAAGTTATAGTAAAATATGTATATATATTACGTCTCACTCTAAAAATTTTTACCATCATTTGTAACCCTAACAATAAACTAATAAATATAAATTTGATTAGATAAAATACTATATCCTACAATTCTTTATTTAATTCAGTGAGGCCAAGGATAAATAACTACTAAACAGAACGAATAAATTAATAATAAACTAGTCCTAGGAAGTTACGCTTCTTACTTTAGCCAACAAGTTTCACCAGCTATCGTCTATAAATATTTCCTATAGTGACTATTTAAAAATGGAGTTCCACTAGGTTATATCTTAACTTATCGAACACTTCTATAACATCCTCTTGGGAAATTTAGTTATAATTATGATACCATTAAATACGCTTTGTTATCATTCATTGTTATTGCTTTTAGCTTGAAAATAAAAAGCTGAAGCTCTTTGTACTTGTCTATTTAACGTGAGATTCCTTAACACACATATTTTATCAAGCAAATGATTCTCAAGCTAACTTACCTAATAACAGTGTATCCAACACTATACAGTAAATATTTTTGAGTGGAAATGTTATGTGTAAATATTTTTGTTTTTTAATTATTTTATTATTATAATTTTTACTATTTTTTAAATATGTATTTAACACAAGACTGAAGATGTACCTTTAGGTACTTCGGGATTGTATCAAAAACTAATCTATGTAAATTTTTTAAATCCTAAATAAACAATGATTGATTGTATTATTATTATTATTATTATTATTATTATTATTATTATTTAGCACTACCCGCCTCTGTGGAGTAGTTGGCTAACGCGCTTGTCGTGTTGAGCCTGACTGCTGAGGAGGGGAGATCGAGGTTCGAATCCTCGGTCGGGTGAACTGGGGGGTTTTCCTAAATGGTTTTCCACTCTACCGCCAAGCAAATGCGGGTTCACTTCCTCTAATTAAACCTTTTCCAATTCCTAATCCCTTAGAGTAATTAGTACTTAAAGCGTATAACCCGAACGGGTAGTAAGACGTGGTGCTAAGTATAAGTATAAGTATTTAGCACCGCGTCTTTTACCCGTTCGGGTTATACGCTTAAGTACTAATTACACTAATGGATTAGGAATCGGGTAGGTTGAATTAAGGAAGTGAACTTGCATTTGCGTGGAGGGAGAGTGGAAAACTATTTAGGAAAAACCTCCCCCAGTTCACCCGACCGAGATTCGAACCTCGATCTCCGTCCTCAGCAGTCGGGCTCACACGACTAGCGCGTTAGCTAACTTGCCACCGAGTGGGTTTTTTGTTATGATTTGTATATTTTCAATAAACATGTAGCACATGAGTTGTATTTAATTTCGGTTAAAAAGAGAACGCTTACATTAACTTTGACAGATCATAAAGTCTAGTATTTTAATCATCCAGTACATCAGCGTCAGTTCATGATGAAATATTTAAACTAAGATAATGTTTTCGGCTGTGTTGTGAATCGAAAAAGGAACCTAATGCAGTAGTCAATAGTCAGAATAACTAATGATGACATAGGAATATTTTATTTTCACTTGTGTCGAATACTCACTAAATGGAAGACACTCGAACGCACGATGAAGTAATACTCACTAACTAAGAGAAGGGACACTCGAACACACGATGAAGAATACTCACTTATAGAGAAGACACTCCGAACAGCACGATGAAGAATACTCACTCAAGAGAAGACACTCCGAACAGCACGATGAAGGAATACCCCATTACTAAGAGAAGACACTCCGAACAGCACGATGAAGATACTCACTTACTAAGAGAAGACACTCCAAACATCACGATGAAGGATACTCACTTACTAAGAGAAGACACTCCGAACAGCACGATGAAGAATACTCACTACTAAGAGAAGACACTCCGAACATCACGATGAAGAGATACTCACTTACTAGAGAAGACACTTCGAACAGCACGATGAAGAATACTCACTTTAAGAGAAGACACTCCGAACATCACGAATAAAGGGAATACTTACTTACTAAGAGAAGACACTCCGAACAGCACGATGAAGAATACTCACTCACTAAGAGAAGACACTCCGAACACACGATGAAGAATACTCACTCTACTAGATGATGGTGTCCACTCCGAACGGCCATGAAGATTATCACTACTAAGGAAGACACTCCGAACAGCACGATGAAGAATACTCACTAAGAGAAGACACTCCGAACATCACGATGAAGAATACTTACTTACTAAGAGAAGACACTCCGAACATCACGATGAAGAATACTCACTTACTAAGAGAAGACACTCCGAACAGCACGATGAAGAATACTCACTTACTAAGAGAAGACACTCCGAACAGCACGATGAAGAATACTCACTTACTAAGAGAAGACACTCCTAACAGCACGATGAAGAATACTCACTAAGAGAAGACACTCCGAACATCACGATGAAGAATACTCACTCACTAAGAGAAGACACTCCGAACATCACGATGAAGAATACTCACTAAGAGAAGACACTCCGAACAGCACGATGAAGAATACTCACTTACTAAGAGAAGACACTCCTAACAGCACGATGAAGAATACTCACTAAGAGAAGACACTCCGAACATCACGATGAAGAATACTCACTTACTAAGAGAAGACACTCCTAACAGCTCGATGAAGAATACTCACTAAGAGAAGACACTCCTAACAGCACGATGAAGAATACTCACTTACTAAGAGAAGACACTCCTAACAGCACGATGAAGAATACTCACTTACTAAGAGAAGACACTCCGAACAGCACGATGAAGAATACTCACTTACTAAGAGAAGACACTCCGAACATCACGATGAAGAAAGCGATGACCGTACAACTGAGGTAGATCTTGATGATGGTGTCCACCTCATATTTGGAAGGCCTCCATAAGTTGGGGTCCGCCTCATTGGCGGCGTCGTTGGGACAGAAGTTGGCCCCGCAGATTCGGGAGACGGTCATCTCAACGCTGCTATTGTACGGCGCCTCCCTGGACAAGACTACAAGAAGATGTCGTTGCGTCTATTTCACGTCTAAGGGAACACGTGTTCGAATCCTGGTGTTTGGGACTTAAGTAATATTTCAACTAGCAAGATACGAATAATTAGATGGTAACTTGGTTCGTAAAAATACAAACACTAATAGTTATATCTAAATTCGTGCGCCCTTCGTTTATTAGCTCATCACGACTCTCCACCCGTCAGGGCAATATACGTGTATTTACTTTACTCTCGCAAGGAGAGGGATAGTAAAGGAAGCGTACCCGAACATACGTGTGAAGAGAGCGGGAAACATTTAGGAAAAATCCACGCTCATTATACCAAGCCGGGATTTGAACCACGACCTGCTAACCAGACCAGACGATATTGACATTCAATCTCTGCGTCTCCCGAGCGTCAGTCATCATTTTTCCTTCTTTTTTTTTTAACTAACTGCGTCTTACTACCCATTTGAGTTATACTAATATGTAGTTACTAATTCCACTAATGTGTTAGGTATGAAGAAGGTGGAATTTAGAGGAAGTGTACCTGCATTCGCGTAGAGAGAGTAGATTGCCATCCAGGGGAAAAACCTCTAAATAAACCCGATCTAGTTTCAAACTCTGATTTCTCCGTCATTGGCAGTCGAGTATATTGCGAGAGTGACGCCTTAGACCATTCGACCAACGAGGTGGGTTACGTGTAGGTAGATCTAGTAGTTTTTCTGACCGTCCGATGAGAACTATTCTGTGATGAATTACCGAAGGCGGAGACGACGTTCCCCCAGACCTGGGACAAGTTGATGAACATGTAGAATACCGCGAGGAACCTGACGACCAAGGTGTTGGAGGTGGACTCGTCGGGTCGAGAGAACACCTGCGCCAGGACCTTGAGGTAAGTGCAGGCAGCGCAATAGATGGGGCCCAGGGCGATCCCTATCAGGATGGCGCCAGGGATCAGGGTGTAGTAGGTGGCGTCCATCTGGGCGATGATGAAAGGTATGTAGGCCAGGAAACAGACGGCCACCGTCCTCTTGCATCCCACCTTCCTGCGAAGAGGTTGCCCTTGGTCAGATATGGTCAACCCTTGTATACTCTGGGCAACCCGTGTCAGCTATGGGCAACCCTTTTCAACTCTGGGCAACTCGTGTCAACTATGGGCAACCCTTGTCTACTCTGGGCAACCCGTGTCAGCTATGGGCAACCCTTGTCTACTCTGTGCAACCCTTGTCAACTCTGGGCAACCCGTGTCAACTATGGGCAGCCCTTGTCAATTATGGGAAACCCTTGTCAACTCCAGGCAACCCTTATCAACTATGGGCAACCCTTGTCAACTATGGGCAACCCTTGTCAGCTGTGGGCAACCCTTTTCAACTCTGGTCATCCCGTGTCAGCTATGGGCAACCCTTGTCCACTATGGGAGACCCTTGTTAACTCTGGGCAACTCTTGTCAACTCTGGTCATCCCTTGTTTATTCTGGTCAACCTTAGTCAACTATGGTCACCCTTGTCAACTCGCATTACTCTTTGTCAACTCTTGTCATCGCTAATCACCCTTTGTCAGATATGTCACCATTTGTCAACTATGGTCAACCCTTGTCAACTCTGATCATCTCTTGCCAATTATGATCACTCTTTGTCAACTCGGTTCAACCTTTGTCAACTATGGTCACTCTCTATCAACGCTGGGCAACCCTTGTCTACGACACCAGTACTATATGGCTTCAGTCAAAGTGTTCATTTTAATAACCTTATCTAGCAGCAAGAAGAGTTACTAGACCTACTTACATATATTCATACGTCAAGTCATGTGATCTGCATAACCTTTTATATAAATTAGCTTATGTAATACCTATAATAATATAGTAAAATATTGTCAATGTGGACAGCAATAAGATATGTTTAAAATTGATAGCTGAAGATCACATGACTTGACGTATGAATACGTGAAAGTATATAAGTATGGAAACTTTTATATCTTGTTATGAAAATAGAACTGTATTAAGGCTTTAGATCACATTTATAGAGAACCACATATCACTTTTAACCCAATTCTTTCTCACCATCATGATTACTACATTTTCTGATTCACCGGTATTCGAAAAGTATTTCATAAAACGTCATTTGAAACAAAAACGTATCATCGATAATACCCAGCAACCCAAGGACCTTTGTAGGAAATAAACGGTGACTATACTAATCGAGGTTTTTATCAAGAGAGGAAACTTGTTTTATTATAATCGCAACAAAGTCAATTCTAACCAACTTAGCAAACCAAATAATGAATGAGTTCAATGTTTCCCGAACCGACCCCGTGGTTTAGTGGTTAGTGCACCTGTCTAAGAGGTCCCAGGTTCGATTCCCATCTGATACATTGGGTATTTTTCCCTCAGGGGGAATGATTCAAACGGTTACTACGGTTTGGTTAGTTAGGATTGAGTTAGGTTAAGAATCACACCGGTTCCACTACTTTATAATAACAACCATCACATCATCTCATTGAGGATACGACGTGTAGGTGACCTGGTGATCTAGGGTAAGTTGTCAGACTTCTGTGCTGGGGCCGGGGTTCAATCCTCGGTCCCGGCACAGATTCATCTGATTGCCAAACCCTTCCTTCACCTCTGAAAAGACATCTTGTGAATGTGGGGAATGCCAAGCCACCACCGTGGTTCGGATCCCACGTTAAACTGTAGGTCCTTCATTTCATCTCACAATCACCCTACAATTACACATTAGCGTAATTGCGTATAACCCGAACGGGTAGTAAGACGCGGTGCTAATAATAATAATAATAATAATAATAAATAATAATAATGATACGACGTGGAGACAACCTCCTCTGGTGTATCCTGGGCAACGTTCTGTGCCATCAGGGCGGCTAAAGGTCTACACATAAGGCGATCGGAACTGGATATCATGTCCTTCCTGCTCACATATGTCATGTGATTAAAAAATATATTCACAAGACCTCGTTATCACATTGATTGACAAGTTGTTGATCAACATTTGGATTTTCAGAACGGTCGTAGCTTCTTATAAGGCTGGAACGTCCTCCTTTGAAACAATTTGGTTTCCTCAATAAAAGGTGAAGGGGGGGGAACTATTCTCATAAACTAGACTACCATTGATAATATTGGTAAAATATGGTTATTGCTAGCCATTAAATGTAAATAGCTGTATTCGTCATAGTTGGTGGGATTTAAACAGTTGTTAAGTCATTTAAAAAAAATAGTTGACAGAACCCTTTCACCCGTCACTCAACAGTCTCCATCCCACTACCCTCGCCCATCACCCAGAATGAGGGGTTTAGTCCCAGATTGGTCTCTTCTTTAAACAAATTTGTGGATTCACCTCCGATTTTTCGGTAAAAAATTGTTGATCACCCAACAACTTTCATGCCAAGAATATTTTAAGGCTTTGGTTGAAATCAGTTCTGTATGATTACTCCAAAGTCAGTTTCTGAATTTATCATTATTATTATATTATTAGCACCGCGTCTTACTACCCGTTCGGGTTATACGCACTTACGCTAATGTGTAATGGTAGGGTGATTGTGAGATGAAATGGAGGACCTACAGTTTAACGTGGAATCCGAACCACGGTGGAGGCCTGGCATTCCACACATGCACAAGTTGTGATTAATAGAAGTCTTGTCAGAGGTGAAGGAAGGGTTTGGTAATCAGATAAATCTGTGCCGGGACCGAGGATTGAACCTCGGACCCCCAGCACAGAAGTCTGACAACTTAGCCATAGACCACCAGCTCTATGGTTTTATTACTTACCCCTTGTTCTAACCTTCAAAACTTTATCTACGCTTATCAGATTTCTGAACAAGAAAAAAGTCTAAGGCTTGATTCACACGTTTGTTGAAAATAAAGAACGGAATCTCCTTTAGTGGCTCAGTAATTCACACGATAACAGAAATTTATATTTATCAATAATGCTTTGAAATATATTATTTTATTAGAGGTATTTAACGTACACTTTCTGAATCAACTGATTATTTCAGCACAGGAGAATTTCTATGAGCGAGAGTGAAAGGGCATACTAATTTTGCCGCGAAAGGTATTTTTACATACTTCTCAAGGTTCTTTTTCTTCTTCTTTATTTTACAAGCCACAATCAACACGGGACTGACAGCTTTACTTACCCTCCGAAGGAAGTTGTGCTACGGATTTTTATCACTCGAGAAAAATCCGTCAATCCCGGCTGGGTTTGAAACCCGAGCACTTTACCCCAAGACCACCGAGGTCGAGTTGAATTAATTTACTATCAATATAATTTATTTTTAGGTGAATAAACACTTCCTTATGATTAATTTTAAAATGTATGTTTTCAAATTATAGTACTGTGAAGTAAAACAAAAAATCAAAACAACACAAACGCTTTCAATGTAATGAATTATCTCAAGGTCTCATTATAAGAGAAAATGCATCTGTCTGCTCGTATTTCGCTCTTTAGGCACATCGGCGCTGATAGAATCGGTTGGTCGATTGGTTGTGATATTTTATTTGAGTCTCACACACGCAGATGTCATGCAGAACCGATAAAACTGAAATGATTTCAAATCGCGCCTGGCGGACCACACTGACACTGCTTGTTATATACCTCATCACGTGACCGCATTTCTGATCCTATCTTGTTTATCGTCGAACGTGTGAATACAAAGTTAATCTCAGACTAAATGAACTTAAAGGAACTGAATAAACCTTTCCCACTCACCTGATAATCACCATTGGCAAGCAAAGGTTCGACAGGACGGAAATTATGTACATGGACGTCAAGGATATGGTCCCCAGACCTTGCCCGGCGTTCATCGAGCTCTGAAGATCCACCGTTCCGTCGAAAGCTGTACTGAGGATCATAAACGCTATACCTAGAGACACGACATTGAGCACCACCCAAAGTTTGTCTCCCTTCAGACGATGGATAGCCTCCGGTCCTGCGCTGCATATGGAACCACTTTCCGATGGGCTCTCCTTCCTTTTCCTGCAGAGGATGTTCAGATCCGAGGCGGACTCGAGGCGGTCCGACGTCAGTCTATTCCTGTCGGTGCGGTACTTGTTCATACCCTCCTTGAAGTTCTTCACTGCCTCGAACAATGTGTTGGGCGTTAACGAGATGTCGAGGTTGTTGATGCTCAACTTATGAAACGTGTTTGCTTCTTGTTTGAATGTGTCCGCGTCGGCGTCTTTATCCCGCGTTTGAGTATATACGTCCACCTTTTTTGAGGCTTTGCTAGAACTTTCTCCAGGGGTCAAGGGCAAAGATGAATCTACAGACTGTTTTTTCAGAGACACGGTATTTATATTGATGGTGCGACACCCATCGGAGTGGCTTCGCATGTGCATGGCGAGGGGTCGAACTACAAGTCCATTGAGATCACCCAAAGAAGGCGTCCACTCTTGACCTTTCGTCGCATGATCTTCAGGGAGATCTAAATCACTATCACTGGTTGCGATAGTTTCAGAAATATTAAATTCGTTGAAAATATTTATAGTGAATATGTTACCATCTTCTTGTTTTATTTCTGTCGACGATACAATGGGTCCTTTTGACCGCTTTACTAAATCCTTTCTAATGGGCAGAATTAACTTTTCACTAAAGTACTCAAAATTTTCCATTTTATTTTTGCTCTCAGTGGTGGTCCACTGACAAGAACGATTAGTTATGGGTGAACATTTATCAACCCACATGTATTTATCTCTTCCAAATGTTACCGAGTAACTTATCCATTCGTCTAAAACTTCATAATTACCCTCCAGAACCATTTCGGAAACTATTTAGATCCTCGCCTGGCTCCATGAATTATATTAAGTTTGGCTCCCTGTAAAATAAAATTCATGCTAAACAATTATTTTGGATTAATAGGTTTCTCGCATAGTTTTAATAAAATAAGTTGTGTGTTTAGTTTAGATTATATATGGCGGTAAATTGATTTACACTAATATAAACATTTGATGTAACTATTCTATCGATAGCTGATCGTTAAATTAAAGCTAAATTTAACATCCATCTTTGGCAAATTATAGTAACGCGTTAATATTTGTATATAAATAATACAGAATAGTGTTATTAGATGTGTTGAAAATTGTATGAATAAATAACAACAAAATGGATTAAAGTTGAAACGACAAATTACAACGCATGATAAATTTAATAATTTATTTTGTTATTATTATTATTATTAAGCACCGCGTCTTACTACCCGTTCGGGTTATACGCACTTACGCTAATGTGTAATGGTAGGGTGATTGTGAGATGAAATGAAGGACCTACAGTTTAACGTGGAATCCGAACCACGGTGGAGACCTGGCATTCCTCACATTCACAAGATGTCTTGTCAGAGGTGAAGGAAGGGTTTGGTAATCAGATAAATCTTTGCCGATTTTGCTATTGTTTATTTCTATATTAACTGAAACGCTCAGGAAAACATCTTAGTACCGTTTTTTTTATTGACAAATTTATGACAAACTAGACATATCTTTCACCTAGAAAATTCCATATGTAATAAAATTAAATATAAATAAAAATTATCAAAGGATAGAAAAACTACAACTAAAACATATTTCTAAACCACACTATCAATCGATTTGTATATAATTTAGCTAATATTTTACCAAGAAATGAAAAATAGCAATGTTTTAGTTTTGGTCTTGCTAATTCTCCCAAACATATTAATATAATAATATTTTTTTAAATATTTTCCGAGTAACATGATTAATTTAGTATATTCTTAGTTTAAGTACCTTTCAAGTTAAGTTTAAAACTCTACTAAATCACTTATCCACTTGTCTAACGAAAGTTCCACTTGCACTTATTCAAACCCTTTGTTGCCAACATTCAATGTCAACTATTTACCTAGAGTATATTCTAAAATACACACATTATTTCTGCTATCGGATAAAGAGAACCCCCATTATTCAACGACCTTCAAACTAATTATTTACGTCATATGACCATAAGAACCTGCTTTGGTTATCAACTTCATGGAAAGCACGAATGAGAAGCTATACATGCCTCAAGTATATCCATTGTAACTTTGCAACGTTTCCAAAGCGCTTGTTTTTTCTTCTTAATTTTGTTATTTACTTATGTTGGATATGTCACGTTAGTTTAATAAACACATCGTTATATCTATAGGTCTACATGACTTACAAACTAGCTTAACCTAGGATATTATACGAGCTGTAACATATTTAGACATTGTTTTTTTTAGCACCACGTCTTACTAACCGTTCGGGTTATATACGCTTATGTACTAATCACATTATTGAGTTATGGATTAGTAAAGTTGAATTTAGAGAAATTGTACCAGCATTTTCGTGGAGGGAGAGCGGGAAACCGTTTAGGAAAACCACCCTCAATCCATCCGATGGGATTTGAACCCTAACGTCCCTGTCGTATTACGAGAGTGATGCTTTAGACCAGGGATGGCATATCAATGGCACGCGGGCCACTAAATGGCACGAGAACATTATTTGGATGGCACGCTGAAGTGTAAAAAAAAATTACAATGAATAATAATTTTGTTTACAATATATATTTTTTTAAGTCAATAGACTAATATTTTGAAAGCCATGTCATTCAATGTCATGTCACAATGAGCTCTGTGAAATCAACGGTTAGAAATCATCTTGGCTCATAGGCTACTTAAGGCGATTGGCCCTTTCCATTTGGTGGGGAAATGCAGAGCCATGGTAACAAACGGCTATCTTCAATAATTTTTATTGCTCTGCCATTTTCTTTTTGGAAACAGTTTGTTCAAGAATAGAAGCATCTTGATTAAATTATACATTTTATACGCATAACTCTTCTATAATTTTTACAGTGATCAAATATTAATCATTTTGACATTTTTCAATAGAAAACTGCCGGCTGCATAACAAAAAATAAGACATAAATAATACATTAGCTTAGAAGAGGTGTTTAAATATTACTATAAGAATTTCACTCTTTCACGAGAAAACTGATATTTCCAAACGTATGATATTTCCGCAAGACCTGTTCGGTAGCTAACGCCATCTACGTTTTCCGTGATCCATCTGTTCTTGTTAGCGCGGAAGGATACTTTGGTCGGTTGTCAAGCCACGCCACACCTTTCAACCTCCCACCCACCATCACACAAAATATGTTTTAGACTTTCATTCGACATGGCCATGGGCCTTAAGTGTACCTTGTGTTCTGTGGGGGACAAGTTATGAACCGCTTCGGTGTCTTCATGCTCTAACGCGCTACTCTCGCAGTAGACTAGACTACTTTTGACGGGGAGATAGATGTTCTAATCGTATTCGGGTGTACTGAGGGTGGTTTTCCCAAAACTGTTTTCCACTCTTCCTTTAAGGAAATGCGGGTATACTTCCTCTAAATATAACCTTCCTAATCCCTAAAAACCATTAGCGTAATTAGTACATAAGCTAAAAAAAAATAAGTTATGAACCCAACATAAATATCTTGGCTAGCAAAATATAACGTGTTTCAAATTAATATGAAAAAATATTATGTAAGTTTTTGATATTTAAATATAAGCTATATAAATTTATAGTCTTTTTTTCAGTGGAGGTGTTACTGTCAATGTTTTTAAAGTTATTAAATTAATACCGTCTAAGACACTCACTTTAATAATGTAATGAATTTTGCTTCTTCAAAGCCTAGGAATTATTAAAATATTTCCAATTTTATATACTTTCAATTTAAAACTGACAGCTGTACGTGGGAACCGAACCCTGTGCCTTTTCATATTTACAAATGTCGGTTTTCAATTTAAAGAGTATGATATTTAGATGCAGATATAAATGTGATTAACAAAGATAATTTCGTCATTATTTAATCCGCCATTTACAATTTGATATGTGTTATATTTCTCCCGTTTCATATGATTTAACAAGTTCATTAAAAAATGTAAATAAGAAATGGTGCACTAGGTTAGTTCTAAATTCAGCTAGTCCTTAAATGTCAAACTGGCCGGAAAAGTTTTGCCATCCCTGCCTTAAGCCATGCGGCCAGTGAAGAGGTGACCTCAACCTTACTGTGACTGTGGTATAGCTTAGCCTCGGACATTTATTATAGGATTGGTGAAATTCAACAGTGTATTTAATGCGAGAGTGGGCTATGGGGGTGATGTGTTATTAATTAGCATTAACCTTTAAACAATTATAAATATTCAGTAGGTCTTAGAATCATTTTTAACATTTGTTTTTTTATTTTTGTTGGGAAATCATTAAAACTTTGGATTATCAAACTTTTATTCTAAAAAAAAAAAAAGTTTGTGACAGTCAGTAAAATTTTCATTTGTGTTTAAAAGTTACGAGAGTATTCATTGAACTTTTGATAATTTACCAGTAAAACTTCAATAAAGCTTAAAAAAACTTCAGTTTTCTCATGAGTTGGGAGTGAAAGTAACTTGAGTTTTGCAGTTTTTATATCAAAACTTTTTTTTTCGAAAATGAAACAAGTTTTTCTCCAATAGAAGCATAGAGTTTAATTTTATTCACATGGTTATATCAACAATTATTGAATATCTGTAATAAACATAGCGGCATTAAATGAAAAACATTTTAAATTAAGAGGAAAACAAAAATTATTAAATTCCAGAACCCCCTTGACAGATATTCAACAACTGTTGATATCACCATGTGAAGAAAATTAAACTTTATGTTTTTACTGGAAAATATTTTATTTATTTTGGCCAAATACATGTTTTGTTACAAAGAACTGCAAAATCACTTACCTTTTCTTGCATCCCCTACATACTCAACTTAATCTAAGATTAATAACTTATTTTTAAGTACTTACGTGTGCTGGTTCGTCAGATCCAAGGTACAACATTATCTTCACAATAAACATCTAGATTTATTTCAAGCACTAACCACGATGGGGAAAAAAACACACACACTAAAATCAATATCAGGGCCTTTAAAATCAAAACAAAACACTAGGTTGTAAAAAGATTTCTTAGCTCATTAATACTTTCAAAAGAATCGGGTGACAATAAAAGGTAAGTAATAACAAAGTCATTGTATTTAGAACAAAAAGCGTCTAAGTCATCTTTCTTCCTTGTTCAAATCACAAGTTTTATAGCTTGATTTTCTTACGTATGGACATGTCAAGCACGTTAGAAAAGGCAAACATATATTTTTTGCCGCTAACATTAATAACATTTTAACATAATATTAGTGTAATTTTATAGGTATATATAATATCTATCCAAAGTGAGAGGTGCTTATCACATGACTTAGCTTATGAATACGTTAAAGTAGATATTTTAAGGTGGCAGATATGTCTTTTTATAAGTAAAACCCAGCATAAACTCAAACATTTCGTGAGTTTTGTGTAAATCAACAGCTTAATACTTTTTTTTTTTAGATATTTCAAACACTTTTTATGACATCAGGAACACTCCGTTTACCCTGAAAGTAGTATTTCCTTGACTGACTACACTATGACTATCTTGTAAGCTACTCCATAGTGGAAACGTGTAAGGAAAGCTCACTGCTACCTTTCAGAGTAAAATGTACTGTACCTGATGTCATACTAGTGTCCATGCATTCACCAATTAAAGTAAATTATATCTATAGTAGGATTCTGTCAAAGGGACCGCCTCGGTAAAAATAGACATTGCCGCGCAGGCTTTCAGCTCTAACGCAATATTTAATTCTACGATGCGTTATTTCAAAATATATTTCACGCCAAAATAAAGTCTAAAGATTACAACAGGGCTATTTTTCCTTAACAACCTTATAGTTTGGGTTTTATTAATAGAAAACATATGTGTGAAAATGTTACATTAGTTCTTTAACAACTTTTTAAGCATATTCGAGGAGCGATGGGGCTAGGCTTTATGAAAAAGGGCTATAGTCTAGTTCTTCCACTAACAAATACAGTAATTATTTGATAGGCTCCCAACAGAAAATTGTAAGATATTTGAAAACTAGCAGTGAACTAGATAAGAAGCTTTGTAGCTTACTTTTTCCTCTTTCTTAATGACATGACAAAGGGTGGTTGTAGGCGAAGGGCGAAAGGTAGTATAAGCTTAGACAGAATAGAGATATAGTTCAAGGAAACGACACATACCCTCGTAATTTAAGCCGCGTGGCCTGACAGCGACCGAGAAGGCCACCTTAATCAGGACCTTTAAAAAAATATTATTAATATTATATTGCGGTCAATAGTGATAACATTTTACTATAGTAATGGTGTTATTGTATGGGTATGGATAACATTTATAAAAATTGACAGCTTAAGATCACATGATTTGACGTATTAATCTATTATAGTAGTTCTAGTAACTTCTATAATTATCAAATCGGGTCCTTCCTAAATAAATCCTACTATAGATAAGAGTAATATTAAAACTAAAGTATACGTTCCCCACTATTCATATAATCCGGTTGAAATTAATTTTAGAAATATAATTAAATTTAATATTTTATTAATACTTTAACCTTTACACTCAGTTACAACGAAGTGATCTATTCCTTGGCGAGTAAAACAATGGCTGACATAAGAAGAACACGAGAATAGAATAGCTGACAAAACTCTCTCCACGATGATTGGTTTTAATTAGTCGAAACCTGAATGGCCTAATAAAATCAAATAATCGTAATAAAACTAGCATTCAATCGCAATAATAAAAAAAACATTGAATGAACGTAACCTTTGGAAATCACGGTTTGCAACCGAATCAATATCAAATGTAAGTCTAATACCTCGGCTCAGTGGTTAGCATGTCTGGCTACTGAGATAATGGTCCCGGGTTTAGTTCCCGGTATGGGCTAGAAATTAATCACTAATAAAATAAGGGTTTACACTTCCACAGTGATGAATCAATGGCCGGAAGGATTACTGTTGTGTCTGTTCCAAATTTAGGATAGTTTATAGGCCTAATTAGTATGTTCAGAAGTGAGCGTTAAAAACCTTTATTAATAATAGTAATAATAACAATATGTGTATAGTACTCAACCCGAAAGTTGGTTGGACCCTCAACAGCTACATCGTCAAGTCTGAAGAGGCGTACTAGGGAAATAAGGAGTGAGGTAGTTTCCCGTTGGTTTCCTCATTGAACTAAAAGGTTCTATTGCACAGTCTGCCAGTCCACAAACTGAACCTACAAGCGACACCTTCACAAGGACTGGCTGTGTATTGAATGTTGTTACTAGGGTCGTTCATAAAACTCTACTACTTTTATATTTGTCAGAGCCATAAGTGAGAGTGAAACAGATCAAAGAAAGTAACGTCTTGCTTTAGTCCATATCAGAACTTATAGTGAATTGTAAACACTATATCTCACCAGAGATGGAGCTGGGTTATTTAATAACAAATGAAGGAACAGGAATGAATTTTTTGTTGTTTTAATAAAGGTATTCCGTGCATATAATAATTACTCTAGTGGAAAAGGGATACATAACGCAGAATTGTAGAGGAAATGTACCCACATTCACGTTGAGGTAGAGTGGGAAATTAATTAGGTACAACCCCTCTCAGTAGGCCTATAAACACTCGACGTTGATTTGAATCCTAATTTCGCCAGTAGTCCAGTCTAACACGAAAGTGATGCGTTAGAGCATACAGTCACCTATGTAGGGTAGGGGGTATTATTGAATCCTTGGGTGCAATAGACTAAAGGGTATTTCGTTCTACCCACCTTGTTGTCCACTAGTCCTTCTTCCAGTGAAGGTATTTCCAGATATAAATAATTGATAGTTTTCCATCGCCCATCTCTACTCTTATTACTCTCATAGTGGAACTCACTATCGACACTAAATACCAAACCTTTTGGGAACTATGGGTTATTCAGTATGTGCAAGCAGGCCCAGGTTAAGATTGTATATGCCTCTGAATTACAGGTATTTTTTAAAGGGGGGGAAACCCTTTAAGTGAAAAATTATGTTTATTTTTACAAGGCAATTAAAAATTAAAAATCTTGCTTTACGTAATTTCTTAAAAACAAATTTCTTCAAAGCGTCAATAAATTGCAAATTCTTGAAAACATCGTTTTCAATTACTATGAGAGCAGGCCTGTTTACACTTTCTTATAAAATATGTATGACATCACAAACAGTCATAAAATATACCGGATTTATTTTGGTGTCATCCACCAAATATAAATAAAAGTTCATATAAATATGGGTGTAAAAAACGCTTGGTTTCTGAGGTGGGAATTTTATTGTTCAATTAATCAGCAATACACTAGAAGAAGTAATGCAAATAAACAAGACAAGCTTAACAGAAATAAACAAAAAACACAAGACGTAAAATTGTGTTAAGAAAATTTGGTCAAAATAGTGTCTCCTGCTTTGATGAATCCTTTGAGACTGAGTTCTACGCTTTTGTCTCTTTGTTGCTTACCTCCATTTGCGATTATAAGCTCTCTTAAAACCTAAACATCAGCCACAATAGTTGCGTCAACAATGGACGTTTAATGTCCCAGAGATAAAAATTCATTGAATTCAAATCTGGTGATCAAGCAGAACATTCAATGAATCCTCCATGAACAATCCATCTTAGAGGAAAACCTTTAATAACTTTAAAACGAAGCGTTTATCGACCTTTGGTTACATAAAATGTTCCTAACGTTTGGTCGATGAGAATAAGTCCCAAGAATGTTTGACGCCAATTAAAATACACCCTGCATATATGTATACAGACAGTACAATGTTTCTTTTTGACATAATATGTTCAATGCAAATATATTATTATTATTATTATTATTATTATTATTATTATTATTATTGATATTTGATGTTCTGTCTTATGACAGGTCCATTTCTTTTGCCAGTGAACTCTTAGACTGCCAATGTTCCCGATCCTCTACCTCTTACTACAGATCCCAGATGTCTTCTTACCTTCATGTCATCTGATATTTGAATCTTCCTCCTTCCTAAGCTCCTCTTTCCCTCAACCTTGCCTTCTATGACGTCGTGCAGAAGACAGTTCTTTATAAGGATGTGTCCGATCCAGTTTGTTTTTTAACGAAGAATCACACCCAAAATGGTTATTTTCACACCCACTCTTCTTAGTACTTCATTTGTTACGCTGTCTGTTCACCGGATCTTCCTTCTCAAGATTTCTCCAGCACCATATTTCAAAGCTCTCCAAGTGTTTATTTTCCATCTTTTTAAGAGTCCGTGTGTGTGTGTGTGTATATATATATATAATATATATATATATATATATATATATATATATATATATATATATTATATATATATATATAGAGAGAGAGAGAGAGAGAGAGAGAGAGAGAGAGAGTACTCTTTTAAAAAACTATAATTAAGAGTAGGCCTACCTATGGAGTCAGCATTCACAAATCAAATAACTTTTCACTTAATCTCTGTAAACCCCTGGGCTGTAGCCCATAAAAACCCATGCCATAATCGGCCTACGAACGATATCAAGCCAGCCTTTCACCAACAAGGAATTGGGTTTTTTTTTCTCTAAAAGATTATTCCTACAAAAATCCTACTATACATAAGAATTGGTATACATAGTCACACCTCCATTTAAAGAAACTTTTAGGAGACATAAGAAAAACTAATGTTTATCTGCCACTGTGAGAACAAAAAAAAAAGTCCTTAAATTTTTTTTTTTATCTAAAAATTTTCATCTCTGCCAATATTGATATATGCCGTAAATCTGTCAAAACTAGAAATATAGGTCAAAATATGTAGGCCCCTACTCCAAACCACCGGATTGACGTATTATAAGAAGAAAGTATATTTAGTAACTTTTCTAATTGTAAAATAGTGTTCTTCCTAAGGCTATTCGACTATATATTGTACCAGTATTGTTTGACGCTTAAATGTATCAAGTTACAACGTAAAGGACTAGTTGTCATAAATAAGGAAACCCAACATTATTATAGTCGTATTTTTTTAAAACTTTTGATTACACTTTGTCACTATGTGTTTATTTTTAAATTTTATAGTTGATATAATTTCAAATTTCAACACACATATCATATGTGTACAGCATTGATGTTATACTTAATTTGATTACTTATTGTATCACATTTCAACAAACTAGGCATGAGTATTTTTATCATTAATATAATAATTAAAAGTTGCGGAAATCTCAATATTTGCATTTCAAGACAAATATTACCAAATTTTATTTTTCAAATAAATATTGGCACTTGGAACAACATTAAAATATTTGTGAACATCAATTTCATTTAGTTTTTTTTTTCTTCTTATCGTGCACTTGTTTTATGTAAGAGATGACCGTCGCACAAATATATACATTCTTGATTATAGCGTATGAACTCTTGCATGTCTTTCCTCGGTATTTCACCAGAATATGCCTCCCACGGATTCTTCTCTTGATAGCCCGTTCAACTCCACGGATAACACCTAACTTAGGTAAGTAATATAGCTTAAGCCAGACGTCCTAATAATAATTACATTATAATTTAAAACACAAAGTTATTATTATTATTAATTACAAAGTAGTGTACATTGTAAAAACAGTGTTCCATATTATTGTCTTGTTCCCAAACTATGACTAATGGTTCTCCTTGTGTTATTTTACCTAGTGTGCCTTTATACATCACCCCTCAGTATGTTGAGAGTAGGACATAGGTAAGAAAGGGGTATTTTGAGAGTCAATTTCCATAATTTGATTTTAGGGTCACTAACTTAAGTCCAGGGGTCAAGTTTTTAAGGGTTTTACTAGTATTATTGCTTACCGACTGACTAACAGTGTGCCCAAACCTCTCGTGGACCCATACAATGTTGTGGGAGACCATGTGTCTGCCCCCGTGGTCACCGGTTGTCGCGGCTAGGGGTCCGCGCGCCAGAGTTGGGGCGCGATACAAGTTCTAGTATAGGGGTTGTACGAAGAAAGTTGTCCGGTTGATGTCTTAACACAAGTCTTTATTTGTGTCTTTGGTTGCGTTCCCCCTTGGTCGGTCCGGTTACACAACTGTATCTCGAAAGCAAAACCCCATCTCCAATCCCGCGCATGACGGTGTCTCTATCCCCGATCAGCTCTGCCCACTCCCGGAACTGAGAGCCAACCGCTCATGAACTACTGACCCGTGTTGACCGGAGTCAGGAAACCACTCTGCGCTCTCGAAGAGCGAGCCTTGCAACCTCGACGAGCGAGGCGCGGGGAGGTCGTGCGCAGCTAACCACGCATGGCAGAAAGAGGGAGGGGGAACGGGCAAACCACGCTGCGCGCGGGCTCAAAGATGAGTGACGAGACACTCGGCAGAACAGGGCAAATATTAATAAAAGAATAGCGATGTTCAACAACTACTGGCAGTGGCGGCTATGGAGAGAGATTTGGGGGAATTTTTATAAATGGGATATTATTATGTTTATATTTATGTATATGTTAGGGGTGTCTTTTAATCCACGTGATCTTGTAATACCTTCACCTTCATGATGGTATTTCCAATCTATACTTCTATAAGTAGATCATAAAATCAATATTGACAACCAAGATCGTCTCGGGCACTGTGATAAACCTTCCAAGCAGAGACTCTTACTATCAAATGTTTGAACCTTTAATATAACTATTTGATGATGTGGATAGTATTGCTGTAAAATAAATATTCCATAAAGCTCTTACTCTTTTTTGAAAAAGAAAGAACTTCCCAATAAAATACAACTATATTTTTAAAATAATTTGTTTTTCAGGTGCTTATCAATTGTTGTAACAGGTGTGACAAAGCTTAGAAATAATTCCAAATCACATGTATCTGACCTTTCTTTGAACAAGATGAACAATTAAAATAATCTATGTGCTATCAGATAGATTAAATTGTTGAAAGCTATATTTTTGGAGCCAGCGTTTGGGAAAAAATTGCCAGTTTTAATAACTTGTAATGTCTCATTTAATATAGTAAGGTTGAATCACTCAAAAATAGATGTGCTTTTTAGAGTGGAATGGCTTCTTAAAATTTGCGTATAACCCGAACGGGTAGTAAGACGCGGTGCTAATAATAATAATAATAATAATAATAATAATAATAATAATATAATAATAATAATAATAATAATAATAATAATAATACTTAAATTGCTATTTACTTTATTGAGACATTATCTAATGAACCATAGGAGCCTTGATGATGTAGTTCTAAATATTGCCACTAGGGTATCCACCAGGTTTACTGGTTGTGCTAGAGAGGTCTCTTCTAAATAACACTAACCAAGATAATAGGTAGAGCTGTGTGTCTTGGATGCCTTCTAAGGTCGTTGGCAGTCAAGGATACTAGAATAGAAGGTTGCCTCGATCAGCTGCTTTCCTTGGAGTGAGTTGGCTTGGCTTGTAACGTCACAGGATGATCGTGAGACTGCTTCACCGGTCATGTACCCCCATGTTTTATGGAGGACCACTCTACGTAGTATTTATATAATTTACAAACATTTCGTCCGTTTTTAAGAAAATCGAGGAAATAGATATAATTAGTAATTTTTCTCGCAGTACAAACTCCATAAATAATAAATTTATCATTCTACCAATATGTGATACAAATCTAACCAATTATGACATATCTAATTTAAATAGATGATAATATTTCATAATTTTTAACGTAGGTAGACTTTATTTTTATTTTTTCCTTTAATATTTATTTTTAGATAATTTCACTAAAGATAAATTGATATTTTGTTTTCGACATCCGATTGAACACTATTTTCTTACAGTCTGCATTGTTCTGTGAAATAAAATTTGTCCTTTATCTACAGTAGCCCCGTGGCTTCATTGGTGTGACTGTAAATTTTTACTGTTAGAAGTGACTGCTGCTAAACACATGTTTTTGCAGATCATATGGTTCGACGTAGGGATACATAATTTGATCTGGTAACTTTTCAAAGCCGTCAGCTGTCAGTCAGCACCAAAGAAGCCATGGGGCTACTGTAGTTTTCTTTGACGCCGAGATGATCGGGTTTAGGATGCATTTTATACTCATCGCAACTCAACGCCGTTCGTTTGTAAACATTTATGAACTACTAAGTTAATTTGCTCTGAACAGACTAAACATAAATCCTGGTTCAAATTCCCATACTTGCACTCTTGCCCATTTTTAGAACTTCAGGACCTTCAATGGGGGTATAAAGACAAATAATTAGTTTACTATCTGAGTTTATTTTATTTGGTAGTTATGTCTACACACAGTGACCGTGCAATTTTCTCGATATCTAATTTAGTCCTATTAAACAAACAGGTGTTTTAAAATCCATTCTTTTGAAATAGTTAAACAATGAAAACCCAAGCCAAATGAACCATTTTTTATCAAATTACCTTCAACATTATTGTTATTGATAATTATTATAATTATAAATAGTTAATTTTTGTTTAAAATAAAATGTATTGATCACAAGCATGATTTTATGAAACAAAGTTCCAAAGCTAAAGTCCCATCTACGGTGTGAAGCTAGAAAAAAGGCACCAGTTATATAACGTTCATGTAGTCCATTCGCCAATTCATATAATCTGAAAGACAATGTGTTGATCTGCTATCAATTTTGACAGTCAAAACTTTCGCAACAAACAATTTATTTGTATTTATGTTTTTCTTTTAAACGTTTTTACATCTTCTGCTAGGATTCAGTTACTACCACTCCGACGGTGAATGGACTCTATATAATTATAAAACTCGCTTTGCTCGTTGGGGGCTATGCCCCCAAACCCACAGCGAGTTTTCTTTGCAAGTGGATTTAAACTAATGAAATTCCAGAGCCGTTTTTTGATAGGTCTTACCGTTTAGCCACAAGAGACGTCCAAGAAAGGTCCGTACCGACTTTAAAGTTGCTCCGACATTTTGAATTTTTTTCGGAGGCTAAAAATTAAAATTTTTAACTTTTTCAAATTTTGTGGTAGGCTACGAGTTAGAAGATATAAGTTTGTCAAATTTCAAGTTTCTAGCTCATCTGGAAGTGGGTAAACATTAATGTCATGTGTGTGTTAGCACATAGTAGTTATTATAATATAATATATAAATAATAATAAATAATAAATAAACTTTTTGTTGCTAAGCCGCCGGCATGTCACACAGTGACGTCACGCAAGCATGGTTGGAAGGGAGAAAACTGTCTGCTAGCTTTGAGGGAGGTCATTCTATCAACCTTGCTCGTGGTACTAATCTTTATTTGTGTATGACTATGACATAACATAAAATTATCAAAAACTAAGTTATATAATATCGCTTAGCATTTTTATAATACATAGATTATAAAAGAAATCCCACACATATACACCACTCCTTGGTAATACATCTGGTTGTTAGTTTTTCTGCAATTTTCAAAAAATAAATATTCGTGTAAAATAAATAATATTTCATTGTGAGTAACTACTGTTTCATTTTGTTATTAATTTTATTTTAGAAACATGGAACTTTAATGCGTTCATTTGATTAAATAATAGTTTACTATTACCATAATCTTAATTACGCCGTTTGTCTTGAAGATCAACTGTTTATTCTATAATGATAACTGTAGACCTACTTGTTAGAAGATTGGCTTTTGTTGGCAGACCACCACTGAAAAATATAGCATTTACATTTAAATACTTTGCTCGTCATTTTTCACAGATGCCTGAAATAAAACAAGTTTCTAGCACCCGGTGCTTTGGAGGTTATCAGAAGGTATTTTCACATGAGAGGTGAGGCATAATTGCATACATATAATTTAATTCTGCATGCTGGTTAACAATAAAAAAAGTTGGGTGTAATGTCACACAATTTCTCTTTTGAAATAAACATTTTCACTTAAATAACACTATGCTCCTTACCAGACAACATTATTAATGACATTTGACACATTAAAGAGAAATACATTAAAATATAAACACAAAGTCCAAATTGAGAAAATAACAACTCTACCCACCAATTTCATGGAGTATCATTTAGTCATATTCCTTAGCATTTTTGGAAACCCTCTAACCAGCATAAATAAGATGTGCCTAAGTAAAAAACTTTTATTAAGATTCTACTCACTTCAGTGGCCGCATAGCCTAAGGCGTCACTTTCCTAATAGATTAGATCAGAGGTTCCCAAGCCATGCGTCCGCACTGTACAGTGTTGAAAGAACCGGTAACCAACATGACTTGAATATGGCAAAGGTATTTTAATCGGATCAAAAATTAATAGGGTAGATTATTTTATAAGCAAATCATTTTTTTTTTACCTCTTTCCCTTTTATGTGTCAAATGTAATTTCCATTGTGGGAGTGTTAGTTTTGTGAAATTATTTATGAAACATAAAATTGTTTATGTATTAGACCTCACATTTTTGCTAAATATAGTAGCCTACAATCTGTGCCCAATCAACAATTCAAGGCCTATGTTTGTTACTAGCTTGTGTTTAGATTATTTATTTTAAGTTTGCACATGATTTATTTATCACACCATTTGCCACTCTAGTACCGAGCTCGGTTGCACCACAAACTTCTCCGTATATCTCCCACCCCAATCAGAGGAGGGTAAAGTGCCAGTCATCTATTGGTTGTCTGGGCTCACCTGCACAGAGCAAAACTTTATCCAAAAGGCGGGGGCTCAGCGCTACGCTGCAGAGCATGGCGTTGTTATTGTAGGACCAGATACAAGCCCAAGTGAGTATAGCCTACCTTCATTTCCAAAATAAATTATTGGAGGTACATAACTAATTTGATCACTTTATGATTTAAAAAGAAAGTTGAGTTTGCTGCTTATAAATCTAATTTTTATTCAGAGCCTAGCGGAAAATAAAACCAAAAAGTTCTAAAATATATTATTATTATTATTATTATTATTATTATTATTATTATTTACTATCATCACCGCGTCTTACTACCTGTTCGGGTTATACGCACTTACGCTAATGTGTAATGGTAGGGTGATTGTGAGATGAAATGGAGGACCTACAGTTTAACGTGGAATCCGAACCACGGTGGTGGCCTGGAATTCCCCTAAAATATATTGTCAGTAATGCTTTTTAGAACTATGAAATAAAATTTATAATAGGTTGAATACTGCTTAACTTCTCAAGCGTGACTTACAGTTACTGAAACCCTTTCTGAGGGTGTTTTAATTTCTGTAGTCCAATAGTTCAAGCCTGTAAATACATCTAAAATTACTGACAACTGATGATAAACTGCAGCACATTTCACAAGTGGACAACTACACATAGAGGTTAACTAAATATTTAATTGAACATGAGAATTTAAGACAATATAGTTCCATTTGATTTATTTAGAAGCTTTCCTTGTATGCGCTAAAGACAGACGAGACGAACTTGTCAATTGCGCTACGCTCTAACTTCACAGAATGTTTACCTAACAAAACAAGTTTGTAAAAGGGTTTTTGGATGCAGTACGCACCGACCTCTTGCAAACCGACGTTACCGCCCTCTTTCTCTGCCGAAATATAATTTGGATAGAACACTAATCAAAGTAGCATACATTTTATGTAAGTTCCAAATGTTTAGAATTACAATAAATCACCAGAAAATTGAAAAAGTAAAAAAATAAGCGATTAAATCAAGGCGGGTATATTTCTATTCCCACCACGTCTTACTACCCATCATTATTTGGGTTGGGGTGAAGGTAGAATTTTTGAGGAAATATTTGTCAGGAGGAGAGTAAATAAACCATTCTGGAGAAACCACCCATAGTACATACATAATTATGACCAACATTGAAACTCCAATCTCCCTATCACTGTATTGCGAGAGTTTCGCCTTAGATAAATGTTTCTCAAAAATTGGTACTGTAAGTAAGCAACATACCATTGACTTTTATTAATCATATTGTTTTGTATATATAAGTTTAATCTGAGTACACCTTAGCTCAGTCAGTATATTGTCTGCCTACTGAGCTAAGGGTATCGGGTTTGATTCCCAGCATGGCAAAAAATGCATTATTGATGAAAATATGATTTTACTCTTTCACATTGATAAATGTATGGCTGAGGGCTGGATGTTGTGCTTGTTCTAGTCTTAGGTTAGATTATAAGGCATATAAAGTTATAACAGGCCTAGCCAACCGGTAATGGAAAAATATATGACTTGGATAAAAAAAACTGACCCAGGCCACAGGTTGGAAACAGTAATGGATGTAACTAAATAATACGAGTCTGATAAACGAATTAATGAAAATTTTGGCGTGATGTTATGGCTTTACTAAGCTTTTCTTTCCCTCTTTCACAGCTTTGCTAAGCTTAGCACTAAAGTTTGTTAAAATTTGGAACAACCGTTTCTACTTTAAAAAATATTATGTATTTGTGTCCTTTATTTAAAAAATAGCTAGAAGGGTTGTGCTGGTTAAGGTATGCTAGTCCCCAAATGGGATACATGACTGACAATTTTGTAAAAAAAAAAAAAAAGAAAAAAAACTAGACCATGTGACTATTGAAGTGGGTGAGGATATATGGATTACAAGATTAACACAATCGTGCAAGTGAGTGAATATTGTTCTCTTTTATTGTAAATATATTAGTAATAATATAAAATACCATACTGGCAGGAAATGTTAACATCCCTGGTGAGGATGATAGCTGGGATTTTGGGTCAGGCGCCGGTTTCTATGTGGATGCAACCGAGGCGCCTTGGAAGAAAAACTACCGCATGTATTCTTACGTAGCCAAGGAACTTCCCGAGATAATCAACTCAAACTTCCCAGTCCTTCCAGACGCTCAGTCTATCATGGGCCACAGGTCAGTCTTAGATAGGGGTTTTTATTTGAAGTTTTTAAATAAATAACTCTAAAATATATAGTTTATGTATATTAGCTCTCACGCCGAGATTTCATTGAATAAATGTTTACATAACTTAAAGGTTCTCATCATAGTTTTAACTGGAGGACACTACGATGCATTTAGCGAAAATATGACATTCACTTAACACAAGAGCTATCCAGGGTAGAACTGTTATGTTACGTGAAGTGCAACAAGTGTTTCTGCCATTCAATCATGTGGGCAATAATAACACGACCATTTAGTACTTGATTTGTTTGTTTATAGTGTGCATATACCTCCTTTGGTATTGTTTGCAACAAAATGTTGTGGCTTCTTCTGACACTTTATTTTGTAGATCTAAAGTACTTGATGCTTGATCAGGTCTAACTGCTCTAGTTCCATTTTAATGGACAGTTGGTTTTAAAACAATTCAAATTCATTGGGAAGGTTTTGACCGAGCTTTTAAACATAAAGTTGATTGGTTAAGGTTGCTTAATCTGTGTTTTAATGTAAAATATTTTTTATAACTATAGAGTAAAGTTGGGTTGAATCCACTATTTTACGAATCCGAACTAGAATCTTGGAAAAAATAATATGAACCTCATAGGAATATAAATATAATAGAATAATATAAAATACAAATGTTAACATTATTTTTGGTAATCCGTTCTTTATAACATTCATACATTCATTAAAGTGTTAAATTACTGGTCAGGGATCTGGTTTAAGTTCTTCTTATAATTGGCTCTGAACAACCAATAATAGGTGACCTGGTGGTCTAGGGGTAAGGTGTCAGACTTCTATGCTGGCGGCCGGGGTTCAATCCTCGGTCCCGGCAAAGATTTATCTGATTACCAAACCCTTCCTTCACCTCTGACAAGACTTCTTGTGAATGTGGGGAATGCCAGGCCACCACCGTGGTTCGGATTCCACGTTAAACTCTAGGTCCTTCATTTCATCTCACAATCACCCTTCCATTACACATTAGCGTAAGTGCGTATAACCCGAACGGGTAGTAAGACGCGGTGCTAATAATAATAAAACCAATAAGCTGTATTAATACTCTAAAACAAATTTCACTTGAAAATTGAAAAAAAAAAAAAAATGAGTTTCTAATCTTAAATTTTCTCAAATCTGTGAATATCCTTAAGGATTCAAGGGTCCCATTCTTATTATTAAGTTTCTTTTTACTGCATTGTTAATGTCATTAAAGCTATTAACCACTTTAAGCTATATTATAGAGATGAGACTTTCAAATCCTCAAATCCTATTCAAGATTTATAAAACTCTTAAAAAAGCATCTCGAATACAACTATTACTAAGACCATGGTGTGTAATAACAATTTTAAGAATTCGGTAAAAGGAATTTTATTTTTTTAAAGTATTTTAGAGAATACCTAACAAAATCAACAACAACGAAAAAGACAAAATGTTATTAATGTATTAGATTTACTTAAAAAAAAGTGTTTTCTTTGTTGTTTATGATTTAATAGACCTGACAAACAAATATCATTTGTCAAGAGGCCATAAACAACTTTGCTTTTTAATTAAAATTTAAATATTTTCACTTCAAATAAAATTGTACATTTTTAAAGATTCAAGATTTGAATTTGGATTCAAGATTTGAAAGAAGATTTAAGATTCAGATTTGAGAAATATAGGCTTCGGCCCATATATAGTTATAACACATGAAAGTATATTAAAATGTTAAGTGTTTTCAATTAACAGCACCAGTTTATTCTTGGAAAAATTTTGTAAACCACATTTTGGAAAAAAAAAGCATCCCTTTTGAAGTTGTTAGGGACTTTATCCCACTTATTAGCTAATTTTAATTTAAATTGTTGGCTCGGTCGTTATTTTTAGTTGGTGAAGTATGAATCGAGCAATTTTTTGTTTGGTACTTTGTGTCTTAATGGGCTTTCCCATCTTAATGCTTTTTTTTTAGCAGCGTGTTTTACTGCCCGTTTGGGTTATATTCGTTTGTACTAATTACACTAATTGTTAGGGATCAGGAAGGTTTAATTTAGAGGACATATACCCACATTTGAGTATAGGTAGAGTGGAAACCCATTTAGGGGAAACTACCCTCATTGCACCCAACCGAGATTGAACCTTGATCTCGTGTTCGGCAATCTAGTCCAACTCAAGAGTAACATGTTAGACCATGCAGCAATCAAAGTGGGTAACACTAATTTAAGGACACTGAATGAGAATGGTGAATATTTAGAAAATTCACTCCACATTTATCCTGAGAAAGTGTGCAAAACTAAAATTCAAAATTTTATAGAAAAGGTCTTATCTTACATAAAAGCTACTATATCTACTATCACATTCATTTATCAAGTCAAGTGAACGGCATTTGTCACTTTTTATAAATATCATCAATGTTAACCGCAAAAAATATGTTTGTATTTTTAGAAGGTTATTTTTACCAAAATCTTAGGCCAAATATATACATAGAGAAAAAAAAATCCATTTTAGAACCATCAGCTGGTATTGAACCATAGCCTTCAGTATAAGAGTCAGGAATACAGGCATACACCCCTTCATCAACGCTCCCCGTTCAAACTGTTAATGTACAACTGCTTTTTGAGTAAAATTATTTTAAAATGTTGCCGCTAATTAACAAATTTATTTAAAGGAGTTTTAAGAGCTTGGATAGTAAGCAAACAAATTGGTGTAAAGTGTTTTGCATGGAATATTAATTATTATTATTATTATTCATAATAGCATGGGTGGTCATGGGCACTGATATTGGCGCTGAAGAATCCCGGCAAATACCGCAGCGTGTCTGCGTTTGCTCCCATCTGCAACCCTACCCAGTCTCCTTGGGGCAAGAAGGCGCTGGGTGGCTACCTGGGTGCTGACAAGACTGTTGAATGGAACAATTGGGATGCTTCGGAGCTCGTCAAAAAATACAATGGCCCACCTCTAGATATTCTCATTGACCAGGTACAACTAAGTTTGAAATTTATAAAGATTAAAGTTGAAAATCTTTGGCTATTTTTTATTATTGATTCCATTATTGCATCTTACTTACTATAGTAATAGAGTTATAAAACACTATGGCTTTTTTTTTTACATTGTATTCAAATATGAACATTGAGGCAATCTTGAATTTGCATGGACACGAGACACTCTAATATAACTTGTGACTAAATTTTCAATTTTTTTGCTATAATGCATTTATGATAACATTTACATTCAATGACATAATCTGGTTATTTTTTCCTAAAATTATGTTGGTGCTAACCACCAACCATTAAGCAGTATTAAAGCTCTAAGAAAAATTCAATTTCAAGATTTGAAAAATAATATTAAAAATCTCTGATTTCCTTATGGAATTAAGGATTCCATCCCTTAAAAATACTCTATGAGAAACAGCTCAATTTTTTTTTTCTTAACACATGATTTTACTACCTGTTTGGGTTGTAAGCCTATATATTAATTACTCTAATGTGTTAGGGATTAGAAAGGTTGAATTTAGAGGAGAGTATGGAACAATTTTGTAAAAAAAACTCTCGGTACACCTGACTGGGATTCAAACTTCGATCCCCCTGTCATCGGCAGTCTAGCGTAACATGAGAGTGACACCTTAGACCATGCAGTCGCCAAAGCATGTTTGGATACAGTTGATGATGAGGAGATTATTAGTTTGAATAAACACCCTCCCTGTTAATGCTTTCATCAAAAGCTGGGTCCTTCCAAATCATCAAATTCTTAAAGATATTCAAGAATTCAAAAGATTTCAGAATTTATTAGCCCAATATAATTATAGGACAAACCTAGCAACCAGACTATGGACAGTTAATTTACCGCTTAATGCAAGCAAAATCATAAGTGAAGGGGAAAATATAACCATTTGGAAATAAACATGTTTTCTAAGATCTGAATTCAGAATTAAAAAATGTTATAAAATAAACATTCGGTTTTGGTCCCCCTCTGCTATCAACACCGAGTAATGTCCCAAGAATATAAAGTTATAGAACATTAGAAAAACTCTTGCAACACTAATTGCAACTTTTAATCAATTCATGTCCCCCAGTTCACAACTGACCTTGGAATAATAAAAAGGAAATAACCGTGACATACACAAGAAATTAAAGTTGTTTGTCAAGTTTCCCTTGAATTTCATCTGCATTATTTAATTGCCAGAAATAGCACTTCATTGAAATTCTATGAAAGTTGTCCGAGAATCAAACTGTGGACAAATGTTCTGCACAGCCAAAAATACAACCCTAGAAGTTTTTCAGTTGTATACAAATATCATCATCATCATCATCACCAACTTTTTCCTACCTGTGGCCAATTCAGTTTAGTAAAATGCCACCATCTTCCTCTATCCTCCACCATTCTTCTCCTCTCACTTGCTATTTGCTTTATTCTTCTTTGGATTCTTTCCTTTTTCATCCTCATTACATGCCCAGACCATATCAGTCTCTTCCTCTACTATGACCCGCCTCGGTGGTGTAGTTGGCTAACGTGCTTGTCGTGTTGAGCTCGACTTCCGAGGACGGGGAGATCGAGGTTCGAATCTCGGTCGGGTGAACTGGAGGGGTTTTTTCCTAAATGGTTTTCCACTCTCCCTCCACGCAAATGCGGGTTCACTTCCTCTAATTCAACCTTCCCAATTCCTAATCCATTAGCGTAATTAGTACTTAAATCGTATAACCCGAACGGGGAGTAAAACGCGGTTCTAAATATTATTTTTCTACTATCTCATGTACTCCATATACCCCCACTCTTTTCCAGAATGAAGCTACCCAGGAATTATGTATGACTAAGCATTTCTGTTATCTAAGCAGACATCTACCCATAGATTATAATATTATGATTTCTCTTTAATGATACATCATAACAAAAACATGTTGGTATCATAAGCACTGAACAATTGACTTTGTACCAATATGAATCTGCCCAATTCAAACTGTGAAGAAGGTACTCTAAGCTTCTGTCTGTCAGGTCGGCAACTTGGTGTGGTCAGCTTAGTGACCCTCCCCCACAGAGTAAGGAAACAAATTAACTGTCTGTTCCTCACTTTTAATACTAACAACAAAATGTGGCTTTCAAGCCATTTAGATTATTACAGACCCTAATATAAATCTTTTCACAAAACCAAAATTTGGTTTGTTTTGATAAAAAAAAAAGTATTGTATGAGTTCCCATAGAATGAAACCTAGGTCGAAGGATTGGGTGGTGATAATCGATTTTCTTCACGAAGCAGCCATTACCTCTTTGTCCAGTGGCAGCGAAGTAAAGTGTGAACTGTGTTCTTCTTTTAATTGTAAAGGCCATATTGTGTTCGTCCCTTTTATGATGTTTCTATCCACCTTTCCTTACCTACTTCCAAATATAGTACAATCACCTCATAAAGCGAAAAGAGGTTTTCCTTATAGAGACGAATATAGGCAGAAATTGTTATAAAGCGTAACACAGCCTCTTTTATCTTTAAAATGAATATAAAATCATAAACATGTTTACACTATCATATATAAAATGCACAAATAAAAACTATCAAATGATCATTTGATAGTTTTCATTAGAGGTGTACCAATTTAGTAAAACCGATTGTTTAAGATAATTCTTCATGCTACGATTATTTACACCAATTCCGATTATTTATTAATAACTATTGGGAAATATGCTTAAGAGAATGATAACAGTTAATGTAATTAATACAAAAAGATTTTATTTAAAATCAACAGTTAAAAGCTTTGATAATCTTAATTTTTGATTAATATTTGCACAACCGGCGAAAGTTAGAACTAGATTTTTAGTTTTATCATTGGTATGAATTTATATTTCTTTATTTGGTTATGTAATCTTTGTATGGTCCACAACACAGATCTAGTATGTATGTTTTTGGTTTGTTTGTTTTTTGCGATTTTGATCACTAAACTCCTACCTAGAAAATTTTTCTTTAAATTTCACTTAGAAACACCCTGATTAATCAGCATAATAATTGCCAATGCACTAATAATTGTCCGATAACGATTCATCGGTACACCCCTAGTTTTCATCATTCAATAATCGATAGTGTCCATCATTACTATAAAAATACTGAATCACCACATCAAATGGCTGCCAAAGCCGTTCAGCGTGTGCGTAATGCCAAAAAATGGCCTAAGAGTGAGAAAAGCACCGAACATAGTGAACATGTATATAGTTGAAAGCTGCTGTATTAGCAGGGTCCTACGTATTCCCATATAAATTTCTCGACGGTTATCATGTTTTTGTGCTAACCTCTTTAATTCTGTCACACATGCAGTTTTAACTATGTAACGTCTCAGGGTGTGATAATGGGCCTCACTAAGGTTTCATAGAGGGTGTTACGGTAGAAAATGTGACCTATTGTTCCAGTCACTGTTGTAATTATAGTATCTCAGCGAAATCAGTCGAGCAAAGTAACTATTACTAAACCCCCTTCTCTTTTTTTTTAGGGCAAAGCCGACGAGTTCTACACTGCCAATCAACTGTTGCCAGAGAACCTGGTGGTAGCCTGTAAAGACGCCCAAGTGCCCATAGTACTACATCTCAGAGAGGGTTACGACCATAGCTATTACTTCATCGCCACTTTCATAGGAGAGCACATCGCCCATCATGCAAAACATCTCAAGGCATGAACATGTCACATTGGCTGCCTTTATATATGTCTGCAATTTACCCAGCCACCGTCACCCGGCAGAAAGTCGAGGTGAATGGACAATCTTGCTGGGCTTTGTCTCATATGGTGCTTCATCAATAAAAATTGAACCAACATCCATCTAGGGATAAAGGGGGAGAAAATATTGTGAAAGTTGTGATATCCTTTTCTTACTATTGTGCAGTTTATTTAACCCACATTTTTTCCCTTTCTTAGACAATTTATATTATTTTGTCCATGTTTTAAAATGTTTTTGTTATTGTATTACTAAACAAATAAACTATACACATGAGTCTACTCAGTGTCTTTACAATAAATAACATTGTCCAATTCATTAAGTTTTGTAACTCTTGATTGTTTACATGGTAGTAAGTAGGTATGGCCAATGAGGTGAGAAGTGGTCTAACAAGCTATTATCGATCAAAATTCAAGGATATGTCGGAGAAAGGAATATAGAGTCTGCCCCTAACCAAGGACTCAAGGTATTGCAAACGCCTAGCACTTTGATCCACCATAGTTGTGTTGAGTGTTTTCCCACACTCTATCCTAACTAATCCTGATACACTTCCTTTCATTTGTTTAAACGGCCATCGACTTTAGACAACCGATCCCTTTCACATAAATATGTTTAGAATGTAGACGAATGTTAACAATCAATCACAAAACTTTTTCACTGTATGTATTTCTTGTTCTAAAATTTCTTTGTCTTTTGCAGAACTGTTCTTTCTTTTACTTCCTAATTTTCTTATTCCTCGTAGCATGAATCATCTTTGAAATGGCCATATTTAGAAGTCGTTTGGATTTGGGATTCAAAAAATAGACCTACTTTTTTTAAATAAGGCAGTATTGACATTGCTATAAGACCTTTTGAGTTCTTTACCCAGCTAATAGAACAAAAACTTTATTGTAAAAGAGCGGATTCTGTTATTCTTTGATACGTCTGCACATTTTAATGGAAAATTTTTATGTAAATAATATATTTAGCACATTGGTTTGGTTAGTAGCCCAACTAGAGTTTGTGTGTGCAGTTTTGTAAGTACCATGTGTAAAGAACAAGTTCTGAATTGCAGCTACTCAAGATTTTGCATAGAATCTTCCATCAAATACAGGATGTAATTAGATTATGAACATTAACCTTGTCCTTGGTATTGTGGTAAAAACAATCAGGCAACTTGCATCCATGGCATTCGCGTTATGATGCGCGGGAAATTAGGACCAGAATATTGAAAATTTGTTACTTTTCAGGGACTTTTGTGGCCCAGTAAGACACTTTGAAGTAGCTTTTGATATAATTTTAAAATATTCGAGATTTACATTTGGCCCATCCATGGAAACTTGCAATCTTTTTTTTTTAAAAAATGCAATGAATTTATGAATTTTATTATTCCAAAAGCGAAAAATATCCATCTAGGTCTGGCCCCAGTATTTAGGCTCTCATCAACAGTAAAATGAGCATTGCTTTGCCATATTTGCATACTCACTTTTGGTATTAAAAAAAAAGAGCTAAGCCATACACAGTGACAACCATCTTTATGTATTTGGAATTTCTGGGCAATATCATAGAAAATATCACTACAGTTAGTATTTTGTATTTGCTTTTATTGGAATATAATTCTAATGAAATTACTCACATTCTAATCATTCAATCTTTTTTTTAAACTTGTTTTTTTTTTGTAAAAATAATGGGGGGGGAAACAAGCTATGTTACCGGTAGATCAAATTTGGAATACCTACCAAAAAGAAAAATATTTAATAGTACTATACATTTTATGTAGAATCTTCAATAATTTTTAACTAATCTTACTAAATGTTCTTTTCAAGAAAAGCATTACAAAAACACAAATGCCTTAAGATTTGTTATAGAAAATTACTCAAGTCACATCACTGCACATTTATCACCAGGTTTAACAAAACACTAAGGGAAGAAAAAAATTTAGTTTAATTCCATGATTTTGTTTAAAAAATACTTTACAAACAGGTAGAGTGATAACTAGTGCCCTCTATACTAAATCAGTCTTGTTATCAATGATAACGGTGAGAATAAGCTGTCGGCGGTTATGGGACTAGTTGATGCGGCCACCACGTAACTCGTGCCACCAGTGGAGCAGTGGTTCCCTCTTCTGCCAGATGTATGTATTACCCCAGTTGCACCACGCTCTGTTGAAACAAAACAATAACAATTTTAAGAGTTGGGTTGAATTCACTGTTTTACTAATACATCTTATAAAAAAATTATAAACCTAGAATTATTATTATTATTATTATTAGCACCGCATCTTACTACCCTTTCGGGTTATACGCACTTACGCTAATGTGTAATGGTAGGGCGATTGTGAGATGAAATGAAGGACCTACAGTTAACGTGGAATCCGAACCACGGTGGAAGCCTGGCATTCCTCACATTCACAAGATGTCTTGTCAGAGGTGAAGGAAGGGTTTGGTAATCAGATATATCTGTGCCGGGACCGAGGATTGAACCCCGGCCGCCAGCATAGAAGTCTGACACCTTACCCCTAGACCACCAGGTCACCCTATAAACCTAGAAGAAAATATATTTAGTAATTAAATGTTAATATTCTTAGCATTCACGACCTCTAACATTCATGCATTCAGTTATGACAACATGCTCCGCTCCTCGCAAACTTCATTCCCAAGGTCTCCACTTTCTTGGTCTCTCTTACATTCAATATCCATGTTTCTACTGCTTGTGTAACAATGGGTACATAGTACATCCTTTATCACACTTCAAGGGTACTTCTCTTCTCCACACTTAACACACCTTTTTATTAATATCAATATAGTTTTTGATGACAATAAGTTTGCTAAACAAACTAATGCAGATGATGGGATAGCATCCACTTTTATAAGCCTTTCTTTCCCTTTATTGCAGTTTGGTTAAGTTACCACTAGATCTTTATTAACATTCAAAACAACCCTTTATACTTTACAATACATCAGGAAACCTGCTTCGTTAGCCATATGGTCTAACAAGTTCCTCTCACAGTAGACTAAACTGCCGATTAATGGAAGATTAAGGCTGTCGGTTTATTGAGGGTGATTTTTTCAAAATGGTTTTTCACTCTCCCTTTGTGGAAATGTGGATACACTTCCTATAAATATAACCTCCCCAATACTTAAGACTATTAGCATAATTAGTATGTAAGCGTATAACCCGGACAGTTAGTGAGTCACGGTGCTAAATAAATAAATAAAATATATATATATGTTTTGTGTGTGTGTGTTTTTATGTAGATCTCGTACAGTTTCATAGGCACGATCACAACAGGAGTACACAACCCGTGACAGTTTAGAAACCTTAGTATATATAAAATAAATTTGAAATGCAAGTGTTTGAGTATAAGATTGAAAACAAGCTGGGTTTCACGATGAAATAGTCTGTAAATTATAAAACAAGAATGAACTCACATGCCAAAGGCAGCACCTCCTAAATGAGCAGCATGGTCAAAAAACTTCCATCGAAGTAGGATACCAGCCGCGTCTAGACCCATGATCACTTTGATAGCCTGAACAGTAAGTTAGTTTATTTCATTATCGCTTTTACAGGTGTAGAAAATACATAATGGGAAATGTTATCACACAAATCCACATTTAAATTGAACCCAGAATTATTTCTTCCGGACATGTACATATACAAATGACTTGTCTCCTTTGACTAATTTAGTGTGAATATATTTTTCTTAAAATAAATAGTTTAATAAAAATTATGGACACTTATTGGAATAACTGTTAGCCTACCGCACAAACACAGTATAAGAAATAAAAAGACTTTTGTGAGACTGAAGTGTTGTTAGTATATCTACTAGCGTTAAAATCATTTTAATTTTAAGCTTTTCTAAGTGAATAGTTTAAAATTATTATAGATGTACTATTATTAAAATTTCAATAGTTTCATATAGGGCTGGGCCAATTAGTTATTTTCCCGATGCTAACTATACCTATCATTGTTGCCCCTCATTTAGTTTACATAATGAGTCAGTCAGCAAGCATGAGTCACTACTAGCTGTCCTTTTCAACTTACTTTTTTCCACTAAGCAGGATATCTACCATCTCCAAACCCCCTTTCATGCCCTAACCTGTCACTGAGCAAAGGTACAAATAAATAGGCTTGCCTGCCACTGCCGGCATAACAATAGTTTCTCTAATACTTTCCCGCTGAAGTTCAGATCAAATAATCGGCTCAATTGATTGCGCAGTGATCAACTAAACTAAATGTGCCATAATCTTATGTCGAACGTGTTGGTATCGGCCTAGCCCCAGTTTTGTTTCTTCTTAATTACTCACAGTGCCAGCGGGGAAGGTAAAAAACGGCAAGAAGATTATGCTGAGTTTCGTGTCCGGGAACTTTGTGCACACATATGCCAAGACCGCCATTATGGCTCCAGACTGAAACAACATTATTAGTCAGTTGACAGGCGACTGCAAAGATATACAAAATAGAACAGACCTTCCAAAACATAGATAGTTTTTCAGCGTGTGATACACTATCAGACAAAGCCACTGCACAGTACCACAAATGTACCCTTAGTTTACCCTTAAAAGGTAGTAAATTTACCTGACATTGTTCCACTATGGTGTAGCTTATAAGATAGTACTAGAGTATAGACTGTCGAGGTGAGACTGCTATCTTTCAGGGTAAACAAGATGTAAATCTCATGAAAAACTACACATAATTTACTCACAAAATATTCACGCCCTTTGCATTACATTTTCTGTATTTTCCCTTTTATATTATTTGTTCCTTTTATTGTTAATTTAGTCATTTAAGAAGTTGGTTTAAGCGTTTCCCACTCCTCAAGATTTCCGATAAAACAAAACTTAGGTGAAGAGATTGATTCGTTGATTATTAACAAAAAAATTCGAACTCAAGATTTTAAAAAAACAAATCAAATTTGTAATATGAATTATTTTTATTATTTTAAAGGATTCAGCCCAACATTATTCAAGTAAATCTTGCCACTAAACTTCAGGACATTAATTTACCACTTAATGTGGATATTATTATTATTAGCACCACGTCTTACTACCCGTTCGGGTTATACGCACTTACGCTAATGTGTAATGGTAGGGTGATTTTGAGATGAAATGAAGGACCTACAGTTTAGCGTGGGATCCGAACCACGGTGGTGGCCTGGCATTCCCCACATTCACAAGATGTCTTGTCAGAGGTGAAGGAAGGGTTTGGCAATCAGCTTAATGTGGATACAAATCATACCAATATGTGAAAGAAAATTTCTCTTTGTTTTCATTTTTTTTCTAATATTCGGATTTGACCCGTCTCTAACTACCATAAAACCATAATGCTTGTCTTACCGCTCCTAGGGAAAGTCCTGGTTGAGAGGTTACCACCTTAAATAAGTAGCTGGAAAAGGAGGATATAACTCCGGCACTCAGGTACAGCGCAAGGAACTGCTCCTTGCTCAGGGCTGCCACCGCACCTACAGTACAGATCACACAAATTAAATCATTAATTAACAAATAGTTTTTAAAAATATGGTAGTTAAATACGACTTCTGGTGATAAAATGTGACTAATTGACATCAACAGGTATGGAAGAATCCAGGGTGACTACAAAACCTTATTATAAAACTAGTTTTTTTTGTGAATGACAATTTTGCCCGTTGATGATATACATTGCATTGATAATATATATTTTTAAGTGTTAGATGTTTTTTAGCATCACTTCTTAAAGCCCATTTTGGTTGTACGCATATGTACCAATGGGTTGAGGATCAGTAGGATTAAATTTAGAGGAAGTGTACCCGCATTTGTGTGGAGGGAAAGTGTAAACCTATTCAGGGAAAAACTCTGTACACCTAACTGGAATTCGAACCTCAATCTCCCAGTCTTATGCAATCCGGTATTTTACAAGAGTGATACTGTAAAAAAATTCGACCACTGATGAAGGTGGATATTTCCTCGCATGATGCAATATTTATGTGTGTAGAGTGAAATGAATATCGTATTGGATGTTTTATTTACTAAGTTTGGCCGACTAACCTGAAGAGAAGCTGTGCAGCACATACATGTTAGCAAACAAGTGAAAGGCAGAGTAGTGGCTGAACGTCGAGAGAAACATTGGCCAACAAAGGGTTCCTAAAAAGAAATACATACATCTATAAGTTTATTTATTTACACAAAAAAAAAATGGTATATTACAGGTCGAGTTTGTAACCTCTTGGGTTTTTTTAACACCACTTCTTACTATCCAATCGGGTTACAAGCTTATGAACTAATTATGCTAATGGCTTTTAGGGATTTGAAAGGTTGTATTTTAAGGAATTGTACCTGCATTTGCATGGAGGGGAGTAGAAAACTATTTTGGAAAAACCACCCTCCGTACACCCGGGTGAAATATGAACCTTAATCTCATCGTCATCAGAAGTCTAGTCTACTACGAGAGTAGCACGTTAGACCATGAAGCCACTGATGCAGGTCTATACGCCTATTGCATGAAAACATAATATGTATGTTATTCACATGAAACATGAATAATACTAATAAATAATTATTTTCCCCCATATCAGATAGTATTAACCTTAAAAGTGTAATGTAATATTTAAATTCACACTTTTCCAAAATTAAATTCAACAGAGTAAGTAACATGGGATTTATTTTAGGAAATTCTATTTCTTTATCTAAGCAACAGTATAGAGCTGGTAAGATTTATGTTATTATGTAGCCTACGCGTAAACTGTCAAGAAAGTTACAAACCTTGCTTCTATCATTTCGAGTCAAATCTGTATAAATGTAATCAGTCTCCAAGAAAAAATAAGCAGATCCCAGTTGGTTTGAAATGATATGTGGGAATGAACCAAGCGTTGTAATGAAAGAACTATAAACTGTAATAACATTTATATATATTTAGCACCGCATCTTACTATCCCTTCGGGTTATACGCTTTAAGTACTAATTACGCTAATGGATTGGGAAGGCTGAATTAGAGGAAGTGAACCCGCATTTGCGTGGAGGGAGAGTGGAAAACCATTTAGGAAAAACCGCCCCCAGTTCACCCGACCGAGATTCGAACCTCGATCTCCCCGTCCTCAGCAGTCAAGCTCAACACGACAAGCGCGTTAGCCAACTACGCCATCGAGGCAGGTAACTGTAATAACAAATGACCAAACACTAAATTTTCAAGCGAAAAGTTCACTTGTCAAAAACTGAATGCCTTTGAGAGCTTTCAAAGTTGAACTTTGAATGTACACACCCTTAACAATTCTATAGAGGTGGATCTGCTCAAAGTGAGGCTAGCACAGATGTTAGTTTAAATGTTGCTCTAATTCAATTTAATTTTCTAAACATAATAATCTCAACATTTCTTGAATATATCACTCCCATTTCAACATTTTTACAGCACTTTGTTCTAAACATTTAAAAACAAAGAAAAAATTGTGCTAAACTGCTGTATTAAATTAAACATTGAAAAGAGGATAAAAGGACAACAAGGCCTACACACTTACCAGAAAATTGTAGGCCTCAAAGTTCACAATTATTATTATTAGCACCGCGTCTTACTACCCATTCGGGTTATACGCACTTACGCTAATGTGTAATGGTTGGGTGATTGTGAGATGAAATGAAGGACCTACAGTTTAACGTGGAATCCGAACCACGGTGGAGGCCTGGCATTCCCCACATTCACAAGTTGTGATTAACATACGTCTTGTTAGAAGGGAGGGAAGGGTTTGGTAAAAGTTCATAATTAAAACACAACGAAATACATAATTTATAACATTTTAGGGGTACAGCAGTCCCCTTCTTCTGATGAACCTTGAAAATTACATAAATATGTGTTTTGTTGTGAACTTTGAGGCATAAAGTTTTTTGGTGTGTAGGCCATGCCCTTCTGTTCATCTTTTAATGTATTATTCATTTAAAAAGTTTCTGTTCAAATAACTATATTAAACTAAACACCTACTCAAGCAATTTTTCATTTATTTTGGCTAAGCTTTATTTTCTATAAAAACTGCTAAAATACTGATCTTAGTTCTCGTGTTTTCTTCCATCATGTTTAGAGTGATAAGTCTTTAAGAATGTTTTATGATTCAACATTTATCACCAACTAGAGTAATCACTCGAAACAAATGTCAACACATCGGTATATCACAAACTTACGAGATGCTGGATTTGAACAGAAGTAGCGTACCATGGTGCCTTGTAACCGTGGTATCCTCCACGCTACAAATACGAGTAAATTGGCAAAACACAACGGGAAGAAGATCCTCTGTCCTTCAGTCAAACCATTCCACCAAGAGTTCATTTCTTGACGCCATTTGCCCTGCACAACAAACATATAAGTTGAATATCGACACAGAGGTTGCAAATCATTGTAATTACAGGAATGTCCTTATGGAGAACACTGGACAACTAGACACGGGAATCAAACCCGGAACCTTTGACTTAGTGCATCAATACTTTACCACTGAGCTATCCAGGATGTCTCTTATGATGAGGGTTACTCTTCACTCATATTTTAAGGCACTACCTGTGTTTGCATGGAAGGAGAGCAGGAAACCATTTAGGAAAAATCACCCTCAAGAGACTTAACTTCGAGCTCCCCGTCGTCAGCAGGGCGGTATAACATGAGTGAGACACCTTAGACCGTTAAGCCACTAAAGTGGGTTTCACCATGAGTCATCGCTGAATTAATGTATGGGGCCGGCACTGGGAAAGCGTTATTTACAAACTAAATATTCAGTGTTGCCAACAGAAAAGATGTGTCTCATGAGCAGAGCATTGTTTGGTCTTTGTGTATTGAATATGTACAGTACCTACAAAGGTTTAGTAAAAATAAACTCAATGGCGTCTGCCTAGAAGCGAGTTATATCGACCGAGTGGCCGCCCACCACATATTAGCGAAGATAGTTCCAAGCCAACATTTGCGGATACAAGGTGTCATGGCGTCAGCAAAAAAAAAACACGTCCCAGCTGTTAATTTCCGTTTTCTAAGTCAAAGCCGCTAGTTATATATTCATGTAGTTCCTCAATTGTCCTCATGAGACTGAGTTTACCTCTTTCCAGACCCAATTCTTAACAGAAAAATCAGTAAGCGCCGGATATCGAACCTGGGACCTCTGGATCTGTAGCTAAGAGTGCTGACCACTAGACCACAACGGCGGTATATTTAAAACTTAGTCTGTGTAGAAACCTACTTCAGCGGTTTTCATTATAAATATTGGTGATTTTTACCCATTTCTTGACCCTGTGTATTCTCCCATCCATCCATCCGACGGGCTTCTTCACTAACGCTATAGCTTTGGCTCGCATGTTCTCGTATTGCCAGATGGCAGCACCAGCAAAACTTGCAGAGCTGAACTAAAAAAAGACACAATATATAACATTGACACACTATCACAAACCATTGTAAAAAAAATATCAGAACACACACTTCCTACTAAAACAATCCTCTCAGGGATTCTAGAATGGGGTAAAAAAAAATCAAATAGGCAGGATTGCAACATTCTGATGATGCCCTCTAGGATCAATGACCTGAGAGGGGAAATAATGGGTCAATGACCTTGAAAGTTAAGGTATATTCAGTAAAGGTTGCACCTGAGGCAGGTCTTCCTAATGGGAGGTGCACCCCACTAACTACCAATGGTCATGCAGATTAAGGTGTTAAGACTGGTGATGCACTTGGTCAATGGTATTTTAGCGCCGTGTCTTACACCTGTTTAGGTTATATACTTATGTACTAAATCAAATAGGCCTAAAAAATGTTTCTAAAATGCCAAATGTTGGTGACTTTCAATCAATGTTGATGGTCGAAAGTGGGTTTCCTATTAAAATCAGGGTTTAGGCACCCAAGATGCTCGGTAAATAACCACAGTTTTATATTTTTTATATAACCATTCTATTAAAATGTTTGTAACCACTTACAAAAATTGTAAACCCGAGCGGTTTCCAAAGGTCAGATAAACCGACGGGTCCACCATCTATTTTGATGTTTTCAAACGGAGTCTCAGCTGCATCAGTTCTTGGTTTCATTTTAGAATTTTTGTATGAGGGCCATCGTGAATATCTCGACGCTGATGTTCTTAAACTTCTAAAACTATTATGTCTCGCTGGTTGTACAAATAGTAAACTTTTTCGACCAAACATTGTACACACACTGTAAATAAGATGTGTCATAAATTAACAATAAAGAAAAAGACATAAAAACAGTAATTACAATTTTTTAAACCTTAAAACAATCATGTAGAATTATCTAACGGTCAGTAGCGTACCCAAAGGGGGTGGGCTTGAGTCCCCCTACCATAGTTTGGGGAAGCCCTGAGATCTATACAGATGTGAAGAGAAAATAAAATGGGGGTGGGGTGTGTATGACCAGTTAAACATTGTGAGCAAGGAAAATATCTGCTGATCAGAAACAGTCTCTATATCAATCACCGAGAGCATTTATTAAATGTAGGAGTTGACTCTCTTTCATAGAATAAAAGTGGGATATTTTCAGGCTCTGAAAATATATTATTCTTTGGTAAGTGGGTCTAACCCCCTACCTCTTTTTCAGTGCCAGCGTTTCTTCGTAAGTTTACTGTTTACAAATATTAATGATCAAGTTAACAAATACCGTACCGATAAAAAAAATCTTCCGATAAAGCTTCTAGGTAAATATAACTGTAAAAAAAAGTTACCTCCATCAACTGGGGAGGACCTGCCCCCTCTAGCCCACTCTACTTTGCAATTCTATGTACGCTACTGCTAAATGTTATTTTAATCTTAAATTCATGGTTTATGGTTTACAAGTACTATTTACTCACTTTGTTATGGGTGATATTTTTATTCTAAAAATTGTGGCTATTAAGTATGTAAGAAAAAAGATCACAAGGGAGACTAAGAAAGGATTAGGAGGAGCAGATAACAGAAGTGTGCAAGTGAGAGGAGGAGAGTGGAAGCGAATAAAGTTAAGGAAGAATAATGTAAGAATAGAGGGAGTTGGAGACATTTTACTAAAGTGACTCGGCCATAGGCTAGAAACATTTGAGGAGGATTCAAAAGACTAAATAGTAGTTAATGATAAAGTAGATGTTTTATATTTATAAAAAAAAAAAATTATTTACAAGCCTTACTGAATTTTGCATTCATGTTTCATGTATTTTACATTTTACTACCTGTCTGGGCTATTCTCGTATTTACACTAATTGGATAGAGATGAAAGAGGTAGAAATTTTGAGGACATGTAGAGCAAATTTGTGTGGAGAAAATGATGAGTAAACCGTTTTGAAAAAAACTACCTCAGTAGGCCTACAATTGGCCAGAATTTGAAAAGTGACCTCCCTATCACTGGCAAATTATATAAGAGATATCCCAAGTGCAGGTATATGCCTAGACCATATTATTAAAATTTACATTTGTAAAACCTTTTTAGTAGACCTATTTGTTGTTTTCTATAGATTGTCTGCATTTTATTTTCCAATATAAGAATGAACTTTTAAGAAATATTATATATTAATTTTTATTCTTGCTCACACCTAAACCATCTTTATAAATTTAAAAATTATTGGTTAAAATTACCTTAGCTGTTACTGTGGACCAAAGTGCATTAGGGATGAGACTTCCTCAAAAACATATATAGTTCATTCAAATAATCAAACACATATGAGACGATTTGGGATACTCACGAAACAATGACATATTTAAGAGCCCGTATCACCGCCAGTTGGATGGGAGATTAGATACAAGACTAAGCTCAAACCAGAAAACATCTTGAGATGCAGTTTGCTTCACTTTTTAATTGACAACAGTAAATTGGGATCAGTTTTAATGTAATTTTGTTTTTTCGTTTTAAAATAACGTTTTTTTTTTGTAAATTTCACTGTATTTAAAAAATATATATAAGTTTCATTGATCTCAAAAAGTAAAATAGCCTAGAGAAAAACCAGACCATGATGTGACGTCTGGTTCAAGCTGCATTACCAGCCTTAACTAATTAGCACCGCATCTTACTACCCGTCCGGACTGTACGCCAATGTACGAATCACACTAATGACTTAGGTATTAGAAAGGTTTAATTGAGAAAATGTACCCGCATTTACATGAAAGGACAAGGGGAAACCATTTAGGGAAAGCCTCTGTACACCTCACCGGGATCAAACCACAATCTCGTCTTCGACAGTATAGTCCAACAAACGAGTAGCATGTTAGACCACGCGGCCACCATAGCTGGTACCAACCTTGATTAAATAAGTGTGAAGGTCCCGACACAGACTCCATATCCGTAGGTCGGTAGTTCGTTCTCTGTATTCCTGGTCCTTAAGAAATTCTACTTGCGGTTACAGAGTCAATATTCATTTACTCGGCTGTGATTGGTAGTCCGTATTAACTAGTCCGTAGAAAGTTAAAGTTGGGCAACTTCTACGGAGTCAGGACTTAAGTATAAGGACTCTGTGGCCAGAGCAATCTGATATTGTGGCATCAAATCCTTACAGACCACAGACCTAGGGATACAGAGTCTGTGTCGAGGCCTTTACTAGGTGGTGAAACTGGCTCTTAAATCAAAGTTTTGGGTTTGGTTTCCTTGTTTATATATAGTGTTCAACTAAAAATATTAGACAATATAGTTACATTAACTTATTTATACTTAGATTAAGCCTAGAGCCGCCAAAAAAGCGTAACAACGCTAAAAAAAACTTTAAATTTTACTTATAAATAAACACAATAATAGGCCTAAAATTCTACCAAGCATGTTTTGGTGTTTGAGAAATGAACAGAGTCCTATTTAGTAGATTATTATAAAAATTTCGTTCCTAATCCCCCAAGTATCCATAGGATTTGAACGAATCTCAAGACGTGGGATACTAGCGTATTAGTACACCGTCACAGAAAGTAAAAACAAAAAGTTAAAATAGTCATTGAATTACTTACCAGGTATCATAAACACCTAAACAAACAAAATTTCTTAAAGAGCTCATTTCTTGACGAATGCAAAGTTTAGAATCTTATTCGACAAGGTAAAAAAATATCAACCTGTCACAACTTTTTCATATGTTAACCATTTGCCACTTTAAATATTAAATTTTTTTATTATACACAAACCTATACCATATAGTTCATTAATAAATATACTTTTTTATACTTGCTTAGCTGTATATTTAATATCTCAAATATAGCGGTTTAACCAAATTAATCTAGAGATTTGTAGTTTGCGAACTAATAGTTCAAAGTGATTAGTTCCTTAATTCGAACTAGTCGAACAGATATAAATAAGAAAGTTACTACACTGATCACAAGTATTTAATGTATTTCATGATTTTACATGAATCCTTCCAAATAATATAATCTTTGTCTCAAAGATGGCTCTGTATGTCTCTTTGGCTTTATTCCTCAAAAATGGCGTGTATTTACCGTGATTATCATCATCAACATTATCATTATTAATATTATTATTATTATTATTATTAATATTATTATTATTATTATTATTATTATTATTATTATTATTAGCAACGCGTCTTCCTACCCGTTCGGATTATACGCACTAAGTACTAATTACGCTAATGGATTAGGAATTGGGAAGGCTGAATTAGAGGAAATGAACCCGCATTTGCATGGAGGGAGAGTGGAAAACCATTTAGGAAAAACCACCCCCAGTTCACCCGACCGAGATTCGAAACTCGATCTCCCCGTCCTCAGCACTCGAGCTCAACATGATTGGTGCGTAGCCAACTACGCCAACGAGGCGTGTGATGTGACGTAATTAGAGACTAGAGAATATCAAGAGGAATTACTCATAGAATAAATAAAGTTCAAGTTATCTTGTGAATGTGGGGAATGCCAGGCCTCCACCGTGGTTCGGATCCCGCGTTAAACTGTAGGTCCTCCATTTCATCTCACTATCACCCTACCATTACACATTAGCGTAAGAGCGTATAACCCGAACGGTTAGTAAGACGCGGTGCTAATAATAATAATAATAATAATAATAATAATAATAATAATAATAATAATAATAATAATAATAAAGTTCAAAAAAGTGGATCCGGTGTATGTAAGATGTCTCTGTCAGTCAGATTATTTAAACAGCTTTAGGTTCAACAAGTTATTCCATTGTAACATAGATGTCTCTGACAGAAAAAATAATAAACATAAAAGTTCAACAAGTTCATTCATTGTACCATAGATAGCACTGTCAGTCACATTAGTTTTCTTATGGGGAAAATACGAAAAATTGGTTGGGAGGTATTAGGAGAATATAACATATCAAGAGGTATTCTCAAAGAACTTGAAAGTTTTGAAAGGTTCATCCGGCGTATGATAGATGTCTCTGTCAGTTACCACATTAAACAATTTTGAGGTGGAAAGTTAGTCCGTAATATCATAGATGGCTCTGTTAGTCACATTATTTTTTCTTACAATTGATATATCTTCTTAGGAATATAGAATATTTGTTACGAAGAGATTATAGTATAGAATTAGAGGGCTCACTTTTAAACCATCGTAAAGACATCCCAATTTATATGTATTATAAATTATATATATTTATTAAACCATATTAAAGGGTTAGTTGTAAGGTTTGAATAGTTAATCTGTTTTGTCATGGATGACTCTGTTTCACATTATTATTTAAGTTTACCATGTCGTCTCAATAATGTGAAAAATTAGTTGCTGGAATGAAAAAATTGTAATACAAGAGGCGCCATTGTTATAATATATTTATTAACATCCCAATTTATGAATGTCATTATCTCACACCATGCCAAGGTTTTCAGGTAAAGGTTAAATTAAACGTTTTATATATATATATATATATATATATATAATAGCCGTTCACAACAGATAGAACTAATCATATAATTCACAAACGACTGAACTATAAGATGTAATTCGCTATGAAATAGAAGTTGTTATATATATATATATATATATATATATATATATATATATATATATATATATATACACACACACACCCTGATTTTGGTTGGAAGAACAGTAGAGAAAATTCAAACATATTTATTTGCGGTCAACATTGATAATATTTTACTATATTATCTGAATTATTCTATAGGTATTGATAATATCTATCAAAAATGACAGCTGCAGATAACATGACTTGATGTATGAATATATTAAAATTGTTTTAGTAACTTTAGTAACTAACTTCTACTGTTCTTCCTACCAAAATCACACTTTATATATATAGAGCCGTTCACAACAGATAGAACTAATCATATAATTCACAAACGACTGAACTATAAGATGTAATTCGCTATGAAATAGAAGTTGTTGCTCGCGAACTATTGAATTAGATGAATGATGTGTTCATTGTTAATTGTTAACTGAATGCCTTTGAACCGATCATTGAGTTATTTTGTCCAAAACTTTGTAATAATGGCCAACTTGAAACTTCTAAAGAGAATATGTGTAGTTAGAAAATTAATATTTCAAGTTGAAATGTGCCTCCAGTTGAACTAGAAGAATAATTTCGCATGAAATGAATTAGTTCAAATAATTGATCTCTATAATATAACTGGATGGACATCTGTAGCTGAAATTTTTCGAATTGTCGTCTGCATACCATTGTGTAAGAGAGAAAGAAATTTTCGGGTATTTCTATCTCTCCTATACCCATAAAAAGAAGAGTGAGAAAGAAATTTTCGGGTATTTCTTTCTCTTCTACACCCATACAAAGCATAGTGGAATTTGAAATCGTTTATTAATTTGATTAAATATATTGAGATACCTCAATTTGTGATTAGTTAAATGAAATAAATGTGTTGGTATAAGCTTTGAAAAGATTAACAAAGTTTGAAAGTGGGGAGTTTTCCTTTTAATAAGTTGATGTAGGCTAATATAGAGGATAACTTTTGAAGGTAGCTCGTTTGGAAAGCTTTATATCGGAACAAAATCCTAACTTATAGAAGTGTTTAGGTATGATAAAAGACCTTCCAGAAGGGAATTTCTACTTTTATTTTAAATGGTCGTTTATACTACCAAAATACTAATATATGATATTATTCTGGCCTCACAGATTGGGATTCTAACTAAAATCAGGGTTAAGTAGATACCGTACTTCCTATAAGCCTATAATCTAAATTATCGTTTGAACGTAGTACTTCTACACAATATATTCAAACAAATGTAATATAGTTTTTTTCTAGTTTTTTTCATTATAGTTATCGAACTTGCAACATAATATGGTTTCTGAAAGCAATATACAAGATATGAACCAATTTTTTTAATGGTAATTTAATAATACTTTCTACAAGCCTATAACCTAAGTGATCGTTTGAACGTATGGCAACTACACAAAGTTTGTCATTCAAACAAATGTAATCAAGTTTTAAGATATGTTAGTCATTATATTTATCAATTTTTCAACATAATATGGTTTCTGAAACCAATATACAGGCTAATAGTCAACTTTGACTATAAGTGTAGTCTTGGCAGACTGTAAACAACATGGATGATAGCTACATATTTAAATATAATAAAGATTTTATTCGTATTTGTACAGTATTACTTGTAAAACTGAATTGTGTATCCCTTGATGTAAATGATTCTTCAAGCAAGTGTGGTATAATACTTAACTATTTTCAAACAATAACACTTTTATTCAACAGATATGTTTTCACATAGGAACATTGAAAGAAACTGTTAAATCTTTCCCCCCACAATGTAGCAGACGATAAACTTGAGCATCAAGCTTTAGAATATAGCAATGCGTATGTTTATGTCCATCCAGTATAATACTGTAAATAGCTCATCATCATCATAAATGTTTTCAGCCTGTGACCAGGTCCATTTAGTAAAATGCCTTCATCTCCCTCTGTCATCACATCATTCTTCCTACTGCATTCTCTTCCACTCTCCTTCTCTCATTTACACACTTGCTGCTATCTATTCCTCTCATCTCTTCCTTGGGCTACCTTGCGGTTTCTTCCCTAAATGCCTCATATCCATTAATCTTCTCGGAATCCTCTCCCTTTCCATCCTCATTATGTGTCCATACAATCTCACCCATGCTTCCTCAAATATCTCATGAACCTCCTGTACCCTAACTATTGAGCTTACATCTTCATTCCGGTGGCGTGTGGTCAATTCTGTCCAAAGGGAAGCATTAAGGCTAAAATAAAGGGGTTTTGATGGACCCTAGTTTAATTGGAAGCTCACATTGTTCCTGCCCCCTTTTTTTTTGTATGATTTATAGTATTATGGAGAAAAAGGTTGTTACGTTCTTACCCCGTAACGACTGTTAACACTCTGTACAACAGGTAGCGTGACAAAAAATATATTGTAGGCTTGAAAAACACGTTCTGACCTAACAATATAATGCTTATGATGTACCAATATTCTTATCAACACATATTTATACATTGCTATTATTCCTATCAACACATATTTATACAATGCTATTATTCTTCTCCACACATATTGTAACGTTCTTATCCCGTCACGACTGTTAACACTCTGTCCAGCAAAAGTAAAACAAACACTAATTATCAGACTTCAAACTCAGATTGTGCCCGGTGGCTGCTGAGCTCTTACGGACACAAGTTGAACTACTTCTAGAAAATGAACATAAAAACAATATAATTTAAAATGAAGCATAATGCTCTCTTTCTCGCACCTACAGTGCGAGTTTTTTTTTTTCCTTAATTCTTATTAGAGGTGTAGACAAGCAAACCAAAATGTTCCTGACCGCAGCTGCCTTGCACGTGTTGAAAGTGCGACAACAACAGTATAGCCACGGACTAAAGAAATTGACACAAATATGATTTTACTTACTCCAGAAAGCAATGCAACAACACAGGATCAATACAAGGTGACCGGAAAAAAGCGCAAGCGATTAAAGTGCACATTAGAATTCCGCACAGAAAAAACCCCATGGTCATGAATACTCACAGGAAAAAAGCTCACACGGAAAAATGCCCACAATGAAAAATACTCGCATGGAAAAAAGACCACACGGAAAAATGCGCGTAAGGATAAATGCCCACATGAAAAATGCCCACGCGAAAAAAATTATAAATCTAGATTAATTTTTAACGGAATGCAGGTTTGATTGGGGTTTTGCATTACTAGAATTTAGTTTCCACTTGTAAAGTGAGCGTTTGATTTATTCTTGTGCATTCATAAAGTTTGCAATGACTTTTTTGGGTCTTTTTGTTAATTTAAAGTAATTTTTTGGAATTATTAGTGCCATTTAATGGATAATTTTTGACATATATAAGGTCATCAAAATCCTGGCCCTGGTACAACAACATAGCCAATGTTTACAACAAGTCCTTAGGGCTCAAATAAAATACAAAATATATCAAATTAAAGTTACATTTAATGGTTATTATATATTTAAGGTGGATCTACATGCTGGTATAGTTTAATAAGTAGGCTACTTATTACATAAAATAAAGATTATTACTCTCCTAAAAAATTTAAACTGGAAGTCGACATTTTAATACGAAATATTGACCCTTGGGGACCCAATATCAATATTTTTACTTTCTCGCTACCTTACAGGTAGAGCAAGTGGTGTGATTATCCAAAAAAATCTAACTAAATATTTTGATGAATGTCGACGTTTCACGATCCTCCGAATCCGAAAAAGTTGTTTTCGCAATACCGTATGTCTGTCTGCACATCTGTCTGTCAGTCTGTACCTCGGGCTAGAGCCTAAACTATTTTACCGATTGGGCTAAGATTCGGTATCTAGGGTTTTCATAAGATTACACCAAAGAAATCTTGGAATTGTATATCCAAACCTAAAATTAAGGGTAGTTTCCTTAAGGGTGGAAAGAGAAAAAAAAATCGATTGTATCACAATTGGTTTTAATGATTTTGATTAAATTTCATTTCTAACTTTGATTAATATTAAAAACTAAATGGATAGCCTCAAGTTTTCGTCAAAATGACTTTAAGGATTCCGGTCTGATACATAAATTTTATTTGAGAAAAATTCAATTCTCTCAGAATCGACTATAATGATTTTGATAAAAGTTCGCACCTAGGCGTTTATTAATATTATTAACAAAATTGATTTTTTCATTTTCCCATGAAAATGACTTTTAGGGTTCTTTACAGAAGCAAAAATGTTTTAGATCTCCGCAACTATTTGAGTTACTAAATAACTTATCACTTAATTTTAGTACTATTAAACGTAAAAAACTTTTATTTGAAAATATATTTTTATAAAACCAATAGTTTCTGATATATTGGCAAATATATCAATATAATTTCGTGAGCTTTAGTTGTGAAGAGATACTTAAGTTCAAACGCAATAATTCTCTAATGTCATAGAGTAAGCAAATAAGTAATTATCTCAAGAATTTATATTTTTATTTTAACCACAGAGTGTTTGTACAGCACAAGAGTGAATCCAGATTTTCGTGAGGTCGGGAAGGACGTGGGTGCTTCCATTGCGATCTAGTTGGGGGGTGGAGGCTTCAAGAAATATTTACATAAAAATACTTCAAACTTTGAGTAATTTTTCAGTGTAACGCTAACATGAGAATAATCCTTTAATGAAGGGTATAACACGAAATTTACGATTAGTATTGATATTTATTAAAAGCAAATAAAAAGAAAATATTTAGTGATTATTAAGAGGGAAATAAGTTTAAACATAACAATTAACACGTTATGTGTGTGGTATAATTCAAAGAATTTTTTTAAACACGTTATTTAAAAATACATTATTTTAAAGTTCTTTATTTATTACTAATCATTGGAATATAATAATACAAATGATAAAATAAATTTAAACCTAAACAATGTTAGTGCAACAAGGTGAAATGCACACATTTTAAATTTGGGTAGTTTCATTAATGCTCATTTTCACCATATTTAATACTTAATGTTATTGCTATATGTATTATTAATAATTTCCGTATATTAATCATTTAATAATATTACCAATAACAATTTTAAAAATGTAATCTGGTTAGTTAGATATTAATACGTGAAATAAAACTAGTAGTGACTTTAACGTTGATTTAATTGGTTTAATTTCTTGAAGGTGGTGCGCTCCCCCCACGTTCCACTCTGGATCCACCTCTGTTAACAATGATTTCTCTCTCTCATTTTATACTCAATAGTCAATAATTACTTATTTTAATGTTTAAATTTATAAAAGAGAAATAAATTTATTAGCAATGCGAAAACCCTAAGATGTGCATTCCTAATAAAATGTCGAATATTTTAACTGGAGGTCAAAATTTTAATACGAAGCGTTGACACTTGGAGACCCAATATCAATATTTCTTATTGGTCCAGATGTATAAATGAAGATGTTAATTCTTTAGAAATAAAATCATAAAATTTATAACCTTGAGTAAAAATAAAGTTTGTTATTAGAGCACAATTTGTTCGCGGGTTCGCTAGTGTATATTATATTACGAATTTTGAGTAGATGTCTACACTTTTAAACACTAGAGCAAGAAAGTCTGTGCGGAGTTTTGTACCATTTATTTTTTTAGTGATATACATACCACAGATACCAATTTGGAACCTAATCGTTAGAGCCACTTTCAAAATATTTCGAATTTTCTAAAATTACTCATTAGTATATTGCCCTTCAACTAATTTTAACCCAAAAACCAAATATAAGATCTTATTTCACTTATTTGGGAGGTCAAACATAATCTATACATCAATTTCAATCAAAATCGTTAAAGCCAATTTCGAAATTGGAATTCAAAAGAGCACTCATCACTCTTAATTTGAGGCTAGGGTGAAAATGAAAAAAAAAAAAAATCTGGAGGTATAAACTTGTAAGAATTAAATACCAAGTTTGAGCACATACATAGAGAGACAGACAACGAGACTGACTTAATAGTAAAATACAATTATTTTTTTTCTTGTTTAAATTTTTTATTTCGATTTCGATTTCGTTCACGATTACAATACTTTCTCTTTTGATGAGAAAGTAAAAACGAATGGGGACATTTGTCTCTATGGACATTTTTCCGTGTGGCACTTTTAGTGTGAGCTGTTTTTCCTTGAGCAATTCTTGCATGAGCATTTTTTATGTGGGCATTTTTCCATGTGAGCATTATCTTTAGTAAATAGTAAGGTCAACTATATAAACTATAGTTTTCCCCTAACCCAACATCCTGATAATTACTAGACACTTTCGTAAAATTGAGTATTGAAATGTCAGAGGTTTCTTTTATTGATTGCTTAAAGATGGAGTGGGTCTGCCTGTTTTAATTATTTTCTTTAATTTTCAAAAGACCTGGAGGAAAAACTATGGTTCAAAATAGTAATTTTGAGTTTTGACACAGCAGCTCTCCTCTTACACTAATTCACTTGTCAAACGCACTCCTTATTCTACTACTGTATACAAAGAAATAAACCGTTTCCCGTGGAGGATCAAACTAGTGTCAATAAAATGTCAAATAAAACTCAACTTTATGAATTTTGTTTATAAATACATTATTTTGTTATATAGTCCCCATTAATATATCTAAAATAATAAATATTACTAAAAACAACATGAAAAATAAGATTTTAACAGTATCTCACGTATGAATATGCATCAATAATGAAAGTAAATTGAGCTAATACTATCCAAGGAAACGCTGGTTCCCTATCTCCGAAGAGGCCCGGACAAACCCGAAAACAAACGATTGATGGAATAAAGAGCAAGACCAACTGGCGCCTGGCTGACCTGTCAGTCTGAGAAAGATCTTCTTGCTCTAAGAAAGAGTGTCACCTCTATTATTAACAGTATACTTGTTGGAAAGGTTTATAATTATAATAATTTGTTTAACTTTATTTTCCTCTTATTTTCTTTATATTATCCTTTTTAATTTTAGGGAAGCGTTGTTTCCCTTGTTACCATTGAATAAACGCCACTGTTTCATTCCTAATCCATCTATTCTGGTAACTAGCATGCTCTTTAAAAACTTCATACCCATTGCCTTCGCTAGGCACTAGCTCTTGGTGTGTCATATTTTGTGAAACATGACCTGTACTATGTGATTTTATTCAAAATAATCAATAGTTTGTTTACAAACTGGTCAACTCAGCTAATTACCTCTATAGTATAACTGGACAGATATCTACGCCCGAAATTTTAGAGCTAGCGTTTGCACACAAATGAGTGAGAGAGTAAAACCTTCGGGTATTTCTTTTCTCTTTTACACATAAAAGACAATGTGATATTTTGACATAAATTCCCTGTTCTATGTGAATTTATCTAATGAATATGAATTGTTTATTTAAAACAATTAATTTGTTGATTAAGTGCCTAATAATAATTTACTGCTTATTTAATAGCTTTACAATAAAACATTACATACAATGAAACTTGAATGACAATTTTTATATATATCGTCAGACCATATACAGTAAAGTCGGGTTACTTGGGACACTTTTTAAATGATAACTAACATAAAAGCTATAATTATCAAAATTTTAAGTTTATAGGAGGTTTAAACTTTGAGTTTAGGTTTATAGATTAAGTTCTTGTGATAATGGCCTAATACATACTTTATAATTAATTAATAAAAATTAGAATATTGTTGTCCCAACTCTCAACTAGGTGGGGATATTTGGGACAGCCAATGATTTCGGTATAAAACTCAAGTTACAGCTCACATTTATCTTGTAACTTAACTATAGTTTGGGATTGAGGAATTTATTTGTAATTGATAGATTTAGACATGATAGTAATAGATATAATATGCCGTTAGAATATGAACTCAGCCTAGTACTACCATAACATGGTTGAGAGCACAGGAAATTAAAATGATAGAGGGAGCAAAGAATAACAAAACTCAAAGCCTTCTGGCTAACTACATAACAATTTACTAACTTGGTACTGTAATGTGGTTTCTGGAACCAATATACAAGCTAATAGCCAACTTTAAATATATTGTAGTCGTGACAGAATATAAACAACACGAATCATAGATACTTATTTAGATATATTAAAAATTTTATTCGTGTTCGTACAGTGTCAGTATTACCTATAAAACTGAATTGTATATCCTTTGATGTAAATGTTTCTTCAGCCAAGTGTACTATAATACGTCACTATTTTCAAACAATAACACTTTTATTCATCAAAGATATGTTTTCGCACAAGAAAATTAAAAGAAACCGTTAAATCTGCCCACTCACAATAAAGCAGAAGACAAACTTGAGTGTTACGCTTTGGTCCTTTGCATGGGGTGTGCGTTTATGTCCATCCAATATAATTTTAGATCACTGAAAACATCTGTTTGTCAACTTACCTGAGATTTCCGTTCCCCTTACTGCTTCAGCTTGGTTTTATTGGTAATAGCCGATTTAATAATTGATGTTTATAACTAATATTTTATACATTTTTAATGCGCTCACAGTAGAGGTATTTTAACGTACATTAATATTTCTGAATTAATGTATGATATCAGCACACGACTTACATACACAATCAACAACCAGGTCCTCGGCCATGCCAGGAATCGAACACTGGGAAGCGAAGGTGTTGGACAAGGGCTATGATTTAATCCTATGAGTAGCGATTAGGAGGGCTGTTAGATTGCACCTGCATTCACGTGAAGAGGGGGATGGTTAAACAAGAACCTGATTTTTTTAGTAAGCCCGATCTTAAAGGTCTTATTTCGTATAAAATTTTACTGTATAGTTTTATTTTGATAGTATAAAAGGCCTTACAGAACGGACTTTTTACCAAAATCAGTATATAGGCCCCTAAACACTCAGTTCACCCAGCCGGGATTCGAATCTCATCCTTTTCGTCACCGGAATTTCAGTACACCACTAGCTTGACGCCTTGCACCATGTCACCACAAGTGTAAATTATGAAAATAAACTATTTCAAATGTCCCCTCTTTCTTTTGTACTAAACTCAATATCACCTCTGAGGTGGATTGCTGTTCTTATGGAGAAAAGTTTAATCTTTGCTCTGTCTTTCCTTGGTTAATTGTTGCCAAATCTCCTCCCTCTCAGTTATGTCGGAAAGTGGCGTGCTGGGGTAATAAGAAGCTAATGGCAACCTCGATTAACCAGCGTTGCAAAACGTATTTTATTTGAGTGAAGATTGACCACGTGAAAACAAGAGAAGGAAAGCTCTGTTTCCCAATAGTAACAATACAGTTACTTCAGAAATAATATCCAGCTTATATAAGAATTTTATTAAAAGTCACACATACCCTTCACCCCTCACTCCGCAAGTAGTGTTAAGGAAGTTGCTTACCTGTGACGTCACGGCCGGTCAATATAGGATTCCCCATGTTAAGGAATTTGCATTTTACTCATCAGAGAGTTTTGAAGATATAAGATTTAGAAAAACAAATTCCTAAATAGTTCTAAAAATAGTCCTACAATGTCACAATTGTTTTGTTTTTTTAATATATTAGTGGTTTGTTGTAAATGTATTTTTATAAATCCTCTACAACTTAGGCTATTGTCTCTTGTCACTAAAAAGCCCTGAGTGAGTCTTCCTGCCAGGATGTTGATTATAAAAGTCCATGGTATCATATGTCTATCTAAAACAGGAAACAAGCAAAAGGTAAAATTAAAAAGCAAGTCAATGTTTTCAAGACGTAAATATTAAAATGTTTATGTAAACTCGTCAGAGGAAGAGGGAAAGGGTTATCAACACATAGGCAAGAGCCCTCTCAGGGTGAACTTCTCATTTATTTCCCTCTCTTACTATTGGCGTCTAAATGTGATAGTGCTTAGACTGCTTAGGTGCGTCAAGGTTAAGATGCAACCCGCTTCGCAAAACAGCTTCGAATTTTCCAAGTAAGCAACGTCGTTAATATAATGTATTTTTGTATCCTCATTGATACCTAAGCTAGTAACTTATTGATGTAAGCCATTGTGTAACTCATAGCAACCACAACCCCAATTACATTTAGACAAACTTTTAATTGCTTTAAGAAACATTTTATCGTTAAAACAATTTCTTGACATTTCCTGTTAAGGGGAATCTATCACAAGCCAATGCAGACACAATCCAATTTTCATAGGAAAGGGAAAGTTATAAAAGCTACTAGATCTACTCTTACGTATTCATAAAGCCATGTGACTTGCAGCTGTCATTTTTTTTATAGATAATATCAATAACTATAAAATAATACTCATAATACATGCCTCGGTGGCCGCATGGTCTAAGGCGTCACTCTCTCAATAGACTAGACTGACGATGAGAGGAAAATCAGTGCTCAAATCCCGATCGGTGTACTAAGGGTGGTTTTCCAAAATTGTTTTCCACTCTCCCTCTACGAAAATGCGAGTTCACTTCCTCTAAAATCGACCTTTTCTCATCCCTAACTTATTTTAGTACAGATAGGTAAAACCTAAACAGGTAGTAGGAGACGGTGCTAAAAAAAAAAAGCTCTTTCTACAATAATTGTAATATGCTAACTAGACAATGTTCTCATTTCTAGGTCAGGATTTTTGAAAATGTTGGGTATGCAAGAGAATTTAAGGACACCACCTATTTGAAAAAAATATCATAATTGCGGTATTTATTATGGAAATCGCAGCTCTGGAGCTTCAAAAAAAACACTAAAATCAACCCTCAGTAATTATAAGATTATGAGGATGTGATCCTGTTGAAAAATGACTGTTTTAGGAAGGCTAGATCTATGTTTGTATTGATTTACCTTGATCTCAAAACTACGACATTTCAAATGAAACGTCCTTGAAAACGATCTCCTTTTTGTGTTTTATTTATAAGACTTAAATATAAGGTTCTTAAAGCTTTAAGGACCTTTTAACTACATTTTTGACGCGATCCATATTTTGAAATAATGATATAGGGTGTACTGCAGTGCGTCGCTACACTCAATATCATTGCTGAGAAAACTACAGGTCTTCAGGAAAACGCTTTATCTTCGCTGTCTCTCGGTTAACTGTTGCCAAATCTCCTCGCTCTCAGCTATGTCAGAAGCTGGTATGTTCGGTTAAGAAGGAACTACTGGCAACCTCGACAAACCAGCGTTGTATTATATATTATTATTATTATTATTATTATTATTATTATTAGCACCGCGTCTTACTACCCGTTCGGGTTATACGCACTTACGCTAATGTGTAATGGTAGGGTGATTGTGAGATGAAATGAAGGACCTACAGTTTAACGTGGAATCCGAACCACGGTGGAGGCCTGGCACTAGCGTTGTAAAACTTGTCTTATATTTGAGGGAGATTGATCACACGAAAACGAGAGAATGACAACGCTGTTTCCCCTCAAAAAATAACTTCGCAGTTACCTCAGCGATGATATCCAGTGTAGGTGGCCCCCTTAAAACGAGTTTCAAGTTCTTCCACATAATAAACATAGCTTGTTATCCTACCCCATTCCGAAACCACAAGTCCAAGGTAGATAAAATACTTCCCATGACACCTTTCACTAATGTATTCCGAACGATAAAAAAAGGCTCTACAAAATAAGCTACTATTTTGTACGGCGCATTTCGAAACGTCCGCGATAAGCCGAGTTCCCTTACGTACACTCGAGTTTGACTCGTCACAGGATACAAGACATTACCGAAGAACTGTCGGTAATTTCCGGCGCAAATGTTCAGACCGTGCAAACGCGAGTTTTTTGAATGAAATTTACCACCGTTGATAGTTATTTTTATTATATTTTATTGATAAAACATCATGGCTGAAAAACAGGTGTACTACGAAAATAAGGCTTTTCAAGAAGATTCGTTGGAAGAAGAAAGAGAAGATAACAAAGAGACACATCGTGATTTAAAGAACGCTGCGATCCTGCCCGACGATGGCGGTAAAGTGGACGCGGTACAAGAAAGCAAAAGGCATAGAAGACGCCGGAGCGTCTCAATCTCCAAACTAGGTTCCATGAGATCCCACGTAAGAATAAACTCGTCGAGGATGTCCAAGCCAAAGGAGAATCCATCCCCGATGAACGTGTCGGAGACCCGACGTCACGTCATTACAAACAAAAGGACGCTGATGCCGACAAAGATGGTGTCGAAGAGAACGCACTGACCTTCGAGTTGGCGAACAAGATCATCTCCAACAGCTTCGTATACCTTTCCGAAGGAGACGATAAGACGTCCAGACTGGTCGATGACGAAGATTCCGACAGCGGGGATATGATCGACGACAGTATTTTCGACGACATTTCTCTGGGCGGGAACACTCTGCGAAGCTCCCGCGGGGGGCCCACGCTAAAGGAGCTGTCGTCACGGGTGGGAACAGGCCCGAGGAAGCGCCTGGGAGAACCACGCCAGCACCGGATAAACTCTTCTACGGCGACCGGATCTGGAAGGTCTACGACGGGCATAACGGCGGCAGGTTCCAAGGAATGGGGACGGTGGAGAGGGTCACCGTCGAAGACGGGTGTACGCTGATGTGCCACGTCGCGGTCCTCAGTGTGATCTGCGCGGTGGTATTCCTGAGTGTCTACGGCTGCGTGTCCGTGCAAGGGTACGTGGTGCCTGACGCCTCGACCAACATCGCCACGTTCGGCGCCCTCTATGGGGCTATGGTATTCTCCAACTTGTTCCTCACGGCCGTGTCTATCAAGTATGTGTGACCCTTTTCATTATTACAGTCCGATTTTCATAAGAAGGGCCTTTTAGAAAATACAAACTTATGTGTTTGCCTGTCTGTAAATTTAAACATGACACCTAAACATGGAAATCGAACCCGGCACCCTTGGCTTAAAGAGCCAATCCTCTACCACTGAGCTGATCAAGATTCATCTCGTTCTCAGGGTAATTCTTCAATCATAGTTTAAGGCAGAGTCTGTGATGGAAATGTGAAAATCTTCAGCTACTGTGAGCTACCTCTCATTGATACCACAATCACCAGCAATTCGGAAGTGGTTTAATGCTGTTGTTAGTGCAATTACAATTGTATATGAAAGCACAGTGACGCGAGGGTGGAGGGGATGTGGACCCCCCCCCCTAGAGCTCCCCCTTACAGGCTATGCCACTGGAATGCAAGTAACATTATACTTGATTCGGCTACATCCGCAACCTAAGGATCTTTTCCATCTTCTAAGCTTTGATATCCATGTACAATAATTAATAATTGTAAAAATTGTTAGCTTTCTTTCATTTTTTTTTTACTACCAGCATTGATAACATCATATTATATTATTAGTGTTTTTATTAGTGTTATTTTATAGGTATTGATAATATCTATGAAAAGTGATAGCCGCAGATCACATGACTTACCATATGAATGTGTGATAATAGATAGATCTAGTAACTTCCCAAACAGTCAGATAAGACTCTTTTTTTTATGGAAATTGTACTGTACATACTCCACAAACAGAGCTTCCACTGACTTAATCCAAGGGTTGGGGCTTAGGAGGGTACGTAGTGAAACTAACATAAACGATCTTGTTATCATCCCTGTATGCTGTAGCGGCATTTGAAATGATACATATTCTCGAGGACAGCCTCAACCTCTCGTTGTCAGGTTATTGAAATGACTTCATTAAATTACTCGCTCCTCCTACTATGGTTGATGTTGGTTGTGCAGTTGTTTTAAATGTTGTGTTTTGAAAGAAATTAATGGTTTTGGTTTTAATAAGCCTAACAGACTCCATGTTTGGCTTGGATTTAAGTCCGATGCCTTATCTTAGTCGATAGAATATTTGTCTACTGAGCTAAGGGTTTTGGGTTTGATTCCCGGCATAGCCAAAAATGTATCATTGATGGAATGTGGTTTTACCCTTTCAAGGATAAATTATCCATTGGGGACTGGATGTTGTGTCTTTCCTAGTCTTAAGTTAAATTATGAGGCACATGAAGCTATGACAGGCCTAGCAAGGAAAACTAATTTAAATGAAATATTTCATTTATCTTAAAAAAAAACTGCATGGTGTAAGCCTGAGATCAAGTATACCGATCAAGTGGCTGCATCCATTAGTGATGTTAGTATAACATTTGCCTATAGAGGGTACCATGTGACAAGCACAATGAACTCTCCAGCCATTATCTCAGTTTTCTAGACTGGAGCCGCTACCTATTTATTTAAATAACTCCTGTCCTCACAAAGCTGAATTTGACCCCATTCCAGACCCCCTGCTCCACAGATAAATTCTGGAATCATCGGGTACCGAGCCCAAGGCCTCAAAAAATGTAGCCAGGACTATGATCCCTAGACCCATGAGGTGAAAAATGAATTTTGTTACAATAGTTTTAGAAGATATGCACCCACGTTAGGGTGGATTTTTTTTTTTTCTTTTTAGGGTATTCAACGTGCCCTTTCTGTACCATCTAAATATGTTAGCACCCTACTTATAAAATAACAGATCATTGGAACAAACACAACACCCAGGTCTTGCCAGATTAATATCCCCCACATACCAGGAATCGACCCTGGGACTTTTCTGCTAAGTAGAAAGATGCACGCATTGGCGAGTAGTGTATGGATGTGTAAACCAAACTAATATATTTTTGATTATTTTTTTCACTATGCCTTATTTCTCAATCGGGCTATACTCGTACCTATATAATATCACTGATGGGCTATGGAGGAAGAAGGTAGGATTTTAGAGGAAGTGTACCAGTATTTGTATGAAGAGTACGAAAACATTTAGGATAAGACACCTCTAATACACCCGACCTGTAGCCTGCAATTTGGTCTAACATGAGATCAACGCCTTAGACCATTTGACCACTGATGTTGGTGTGGATAGCTCACCCCTTAGTGCAGAGTCAAACCTCGTTCACCCTGTCACTAGTCTAAGGAGAAACCAAAGCCTCAGACCGCATGACCACCGATGCGTGCGTTGTCCAACTTCCCCTACCCCCACACCTGTGTATGTTGTTTCAGGTGGCTGGGCTGCAAGGTGGCAGTCGTGGTCTTCCCGGCGCTCTATGTCCCTTACGCGATCGCCCAGTTCTTCCCGGCCCTCTCAACCTTGGTGCCCACCGCCACCTTGGTGGGTCTCGCGTCCGCCCCCTTCTGGGTCGCGAGGGGCGTGTACCTGAGTCGACTCGCTCGCCTCTACGCGCGGGTCACCGGCTCCCCGTCACAGATCGCATCGGTGCACGTCTTCTCAGCCTTCTTCTCGCTCTTCAGCCTGTGGCAGGTCGTGGAGAGCCTGGTCACAACCTCTGGTGAGTAGCGTCACCACTCTACCCTCAATGTAGAGATAGATTCCGGTACAGCCTTATCCGACAGATAGAAAGTTACTAAAGCCTGATTTTCACAGGAAGTACACTTTCGACCACTAACATTGATTGAAAGTCACTAAAATTTGGTATTTTAGAAAGATATTTATTTTTAGATGGCCTTTAAGAATTTAATAAGTTATCAAAAGCTTTAAATAATACTTCCTAATAGATTATTGTATGATTATTATTTGCACTATTTTAAACCGACTAATAATATAAATACAACCATTGTATCAACATGAGTTTCCAGTTTTCAAATAATGTGCTTCCTATGAAAATCAAATGGAGGACCTACTGTTCACAGCATTCATACGTCAAGTCATGTGATCTGCAGCTGTCGCTTTTGATGGATATTATCAATTATTTATTTATTATTGGGTGTTCTTTCTTACGACAGGTGCGACGACAGGTACAGAGGGAGTGCGCTGGAAACCGAGCCCATAAGTTGATAAATTAAATGGTGTTGCCTGTCAATGGATAAATCAATGTTTACCATAAATTATATTTGCTCAAACTAGACTGTCATCAATATCATTTCAAAAATATTTATTAACTTAGATGCTGAGTTGAAAATATAGTTTTAACTTTCTTTTTATATAGGAAGTATTGTAAACGTGAACATTTTCGACATCGAGATTTTGATGGATCTTGATTTTTTATGTGCTCCCCCCTCCCCATATCCTCCCACCAAATCCCCCAAACTCAAAATTGTAGGTCTCACAATTCTGTCTGTACCTGGTCCTACAGGCAAAATGGTTTAGCAGATTTTGTTCAAACTTGATAGTTAGATGTTATATTGTCATACCTCAAGGTTAAATCATGATTTTGACTCTAGGCTTAAGATTAAGGCTTTTTTTACTAATACCTGTACTGTAATTTATTTGGAAATTCAAAATTTTTCAATAATGGATTTGACAATTTTGCTCAAAATGGATCTAGCGAGTATTTTATATAATAATTAGCAATATATACTTATTTTTCAGAGACAAATTGATTTAGGCTAATTAAGTGATATTTTTTTTAATTTGAAATATCTTAAAAATTCTTTAATAATTTTGTTCAAAATGGGTACGGTATATACCTGTGGAGCACTATGTATTTTAATAAAAAAAAATTTAGGTTATTACACTTATGGTTATTTGGAAATTTGAGATTGTTTTAAAATAGCAATAACAATTTTGTTCTAAATTGTATATCTGAAAATTGTTTCATGTGATTTTTTTTTATTTTTTCGATGAAAAATTATGCAAGAGATTATGTCAGGCACTTCTTGGTTCTCCTAAGCTTGTTGTACCTCCCTCTCTAATCACTCGGTCATTAAGATATGACCTTTTGATTGCAGTGCTACCATTTGCTGAAGTGACAGATGCTACCGTTATGGAGGTCGGACGTTGTGGTGTTGAAGCCTGCCCTCAAGATCTCAAAATAGACACATCTCACCTGGTGTGGTATGTCACTAGTGATACCAACATTCTAAGTGGGGTCTACTTAGGACTTATAATGGTGGCATTACTTTTGGGGTTGTTCTGCATCAAGAACTTGGACATGTGAGTATATAACACGTGCTATTCAGATCGTAGTTTGATTTATTATTTCTTGATCCTGACATGTTCAAGAATGCTAAGATGTTTGCTTCTTTAACTTTTCTTTAATTCTTATATTGCCGATGGTGGTCATGAATGACTTTAAGTCTTAAGAAACAGGATGAGAAAGGTGAGTTCTAAAGAAATGCTCTAGGAGTCACCTGAAGAAAGGGCAGTAAACCACAAAATGGAAAAATCACTCGTGTTGTACCCTGTCGGCATTAAACCCAGGTCTCTTTTGTTACCCTCTATGTGGAACCAACAATGATATATGGTGAGACACTCATCCAAGGACCAGGGACGAATACAAAGAACAATTTTTGGGGAGGGAGGGATTCTTACCGTGAGAGGTCTGGAATATGGAATATGGAATACTGTCAAGTTACGGGGGTGGGGGGGTCCCTCCCCTGGTCTTTTGTGTTTGTTTTTTTTTAATATAACTCTCAAAAGTGGCATTTTAAGATCATCCTAACTCCTGGAAATAATACATATAAATAAATGCAAATATAAATAAAAGAAATAGTTACGTTATTTATATATATATATAATATATTAAATGTATGCTACAAGTTGTTACTTACATGACCATTCTGTGTTTACTAGTTTTGCCAAACCACTCAATTACTCGTCGTGGGTCTAAAATGCATTGTGGACAATGGATATGCAGAATAGCCAACTCAACGAGTTTGCCTTTCCCTCACAGTTGTCCTCAGCCATGTTTTGATTAGCCAAACTGATTGTACTGCCAGTTACCCTTAACTCTATTTGCAATACCTCAAAATGAATTTTCCTGCTATATTATAAATTCTTGTTCATTCACGTGAATCGTTTCATCCCGCCTTTTACATTGATCCACTCAATATATTTATTTAGGCTAAATTCGAATTTTTTCTTGCGTCACCTGACCATTTAGGGGGTAAGGGGATTCACCCCTTCCCCCACCTCCCGCCGTGAATCCGCCTCTCCCAGGACAGTTTTCTGCCCTATGCATTTGTATTGCACAAAGTGATTAACTTTTTTTTCATAAGGTGGTAAGAATGTGTAGGCTGTGAAATAAAAACTTCATGGGTATTCAAGTAGAAGAGGTAGAAAACGCTTAATTTTAAAACATCGCATTTAATCAATTACCGATATTTAAGGTTCCAGGCATGTGGAGAAGATCTTGTAGACTAAATAAAAGACAAATGGTCCTTCACCCGGGATTGAACCATTGCCTCCTAGCTCAATAGTTTACATTTTTACTACTGTGCGACATGGAGGAAGCCCCAGACACATTTTTAACAGGGCTATGGAGTCGGTACTTCAAGCTTTTGCCTTTGACTCCAACTCTCTATTTTTTACTGTCCAACTCAGACTCAACTAAGTTTTCGATCCTTCATAAATGGCTAATCTATATTAATTAGTATTAGCAAGCTTACTGCAGTAAAATGCTCCAATACAGATGATTTCATGTGAAGCTTCTTTGGAATTGTGAATTTAAGTTTGAATAAATTTGTCAATCAAAATTACAACTATTGGTTCTACAAATAAAAAAAATGTAAAATAGAATTGATATAGTTATCATATATTGTTATAAATGTATGTCTTTATTTTGGAGTTGGTTCATTTTTAACGATTTAGACTCCACCCAAAACTGCCTCCGACTCCATAGCCCTGATTTTAACCATCCTTTGTATTATTATTATTATATTATTAGCACCGCGTCTTACTACCCATTCGGGTTATACGCACTTACGCTAATGTGTAATGGTAGGGTGATTGCGAGATGAAATGAAGGACCTACAGTTTAACATGGAATCCGAACCACGGTGGAGGCCTGGCATTCCCCACCTTCACAAGATGTCTTGTCAGAGGTGAAGGAAGGGTTTGGAAATCAGATAAATCTGTGCCGGGACCAAGGATTGAACCCAGCCGCCAGCACAGAAGTCTGACATCTTACCCCTAGACCACCAGGTCACCCATCCTTTGTAGTTGATGCCTATATTGATAGGTATTTTGGTAGGGGAACATTTTTAGAAAACACAAACTTTTTTTGTGGTCAACAGTGATAACATTTTACTATTTTATTAGTGTCATTTTATAGGTATTGATAATATCTATTAAAATGACAGCTACAGATCACATGACTTGACGTATGAAAACGTGAAGGTAGAGCTAGTAACTTTTCTAGCTGTCAGATAAAGCCCTTCATATGAAAATTGGACTGTACTGATAGTTTTTGTGTTCACTAAATTCGTGTCAAAACAATGACTGGGCAAATTATTAATGAGCTGCGAGCATGCGTTAGTGACCTCTCGGTTGTTTTTGATATGTTAACTAAGAATGTTCCGCAGCTATGACGACCAGAGGAAACAGGAAGAAAGTTCCTGGGGGATCCTTCTGGTTTCCACCATCAAGCACCTCCAGGAAGGCAACCAGTTGTTGCTGATGCCCATCATGTTGTGGTTTGGAGTTAACAGAGTGTACGTTGTTGAGGAATATCTACAGGTAGGAATAAAAGTGTTTTAAAAATTATACAACCCGCTTGGGTGGTACAATGGTCTAAGACAGATCACTTTCACAATAGATTGTACTAGTGATGATGGTAATATCGAGGTTTTAATCCAGTTTGGATATATTGAGATTTTTTTTTTACCCAAATGGTTTACAGCTCTCCTTCTACGCCAACGATTCCTCTAAATTCAACCTTCCTCATCCCTAACACATTAGCGTAAGCCCGAAGAGAGTGTCTAAAGCACTGCACTCCTGTGTCACTTGTCTCTTGGTCTTCCTCTTGACCTCCTGTCCCTCTCCCCTACTCTCCCCCTCCCCCCCCCCCTCCACACACACGCACATTCAATATCTGACATCTTCTTTGGTAACTTCTCCTCACATGACCGTACGATCTTAATCATGACATCTCTATCCCATCCTGCACTGGCTCCTCTTCAACTATTCTTCTCGCGGTGAGAGGGTGAGGTGTGTGGTGCAAAAAAAAAGTTTTGAAAAGTTACAAAAACTGGTTTACTTTCTGTGACATATGCTGGGTAAGTGCAAACATGAATGTAAATGTTTATTAGTATCCTCAATTGAAACTCTCTGCCTCTCTACAGACTTATGTGTCTTGTACGTCGGGAGTGGAGCATATAGGGTACATCACAGTTTGCTACGGGATAGCAAGCTCTGTAGCCGCCCTCCTCTGTTGGATGCTGGCCGCTGTGATCCGCCGTGCTGTCATGATAGTTGTGGCAACGTTGGCTAATCTAGCGGTTTTGGCAACCCTGCTACTGTGGAAGCCAGAGGAGTTTGGGAACTTGATCGTGCTCTGTGGTGTGATGGTTATCAGCGGGCTTGCTAATGGAACGTGGGCGGTCAATATTAACGGTATTTAATAAAGGTTTTATTTTATTATTCATGAAGCATGTATAGGTTTGGGCTATAAGTACTTGAAACCTGATTATAATGAACACCAGACCACTCATTTACATCAGAAATATTCACTTAGACGTTTCAGTGGCTGCAGGGTCAGTCTCGCAAAAGACTGGACTGCCGATGGGTGGGGAGATCGTGGTTCGAATCTGGATCAGGTGAACTGAGGGTGTTTTTTCCTAAATGAGTTCCCTTCTTCCTCCATGCAAATTCAGGTAAATTTCCTCTAAACTCAACCTTGCTCATCCCTAACACATTAGCTTAATTAGTACATATGTGTAGCCCCAACAGGTAGTAAGACGCATTGCTAAAAGAAATATATCTATTCACTTGAACTTCTTGACTAGGATCCCAATATGAATTCCTAACTCCAGAGGTGAATTCTTAGCACTCTCTGCCAGGGGCATGGAAGGAACAATAATCCATGTATTATCGCAGGGGTCGGCAAATGGTCGATTTAACAGAAATTTTCAGTCACTCGTGATAGAAAACTACATGATCGTTAAAAGTGAATATTTGAGTCTTCTTAAAATGCAAATATAATATCAAGTACTTTCAAATAATATTTGAGTGTGAACAAATAAATCTTGATCGGTAATAATTGGTAATGTTATAAGAAAATGAAATTGTTTAGTTTGAAAATTTATATTTTATTTATTAAATATATTTTTCTAGAAAGGTGAGGCCATAAGTATTTTAGGAAGGTTCATTTTAAGGAATAAATATAATATGGGTATACAAAAAGAAAGCAAAAGTAGATGTGAAATGATGGGTGATCGCAGAACCTTGATATGTTTGCCAACCTTTGTCTTATAGCATAACTAACATATAATAAATAATGTTTCAATAGTCTCACAGTGGCAAACAATATTATGATAAAATAAAGATTAAAAATAAGTATAAAAACATGGGGGGGAAAATACTTTCTTATGTAATATAATTTAAGCTGCTAGTAACCGGCATGTTCGAATAAAACAAAAATTAGATGTGTTGATCCCTCCCTTCCCCCTTCCCTGACCAACCCAACAAGTCACATACATAAGTTTGTTCCAGCCCTGTGTGGTTCCATGTTCCCCGGCGACGAAGTGTCGGCATACAGTCACCTGATGATGTGGGAGTCGCTCGGCTATCTCTTGGCGGCTATGTTCAGCGCTCGCCTATGCACGGACGTCAAGCTGTACATTAGTCTCGCGCTGATGATCGTGGGGTCAGTGACGTACTCCTTCGTCGAGTGGGGGCAGAGGGGAAGAAGGAGGAGCGTCGAGAAACTCACAGAGCTGTAGACAAACTCTCGCAGAACTTCAATTTTATTGATTTTTAAATGAGATGTTGTAACACAAAGTTAAATAATGTCTTAGTCTAAATGAGTAGACGTGAGCAGGGCGCATAAAATATTTTTAGTACTCCATCTTACTACCCATTTTGGTTAAATATATGTACTATATATATGCTAATGTAATTGGAATGAAGAACACTAAAGTTAGAGAAAATGCACCCACATTTGCGTGGACAGTGGAAAATTATTTAGGAAAAAACACCATCAGAACACACAATTGGAATTCAAACCTCGATCTCCCGGTAATCGTTAATCCAGTCTAATGCAAGCATGACACCTTGAGAGCATTTGACCATCAAAGCGGGCTTAAAAAACAAAATTGTTATATCATTTGTCTGGACATAAGATATACTTTGTGTGGTAAAACTAAACTATGTGTAGCATATCAAATTTCAGTCTCACAGTTGGTGTGGGGCAGCTTAACACACTGGGAGTCTTACAATGCCAGTACTCATACATCAAATATAATAAGGAAGTCACAGAGTTACAGGTACGTTTATATATATATATATATATATGTACATATATATATATATATAGTGTGTGTATGTCTTATGATTTTTCTAGACTATCCACATATCTATCCTCGTGGGGTGGGGATAATAAAGGCTAAATTTAGAGGAAGTGTTCTTGAATTTGCATGAATGGCAAGTTAAAAATTGAGGGGATGGCGGGACACTTAGAACACCCGACCAGGATTCAACCCTTGACCTTCCGATCAAACTAAACCAAACAATAAGGATGCCTTATCTTTGTGTCCACCAACGCAGCTTGTATAAGTGAAAAACTAAACAAGTGTGTGTGTGTGTGCGTGTGCGTGTGTGTGTATATAGGGGGGTTCAATCCCGGTTGGATGTATTGAGGGTGGTTATCCCTGAATTGTTTTCCACACTCCTTCCATGCAAATGGGAGTGCACTTTCTCTAAATTCAACCTTCTTCATCCCTGAACCCCTACTTCCCTGTCATCGGCAGTCTAGTCTATTGTGAGAGTGATGCCTTAGACCCTGCGGCCATTGTAGCAGGTCAAGTTAAATAAAACTCAAAGTGGCTTGGTCTCTATTAATTATAATCATAATAAAGTAAGATGTCTCCACATGCACAGTTTTTATCAATGTTAATGAGTGATACCCCATAGTAGCTTTTCATTGTGGTGCTGTAAAATAAATGTTATAATTTTCAATAATAAGAACAATGATTTATATTTTTCGGGTAAAGTTTTATTTGCAAATAAATAATCAAATCAAAAGAAAAAGTATTTTCTTATGATAAATTAACACAAACTACAGTAAACAAACAAAATTAATATCATAAAAATTGTACATTCCATCCAAACTTACAAACAGGGCAGTTATAAACTCCAAATAGAAAATCATTTTAATATTTTTGAAGGAGAGTATTATGATTAAAGAGGATGAAACAAGGGAAGGCACCAGGTGTGGCCCAAGTGACTGCGGAAATGATAAGAGAAGCAGGTTAAGTTGATATACAATGGTTATACAGGGTGCTGAGAGTGGTTTGGAAGGAGAATAAGGTATCGTGTAAGACTGGAAAAAAAGTGGTTATAATACCAAATTTCAAGAAAGAAGTGTACAAATTGTATGTGTCACTGTAGAAAAATATATGAGAATATACTGGAAAAGAGAATAAGAAATAAAATGAAAGGAAGGTGGAGAGAGGAACAGTATGGATTTAGGGACAGATTTGGTAATGGTATTCATGGTTGTGGAGAAGGTATATGATAGCGTGGATAGAAATAAAGTTTGGAAATTGATGGAGGAGGTCGATATGGAAAAAGGAATTGTAATTAGAGTGAAAAGTACAGATGAGGATAACAGAAGTTGTGTTAAGACGAAGAGTAGTTCCAAATTATTATTTTTTTAATTAGCGAAGCAGGGAAGTACCCTTTCACCATTATGTTATATATAATGTATATATGTAATGGTAATGGAAATGGTCATGAATAAAGTGGCTGGAAAACTCAGGGAAGAAATAATGAAAGCCAAGATGTTTGTTGATGAATTGATGGTATGGAAGGAGAAGGAAGAGGAAGTACAGGAACAGCTACAAGAATGGAATGATGAAGAGACTTGCTATGGAGAAGAGAAGTGCCCTTTAAAGTGTTGTAAAGGCATACTTTGTGCCCATTATCACACATGCATAAGAAACATGGATAACGAATGTAAGAGTGACTAGAAAAGTGGAGGCTATGGGAATACTGTCACAAGGGTTGATAGGATAAAGAATGAAGTTATCGGGGAAAGAATGGGAGTACATGAATAATATAGTAGAGGAAGCAAGACTGAGATGGTATGGGTATATAATGAGGATGGAGAATCAAAGAAAATGATGGAAATGAATTATGTAGGAAAAAGATTGCAAGGGAGATCAAGAAAGAGATGGATTAGATAGCATTAAGTGGACAAGTGAGAGGAACAGAAGGGAAGAAATTAAAGGAGGAAGAATAAAGGAAGATGGAGGTATTTTCCTAAAGTGACCTGGCCACAGGCTGGAAACAGTTGTCGAAGTTGATGATGAAGTTGATGATGAAGTTGTTGTTGATGATGATGATGATGATGATGATGATGATGATGATGATGATGATGATAAAGTATTATTATTAATTATATTAAAATAATAAAATATTTAATAGTAACAATGAAATAAAAGTTGACATAAATGGAAAGTAATATGAAATACTTATTAATTCTTTCTTTGATTAAAGCACCTTAACCATATTATATATTCAACTAGTAACAAAAAAACAATTATTGATATATAGTTACATTTAAATATTTATTCATATGTATCTTTCATGTTTTAAACAAAATCATAAAGCTATTTTTAGTCACAAGTATCTATGTTAATAGAATAATACTGTTACATAAAAACTAAATAGAAATACTAGAAACAAAAAAATATATAAAACTAATAATTAATAGTTATAATATATGAAATATTAATATGAGCTCTATAAATTATTTGATAATTATTATTTGTACATGCCCATACAATAATATTTCATTTCAATCACTATTAAATAGGTGTAATTTAGTTAGCTTTTAATTAAATATAAAAATGTTAACACACACAAAAGTATTGGTTTCAATTTATTTTACTAACTAATTATTAAAGAATTTAAAAAATAATTTCAATAATAAAACTCTTTCAAATAAACTCAAAATATTAGTATAATTAATACGCAGGTCAAAATATAGTCAACAATCATATCCCAATCTATAAGGACAAAAAAAAATCAGGTTTTATGAGGACAGGGTGCATTGACGGTCTGAGCTCACTGATAAAAGGAATGGACCCGGCGTAGGACAGAACACCTAATAATAATAATAAACTTAATAAATGAGTTAACACAGACATACAAACAAAATAAAGGGCCTTTTTCAATCATAAAATATTTTTAGTTCCCCAATTTTTAACTGCTTTTAGGTCTAATAATTTCAGTTAGGTCACCTTGAATGTGACTTATTTAGTATTTTGCATACATCTTTTAAATATAATGTGGTGGTAATTAGATATCAAAATAGTTATTTCAATTGGGACTCTACTTTTTTTTTAAATTTTGTGATCATCACAAAATGGACTTAATGCTGGGATAGGATTCAACTTAAAGTTTAAGTAATGCAAAGTTCACTTGATGTTCACATAAAATAAAGAAATATAATGTGCAATCAGGATTCACATGATGTAAAATAGTAACAACTCGGGCAAAACACAAGCAATGAATTTGGACTCTATGAAAACAGATTGTTTATTAGAATGAAACTCTCAACAGTTAAGGCTGATCATGCTTTAAGTTTCTTAAAATAAAATATTACTGGAGCTACAAAATAAAGTGTAACAAGAGGTCACAACTTTTGGGTGTTTACGAGAGGCGGACTACACCGAAAGAATCTGCGTACCTCAGACCAATTAGTGAAGTACTAAATAGCTGTGTTGACGTTGCTCCCAACATTGTTGGCTGGCAGGAATACATGGTACACTTAACTAAATATAACTTGAAAGTTCTCTACTGAACAGTTACTATGTTAAATGAATGTCATGTCAACGTTAAATTAAGTACATCGTAATGGCCTATATTTAAGAATATGACATTAAGTGAACATTAAGTTTATTGTAACCCCAGTATAAGGTATATGTTCTCAGACTACATGCATTTTCCAAGTATTCATTAAGTATTTATGCAATCAAAATAAACTATATACCTTTAAGGAAAACCTCTCTTTGCTTTTTGGGGTATTTTGTTATATTTGGAAGAAGTTATAATAAAGGTGGATCAAAAAATATAAAAGGGAACACATTATGGCTTTAACAATGAAAAGAATACACATCACATTATATATTGCTGCCAATGGACACCAAAAAAAATTGCTGCATCTTGAAGAAAATCAATTATTACTGCCCAATACTTCGACAGAGCTATCAGAAGGGAGTGTTAAATGCGCCATATTCTATTTGTTCTCTTTTATAAGTTCCTATCCACCTTTTCTGCACCTTCTTACAATTTAAATAATAAATATAATATGTCATGACAAAGTTTAGATAGAGCCTTATTGGCAACTACTAAAAGCGCCGTGGTTCTGATTGCTACTTTTAACCAGAATGCTTTGAACAGCTGAAGAATCACCCTTGCATTGACCAGTATTGTGATGGTCAGGTATTCAAGCTTATTTGTTCCAGGCATGTGCTTAATCCTCTTAATAGAATTAATTAAATTTCATTGGTGCCTAAAGTATGTAAAACTAATAAATGAGAGAAGTTAAGGTGAATAGAAACACATAAAAGGGAACACTCCCATTATGGCTTTTACAGTGACAAGAAGAACATAGTAAACTCCATGTTGAGTCGGTTCCCATTTATATGTTTCCATCCGTTTTACCAATACCTTCTTCCACGTATGACAAAAAGTACACCAAAAATCAAAAGTTGTTTTCCTTATAAAGAAATAATATCTTTATAAGAAGTAATTAATTTCCATGTGCTTATTACTGGGTGTCCAACTCAAACACTTCTATGAAGTGTCTCCTTCCTTCAAGATACCTCATGGCCTCTGAAACATCATTAAACATGAATGGATACTAAACAATTTTTTTTTTTAAATCAATAATTAGTTTTTATTTACTAAGCTTTAAACATGATTACAAGCTAAGTTAAAATTTTGATGACATAACTTAAAAAAATTCCACATGAAATTTCTTTCTTTCCCTCTTGCCTCCAACTGTGTTTACCTCCCTCCACTTTCCTATGCTTACTTTGTCTTCATAAGAAATAGGTTATGAAAAGTAGCTTACCGTTGTAAGAGTTTGGGATAATGTCCGGCACAACGTCTGGAACTTTGTATGTATAGTGGAAAACATTAGTGGTGGTGGGATGACCACTCGAGGCGTCAAATACTTCTGCAAATACCACAATCTGCATGTAGTTCTGCTGTGTGAAGGCCACCTGGCGTAAAAACAAGTCAGTCGTGAAGTAACTAGACTGGCCATGTGACACATTACATATAAAAACCATTCCATTCAAAATGTTAACTATCCACACACATTGTTTGGTTTGCTGACGACGTGGAAGTCGAGGTTTGGATACTGGATGAGGGTACTAAGCTCGCTAGGGAGGAGCTTTTTTTGACAGTCATAAACGTTAGCTAAATAGTATTCATATATTTATAAATTATAAGTCAAGTCATGTGATATGTAACAAACACTTTTCATAGATATTATCAATGCTATGCTGCTAACACTAAATGGTTTACTATGACAAAGTTTCATATTTCATAACAAGTATAAGAGGTGAGTTTAAGTACATATTTATAAACACTTACTTAAATAAAGATTTAATTGTGCCCTAAAGAATAATCTAAGTGATAGGGAAGAAAGTCAATATAAAAGAATAGGTGGGCCAGCCCTTGATAGAAAACAAAATACGCTTCTTTCTTAATTTCTTTACACTTCCAACCCATCATTTTCACAATATGCGTGCATTACTGGCTCTTTATTATTAGGGAAGGACAGAACTAACCAATTTTCACTTTGAATTAAAGAATAAAAAGTATTTGGTAATAAATGCATAACACAAAAAAATTAATTAATTCTATAAATCACATTTTTTGAATTTATGGATAGCTCAAATGTGGATTATAAATGTTATAACCAAAACAATTCATAGCTTATTTTACAATACTAAATATATCTGATCTGAACACATTTTTGAGGAGATACATCCCCCTTACACCTTTACCTCCCCCTACCACTCACCCAATTAACCCCTTATGTCCCTTTGCCAACAACACCTGTAACTTTCACAATATAACATGATTTCAAATATTTAGTATTTATCTGGCTTTCTTATTAGTAAAAGTAATATTTCTGAAAATTTAAAAACCTCGTGTTACTGTGAAAGTGATAAAAAAAGATTGAAGTGTGAAGGGATTTAGAGTGAAATTTGTTTTCAAAGCTGAATCCAGCTTTTCCTTCAGGTTTCCTTCTTTCCCGATCACTTAAATTTCATTAATTTACATCGTTTCCATAAATTTCTAAGTCATAGAGCAATTATTTAATCATTAGTTTTAATAAAATTAAGCTTTAACTTACATTAGAATGCATTCGTAAAAGTGATCCAACATTTACAGGTTTGTGGAAACTGATGTCACTAATATGACAAAGTTTAGGTCGATGTTTGCTGTAAAAAAAGAAATCGTATTGAAGACCTGGCGATCGACTACACAGATTTTATGTTGATACATGAAAACAATTTATAAAGAAATAATACTTCAACTTAAAAAAATTTCACTTCCAAGACACAAGTATTTTGAGTTTGTAAAAAGTCACCTGTAAAGATATCCGTCATCCATGACAATTCCATAGCTTGTCTCATAAGGAAACCTCCAAATACTTTATTGTGCAAATTACGATCCTGAAAAAAAAAAAAAATTCACTTGAGTAAAAAATAAATCCCACTTGGGATTTTTAATAGAGATAAATCCATTTTGCAAATTAAAACATATAAAGAAGTTTTAGGTCTGTTGGCTTCTTTGAAACCGTAGTTGTTGTTTTTTTGCACCAGGTCTTACTACCCATTTGGGATACATGCTCTTATGTACTAAATACGCTAATAGGTTAGAGATGAGGAAGGGTGAATTTATAGGAAGTGTATCTGCATTTGTGTGGAAGGAGTGGATAAACATTTAGTAGGAAGAACCACTCGTAGTACAGCTGACTGGGATCAAACCACAATTTCCCCATCCTTTGCAGTCTAGACTATTGCAAGAGTAGCACCTTAGACCATGCGGCCACCAAAGCGGGTGATTCCTTTGTTCTACCGGTTCTTGGGTCATCGGTTTTTAGTTAAATATGTACATTTTTTATCCTGATAAATACATATGACTTAGTAAAAATAGTTTGCATAAAAATATTTTGTGGTTCTCAATAAACCAATTATTTGAAAGCTTTTTGTCTACTGGCCCATCAGATGAAAATATTTTAGCCATCTGATAATTAGTAAAGTTGAAAATAATGGTAATAAAATAACTGTAGACTAATTTGTTTGTTTAAGTGGCATTTGAAATCAAGGGATGGTAGCCGGCAATCAAAACAATAAAACTGTAACTGGTAGTATTTTAAAACTAATCAATCACTGTAGTAAGTTAATTGTGTAGTTTAAATTGGTTGATTGATTTTGAATGGCCTGAATACTAGAGTTCTTCCATTTGCCTTCTTGCATCCTAATAGCGATGTGTTATATCAATGCCATTTAGAGCGCTACAGTGGACTAAACTAAGCTCCACGGCGTCAGCCCGCAATAGGGCCATACCGGTCACAGTCTGTTGGTGAAAATAGTGCCAACCTCTGCAGAGATAGGGTGTCATGTGGTCAGCAGAACAAACCTTCCAGCCGTTAATCAATTTTTTAGACTATAACTGCTACTTTTTCATTCAAGTAGCTTCTCATTTGTCCTCACGAGGCTGAGTTGACCCCGTTCCAGACCCAATGCTTCACAGAATATCTGGAAGTGTCTGGTGTTGAACCGGGGATCTCTGAATCTTTAGCCAGGAATTCTGATGACTAGACCACAGATGCAGTTCTACAGTGGACTAGATAATCCATTGTATACATTGTATTGTCAGCTTCTTTACACGGTACACAGCGAATAGATGGATAGAAGTGGGAAGCCAAGTTATCAAGGCCTGTATACAGCCAGGAAAGGTCGACAGCAGGTATCCTTGGCCTTTCTGGAATTATTGTCCTGTCAATGATAATGCTACACCTTCTATATATACTGTCATTTTCCGTTTTTTCTCTTTTCCTCCTTCTTGTACAGCTTTCTTAATTATAAGTTTTGAATTGGGGAATTATATTTCTTTGAAGATACCTGCTTAACTTGAAATTAAGAAATGTAGGTTATACATGCAAATTTTATCACATTTAAATGATAATTTTCAAGTGAAGATAGCATTAAGTGTAGCTGGTTTTCACGTGAACTCCAATTAAACTTATTGCAACATTGTAAAATATGTAAGTAGAGCTATAAAAGAATTATTACTACAGTGTATATGACAATTGTAGCTTTCTACACCTCTAAATAAAAACTAAGATGTGTTATTATATTAACATTGAATACTACCTCAGGATGGCTGAAGATAATGTTGCTGAGTTTGGCATCAGACATCCATGTGCTATTAGGGGATAAGTTTCGACGGTCAAACGCAATACTATCCATGTCGACTGTCTTCAAGAACAGGTCGTGAATCACCCTTTGTTCAGTAGCGTCAGGCACCGATCTTAGCAATGAGGTAGTCTTTTCCTGTTGCCGTTTTCTTTTACGGTCTAAAACATTTCAGAACATCCATGACATTGTAACAGAAATCAAACCTGCTTCGATGGCCGCATAGCCTGAGGTGCTACTCTCGCAGTGGGCTAGACTGCTAATGATGAGGAGATCAAGGTTTGAATCTTGGTCGGGTGAACTTCGGGTGGTTTTTCCAAAATTGTTTTCTACTCTCCCTCCACGCAAATGTGAGTACATTTTCTATAAATATTACCTTTTTAATTCTTAAAACTATTAGCGTAATTAATGTATAGGAGTATAACTCAAATGGGCAGTAAGATGCGGGATAAAAAAAAACATGAATCAAAATGATTACATCTTTTTAGTCCTTTTGTTTCCTCCAAAATGTATTAATATTGTGTTGGTGTTGTAACAAAAGCAAAAATTTTAACTTTTGGTTAATGTGGCAATTCTATTATCAGCTAAAATAATAATTTCAAGTCTATTTTAACATTTACTAATACAATCCCAAAATAATAACCATGTGTATTAGAAATTTACTTTTTTAAATGTTATTATTTAATGCCTAAATGTAAAGATATTAATTATTATTAATTGGGGTGAAAAGGTGCATCAATCTAAAAGCTTATAAGTGGAAGTTTTTTTGTTTTGTTTCTTGCACTCTATCTTATTACCCATTCAGCCTATTCACATATTTACACTATAATGTATTAGGAATGATAAAGGTCATATTTAAAGGAAATAAACCCGCATTTACAGAGAGGCAAAGTAGGAAACTATTTACGGAAAAACCACCCTCAGTACATTCAACTGGGATTCGAGCCCCAATCTTCCCCTCATCAATGGCAACAAGGCTGTGGATTCGAGCATTAAGCCTTCGACTTTGATTTTTTTATGTTTCTACTACTCAACTTCTTCATAATGGTTAATGTATATTAATTAGGGATTATGTATATTAATTAGTAATAACAAATTTACAGCAGTAAAATGTTCCAATACAGATGGCTTCATGGGAAGCTTCTTTGACATTGTGAATTTAAATTGAATAAATTAGTCAATTCATATTACAAAGAATGGTCTTAGAGAACAAAAAAGTATAGGATTAAAATTATATATTCACCATAGTATATTATTATAATATTTTAAGTTTTTATTTTGAAGCCAAAGTCAGGAGTCGATATAATTTTACAGACTCCAACTCAGACTGCACGGCCCTGATTGGCAGTCCTGTCTATTGCAAGGGTGATGCCTTAGACCAGACGTGTCAAGCTCGTTTGATCGTAAGGGCCACAATTAACTTTAGAAATACTGACGTGGCCACATTTAAAAAAATCTACTGTCAATATTTTAGGTAAAATAAATCACACTTAGTACATTATTATTACAAAACAAAAGCGTAGACCCTCCTATGTAACAAAATATGAATAAGATTGAAACCAATACAAGAGACTAACCTTCGCCTCCCGCGAAGATCTCTATCTCCTTCTCCCCTTTGGGAACAAGCTTGTTAACAATGGCTGCCGCCGTGTTGGTGGAGTTCCGTGCCGCCATCAGAAACAATGCTCGCGTCAGCTTCTGCCACTGGCCATGAAGGTTTTGCTCCAGCCAAACCACAACCTCTATGGAGGAGCGGCCTACCCATGACACATGGCCAGATAGGCGGATATCTGCGTCACTCTAAGAGATGTTAAAGAAACTTACAATATTCACAGTATATATATATATACACACACACACACACACAAGATTCATTTAGTTTAAATACAGTATATAAAATAACTATGAATGGTTAGCAGCGAGATGTCTAACAACCAGAACTAATTCACATGGTTGTTGCATTCATTGAAAAAATTCAAGCATAAATTAAACCTACCTTCTTCATAATAAATAGAGGAAATGGCAAGAGTTAGGGAACATGATGAGTAAAAACTAATAAGAAGGCAGCAGGGGGAAATGTTCTATAGGTATGAAAGAATCTGCTGCTATAGAAAAAAGAAGTGCATTTTAAGCATGAGAAAGTGTTGTATAGGGGTACTTTGTATATGCAGCAGAAATATGGATATTGAATGTAAGAGAGACTAGGAAATTGGAGGCCATGGGGAGCATGTTAGCTGTCACAAGGAGAAACAGGATCAGGAATTAAGTTGTTTGGCAAGATTTGAGGGGCATGAGATAGTAGAGAAAGCAAGGTCCGAGTTGGTATGGCCATGTAATGAGGATGGAAAAGGAGAGAATCTCAAGAAGAATGATAGAGGTGTGGTAATTAGGAAAACGACTGCAAGGAGACCAAGAAAAAGATAGGAGGATCAGTTAAGAGCAAGAGTGCAAGTGAGAGTAGAGGATTAGAAACAAATAACTAGAAAGAAGAGTGATGAAAGGAAAGAGAAAGATGGAGGAATTTACTCAACTGGCCCGGTCATAGGCTGAGAACAGTTTATGATAATGAATATGAGATTATGATTTTATTCCCCGATTTATCTTTTAAAACCAATAAAAATAATAAAGACAGTTAAAACATCACTCATCTATGATAATGGTCGGTGAGAATTGAATACAAGAGATGCCTTTCCAGAAACATTCCCTTTGCAAGTACCATACATACCAACATGTTGCTTTGCAGGGCTTAGGAGCAAATTCATTAGAGAATAACTCACCTCGGTGGTGTAGTTGGCTAACGCGCCAGTTTCAGTTGCGCTAACTGCCGAGAACGTGAAGATCAAGTTCGAATCACGGTTGGGTGAACTGGGGTGGTTTTTCTTGATGGTTTTCCACTTTCCCTCCACACAAATGTGGGTTCACTTCCTCTAAATTTAGCCTTCCCAATTCCTAGTCCATTACCATAATTAGTACTTAAGCATATAATCTGAACAGGTAGTAAGACGCAATGCTATAATTTAATTTTAATTTTTTAGAGAGTAATTTTAACTATATTTTTCCAAATAAATGATTGCATAAGTTTTAAAATGGTAATAATACAACTTCTACGCATTCTATAAATTCATTAATAAACTAATTCATATGAATGAAGGAAGAGCTGATGTATCCAATATGAGATTATAAAATAATTTAAATAACCTTAAGCTGTATTAAAAGATAAAAATTTTCTATTACTTAAATCCATCAAAAATTAAAATAAAAGGGGAAATGATCTAGTGAACTATAAAAGTGTTACATTTTACCTTGGCCACGAGATCTGTGAAGCTGATCTGGTCAACGAGCACAGTGACAATAACGTAAGGAGTGACATCACCAGGTTTCATCTTGGGATTGGAAATGTGCTGATGAGCCACCCACACTGGTGCACAAAAAGGGTCAAAGAAAGATAATATTACTACAAAAAGAGTTTGGTGGAAATTATTATTTCAACTTTAGTACATTATTTAATTTTTTTTTTATTTTACTGTAGTGATATGCTAAGTGAAAACGTCTAATTTTGTTGGTTATTTCTACAAGTTACAAATTAAAGCCATAAAACACAAACTTATTTTGTTATTAGATACAGAATGTGAACCGTCATAATATTGTGTTCATGTAGATGACATTTTAAAATATGTAAAACACAATTTACTAGTACTTACAAAAGAAAAGGGACAAACAGTTTTGAGAAGCCAAAATGAAATGATATTGTATTATTTGTCCTTTCTTTAATAGGTGTTTTTAATTTTGTTAACACTAATAAGTTTATATTTTAATATTCTTCATTACAATACAGATTCATGTGGTTGAAAAACGACCGTTGAATAATAAAAGCAAGTATTTGACTTACTGATCTTCCAATGAAACAAAAGAAGCTATAGTTGAATTCTGAAGAAACTTTTACAAACATATTTTTGTGTGGTGTTATTTTATTGATATAGATATTATTTATCAAAAGTAACAGATGTAGATCGCACAACTTGGCGAATAGATGAAAATTATTTTGGTGAATTATATACATGTTTAAAAATGTATTCCTATATAAATTTGACTGTACTATAAAATGGTACCTGAACTAAAGGAACAAGAACCAAACAACATTAAAAAAAAATTATATATATAAAATAGATATTAAAATGTATTATTTGATAATAGAAGGACCAAAAATAAGTGTAGGTACTCCACCTGCAAACATGTCCATGTCTTCCAGCAAACGACCAATCCGGATGCTACCGAGAAACGTGACATACTTGTCTTGCAGCGATTGATCAGTGGATAGAGGGATGATTGCACTAGTGTAACTGTCCTATTAGAGAAAAAAATAAACGTCATTGTTATTAAAACTCACAAACAAATACCCAACGAGAAAGAGTCATCAAGTTTGAAATACTCATTAATTAATTCGTAAATTTGAAAAATTACACATGAGCTTGGAAACTGAACTCGGGGGGCGAGGCGGGGGGAACCTTGGATTTGCATGCCGATGCTCTACCACTGAACTATCCAGGCTTCATCCCGTGCTCAAGGTCATTCTTCACTAAGGGTTAAGACAGAGTTTGTGATGGATGTGTAGGAGTCATCGGGTGCTATCAGCTTTCATTGATACCACCATCATCGGCGGCTCGGAGTTGTTGGATACTTAATTCCTGTGTCAGGTGTGATATTTCAAATTTACAAATATAATACTTGATGCGGCTGTATTTGTAACCTAAAAGATCTTGATCCCCCAAACTTCACTATTCACTATTGTACAATTGCTGCTTTTCTTCATTTAATAATGTTATAAAGTTTGTGTATGTAAAGACCTGCAGATGCTTATTTAACAACATATGATCACATATGGGTGTTGCCTGTGATTCAAAATAAAAACTGTTTAAACACTTAGAAATTATTTCTGGACTAGACTTGAGTAGGCCTACATTATTAGGTTGAGTTTAATATCAAAATTGCTGTATAACCCGAACATAAGATGCGATGCTAAAAAAAAATTAAAATAAGGGAATTCTGAACACTAATTTAAATGAAAGTTTAATCTAAAATTAAGAGTTGAATAAATCTATTTCATTATGATAAATATTTTCACATACCTGCATACAACGTTCTGGTAGTTCATCTCGACTCTCAGGCAGAAGGTCCAACAGATAAGCCGTGTGCCTTGAAGGGGTTTGTAGCCACGATGTACCCCCATCAATTGTATTAGATTTGATTTTACTAAATTTAACAAAATACCAATTAAATTACATATCATTCATTCCAAAGTGGAAACAAACTTAAAATATTAAGTAGTAAAAAACATTCCTTTAAAAGTGTGCCATCTATAAAATAATGAAAGGTTATAGAACAACGAAATAAATCATGGTTAAAATAAAATTAGGATACACTATTTTCAAGAACATACTTTCTTAAGTCTATCATATTATGTCACTCACAGGGAGGAACAGGATTAGGAATAAAGTTGTCCTGGCAAGAGATCAGGTACTGTAAGTATATGAGATAGTAGAGGACGCAAGGACATGTAATCAGGATGGAAAATGAGAGAATATCAAGGATAATGAAGGAGAAAAGACCACAAGGGAGATCAAGAAATAGACGGAAGGAGAAAATAAAAGAAAGTGTGAGAAGGGATAGGAGAAGAATAAAAGTAAATAAAGAATGTAGAGTTATGGGAAAAAAGAGGAAGATGGGGGCATTTTACTAAAACTACCCGGCCACAGGCTGGAAATAGTTGATGATGATTATGATATGATTTATGTTTTACAAATATTCTATCAAATAAACTTTGGTGAGTAAGTACAAGTGAAACTGATTTAAGAAAGTCTATTTTCCATTCAACAGACCTAAAGTGTTATAGAATTATTTTTTTTATTCAATACAATGAATTGCAGGTAAATTTGTTAAGGCACATCCCATTTTAAAAATGTACTGTCTCTAACAAAGTCATACTATAAGCTTCTTTTTTTTAGATGTTTATAACCAAGGGGTTGTAGTGCCTAGAACTGCACTTATAGAAAACTAAACAGTTCATGGAGAAAGAACATGATATGAAATATATTTTTGAAAATACAATTTTTTTTTTTCCATTTAATATTCATAACATTTCACTCTAATATTAGTACTTAGCAATAGCCTAGATAGGTACCTAGAAAGACGCAATGATAAAAAAAAGTGTTATTTTATTGTCATTGATAAAATCAATTAAAAGCTACAATAATTAGCCTATTGCAAATCAAATAACTTGATGTATGAATCTACAAAATTAAGCTTAGTGACTTTAGCAACTGTCAATATTTCCACACATAGGCCTACCCTCCCCCTCTTTCTATTCCCCAACACCAAATATTTTGAGCTTAAAGATTTTTGAATTAAATATTGGTATGAGAAAACATTTCCTCAGACAATTTGGCGACACTTCATGAATTCTGTTCTTGAGGCCTAGTTTAAAAAAAAAGCCATCTCCTTTGAAAAAAAAATACTTGGACTACAACTCATATTTTTTTATATATATATATATATATAAAGTCATCTGATATGCAACTGTCATTTTTATGGATATAATAAACACCTGTATAAGTAAATTGTTGTCGATGTTGACCACAAAGGCCCTTTTTATCAGCATCATACAATTATAGAGCTTGCTTAATTAAGATCTGTAATAGATTTAGAACCACAGCTTTAATTTGCTCAGTCACAAAGAGGCTTATATGAATTAATTGAAGGAAGTGCACCATCATTCGCTTGACAAGGTAAGAAACTACATGTACACGTCCCCCTTTTCAGTGAAACCTGTGAGAATTTAAATTTGAATTCCTCAGTCAAAGTTCACCAGCACATTTCTAAACTCCGTTTACAAATTTAGGGGTCATATAGTTGCAGTAACATAAAAAGAATTCCTTGAATTAATTAAATTTTACTTAATTGTTTTCAGTAAATCATCACTTAACAAAGCAGCACACATAACTTACCTTGTTGAACTGTGGTAACATCATTATTTTGAGTAGAGAAAGCAGCAACACATCTAATAAAAATACATTTTCATTATTATTATTATTATTATTATTATTATTATTATTATTATTAGAGTAAACTAATGATGTTCTACTACTTTCATTTTCTAGGAATGAAATCAGAGATTGATATTGTTTTAAAACATCAGTAAAGTGAGGTTATGTAGTATGTTTATATTTCTCAAACCAGTATTACAGTAGTTGGTATTATATAGCACTTGTAGTATAAATAACTCAAAAAACTTACATTATTCCATTTATTTTGTATTTGTAAAGACACAAACATTTTGTTAGATGCCTAGTTAGTAAAGAGGGCATATTTATAGATGATACAAAAGTAAACATTCACCAGAAAAACAGCTGATTAATAGCCGGTAGCCAAACTGTTTCTCAAATCAGCCACACCCACATGATATCATGTTACAAAAATAAATTAAATACTAATAATTAAGACTGTTAAGGAGAGAGGGTAATCTGCAAAATTAGTTTCTTCAAAAACATAAAATAGCTAACTTACTTTGATGTTTTAGGGGGGGAAATAAAATAAATAAAACTTTTTCAATCAATAAGTGTTTTTTAATGTTTTTATAACTTTTTAAAAACAAGTTGCACCTGCTTAACTAAGAGAGTAGGCCTTACCTAAATATATTTTAAAAATTATAAAATTTTAAAAAAATATTTGCTTGGTGCCTTATAAATTATTTTTTTTAGTACAGTGATAGTATTGTACTCTCGGATATGTAGGCCTACTAATTACAGTATTGGTTTTAGGGATGAGAAAGGTTGAATGTAAAGGAAGTGTACCCGAATTTGTATGGTGGAGAGTGGAAAACCATTTAGGAAAAAAAACTTAATACACCCTACTGGGATCAAACCCGATCTCACTGTCATTGGCAGTATAGTCTATTGCAAGAGTGACGTCTTAGACCAAGTGGCCACCAAAGCAGATCCTTTATATTAAAATGAATGAAGGCACCGGTATACATTTCAAAATAATTACTCTAATGTTTGCTTGGAATAAGTATGCTAAAAAAATACAAACTATTTTGGAAAATTCACAAAAATTCAGATGTTCAGAATGGAAACTTTAGACCTTAATGTAGGACAGATAAAATTAAAATCCAATATTATGGTGGGGTGGAGGAATGCTCAATATCTACAATTTTCTAGGTGATAATAACCCATAGATACAATTATGTGAGTATTTCCCAATTTAAAAAAAAAATTCACAACACGGTACATGTTTTGAATTAATAAATATGTTTTAGAACTAATATTACTGATATTAAGTTTATATAATGATAAATAAAAGGAATATAAGTTTTTTACCTTTACCTATCTTTTTTTCCAGGTCCTATACATATCATCATTTATCACTGTTCCCGCCTCTGAAAGGGTCAGCCTGATAAATCGCTGGCATCTTTCTTCAATTTATTTTACCATTCTTCCTCCATTCCTCCCACATACACTTCTCGTTTACTTGTACTCCCATAACAATATCTTCATCCCACCTCCTTCTTGGCCTCCTTTGTGGCTTTCTGCCTAACTGTATGCGAGTGGGAAACCAATCGTTGTGACATTTTTTAAATGTAATTTCATTTTGAATCTTTATTAAAAACAATAGACACACTAACATATAATTTTCCGCTTTTTCATCGAACAGAGTGTACACATTGTTATCAGTGTTCTGCAAGCCAGCAGCATACTGAAGAAAAGCTAATGAAACATGTTGAAGATTCAATGTCAAAGAAATGCACCTACATTAACTTGGACGAAGGATTGACATTTGCATATACGTTTCGAAGGATTTGGCGAGAAAAAAAGAAGTACCAAAGAATAATGCACAACTCCATTCTCGGTAAGAATTACTCTTTGAAAGCTCTTTTTTACTACCAATATCCTATTATATAATAGATTTCTGGTAGGAAAAGCGGCCTTTCAGAAAACAATTCCTACGCTGAACAGACTTTATGTACCCATGGTAATGTATGAATCATGGACAATGGATAAGAGTGATACTAGATAAGTAAAGGCGATGGGTATGAAGTTTATTATGACCCTGTTGGGTGACACCAGGGAGGATATAGGTTAAAGAACGAGGTAGTGCGAGAAAAGCAGGAGCACAAGTCTTTAATGAGATAATAGGGGAAGCACGAGAGAGTCGGTAGGGCCATGTCAAGAGAATTTGAAGAGAAGGATTGTCGAAAATTATGTTGAGGGGAAATATAGTTTTGTTGAAGACAACAAATGTTTTAATTGCTAAAAAAAAAAGGGTGTCTTCCTACATTTATGGAAGGATGTATACACCATTTAATCCTAAGGGCAGCAGTCCATCTTGAGTGATCACACTATAGCCCCATTTTAAAGCTACATCATAGTAAAAGCAAACAAGGTAAGCTTGCAAACTTTTAGGGTAAATAAAGGGTACAAGAAACGGAACTCATCAATATTTTTTTTAATAGGTTTATTTACTTTCAATACAGCATAAAAATACACTAACATCATCTTAGTAAAACTATTTTTTAGATTTTCTTTTGGGGGGAAATGTTCCAGATCCACTTGATTTTCTAGAAGATGCATCTGAAAATATAAAAATTCACACTCTTTCAGAAGATAGACACAACTTGTTTGGGTGTAGGTTTCTAGATTTATTTTATCTTTATTTTTCTAGAAGATAAGTTACAATATGTCATTTACTTTAAAAATGCTAGGTCGCCAAATTAGACTTTAAAAAAAGATTATTTTTAAAAAGTTAACTACTATCTCTTTAAAAAAATACACCGAAAACCATTATTTCTCATTAAATACCTTAGATTTTATTTCTAGGGACGACAAAAATGAATATTTGTAAAAGCGAATCTATTCCCATTTTGTAATCATCATCATCATCATCATCATCATCCTCATCATCAACCTGTGACCAGGGCAGTTTATTAAAATGCCTCCATCTTCCTATACTCTTCTAACATTCTTCCATTCTTCTCTAATCCCATTTGCTAAGTGATAATATAATAGTTTGGGGGTTTATTTATTGTATTTGTCAATTAATCTAGTTAGGTTAATGCTGTGCTCACAATAAACTTAACATGAATTCACATAATGTTAGCTTCCCTTAATGTTCACATAATGTAAAGAAGCCAAATATGATCAGGACTCACATGACGTAATATAAAAACTCGACACAAACATAGACACCGACGTTGGACTGTTTGAAAACAAATTCTTGTTAAAATAAAACCCAACCATTTAGGGCTGATTTGGTTAAAATTTCTTGCAATCAAAGCTTAACTGGACATACAGAATAAAGACGTATAAATAGGCTACAACATTTTGTTGTTCACAAGACTAACTCTTCTGCATACAATAAATAAACAAATGGAGTAGTAAATATAAGTATTTACAGTGCTCACAACACGATTGGCTGGCAGTAACATGTGGTAACATTCACCTAACATTTGTGTAGTGTGAAATTGTTCTTCTGGACAACTTTTTATGTTAAGTGAATGTTAAGTAAACTGCATCATGATGGTTTCCATTTAAAAATGCATTGATAACTTTTATGTAACGTTATGTTATGTTAATGTTATGTTGATTGTGATCCTGGGATGAGCCAATACTAGGCTGTGTAGGGACCAATGTGTAGATAGATACACTTTTTAAGACATGCTATTTCAGCCATCACTGACCATGTTGGTGTCATTAAGTAACATTATGAGATTCGAACCCCAATCTCTCTGTCATCAGCAAGCCAGTGTAATACAACAGTAATGCCTTAGACCATTCGTCCACTGAAGTGGGTTGATAATTAAAGTAATTAAAGTAATAAAGTAAACATCTTATATTTACCATGCTTTCTATAATTTGAATTCAAGAATCGTGATTCATATATGTAGTGAAGACTTGAATTTGTAAAATAGTGCATTTGACTCATCTCCTTGTTTTTAATTTTATTTGCGCATCATTTTCTAAAACTATTATACCATGTTTATTTAAGTACATATTCTCTTGAAACGATGACCTACCTTGCAGCTGGTTGGGGTCTAACGTGACGATGGAGGGCGATGCGACAGTTGAAGTCTGTGACCTGACACTACTTCTGTCGGAAAACTGACTAGAGGAGGGTTGGCTGGGCGGTGGTGCCGCCACGAGGTTCTGCCGGTCCTCCCTGTGTGAGCTACATGGGGTGGTTGACATGTATGTGCTACGCTGCGGAATGTTCAAACCTTTACCCGACAGGTAGTGCTTGATGACAGGGCCTGTCTCAATGTGCAGGGTCATCATCAGGGCCAGATGTTGCAGAGCTGTCTGATTCTGGTCCTGCAGTTCACGAGTCTCTATGTCTTTCTGAATACAACAAAATTTGTATCAATCATTACATTTATTGGTAAAACCCTATAAACTATCCTATAAAATAATCTTAAATGACATTTTCATTAGTTAAATAGTTTAAGGAAAGAAAGTCAAACTCCCTCGATTCATGATAATTTGTGGCCCGCGGACCTTTGGATGTACTGACCTACAATGGGGCCCAATTATTCTTATTCTAAGCTATATATAAATACACCATTTAAGATTATAATATTTATAAATTGGTAGTTATTTTGTAAACTCTAGCAAGTAAAGTTGGTGTACTCGATTTACTCACCAGAGATTATCCCCCCAAAAAAGGTTAAATTTGCAAACCAAATATGTGTAATGCTCCCCCCTCCCTATCCTTGCATACTCCCTTCGCTTCAAAAACATCCATACCCATCCATACATGATCTTTTATTCTTAAACTCTCAATGTTTCTCTATTTCGCACATTCGTCTACAATATTTTACCATGTCTTACATGGCCTACCCCCTCCTTTTGATCGACCCCCTCTACCTTCATCCATAACATTATCATTAAAGCTATTTTTATTGATAATATTTATCAAAAGTGACTGCTGGCAATCCCATGATTTGATGTATGAATACAGTAAAGTAGTTCTACTAATTTTTCAGTCAGATAAGACCCTTGATATGAAAATTGGTCTGTAGATACGTTGAGAAAACTATAATTAAACATAATAATAAAAATAAATTTAGATTCAAAATTTGAGAGAAAAAAAATCTTGAATTTGAAATTCTTTCAAATCCTTAAATAACGAGTATCCTTAATGATTAAAGGTATTCTAGTATTCAGAGGACTCTTTCCCATAATCGAATTTCACCTCCTCAACAGTGAGGACCTTGGAGGCACCACTACCCTTCAGCTCCCGAACTAGCCTTCGCAATTGCTTATCTGCGCGCTGTATCTTCATTTGCTGATCGCGTGTGCCAGCCCTCAAGTCCTCTTGCTCCTGCTCCTTCTTGTGTAGCTCTGCGAGCAGCTCCTCGTCCGTCCGGACCATCTCCGATTGAGACTCTTCCATCCCCTGCGAAAACAAATTGTCACCTCTTTTTAAATAGTTGTCGGGAGATTCAGTTTCCCAGTTATAATATTCTCTGCGTGATAATTTAAGATTCATTTCCTAAAAGCAGGTTTTTATTAGAATACTTGTCACCCTGTTTCACTACCTGTTCAGGTCATATGCATTCTTACAAACTAACTTAACCTAAGACAATACTTACAGTTTTTATTTGAGGTATTTAACGTGCAATTTCTGAACCGACTGATTATATCAGTACACAACTTATAAACTAGCTTCATCTCTAACAGATACAACACCCAGGTCTTCAGTCCTCAATTTTGGTCACAAAAAAAAGTTTGTATTCCCTAAAGGGCCCTTCTTAAGAAAATGTAACTGTAGTCAGCCTATTCTCTGCTAAGGGGCAGTTTTATAGTCAACTTAATACGCCTCAAGTGCGGCGCTATACTAAATACAAGATGACACATACCTAAAACAGAATGGAATGGGCCAGTTTCATAAACGAAACTGGCCCATTCCATTCAAATTTAGGTAGGTGTTATCTTGTATTTAGTATAGCGCCACAGTTAAGGTATACTAAGTCTGATTGTGAAACTGGCCCTAAGTCAGAGAATTAGATTTTAACCACAACTAAACTCACAAAGTAAATTGATAATAGATACAAAGTTTAAAATTACTTCTTTATTTTCACATTATGCGTGCACTATTAGGAACCATTCAAAGTTAGTTTATATTTAAATTAATTTCTCATTTGTATCAACACAGAATAATCAATGTAAATTTTGTATTTTCTATTAGAGTTTTATTACGTTGCAAAGCCTCTACATTAGTATAGTTGCACTGCTGGAAGCCTTTAAGTCAGATAAAAAGTAATAAATACAGTATTTAATGTACATACTTGTAGTCGCAGCAAGACTCGCTTTTTTAAAAAAAATTAATGTTTGGGTTATCGGGGGGGATGATGGAGGGATGGGGACAAACTGCCTCTTTTGCTGCCCACTTTGGACGACCTGTAATTAAATAATCCCCGTGGAAAGTGATGACTATAAAAAGTTTGTAGAGTGGTTCCTGGTTTATTCTTGATTCACAAGCATGATACACTGGCAATGTATTACAGCTCATATGTACATTATCTATGCAATAAATCTTACATATACACCAGCATATTAACTTCTTTTTTTTTATCATCATGTCTTACTATCTGTTCAGGCTATATGTGTCTATGATAGTTACTATAGTGGGGTAGGGATTAGTAAGGAAGCATTTTATAAGTAATCTACCCGAAGTTGCGTGGAATAAAAGTGGAAACCCGTTTAGAGAAAACCACCCTCAGTAGACACGACTGAGATTTGAACCCCGATTTCTCTGTCACCAGCAGGCTAGTCTAACAATATAATGACACCTTCCATCGTTCACCAATGAAGCAGTATCATGAACTCTGTACCAATGCAATACCACCAACTTTCCACTCATTCACCGGATATCACCAAAATTGATTAGGTAACACAGCTCAAACCATATGTCGCATCATGGTGTGGTTTTCTGCATTAAACTTTATAAAATAGGGTAAATTAGATCAGTGAAACCATTTTACCATATTTTGTAAAACACACATCTAAAAATAATTATTTAAAAATTTAAAAATTATTACACTTGATTTCAATTACATTGTTGTCAAGTGAATAATATAGGAAACCTCACTTCGATATGTTTTCCAGTTCGAGCGTAATCTCATATCTAATATTTTGGTTGATCTGTCACGAAATGGCTTTTAAGAATGAGTGATGTGTTAGTAAAACTCATCTTTTGACAAAAATCTCAGAAAATTTAAAATTGTTTTAATTGTTTCACTTTTATTGCGCGGTGGATTCATCAAATGATCTGATTTCCCGCAGATATATTATGAGCAATGCATAAAGTAAAGCAATGAAACATTATGGCTACTACTTTGATAGCTGGACAGGATCAATAAAAGTTGGTAGTAAAATATGTCATGGACACAAGAAACACTGTCTAAGGTTGTCCATTACATGAGCGTCACAAAAATAATCATCTTGCAAGATTCTTACAAAAAGACTATGTTTCAGTACAGTCAGTAATTAATTAACATTTAGAGGATATAATAAGATGAATCTTTACTCACCTTAATTTATTATATACATATAAAAACATTTTCTATCAATATGTTTAGTCTTAGAGAAGTACAAACTTCCAAAGGATAATAATTGTGGCTTCACTTTTTATTCTATTCAAAATGATTCAATGGACAACAAATTGTTGTTTTATAAGTGTTATTTCCCTTTTCTAATTCTATTCAAAACAACTCAATCAAATAAAAACTTTTATCGCTGTGTCTTACTACCTGTTCAGGTTGTACACATATGTACTGATTACACTAATGGGTTAGGGAGTAGAGGATATTCACCTGCATTTGCAGGAAGTTTACCCGCATTTGTATGGAGGGAGAGTGAAAAACCATTTTGGAAAAACAACCACCTCGGTACACCCGGCTGGAAATCAAATCCTGATCTCTCTGTCATTGCAGTCTAGTCTGATGCGAGAGTGACGCCTTAGACCATGGGTCCCCAAGCAGTTCTTTCTGTATAAAAATGGAAAACAATTGTATTATAGGTGTTCTTTCCCTTTTTTACTATTATTCTATTCAAAATTACTCTATGAAATGTTGAACACTGACGAAAGAGCCCTCTTATGTTATTTCAACTTTCAACTTTAGAATCTCGTTCCAGTTAAAAAAGAAGCCCACTGACCTTAACGTCATTGTTGATCTCGCTGAGCTGGGTCCGAAGATACCTCAGCTTTTCATGGCAGCAGTAGTATTGGGACTCCAATTCAGCTTTCTCTTGATATTCTGGACCTGGAAAATACATTATGATGGCATGTAAATGTAAGCGCTTTTTTTATTATTATTTAGCACCGCATATTATTACCCGCTTGGGTTAAACCTTAAGTAAAAATAACGCTAATGGGCTAGGAATTGGGAAGGTTGAATTTAGAGGAAGAGAACCTGTATTTGCGTGGAGGGAGAGTGGAAAACTATTTAGGGAAAACCGTCCCCAGTTCATCCAAACAAGATTCGAACCTCGCTCTCCCTGTCCTCAGCAGTCTAGCTCAACATGAAACAAGCGTGTTAGCTAACTACACCACTGAGGCGAGTTGTAAGCGCTTTGTTCTTTAGTTAACTTATAGAGGCTTTCAGCTGTAGCAAAGACCATTTTATGTCAGATCACGTCTATATACCTTTGTGAAACTTTGGTTCAATTTCTGGTGTAGTCAAATATTTTGTATTTGTTTGGTGTGAAATTAGGAAGGCTATAAATAATTTAGAGCGTATAAGTAGAGTGGCTTTAATTTCACAAGACCTGTCTTTACGTGCTCATTAAAATTAAAACCAATAATAAAGACACAGGGAAACAATGTGACAGATGAACAACAGAAGGAAGGTAAGACAATACTATAAAATGTAAGTAAATGGGAAGAGATTAGCCGGTAGAACGATGAAGCGTTGGAAATATGTTGAAGAACAATAACAGGACTGGAACACTGTTCATTAAGAGGAAATGTCTAAAAACAGGCGAAAATGAAAAGCACACATTAATCACACAAGCAAAACTTGAGTTCAAGTTTAGATATAATGATGATTAAAATGAATATGTACCCAAACATAGTTTATTGTAGTATTTTATAATGAATTATACATGCCCAAAGAAAAACTAAATTGAATCTTTACTTGAAATCAACTACTTATTTACTACAAATCAGCTCTATACCTCTAAGTGAGGTGCCTTTTGTATTTAGTGACTGGAAATAGAATGGTTGGGAAAAAAAGTTATGAAAGAAGAAGCCATTTGCTTACAATTTGACAAATCTGACAGTTATAAAAAGCTACTAAATCCATTTTCACAAATTCATACATCAAATCTTGTGATCTGCAGCTATCATTTTTGATAGATATTATCAAATACTAAACAATAATAATATAATAATATAGTAAATGTTATCGATGTCAAGCGCAAACAAATACTTATTTTTTTTAAAGTTAATAATTAGTTACGATTTGATGGACTCTACCCAAATCTGAAAAAATGCAGCACTTACTATCTTCATCAACGATAGCAAGACTCTTCTTATATGTATCGTTGGTTGCATTCACAACCACGAGTGTGTTCTCCATGGCCTTAATTTCCTTCTCTGCTCGACGGATCTTCGCGTCTAGTGCATCCCCTTCTTCTTGAAGCATGTACTTCTCTTGAGCAGACTGGGTGAAATAATATTATTGACACTAATTGGAGGAATATAAGACAAACTCTTTGATTTGCGGAAATATACTACTTGCATTATTGGTGCTATTTGATTAAATAAGGTCATATTATAAATGGACCCCTCAAGTCCTTAAATCCTTAAGGATATTCAACGATAATTGTTAGGATATTAAAAAAAAAAATTAAACTAACAATTTAATTTTTTTATTTTGATTGAAGTGTTTTTTAGAGGTAGTATGATTCTTACTAGTGGTGAAATACAAAATAATGAGAGAAAAGTCCAACTGCCAGACTAAGTTAATTTACTATTTAAGATAAAAAAAGATTATAACAACGAGATAACCTCTTATTTTTATTATGTTTTATAAGATTCAAATTTAGAAATTGTAGGTAAAATGAAGAATCAGATGCAGAAAATTGAATTTGATTCATCTTAAGTTCAAATATTCACAAAAATTATAGTTTTCTTTTAAAAAAATGACATGGCAAATTTGGGGGCTTTTCCTATATTTATAGCAATGTTGAAAAGTGAGATGTTTTCCTTAAAACTCATCCTAAAAGAGGAAACTAAGCCACAAAAGGGAGAATAAAGAAATTGATAAGAATGATAGGACACATAGATGGCAACATGTAGAAGGAATTAATAACATATATTATTCACAACAAATGTCCATTTCCTGTGTTATCTTTTTATTCCTATATATGTATCCTATCATTCTTAAACGTTTGTAAGGTGACCTGGTGGTCTAGGGGTAAGGTGTCGGACTTCTGTGCTGGGGTCCGAGGTTCAATCCTCGGTCCTGTCACAGATTTATCTTATTACCAAACCCTTCCTTCCCCTCTGACAAGAGTGTATTAATCACAACTTGTGAATGTGTGGAATACCAGGCCTCCCCTGGTTGGATTCCACGTTAAACTGTGGTCCTCCATTTCATCTCACATTCACCCTACCATTGCACATTAGCGTACGTGTGTATAGCCCGAACGAGTAGTTAGATGCGGTTGGTGCTAATAATAAACATTAATAACTTAAACTTTTTTTTTTTAGGAAGTTGAATTGTACCTTTTACACTCCCTCCTGAGTTCCTATAGAATGAACCCTAGGTCAGGGGATTGAGTGGTATCAATAAATTTTAGTCAAAAGGCAGCCATTACCTCTTGGTCCAATATCAGCGATGAAGAGTGGGAACTGTGTTCTTTTCATAGCAAAAGCCATATTGTGTTTGTTCTATTTTATTTTTTTCTACCCCTTTCTCCTGTACCTTCTTCCATAAATAACCAAATAGTTTAAAGTGTTTTCTGTTCTTTTTTCCCCTTTTGGCGATTGTTTGGCTGCGTAACCATACATTGTTGTTCCTATGTAAAAGGACATGCAGTGAGAGTATCCCTCCATACCTCGAATTATTGAGACTCTAATGTAGTTCAGTGAAACCCATATTTCTCTAAATTCAATCATCATTGACAAAACCACAGTAAAAACCTTATAAACAATATATGGGAGTTTTAATTATTTTTGGCATAAGAAACGAACATTTTTTCCGATAAAACCAATATTTGTGAGCATCACGGATTATTGGAAACATTAGAACTCGCCTTACAAGTGAGATGAGAAGAATGGAAACAAATAAAAGAGGAATAATGGTGGAACTGAATATGAATAAGGAGTTATTTTACTAAATTGACCCAGCCGCGAGCTGGAAACAATTGTTGATTATGATTATTATGATGGTAAGAACTCACCTTGAGCATGAGGTGTGTGATGGAGAGGGGTTCTCCGTCTTCCCCTCCCCAAGCGAGCTCATGGTGTTCTCATATCGGTTCTGGATTTGGGACACCTTCAAGTTGCGTTCCGTGATCTCTGCTATGAGTTTTGACCTCTCCTCGCACAACCCTCGCTTCTTGATTAGCATTACGTCCCGCAGAGTCGCGATCTCCACCTGACGCTCTTTCATGGCCTGCAATGGGAAGGTCATGTGACCAGGAAGGTTGGCAAGGATGGTAATGTAATGACCTCGATCTGGGAGGCCGGGGTTTATTACTTCACTAGATTAATGGTGGAAGAGGGTATTTTTTCTTAATGTGATTGTGAGTTGAATTATTTGAAGGGGGGCTAAGAGGAGTGTTTTTACAATGATTGACATTTGAGGCATTCTACTCACAGCCTCCATCTCGAGCCGATGCCTCTCAAGGGTGTAGACCTTGTCACCCTCCTTGGAGATGGCCGCCGAGGCCTGGTTCACCCGTAGTTTGAGAAGGTTTTCCTCCACTTGACGATCCTGGCTCTGACATTGGCTGACCTTGAGTTGTTTTTCTCCACCATTCATCAGTAGCATCTGGTCCTGACGCTTGTTCTTGAGTCGGGCCAGTTCCTCCATATCCGACGCTAGCCCTGACGACATGCGGCGCTCCATGTCCTTAGGTTAAAAAACACACATTTATTTATATTTTTATCGGAACTTAAAGGTGCCATTATATTGAGTTGAGGCCCATAGGAGGGGGGGGGGGAGGGACATATAGTATTAGACTTGTATAGCATTTACCAAAAGGGCCTTAAAGATGAGGGAGTCCCATGCCCTCAGCTTGTCAGCGAGCCTTCAACTCCTCCAAAATCTATCTTTTAAAGAAGCAAATCCTGTTACAGTCACAGCAAATGTGCATAAAAGATTATGTTATTTTCTTGTTGATTTTTACAGATTTTTTTTAACCTGGTTAGCACTGTAACGATAAGAATATTGTGGCTTGTTAAGGGAATGAAGACTTTATCTTTTTCTTTCGTAAACCTTTCATTTACACTGAAAAGTAGCACGCTTACCTTACATAGCTGCATTATTTTATGTGGAAAGGAGGCCACCAAAATCAAATTGCCCCAGGCTCCCAGAATCCTTTGCGCGGATTTAACCAACATCTCTCAAAAAATTGTAGCAGACATATTTATTTTTTCTTAGATTTTTTTTACTATTTATAGGGTTCAGATTAAGCTTTGTTTAAAAATCATGAAATGTTTGTTAATAGTTTCCCACTCTCCCCCACAAAAATTTAGCTACAATTCCTTTTAATTTCACCTTCCTCATCATTACTCCAATAATGTAAATAATAAGATAGTCCAAAGGGCTAGTAAAACCCAGTGGACAATAAAATAAATACCTGCTTCGGTGGTCGCATGGTCTTAGGTGCCCCTCTTGCAAAAGACTAAACTGCTAATGACAGTGAGATCTGGGTTCAAATCCCAGTCAAGTGTACTGAGGCTGGTTTTCCTTAAAAGGTTTTCCACTCTCCCTTTGTGCAAATGAGTGTACACTTCTCAAAATTCAACCTTCCTCATCCCAAACTCATTAACATAGTTAGTACAGATGTGTATAACCTGAACAAGTAGTAAGACACAGTGCTAAAAAAAAGTTCCTTGTGAGTCAACTTTAAGTGAAAGGTGTATTTATGAGCCCGTGCACAACTCCCTTGGATGCCATCCATCAGAAATTTAGTTAATTGAATTATGTGATTGTATACTGGTTTACAAATAATTAAATGGCATTGAAAATAGGAACTTGAGCGTCTTCCTTGTCTCCAGC